>OY787666.1:46899382-48099382 GCA_963678985.1 Spisula subtruncata
TAGCTTCAGTTACAAGAGTGTTACTCCTGGGGTGGTATTCGCAAAGCATCTTAAGTGAAAACTTAGAATTTTTTTAGAATTTTTTTAAAAAATTCAACTTTTCTGTTTTATAATAAGTGTAGCAGTTAAACAGGAAAATCAATATTAACAATTATTTACATTGTTCAGAAGCAATATGTAAAGAGATACAGTAATCACGTAGAAAGCATGGATTATTCTTCATTTCTTGGGAAAAATGTTCAGCTCAATATTTTTACTTAAGATGCTTTGTGAATACCACCCCTGAACTAATAGTAGATCAAACAATTTCTTTTCTAATGACAATAAAATTTTCTTGAACAAAACAAATCTTACTCTCCACAAACACTTGCTGATTAAAATTACAAATAAAAAAAATATATGTATACGTTTGTATGAAATGAGAACTTGTGATGATAGATGCTCTATACATGCTCCTTACTTTCTATTTTAGTTGGATGAGACTTCATCTGTTGAACTTCTGGAGAAATCTATCAGCTTCTTCCAGGTAATACATTCAATAGAAATCTTACATAGTCATCATTTCCTTTAATGTTCATTTTTCATTTTTTGACCCCTACCGTTTTCAACCAGAGGGACTATAGGTTTGCCCTCCGTCAGTCCATTCGTCAGTCTGCCCGTCAAGAAAATCTAGATCCTGCCATAAATCAAACAGTTTTCAAGCTAGAGTTATGAAATTTGGTATGTGAATAGGGACCAATAAGGTGATTATGAGCATCTACTTTTTTGTTGATTTGAGCAAATATTGTGGTTGCTATGGATACGGAAATAGTGAAATAGGTAGGATACTTATTAATCTGGATCCTGCCATAACTCAAATAGTTTTCAAGCTAGGTTTATGAAATTTTGTATGTGGATAGGGAATAATAAGACGATTATAAGTGGTTAATACTGTAAAATCATTAAATTTTGTGGGGGATTAAATTTTGTGGATTTCATGGTTCATCTTCTATCATCGAACAATATTTTTTACCCTTGTATTTATTACCTGAAATGCAAAATCCACACATTAACATCCCATTGAAATGGTATTTTTTACAAAAATCACGAAATTTTGTCCCATCGAAATTAAATGATTTTACAGTATTGCTAGCTGTGATGGTATATTGTTTGTGTATTTCAGCAACTGTATTGTGTACATCTGGTAAATGAAGAGTTGAACTGTACATCCTTCATGAGTGATCAGACACGCCTTGTATTGAGTGCATGTGATAGTATCAGTACAGACATTGGTCGTGTTAAAGTTCTTATACAGGTAAGTCATACTTGGTTATATTCTAAAAGCTGAAATGTCTATACTCTGAAGGGGGCAAGGGATGATAAATACTTCCGAAAAACAATTGCATTTTAGACACCTGAAACGCTTGCATTTTGTCTGTATTCAAGCGTCGTCATAACTCAGATTTGCAGGCTAAATTAATTACTTGACAAATGTGTGGGATTCTCTTAATTCAGATTTTTTTTAAGCGGTTTGCATAGACGTATAAAGTTGTTGTCATTAAAAGTGTCAGCCCACTTAGCTCAGTTGGTAGAGCACAAGACTTCTGATCTGTATAGTTTATCAAAACAAATATTCTTTTTTTTTCATTAATTTGTTACCACCTGATAAAGCCGTTTAGGCGAAACGTCGTTAAGTAATCAGTTAACGATACATCTTATTTTATACTTGTTTGGTGGTTATTTCCATATTTCATATAGTTTATCAGAAACTTCAAACATTGCAGATTACTGTAAAATCATTAATTTTCGTGGGGGAATTAATTTCGTGGATTTCGTGGTTCACCTCAACCATGAACTTTAATCCCAACGAACATTAATTTTTACCCTTGTTTATTACCTGAAATGCAAAACCAACGAATTCAAGTCCCAACGAAATAGTGTTTTTTACCAAAACCATGAAATTTCGTCCCAACGAAATTAAATGATTTTACAGTATATTTCAACAGCTTTCTAGCTATCATGTATCTATTTCAGCCTGGCCAAGAGAACACTGAGATCAGTATACTATTGAGAGACCTGGAGAACTACAATAATGATACACGTATGTGTGCTAGAAAGGTAAGTCTGTATGCCACTCCTTGACTCTTTGAAATGGTCAAAATGTGGCAGTTATGGAAATTTCAAGGGTCAAATTGCCTGAACCCCCTCTACTAGATGTATAAATATTGTGTGAATTCTTTTGATCATAGACATTTTCTCCTTTGCTCCTTGTGTTAATTGTTTCCTTTCATAATAATCAAATAATTTTCCGGACTAGTACACTATTACGCATTTTCATTATTTTCATCTGTGTGCATTTTTATTAAAATCAAGAAATTATTTTAGCTGTTTATAATGTTTGTAGACTTTGTATGAATTGTGTAATTTTGGTTTTATATTGATGTTGTTATATGTTGTGTTTCCATTTAGTCTTGTGAGTAAATTCTGCATGCTATACTAACAACAAGTTTCCAGTGGTTCTAAGCTTTCTCATAGTTGCCAAGCATTGGTTTGATGATTTTTGTGTGCAAAATGTTGGACCCATTTTCTCAGGGATTTTGGACCCATTTTCTCAGGGATTTTGTCTGACCGCTTAGGGGCTTAACTTATTGAACCTTGTTTTCTCAGGGATTTTGCCTGACCGTTTAGGGGCTAAACTTGTTGAACCTTGTTTTCTAGGGATTCTTTTTGGGGTGTTTATTGGGGGAAGTTGATTGGATGTCAGGTTTTGAAATAGATTTATTTGTACAGTTGCCTTTTAAAATACTGTAAAACTATTGCCTAGTATATACATGTGTATACCGAAATCACTGTGTGTTTGACTGTATGCTAGATCTGGAGAAAGGAAGAGGTAAAACTATAGAAACCATTATTTAATGGTGAAGGTATTTACATCAAAAGTAATACAGGCAATGTTCTCAATTACTTTGGGTTAAACTTCGTCACATTGATTTATTTTTGATATTGTCTTAATATTTCATATTGTTGGGTTCAAATTGTCATTTATTAAAAATTTAAAATCAAACAAAATCTGGGAGTGCGTTGGGTCGATTTTGAACATTTGAAATTCAAAAAGAGAAATAGAAATAAGAAAATTGCCTGTTCAGGGGATTCATTTAGGTCGTGAATCAATAAAAATGAGGGCAATAAAAAATAATACAAAGATTATACTTTTTTTTTGTTTAAATGAATGTGTTTTTGTTTTAAAGTGAATTAAGTTCCCTGGTGTTAACATTTCCCATGACTTCTGTTGGATGTTTTGGTTCTGTCGTTCATTTTGGTCTTGGAAAGACTTTGTCAAGTTCACTATATAAATGTGTTTTATTTTAAACTGGAAGCTGATTTTAAGTTGCAGAATTATGTGCTTGCTTCTTTTACATTGAGTACAATACATTGCTCTTGCATGATTTTGAGTTGGTTCCTTAGTTTTCACTGATGGGTTGGTACCCTAGTTTTGACCCTTCCTGGTACCCTGTGTGTCTATAGGTATATCGGCAAACATGACATTGTGTATGTGGAGTCCAGTCTCATAAATGCAGATTTCTCATTGGATAATATTTTGACCTCAGCTGAATCACAGCCAATCAAATGCTTTCTCTTTATGACCTCAGCTGAATCTCAGCCAATCAAATGCTTTCTCTTTATGACCTCAGCTGAATCTCAGCCAATCAAATGCTTTCTCTTTATGACCTCAGCTGAATCTCAGCCAATCAAATGCTTTCTCTTTGTGAGACTGGTTACCCCACTCGGTGTTACACTAAATAATTACATGTTATGATGATACATGTAAACTATACTCTACCTGTCTATTCCACAGGCAACTGTATTGTTAAAATGAAAAAAAAAAAAATTATATTTTCTTTTATTATAGAAAAATATAAATTTTACAAAACATTTTTTTTCGTTTTCAAATTGTCTTTATCAATGATACAGGTACCTGTGGTCTATTCCTGGTTGTTAGCTTTATCCACTCAAACTTCGAAATTAATTTGTAAATTTTCAGTTTTGTCTGATTTTCCCCAACTCTGTCACTATTATAACTATTAAAGAAACAAGATTTACACCTTTTATGTAAAGGTCATGAACTTAAATTAGGGCATTTATCAGAATCTTTTTGAACAACTTTTGTAAGATTTCTGGGTTTTTTTTCAAAAATATGTTAATGTTAAACATAGTATGTAAGAGTGGAGTTGATATTTCAGTTATATAGTATGGTGCTAGCCAGTACGGTAGGTATATTATGTGCTGTGTAGTTTATTTCTCTCATATCTTTACAACGCGACAAGACTTTTCACAAGCAAATAGGTAGTCTATTTCTCTATTATCTTTACAATGCGACAAGACTTTTCAAAAGCAAATAGTTTTCAATTTAAAAAAAAAATAAGATACAGGCTTTAGGCCTCAGCCAAATAACTAGACCATTATGAAAAAAAACCTTAATTATTAAGTAAACTTTGTTGAATATGTACTATATATATGTGGGTCTAAACAAATGCTTAATGATATTCTTAATTTGATTATCGTTAATAGAATTGCATTTCAAAATTTTTGACCGTACATGCATTGATGAAAGTATTTCAGTATTTTGAGAAATATGTATTCAGTCTTTTAGTGACCTTTTACCCATGTATCAAGAACTTTCTAAAGGCAGGCACTCAAAATTATGATTACTTCTTTGTTTTGATTTAAATGGTATTATATTGAGGAAAGTTTGGTGTAAAGTCTAACCTTATTTCACGGACTGATCACAGGTAACAGTATCATTGAAAAAGAAATTAAAAAAGAAGAAATTTTAAAAAAAATGGAATTTTTTTTCCGAAATATTTTTTTTTCAATGATACTGTTACCTGTGGGAGTGATGACAAAAATAAGAGTTCTATGGTGTAAATAGTTGAGTGTTAATGAACTTGTGAAAAGATAAACCGGATGCTTTAACATCACTATCTGCTAGATGTTTATTTCTTATACATGTAACAATTTTGCTGTGATATTTTATGCTAAAACATAGATCACTTACTTGTACGATCTTGTAATAATATTAGGTAGATCTATTAGGTAGTAGTCGCCAGTTGTTTTTCAATAATATACACTTAATAAGTGTGTTCCTACGGTAACAATTTGATAGTTAAAACTAATAATTTATTTAATTTATTGAAATCCCAAGTTTTATCTAAAATACGATCAAACTTGGACTATTGCTGTTTTAATTATTATATTAATAAAGATTATATGTACTGGGTTTAAGTGCCTTATACTACTTGAATTTATTGGGCAACAGGGTTCCCATGGACAGGGAAAAGTCAGGGAAAATATTATTTTTTCAAGGTCAAGGAAAATTCAGGGAATTTGGAAATAGAGCAAAAGTCAGGGAATTCTTCATTAGAAATGTCGATTTGTGTCATTTATCATGAAGAAAATAAAAAAGTAACTAAATTAATCCTCGCTCGCTCTGCTCGCTTGGAATAATTTTAAATTACAATAACTTTTATTATTATGTCAATCAATTGCCGTAAAACTGCTACCTGAAACTTTTTGTTCCATATAAAGCAAATATAGCCTCCTGTTCACTGTTTCTACCGCGCTATTTGGCTCTAACAAAAAGGCTCAATTGCTTGAAAAAGTTAGGGAAAACTGCTGTATGGTCAGGGAAAAAACAGGGAAAAGTCAGGAACCCTGGGCAAGACTTTCGAGAATGATTTATCTGTATAGTGAGTTATAGTGGAGATTAAATCAATGACTTCAAGTAATGGTATGATGGCACTTTACCCTAGTGTTCAATTTCTACAGTTTATATTTATCATTCTTCACACCTCATTTCTGATGGTATACTTGAAAGAAGGGCTATCAAGACTTCTTTGGGAATTCAAATCTTTAACAATTTACAGTTTTTGGCTGTTTCTATTAGATTTAATGTATAGTTGTTAGTGGTATTCTTCTAACTTGAGTATTCAATGCAGTCTAAATAATGTTTTCTCAAAACTCATTCTTTAATTAACGGTAATTTCTAGGTGATTATTCAGTTCTCATTTATGTTTAACTTAATATACACATTCTTTAAACTAACGAGATAATTAAATGTATCGTGTTAATCTCCATTTCCTAACTATTTTGGTCTTTTTGGGAACGTTGAACATTATTGAGCACGTTTCTTGGAACTTTTGAAACGCCCCTCGTATGAATTATAAAACGAGTTCTGGAAATTTTACTTAGCAAGCCTATGGCAAACTTAATAATATTTCCTGAACAAGTTTAATATAAATATATCAATTGACAACGCGTGATAGATTCTTTATATCATATGATGCTATTAACCCAAAAATATGCATCTTTCTGTTGAAAGAAGATGAACGTTATACTACACATGTGAAGTGTAAGAATATAGGTACTCGCTATACTAATCTGGATACAAGGAAAATCACGTGATAGATATAGTCAGCTCAGGATAATGTGATGTTTACAAACATTGACCAGATTGGTCTACCGTGGCAAAATTGGTTACTTAAATAAACACAAGTGGTCAATTGTATATTAAAGTAACACTGATAAATCGTGCATGCTTGATTTCTCGACCTATGTGGCCTGTTCTATATTTTCCCGCATTTCTCGTTATCCTGGGCGTAAAGTGTTAGTTGTATATTTATTTACTGATTTTTTTTTGTTGTCCAGGTCAAGAGAAGACTACCACAGGGCGACTTTGCTAACACAGCAACACCACTCAACTTCAGTAGAGAGGTAAGTCATCCAACCAATCTCCGGATTTACATATCCTGAAAGAGACATGATTTCTGATCAAAATGAAAGTTGTTTGATGAAAATAGCTTGAGAAATGGCAAAGTTATGGTCAATTTAATCTGTTATGAAGGAATTTCTTGATAAAAACTGATATATATATGGAAACAATGTGGTTGAAGGCCTCTTGTTTGTCAAAAATGATTGACCGCATATGATTTTCCTGATTTTAAATTTGGCTCCATTGACACTCCTGCTGTAGTTTGACTCTCGAATCTCAGTTTAAACTCAGTCGGAGTTCATGTGACCAGTCTGGCAAGGAAAAAAAACACAACTAAGGTTATAATAAGAGACAAAATAACAGCTGTTAAAAGTTTTTTTGTTTTTTTTTTACGTTTCCGAGTATGTTAATGGAACGTCAAGGATAGTGTCCAGTTCGGTGTATTATATACTATACTATACTATACTATTCTAGGTTCAGGAGTTGATACAACAGGCTGCTGGACTTATTCTGAAAGTTGCTAGGACACTTCAACATCTAGCTACTGGAGCTATGCAACAAGCTGCACTCCTTACAGGTTAGTATACATTATATATTCATTGTAATCGTTCAATGGTTAGTTTTCATTGTAATCGTTCAATGGTTAGTTTTCATTGTAATCGTTCAATGGTTAGTTTTCATTGTAATCGTTCAATGGTTAGTTTTCATTGTAATCGTTCAATGGTTAGTTTTCATTGTAATCGTTCTGACTTATTTCACATGTTTTGTTTATTGCTCAATGGATATCACATCGCACGATAGGTGTCACATTGCACAGGTCTCTATCAATTTAAAGTAGTCTGTGATTGTGACAAAGTAGTAAGTATCCAATTAACGTTTTTCTTGGAACGACGTCAAGTGCAATCAGATGTGATGTAAAATGAGGTTTGTTTCGATAGTTACATTTTGTTTGACTATTAATTACTTATCACTTCAAATATTGAACTCAATCAAACTGGTTCAATAAAAACATTTGTGAAATGTAGTGGGTAATAAATCCCTCAAGTAGTCTGCAAAATTGCTTTTGGAGAGATCTAATTTACGTGCATGGTAGATGCACCCTTTATGATGACCATTAAAATCTTGCCAAACAGGATTTCATGAAGCTACAGCTTGGATCGTTCTCCTATATAGCATCAGTCTACTCTATCAATGGCTCCAGTCATCAATTGATGCACCCATCTGTTACGTGAAAACCCTTGGTTTTAAGAAAGTTATACTCAAATCTATTGGTTTAAAATTTATTTATTTTGATAGTAATACAGGGTTCTCAATGACAACAGGCTACAGGTCAAATTGACAGCTAAAAAACCATTTTGGGCCAGCTGAAAATGTGAAATTTATACACAATTTGAAGAAAATAGTTGAATTAAGGACCTTATCAGGCCTGTTGATTCAGCATTTTGGCCTGCTAGGTTAAAACTTACTGAAAACTCTGATCATACCATTAATACAATAGTATTAACATGGAATAAGTTTATGGATCTGAAAACAAGTTTTTTTCATTAATTGCTCACTAAGATGCTCATATCAATTAGTTGAGTCATACATTAGTTTGGAAGTTATGCTCAAATCAATGCATTTTCAAGGCGTTATTGATGATATGAATGTTATTCAGAAATGTGCACATGTCCCGTGATGGTCCTTCATTAAATTTATAATGCTGCTAGGGGTGGGGTTTTATATTGTTTTGTACATGGTTGTATTGTTTACCTGTCTTGTTTGAGGTATTATGAATTCTCAATGAGCCGAGTGTTAACTTGCCTGCGAGACGTCACTCTCGGGCATTTTTTAAATGTTTGCAATATTACATGTTATTACATCATTGGTGTCAATCTTCCTGATTAATCCAAAATTCGCGATTTACACATCCAGAAAGAGCCATGGTTCCTGACCAAAATAAAAGTTATTTAAGGAAAATAACTTGAGAAATGGCAAAGTTATGGTCAATTTAGTCTGTTTTGAAGGAATTTCTTAATAATGACTGAGTTAAATATGGAAACAAAGTGGTTATTTGGGAAAAATGGTTGACCGCATACGATTTTCCTGATTTTGAATTTGGCTCTGTTGACACCCCTGTTACATACATGTGCAGCTTCAAATTTGTTTTGTGTGTCTTCTTTATGTTGTATTTGCACTGATTGTTTGTCTATTGAATATTTGTTCAGGTCGTTCAGGTAGGTCTGTCTATGTTTTGGTTTGTAATTATTTTCCTACCACAAGGAAATGATTGCAGCTTTCTTAGGCATTTGGTTTCAAATTATCCGAGGGTATCATATATAAAGTGAAGGTAGTGCTGCACGCAGCAACCATGTTTAGTCTCATTAGATACGACATTCACAGGAACTGGTATCTGTGTTCACTGTGAAAACTGTTGAAGACGTCTGGGTACCAGCTTTTGTAACATCATTTGTGGTTTACTTGTCTGCTGTGCTACCTTCTCTTTGTTAAGGGTACTTAATGGTGTAAGGAATAGACCTAGCTAGGGTCTCTACTAATCTGTAGGTACAAATAGAGTTTTACTGTTATACTTCTTGTGTCACTTGAATATTCATATCTGGACAATACAGTTTGGGTCAGTTGCGTTTGCTTATGAATACAAAACAAGTCTAACTAGGCCAGATTTGTTTTTACCTACATGTAAATTAAGGGGAAAACCACCTTGCACTGAGTTCCGGATATCATCTATTGATAAATACTGAAACCATTTGCCTAGTATTACTCTAGTACTAACTGTATTATAATGATACAGCTTTTACAGTTACCAATCTTGTTTCTTGTGGTAGGTCATTATAGTAGATAGCTTATAGTTTGAGTTGCAGTGCACGCAGCATGGTTAGGTTTAAATCAATGTTCTAATAATTTAATATTATGTATATTTTCATAACATTTTATGTCAAACCTCTATATGAATGTTATATTTTTTATAACATTTTATGTCAAACCTCTATATGAATGTTGAGCAATGTCATGTTGTTTAAAAAAAAAATGGATTCAGTAAAACCAACCATCTGACAATTGCTTCTTCCACATGTAATAAGAGCTCTGCTGGACATGTTGGGGACATATTGGTTTTGTGCAAGATGTCTGCATTATATTAAAATGGATGCCACAAAGTTTATCTACACTTGGTCTGCTTAAAAAGTTCAATGATACTAGTATATTGAGTAATTGGTGCCATAAAGGCACTGAATATTGCCAGAGTTGCTGCCCTTTGAAGGAAACAAGGTCGCCAAGACTGTTTAATTATGGACCAGGCTTCCGCATGGAAATAAGCGTTTATTGAACACAGTCTTCTTGTTTTGTTCAACTATCATTTGTTAAATGCCGAGCACAGCCTTTATTTGCCAGTCAGCTTTGTATATGTTATTGTGCTAAGGCATGCAAGACTGAAGTACTTCCTTCTTAAAAACAGGCAGTTACTACAATCTTGCTGATAAGCCTTGTAATGCTCTGATCAGCTCAATCATATCTGTTCAAGACAATGTAACTCCATTACAAATTTAGAGTTAACATTCTCATGAGGTACAGTAAAACCTTGTTATCTCGAGGACTAATCGGGACAAGCGGAATTATTGAATAAACCGGGAGCTAAACAATGCGGTGTGATATAAGTATACAACATATATTTAGCAAATTTGCTGGGACATTGAAATTTGCTCGAAATAAGCCAGGTGCTCGTAGTATCGATGCTCGTCTTAAGAAGTTTTACTGTACATTTTTGTCATCATTTTATCATATTATTTTATTTTTGTTTCATTAGATGGCACATTTAATTTAGAACAATACAAAGGTAAACCCAAACATTGCCTGCAGTTTTGCAACCTGTTTGGAATGCATTGTTTGTTACATATTATACTTCTTGTGAATATTGTGTGATATGAATCATGACCTTGATATGACCTTGAACTGCTCCCTATCATCTGACCTTGACCTTGCCTCATTTTTTCTGGATGATCATGTGACCTTGAACTTTATCCAAAATAGTTGGCTACCTTGAGTTTTGAGTTTTAGTTATTTTAAGCATGAAATGACCTTGACTTTTGAAGTTGATACTTTCAAGCATGGTGCGATCTTGAGTTGCATGCATCAATATGATTGATTACTGATTCCAGCTACTTGCATCTTACATTAACATCTTTCCACATCAGCTATCTAGCAACTGCATTGTGTACTGATCACACTTAGACATTTAACTATAGAATAAGACAATGTGTGAGTTGGTCACATTTAACTATAGAATAAGACAATGTGCGTGTTGGTCACATTTAACTGTAGAATAAGACAATGTGTGAGTTGGTGAGGCATTTAAATATTGAATAAGAAAATGTGTGAGTTGGTTACATTTAACTATAGAATAAGAAAATGTGTGAGTTGGTGAGGCATTTAACTGTAGAATAAGACAATGTGTGAGTTGGTGAGGCATTTAACTATAGAATAAGAAAATGTGTGAGTTGGTGTGTAATGTTACATCATCTTTATGTTTTATTTGTGCATTTATGTTTCTGATGTAATGTTACAGCATATTCGTGTTTTAATTGTGCATTAATTTATGTTTTAAGTTTTGTTCTAATTTTAGAACGGTTATTTATAAGCAAGGATGCATTTGTTGTTGGTAATATTATGCACATGTTTTGATTGTATGGGTTGTGTAAGCCAAACAGAGGTGTATATGTTTGACTTAACAATATTATTCTAACCTGGTTGTCAAATTGAAAATAGAGGCTATGGAGCATATAATTATAGTCCAGTTAAGATATTTTGACAGTGACGTCATCATTTATGTGTACCCAAATTATTACAACCATTGCTTAAACAGGTAGAGTTTAGTTGGGTATTGAACTGTTGGTATAAGCATTGATACTTGTTTTTACACTGTAATAATGGATTGCTCCAATGCGTCACTGTATTCTTACCCTAACTGGACTGTAGCTTGCCGACGATAACTCTAGCCTTGTATGCCAACAAAACATCTGTAATAACAACACACCTTGGCATACTGGCTGCTTGTTTTTAGTTTAGATCGAACACAAACGTACGTTCAAAGTAATTATGAACAAAGTTGAACAAATTTGGCCATCGCAAATGTATAGATCTACAAAAAGCTTCGAGGCGTGACTAGTAAAAACTTTGTATTCTATATTTTAAAGGGGTCGTTACCGGGAGGTCATGTTAAACCTATACTTTATTTCTTTTTTAGTTTGTCAACCAAGGCTAGCGTTATCACGACTGACAATAGATATGCCAGAGTTATGTTCCATGTTAGAATATCAAATGTTGAGTTGGTTACTGTAAAATCATTAATTTTTGTGGGGGATTAAACTTCGTGGATTTCGTAGTTCACTTCAACCACAAACTTTAATCCCAACGAACATTAATTTTGACCCTTGTTTTATATTACCTGAAATGCAAAATCCACAAATTCAAGTCCCAACGAAATTGTCTTTTTTACCATAACCACGAAATTTCGTCCCAATGAAATTAAATGATTTTACAGTATATGAAATGTTGGTAGTGGACACAAAGTAGTATGTGCATTTTAACCATTGTGTTTTGTTTGCAGATTATTAACATTTTAAGGTGTATCACCCTTAAGCCAAATGATTGACTCACAGGCATAATTGTTTCGTCGATTTGACCAACTTGTATTTTTTTCACTACCATCTTAAACACCCAAAAGTCACTCGGCCAACATTTATCAACCAGCGGAAGTACTTTGGTTTCTACCCTTCTGTTAATCTGCCATGGAATTCCATGGGAAAAAGAGCGGAAATCGACGGAGTATTGGAACGAGGGATTTTGTGGAAATTGACGTAAAACAATGGAAAAATGGGAAAATGAGGGATTTATATCAGATATTTCCGCTCTTTTACGTAAATTTACACCAAATGCCATTGATGATGGTAAACCACGGAATTTGATGGGAAACGACGGAGTATTGGAACGATATTCCGCTCTTTTACGTGGATTTACACCAAATGCCATGATGATGGTAAACCACGGAATTTGATGGGAAACGACGGAGTATTGGAACGATATTCCGCTCTTTTACGTGGATTTACACCAAATGCCATTGATGATGGTAAACCACGGAATTTGATGGGAAACGACGGAGTATTGGAACGATATTCCGCTCTTTTACGTGGATTTACACCAAATGCCATGATGCTGGTAAACCACGGAATTTGATGGGAAACGACGGAGTATTGGAACGATATTCCGCTCTTTTACGTGGATTTACGCCAAATGCCATGATGATGGTAAACCATGGAATTTGATGGTAAACCACGGAATTTGATGGGAAACGACAGACTATTGGAACGATTCCAGCAAATATTCAAGATTCACACTGCACGCTTGAGTCACCTTAAACCTATATAGAAAGAATTTAAAAAACAATTACATATGGTCAATATTTTACTTATGTCATTTGAATCAAAATAAAATGTTTTCCAAAGCAAGACAAGGCTATTAGTAATGTCCTATTCATTGAAAATAAAATAAACAACTGCTTCAATGTTTTGTTGCGTTCTCAAAGTTTTGTATAGGATCTTATCAAAAATTCTCTGGCACATATTCTTCATGTTCTGTATCCATGTCATTTTTCTGTTTGTCATTTTGAATTGTCCTCTCAATTGTCTTGCACCATGACTGAAAATCAAATTGAACAGTTACATATACATTGTATCTTAATTAGAACCAAACTGAAAGGCGTTTAAAAGAATGCTCATTTTAATGTTTATGTTATTTTTAATCAATGCACAAGATATATTTTATTAGAGGATTTGATTGTGTTATTAAACAATAGAAGTTAGGTGTAATATGATATCATGAAACTCAGTGTTTATTTGACCAACTCCTCTTAAACTCAATATATTTTACCTTTTAAGGAACAGTATAAATCTCTGCAATGTCTACAGTAACTTTGGTTAGTACTGGCTGCAATACTGAAGAAGCCACACTTTTGTCAGTGGTACCATCTGAGTTCTGACCTGAAATGTATTATAGAAAATAAACTATAAATTATAAATATTGCACATTTTTCAACCTGGCACATTGGTTTCATTTCTTCATACTGTTGTACTGATGCAAATTGTTTCATTCTGAAGGTGCAATGCTGTATTTACTAAAAAATGTACTTTGCAACAATATTAAAGGACACTGTGATCAATTAAGCCAGCATAATTTTTCCAATATGGTAAATTGCTGATAATTAAACCACTTTTATAATGGATGCATGCAAACGGAAGTAACATGTGGCTTTCATTTCCCTTTGTCTTAGTGCATGGTTGATTAAGCTTTAGGTTTGTTATTAAATAATATAAGAAGGCAACACATACAAATATAATATCAATGTCTGAATTAATATTAAATATCAACACATCTTACCTGGTGTTTAATTTGGCTGCAATGCTTTTCATTCTGTTCTCCAGGTTTTCAATCACCGATTGGAATAAACTATGGAATGTCTCCCAAAATGTTGTTAAGTCTGTTATTAACTGATATAATTTAGCATCCTGATACAAATATTGTTCCTGTGATCAAGAATGTTAATTTATAAAGCACTGTACACACATATTTGTTTTAGTTTGTTAACCATCACACTATAGCCTCCAAACATTCAAATCTGGTAACATGTATATGGACTAGTCTCCAGCCAATGGCTAATCAGATTCAGTTACAGCTGTGAGGCACACTTGGGGGTGAAATGGTCAGTTGGTAATTGTATACATACCAGCACATGTATTATTCTGCCTATTGGTGCCCCTGTAGTCATGTTACAATACTACAGAAATTGGCTTATCAGCAGATCTAATTTTAGAACATTCTCACATTGACCAGCAGGGTGTTATAATCTATAAAGGTTACTATGATAACAATCCTAGGTGAATAGAATCAGTGGCTCCATAGAATGTGATTGAAAAAATCAGTTTTATGAAATAGGTATTAAAACAATTATCAGCAATTCTGAACTGGGCATTTCAGTGTATCTTTTTCTTTATGACCAGTACATAATTCTTTTTAAATTAGCATAATTAATGCTGTTTCATACTTCATGATCCTTTTAATCTAATTTCTAAAGAAATTCAATTTACTAATGATTTAACTATTGTATTAATAAGCACTATTTATCAATTATAAAAAATGTATAAATTACAGAATTTTTATATAAATGCCTTATTTAGTCTGAAAATCATTAAATCAACTTAATATAATTTTCAGATTCTTCATTTTAAGTTCTTTGTTTTGAATCCCATTGTGCAGGGGAAAATAGTTTAGATTATGGCTTTATGATTTTTTAAAACATTTTTCATGTTTCTGGACTTAGAATTTTTCACTCCCAACACTGCATAAGAACTTCTAGTACAAGTCTGATAAAAATGTCTAAGTGTTTTCCATCGATTTCCGCTCCTGAAAAATGACTAAGTTCAACTTTCCGTCATTTTCCATGGATTTTGATGGTATTTGAGGGAAGAAATGAGGGAAAAGAGCGTAAAAATAATTTTCCACTCTTTTCCACTGTGTTTTACATCAATTTCCATGGATTTCCACGGATATCCATGTAAAATGAGGGTAATTCATGTAATTTGATGGCAGATCTACAGAAGGGTAGTGTGTACATGCAACAGAACAAATAGTTAGGGTACCGGTAAAAATTGATACCACAGTGTATATTGAAAGTTTGTTCTTGCGTTGGTTGAGAACATGGCAGCTGAGCTACATTTGGATGTTTAAGAAGGTAGTAGAAATAAATAATTTTGACAAGTTGTTAAAATCAACAAAACCGTGTGCCTGTAGATGAATTACACACTAAATGTCATGAGTTGCCTGAACCAGAGCATGTTGTCATGATCATGTTAGCTCCCCTTTAATATAACACAGTTATTGTAGTAATGGAAACGAAGCAAAGTAGCATTTTGAAGCACTTGATAAATTATCTTACATGATACTGGATACTATGTGCTACTGTAAACATTCAATGTGGAATTGTATTAATATGAAAACTAGAATATATTAAAATGACATCATTTCGATGGCTTAGAATTATAAGGTTGTGCCACTTACAATCTTTTATGATTCATACATATTTAGAATAAGCATCACAAGGTGCTTCTTATAATGAGCCCAGTTTCATAAAAATCTGAACTTGTCACGTTGACCAAGTTGAAGTTGTAAAATTTTGTTTTACCATAAGTAAAGAGTAAATGTCAGACAGTTTTTCCGTGTTTTCTCAAAATATCGATTTGGTAGTTACGACCTTCTAATTCTAAGCCATCAATTTGCTGATCTTAATGGTTACCATTGAAAATTAGTTACTGGTATAAAGAACAAAATGGTTCTGAAATTTAAATGTTGTGTGTTTTATGTGACGATTTCAGCACCCCAAGATAAAGGTGACAGCCAGATGCACTTTGTATACATACATACGTGGGCCCATCAATAATTTCGTGAACTAATTGCACTGTTTCATAACGCTTTGACATAGCTTATTGAAAGTTTGCATGGTCAAAGATAATTTATTCTCCAATTAATTCAGCATGCAAAATGATTGCTGACGTCACTATTTATGACGTCATAGCAACGTTCGAACGTCATGTCATGGGCGTTCGTAATAAAAAATGGCGTCGCCCGGTATGACCGAGTAACGTTTTGTGTCAAAGATTAATACATTACTCAGGAAATACGTCTTCTGCATTCAGGACACTTTGCATGCAGTTTTTAGGGACTCTTGGCAATCGAATAGTTCATTTTCATTGTTGACTAATTGCTTTAAGGACAATAGAGGAGCAAACAAAGATGATAAGCATATTCGCCGGTCATTTGCCGTTAAGGTTAGCGGTCGGCAAAGTGCATCGATCATAATATTTTGCGACATACAAGGAATAACTTGCCATTACTGTGTTGCTTCGAATGCTACTGTTATAAGAAACTTTTGCAACAATAATTAATTTTCAGTTGCTATCGGCTATGAAAAGAAAACACATACAACTTCAAATGTATGAGATTCTGTTATACCGTTATAATTCGCCAATCCATAGCAGCAGCGCTGTTTCGGGCACAATATAGGACCTGGATATATATTTGTTACCACACCTATCATATAACCTAGAACAGGCCATTAGCTATGTCTGGCCATTTCAAAAACTCAAAATTAGGCAGCATGCTTTAGAAATACAAGCCCCGAAAGGAGTTGGGTGCGTCGTAAACGAAAATTGGCGGGAGATGTCACGTGACAGCCTGTAGCATGTGATACGGTTATGGGTCGAGCAATGGAATGAATTCAAACTGTGCACGGGATGTTACTTTAAAAAGGACTAGAGGCTAATAGTGTGTTCGGCTACCTATATTCGCCACATAAAATTAGTTCACGAAATTATTGATGGGCCCTCGTACATATATATGCTTTAAAATGTTTCCCTCAAAAATACTGTTATATAACATGATATCTGGTAAATTAAGTGACTGTTAATTTGTTGGGAGACATTTTACAGATATTTTGCTATAAAAGCTAGTTATAGTATGTGAGAAGGGCTATTGGTGTATTTAAATTTTGGCATTGGTGTATTTACAGTGATACGCATATATGTATTATTATTATTATTATATCACTTTATATGTAACTTGCACGCCAATATTTAGATTGTTATATTTAATATTATCCCAAGGCGAGGGGATAAGATAATGGTAGGTGTCTGTCCGTCTGAACTTTTGTTTTTTACATTGGGATTTTGACGATAATTTCACAACTATGTGGTCCTACAGTGCATATTGTCAGGAGGTTGTTTTTGGACATTTTTTAGTTTGACTTTTTGAGAGAGAAAAAGTTGAGCTATTGTCCTGACACGATAGTCTGCTTTTTTGTCAGAGTCATTTTATATTTTGATGACCTGTATCTACGGACAAGAGCAAATTATTCTATCTAGCATATTTTAAGAGTTATTTCCCTTTTCTGAGTTTTCTGAATTTTTACACAACAATGTCAATTACTCACAGGCTATAAAAGGTATCCACTTGAAACTCAACATAGTTATTCACCCTCATCAGGTGATGCATACTGACAAGACTGGTAACCCTGTGACGTATATATTGAGTTATCTACCCTTTTTACCCTTAGAATTTTTACTCATAGATGAGCAAGGATACTATCAAGTACGCAGACGGTGCTCTTATTGTCTGAGTTATGGCCCTTGATTAATTATCTTCTCTTTGGCGGGGATATGTCTGCCTATGACTCCTTCTTGTTGACATAACTTTAATATAGTGCAATTGCAGATATTATAATTATATGCAAAACGAACTATACAAAATCATATAACAATGTAATATGTATACGGCACATTGTTATAATTTAACTAATACATTATTGCATAACAATATTTTTGTAATTTTACTGTGAAACAAATTCTACAAGATATTTCAATCACTGCGCTCAGTTTTTCATGTTACCCATTGCTACCTGAGTTTAAGAGAAGAGAGATCTGGGTTGTGTTCTAAAATGAGAAAAGTACTGGTACAAATATAATACATGAATCTGATATTCACCATTGTTCACCAACGCTGTAAGTCTAAAACTCAGACTTAGAATTAAAACTGACAACATTTATAATCACTGCCATTTCTTTGCAATACGATTTAACTAAGTGAAATTTTATCTGATCATTTGTTGTTCCCCACTAAACATGTATACTCATTTGTATCAAAACCGTTGCATGTTTTCCAACATGAGAGCGAATTTTGCAATATAAAGTCTTAGTCTGAGATTTACAGTGTTGGTGAATATGAGCCCTGGCTCTCTTCTTGACCATGTTACAATAAGTAGGTAGAGATATAGCTGTTTGACTTGTGCCACTCATGTTTTACCTGTCTTCAGGGGTCACCTTTATTGCTACCAAGTCATTACACTATGTATATAATGTTAGTATATATATATATTTTATACTAATTTATTTAAGGTCGATTGTGAAACAAGTTTTTTCAACTTACTGTAAAATCATTAATTTTCATGTATTTACTACCTGAAATGCAAATCCACGAATAAACGTCCCATCAAACTGGTCTTTTTGACCGAAAACATGAAATTTCATCGAAATTAAATTATTTTACAGTATATCAATGGTATTTTATAACAGGGTATATATCATGATGTCTACATGTTTGACTTGTACCACTCATGTTTTACCTGTTTCGAGTATTTATCAATTCCGCCTACCTGTCATCTCAGTGCATGCCGCCATGCTGGTGTCTTCTTTATGCATGCTACAAGTCATCTGCATCAGCATACTATTATAGTCATACTGATTTAACATCAATTTGCTTATACTAAAAAAATAGTGGTCTACCATTGTCATTATCACTCTGAAGAAGGCTATATATGCTGAAATGTTAGTAATATAATTAAAAACAATATGTGTACGTTGTAGGTGTATGTAAATTGCATCATTCTTTATCTTATAGTTCTATATTTCTTTGTATTAGTTGAATATTATGAAACATTTTAACATGCCTGAGGTGCATGGTGCTCATGGTAAAATTTCAAGACATAAGTTTTCGACATGTTGTCATGACTATGGGGTAAAAACCCATATCACATAAAACCCAAATCTGATTGGATGCACATAGAATGTCTTTTTGATAATCTGCATATTTACATATGATGAATTCTAGTAATTCTAGTTTCCTATTATTGCACTTGTTTATTTGTGCTTGTATATTCATTTATATTTAAAGAACTATGCTTTATAATTAAGCAAAGCTTATTTTGCTACTTGCACATTTTCGAATTATAATAGACAAATAGATTTGGTTATTGATGGCTGCTGGCACTCCCTGATTGATGGCTGCAAATAGTAACCAATGACTTTTTTAAAATCACATTGGATGAAAACGATGATTCTAAGGGTAACAATTTTATCCCTTAGGTGCAACATGGTTGTATCTGACTGAACATGTATACTATAGTGAGATACAAGCTTGTTGCATCAATGGAATGTTTAAATCATCTGTTTGCTAGCCCCTAATTTTCTGGCTATACAATAGATCTAATCATTATAGTTTTGAGGTTTAATATTATGTTTTCTAGAGGTTGCTTATTGCATTCATCATTTTTTGGTTGGTGAATATACTTGCATATTAATACCATGACCAAGTGGTTAGGTTGCCCACCTTTGAATCGAGAGGTCGAAGGTTGGAATCTTGACTGAAGCTTGGTTAGGACTGATTGCACCAGTTGGTGACCCTTTCCTGGAAAAGAGCTATCAAGCTAGTAGTAGCATTTTACTTAGTCAACCTTGTAAGTCTAAAACTCAGACTTTATATTGTCAAATGTTCTATTCACTCTGAAGTTGTTATAAATGCAGAAAATTTTACATGGTTAAAGTTCATTGCAAAGAAATGGCAGTGATTATAATTTTTTTTAATTTTAAGTCCAAGTCTGATTTTTAGTCTGAGTTTTAGTCTTACGACTTTGGTGAATAAGGCACCTGGCTCCATATTTAACAGTTGATTATATTTGTTTGACTTTATATTGAATGCTCACAGAAACATATATTTCTAATAATTATATGATGTAAATATTTAATGTGTAACTTGAATCATGTTATATTTTAGATTCTGAATGTTTGTTACCCAAGAAACTTGAAGAGATTGCATACCAGGCTTCAGATAAAGTGTTCGGTAAAGAGGATACTGGTCCTTATGATTGTCTCAGGTAAGCAGGATACTGGTCCATATCATTGTCTCAGGTAAGCAGGATACTGGTCCATATCATTGTCTCAGGTAAGCAGGATACTGGTCCATATCATTGTCTCAGGTAAGCAGGATACTGGTCAAATATTTGTGCTGCAACTTAGGCCTACTCCCCTTTGTTAGAACTCATCTACCCGAACTGGAGAAGATTTTATTTCACATGTAAATAAGAGGATATTTGTGCTTTTTCCATGTTAGATTGACTGTTATTTTACTTAGTGGCCAGTTGATGCAAAATCGACAAGTGAAAATATAAATAAGTCAGATACACATGAATGAAAAACAAACAAAAGTCAGAATCAGTCCCAGATGCTCACAAGGTGAAGTAACGTTTGCTAGAGTGCCAAATACATTGTGCCAAATACATTTATTTGGCGCATGCTATTTGCTAAATATATTTGCGGGAAACGTGTCAAAATAGAAATTGGGCTTTAGAATTTAGTTTTTCCCTGGTAGGTAAACACTTAAACACTTAAACACAAAACAATGATGTTTTATAAAACATTGAAGAATACAACAACAAAGGTAACATTTAACGAAAGTCTTCAGGATTTAAAATCCGACATGACATAATAAACAATGACGATATTCGTCTTAACAGCGAAATATTAAACATGTGTGCATTGTTGAAAAACTCATCTTGAGATTTGGAATGTCAAGCACCATGCTGATACGGGCATTTGACTTGTCCTGTTAAGTGCAGTTTTATTAGGGCCCTGCAAATTTTTTGCAGGTGCCCTATAGTAATCACCCTGTCTGTCTGTCTGTCCGTCCGTCCGTCCGTCCGTCCGTCCGTCCGTCCGTCTGTCCGTCCACATTTTTCATGTTTTTTCTTAATAACTTGCAAACAGTTAAAGGTATTGACTTCAAACTTTAAACATAAGGTCACAGCAACAATACACTATTGTATGCCAAGTTATGTTACTCCAGCTACAATATTGTAAGAATTATGGCCCTTTGTAAAATTACAATTTTCCTCATTTATCAACCCCTGATAACGACATGGCCCTGATCATGACAGTGATGGTTCTAGTTGTATTATGATATTGCTATTATTTCTTGATTGGTTGTCATGGTAACACCTTGATGATTTTATTATTTCATCAGATTGTCATTTGGTGTGGTAGCTGGAACAATGAACAAGACGGCAAATGCCATGGAAAATGGAGAATATGACTTTGATGGCACCGTCGATAAAAAGCGTACAGCTCCAGTAACATTGAGAGCCGCTGCAGTGAAGGCTGAGATAGCTGACATTGAGGCTATGAAGTTCAAACTGGAGGGAAAAGAGGAACAAATTATTGATCTGCGTAGACAACTTAAAATGAAGGTATGTATTATTGTGGTATTCATAATATCTTCATAAAATTTATATAGATTTAACTTATTGTGACCTATTTTCATTTGATATTTATATTCACTTAAGGATGCTGGTGCGGTTCAGTGTGCATGCGTCATTTGTCAAAGTGCATTATGTGTCTTGTAAACATAGACATGAATCAAAAGTATCTAAATTATGTCAAATATAACAGATAATTATCATTTTAATGCAATTAATGTAGAAAATCCTGATGGAGTCACAGTTTACGATCTGAAGAAATATTAAATTAAAAATTGATGGATGGGGTAAAAAATGAAGGTACTGTATTATTGAGGTCGTGTAATCTCAGTTTATTGTATGTCTCCCTATTTGTATATTCCGGTTACCTAATTGTGTGATGACTGGGTTTGCAGATTGGCCTTTCATTCCATATTTATGTCCATTTGATAGTGTTCGAAATGCGAATCAAAAACTCTTAAATTTTGGCCAAAGCAGTTAATTGTGGTACTTAATGAAATAATTTCTTCATATTCATAATATCTTCTTAAATGTATATATTTAATTTGTTGTGACCTATTTTCATTTAATATTTATATTCACTTAAACATGTTTTAATTACAAGACCTCTTAAGTGACTTACACAATCCTGACCTTCAACATTGACATTCAAATGACTGAATTTCAATGTCTTGCTAATCAGGTAATAATGAGGGTGAGAAATGCCTGCAAGGTGTGCTGTTCTTGATTTCCAATTTTGTAGAAATACAAACTCTTTCGACCAATGAGTACATTAAGATATATATACCTTGTGGCTGACAACAACAATTATAATGGTTGCATTTGTTGCCATTTGTTGTACCCCCACGATATGTGAGGTCAAAATGTCAGTTATTCCTTGCAAATTTTCTCCCATGATCATTTGTTGCTGTTATGTGTCCTTCTTTGTTTTTCCCTAGATTAACTACAACAAACAGTCTTGCCTGCAGCAATGGTAAAAGTTTTCAGTTTAAATGCTGATTTCAGTATTATTAGAAAAAAATGCACTATTTTGTTTAATATATGAAAATATTTCATGGCCTTGTGTTTACAGCAAGAAGAGTTAAGTGAACAGCAGGTACGTGTAGGTCTGGTAGAGAAGAAGCTTGATACCGCCTCCAAGGATGCTAATGACAAGGTTGATGATGTACAAAGAAAACTTGATGATGCACAGAATCTTCTCAGAAAGAAAGAAAAGTAAGCCAGTAGTTTCCAACTTCTCCCACTTTTAATTAAATAGTAATGGTATATCGTATGATGAAAGTTGCTGTATAACAGCCTCTGAAACAGATTTTATATTTCTGTACAGTATAGTTTGAACAGACTATGAATGCTTTACTATATTTGTGTGCAAGGGGTGTAGCAGTACGCTCACCTCACGTTATGATACAAATTTTTCTAACAGTTCAGTATATTTAGGTATGATACAATATTCTCGTAGTGCAGCTTAAACAATAAATTTGTTACTTCTGTAACAT
Organism: Spisula subtruncata; assembly: GCA_963678985.1. Classification (NCBI taxonomy): domain Eukaryota; kingdom Metazoa; phylum Mollusca; class Bivalvia; order Venerida; family Mactridae; genus Spisula; species Spisula subtruncata. The sequence continues at coordinate 46,922,751 of OY787666.1, forward strand.
CAATTATTATGCCCCAATCAACTACTTTAAATGAATTTTGAGAATATGAAGCATATCTTAAAACGAGTGATACATGAAAATTATACATTATCAGTAGGCTGTTAGATATTTTCGTTGTCTGAATATCATTTTGTTCATAAATAAGCTAATACCTAACCGTAACAAAATGAAGAAGTATTGTACCGTGAACTGTGTGGGACTGAAGTCTGCTGTACCGCAATATACTGTTACAGCCCTATTGTGTAAATTTTAGGGAGTTTGAACAGACTATGGATGCACTACAAGCTGATATTGACACATTAGAACAGGAGAAACTTGAACTCAAGGAACGTTTGAGTGTACTCTCCAAGAAAACATTACTTGAAGGACTTAGCAGACAGGCTGGACAATCAGGTGAGATGTTATTGGTATTGTCATGGTAATAAGTGGTACTGCCCGGATATTGTTCAGGTTTGAGTCTGATTTCAGGTTATTGACTCCAGGGGTCTTATTCACCAACGTTGTAAGTCTAAAATTCAGACTTTGACTTTATTTTGTCAAGAGTTGCTCTCATGTTGTTATAAATGTAATGATTTTGATATAAATGGGTGTATAGTGAAACCCCATGAAGCCGGTGTATCCACGGTACCGGTGCATGTAATTTTCTCATGAAATTGTAGATTTGTTTATTTATCAAACATAATTTTGACAGCTATGACGTCATCCATTGGTAAAAAGGGTCATGGCAACTTTTGGCGGGAAAAAATCAACTTGTCAACAAACTGGACCAAATTTACTTGGAAAAAGTTATTGTTGCACCGGATAGATGGGGTTATTTCCCTTTCCTGAAATTTAACATGGTGTTTGTTTACATGTATTTTTTCCGATTCCAAAGGTCATTTGATGTGATTTTGCAGTTTTATTAAAGATTAAAGGTCATTTTAGCAGTTTCTAACAAAATATGTGTCAAGGAGTTAGTGATTTATATTTATTTTGTCAATTTCGTTTGATACACCGGCTACATGAGCTTCGAGGCTACATGTTCCGATCGTAGCAACAAATAATCAGATAAAATTTCACTTGGTTTAATTTAATTGCAAAGAATTGGCAGTGATTATAAAGTTTGTTAGTTTTCATCGTTGGATACCCACGGTACACATTACGTACAACTTCATTTGGTACCGTGGGTTTTTTGACTGCCGAATCCTCGTTTCTCAGCTCAAAGGGAAATAACTCTTCAAACCCTGTGCCCAATGAAATCGCTCCTTACAAACAGAATACTCTTCAATCGGAGATTTAACCTTGCGTCATTAGGGGGGTTTTGTTACTTTAAATAGATTTTTCATTATGGACACGAGTGGCGTGACGACGAGAACTTGACTGGCACTGCACTGTTGTCGCTTAATAAACTGATACTTTTGATAGACCATGCATTTTCCTCCATCGGTCCAGGTGCTTAGAAATATATCACGTCCTTCTAGTAGTTTTGTGATACATGTCAATTGAAATTCACTAAGTTTCTCTATTTTAAAATGTTGACATGCTTCGGCGAAATACTCTTTCATGGGGGCCGCCACTTTGGAGAATGAAACGAAGGCTGAATGTAACATGTAATTTCATTGGCTGTGCTTCTAAAGTGGAAATCCTTTGGAAACCAATGAAATTGCACCATTTATCTATAACGTTTACGATATTTTGCTAGCCAAACAACCCACGGTCGATGTATGAGTATAACGTAATGCAATCGAACGTGGGTATCCGACGATGGTTAGTTTTATGTCTTAAGTCTGAGTTTCAGTGTTACAACGTTGGTGAATAAGTCCCCTGAATTTTCCTTTTTTGTCTATACAAAACATTGGTGTAAAATCTGGGCATTGTTATGTAGGGATATGTATTGTTACTTGGGTTTGTAAATGCAACTTTTCAGATCAAAGTGAGGCAATGGTTGTTTTGAATCTGCTATGTTTGTTTTTGTGAATATGTAGCTAGGTTTCAAAAGGCCAGACCTGAAGCTAAACAAAAACTTGATTTGGTGTGGCCTAAGGAGATCCAGTCTCAGTTTGCCATGCAATTATATTGTAAGCGAGGGATGATCAATAAATACCAAGAACAATTCTTTAACAGCTCCATGTATCACTTACAAGTGTTTAGTTTGCATTACTTTGCCTGATATACTGTATAATCATTAATTTTCGTGGGGGATTAAATTTCTTGGAAATTAAATCACATCAAACAATAATTTTGACCCTTGTATTTATTACTTTAAATGCAAAATCAACAAATTAAGGTCTCATTGAAATGGTCTTTTTTACCAAAACCACAAAATTTTACAGTATATGAAGATAATATATAAGTATGTATTATATTTCCAGCTGCTGCGTCATCAGCAGGTGCTCTCTCACCTACAAACAGTTTCGCTACACAAGATTCACCGGCACTCATTGCCCAGGTACTGTCTATATACATTATAGTAGGGTTCTCAATAACAGCCGACTGCAGGCCAAAATGACTGCTTAAAGACCATTTTAGGCCAGCTAGAAATGTGAAATTTATACACAATTTGAAGAAAATAGTTGCATTAAGGGCCTGATCAGGCCGGTTGGACAAGCATTTCGACCTGCTAGGTTAAAACTTACTGAGAACCCTGTATAGTGTGAACAAACTTACATTATCCTCAATCTTTATTCATGAATATATTTACAAGCTTCTTGTCTACAGTCAAGTCTTGGTATAGCTAGTTTGCGATAGAAAAAAATCGTGTTTTTTAAATATTTCTCTGCAATTACTACACTTACACGTATGAAATTTTGCACGAATAAATGAAATATATCTACCTAATACACACTGAAATTTCAGCAAGATCAGAAATGAGTTAAAAAAGTTTTGTTCATAAGGTCTATGTAACATTTTTGTAGTTTTGTATGAAAAATCAAGTTAGAAGACTTGATACTTGCAACAGCTAATTTACGGTCACATGATACGCATAACGGTATATTTACGTATTTGCAACCAACTTAATTTAACACATGCGAGGCCCGTCTGTGAATATGACGAAGTACACGTTATTGCTGTACATTGTTTACAAGCGACACACCGAAATAAACCGAATCACACGGGCCTCCTAAGTCTTGTCTTTATAACAGTAATCTCAATCCCACCGATCACGGATTGTAACGGTTAAATAATTGATAGTAAATCATCAATGGAATACCAGATTACCTCCCTGCGTTAAAATGTAAATATGCATGTAATTTTAATATGTAATAAAGAATAAATGTCTTTTAACTGGTGACTAAAAATTATGAAATTCAAAATGAGACTAGGTAGAAAGTTATTGTAGTTCTGTGTAATTTTTTACCAAAATCTGATGAATAGATTTTCAGAAATCTTTAAAAAACACGATTTTTTTCTATCGCAAACTAGCTATATAAACACTTATAATATACTGATAAATTCATGATATTTTGTGGACAGAAGTAGTAAAACACTGTTACACAGCATAGTTCTGTTGGTCTGTGTACTACTCTTTCACAGCATAGTTCTGCTGCTTTTATGGACCTGAAGGCAGTCATAAAAAACAAATTGTCAAATATATTGATTACTACCAATACTAATGCAAGGATAATAGGCATAAGAAATGTGGTATAATTCTAGGATACTTTGAACTTGAGATTCTTTGGAATTTTATTTTGATAATGCCCAATATATTGTTTACTCAAATAACAGTATGCAACCTTTTATACAGGGATTCTACAATTCTGGAATAAGACCTGCTATTCTTTCGAATGAGATAGGCCCCTCATTAGTATTACTTATTGAATTGACTTTACTGTACTCTCTTGTTGTTTTCGAGTTATATATTGTACAAATGTTTATGTCGACAGATTGATTCACTGAAGGAAGCATTACACAGTGTCAAGGGAGATAACATGAGACTATCTGCGGACCGCATGAGGGTGAGATTTCTATACAACGAGGGGCGTTTCAAAAGTTCCAGGAAAAATGCTCTTTAATGTTTATCCTTTTTTTCAAATTACTTCAATTTATTAATAAATGGAAAGTTTGAAGTAATTTGAACAAATGATAAACATTATAGAGCTCTTTTTCTGAAACTTTTTAAACACCCCTCATGGTATACTCTTAATTACTCAGTTTATGACTAAAATTGTATGTTCTTAAAACATTTGCAAACACATTACAATTGTTCTGCTTTGGGTTTGCAAGATGATTGTGTAGTTTGTTTGTCTGTTCATTTGAAAATGTTAGCCAAAACTTCCAAGTTTTCGAAACACAAATATTATCAAAGTCCATCCAGGCATTGCTTTCAAATTTGGCTTACTTGACCACTATCATAAACATCTTGCATTGTTAATATAACACTATACTACGTCTCCGTAGCTCAGTGGTTAGTGCACTTGTAGATGTCTAATCTGGTGACCCAGGTTCAAATCAGGTTGGAGACACTTATATATGCCTGCCATATTCCAGCATTTATGCCCCTGAATCAATAGATTGGCATGCATATAGTGATTCACCTGTCCTTTTGTTTGTCCGACCGTACGAGGTTAACCCAAACTCACCATTTCTTGTAATGTCAATATGGCTTGCTACAACGCTTTCAAACTTGCATAGATGTTGTATTGGAACAATCTCTACACACCTATAACACCTGGGCCCAAAATTACAATACTTACACTCTGCACTCAAAAATTGAATATGTTACATAATAAGCTATCATTTGTTCTAGGTTGCAAATATAAAAAAGGGAAATTTATAGAACTATTATTTGAATGTTGACAATAGCATTTGATACATTATCTATGCAATTACATATATTAATTATGAGATAAAAATGTAATTGTTGAATCTGAGTATCACACTCTGCACTCAGGCTGTTAAATTTCACTTAAAGCTTACAAATACACTAAATTTCAATGGAAACCAGCACATGATACTATTTAGTTCCTATTCAACATAACTTCAACTTCTCAGTTTGACCTTTGGCGCAGATAACTAAAAGTATGCAAACATTTTTTATATACTTTTAGGATCAAATGGCTAAGCTTCCTCCACTACGTGTTCCAAAGAAAGCGATTGGTGTGGGGAATCAGACAGGTGGAGTAGCTATGGTAGAGCTTCCAGAGGGTATACCTGGCAAGATAGAATTAGGCAGTCTGGCCAAGAAGACATGTGATCTACTACAGGTAATATAGTATTGTCTAAAAGATCAGGCCCGGTGATTATAAACATTGCAAAATATACTCCATGCTCCAACTCATACACCGTACTCCAATTAGAGTATTTCTTAGTTACAAAAACTGCTATAACTTCTTTATTACTGAATGAAAATAGGGATTCATTTTCTTAATTAGATCATTTGCAACAAGTTGGTGGTGTTGGTTTTGATGCAAAATTCTATAAAAAGCTGTTTTTCACAGTGTAGCGTGGAGTATGTAGTTTGAGTATGAGTATGAGTACGAGAATGAGAAATGTTTATGATAAACGGGCCAGTACTATTTTGCTTGACTTGTCAGTTGATCAGCCCATGGTCTGAAAATACGTCAAATTGTGTTCTTACTGGTCAAGTAAGGTTAGTCATGACCTGCAGGACTATCATGCTTTTAAGGCAAGCTGGTCAATGATCTAGTTTAGATCACAGTGCCCTTTTTAGATTGACCAATCAATGAATAGTCCGAGCTATTCTACTCAAGTTGGCATCAGTGTAATGGTTAAGTTTTTGCATGCAAATGTTGTATATTTCAACAACCACTGAAGATATTCACTTCACACTTCACTCATGTCTTTCAGTTCACTATTGTGGTTCAATGACAATGTCCTATAATTCTGGCAGGTATTTTTGACTGAATTGTCCCCTTTTTGGACTTAGAAATCCAGGTTAAGGTTTTGTATTTAATGTCCATCTCCTCAACCACTGATGGCTCACACTTATTTAAATCAAGTCGGATGATTGTATTTTGCAAAAGTTCAATGCTCAATATTGGTGTACACAGAATTTGATAAAAGTTGTGTTTTTCATGTATGAAAATATATTGTCTTGAAGTGTGCAGTACCCATTGGATGATTAATTTCGAGTTGTTTAAAATATTAAACATAGTATTGAGTTGGGTATTTCAGGGCCAGTAAGTCAGTTAGTGCCCTGTCTATATCTAATGAATAGAGATAGATTTCTAATAGTGCCGAACCCCTTAGGCCTTGGGTGCATACTTGTTTTACAAACCTTTTGCCACTTTAAAAGTTACTTTCATATAAACCTCTCTTAAAAACAAACCTCTAAATATGAGCAAACTATTTATTTGTTTCAGACAGTACAAAAGATGAGCTCATGTCCTAAAGTGATAGATATAAGTCAGAGAAAGCCAGGAAGTGAGCCAGTATCCATGGTAACCAGTCCACAACAACAACTGGTCAGAAATACTGCCAATCTCACAGTATTGGAGAAAAAGACCCAGGAGGTACGTTCGTACAGATTATGAAATTTACAAACGTTAGTGACGTTGCCCTGCCTACCTGTTCCATAGGTCAGGAAAAAGTTTAAAATAAATATTGTTTCTGTTATTGGAACACTACTCCGTAAGATTCATTGTAACATACATATGTGACACCACAACACAATATTTTCAGATAATAAAATGTATTAACAAAGTTGTAAGCCTGTTCTCCTAATATATTGATGATAGCTCGTATGTGATTGTATATTGTAAAATCATTTAATTTCGATACGACGAAATTTGGTGGTTTTGGTAAAAAAGACTATTTCAATGGGACGTTAATTTGTGGATTTTGCATTTCAGGTTATAAATAAAGGGTCATAATCATTGTTTGATGGGATTTGAATTCGTGGTTGAAGGTGAACCACGAAATCGACGAAATTTAATCCCCAACGAAAATTAATTATTTTATAGTATGTTGTTTGTATTACAGTTACAAGTACAGGTGACCATGTTACTGGCTGCTAACAGAACTGGTGGACAAGTTAGAACAGATTTCTCCGTCTTCCCTACACCAGAGTTTGCTAGGGTATGAACTACTTTTATATCTCTGTTTTTCCTACACCAGAGTTTGCTAGAGTAGGAATTACTTTTATATCATTTTCAAAACTGTTATTTGGGGTTTAAAGTTAATTCAAGTTATTGCTCTGATAACCACAATTGTCAGTACTGGTTTGAGGTCAAAGATCAAGGTCACTTTTGAGGTCAAATGTCAAGGTCACTATAACCTTTAACATTTCTGTCAATTATTGGACGGCCATGGAGGCACACATGTTTTACAAACATCAAGTTGAGGTCACCAGTGTGTTTGTATTATATATGGTATGAGTTTCTCAGGACATAATCTAATAATCTTAATGACCCTCAAAGAAAAACAGTAAGTGAGACCCTTTGAGTAAACATGCTATTTTATCCCTTCTTGAGTAAATACAGCTTGTTGGACCCACCTAAGAAATATTGCCGAATCAATGCAAATGATTAGGGCAAATATTTGTTCCAGATGCCCTATAGTAAATTCACTGGCTGTCAGCCCATCTGTCTATGAATACACTTTTTCCAGTAAATAAGTTTTGAAATAACTTGTCACCAATCCACTTCTTTGAATTCTCTAAGGTTATGTGATGAAATTTAATAGAATCTTACATTTGTGCTAATTACATACATGTTTTATTAAATTGTCTTCAAAAATAATATGACCGTCAGCAAAGACTCGTTATATATTATTTTGTCCACTCCTTCAAGGGGTGACACTAACATTTTTTGGTCACTGGTCCGACAGTAAAAAAGTGTTATATATGTAAAGAAAACAGCTACTGGTCCTTCATGATTTTCACTGGATCTGTGCCAGGGGACCAGTGTTAGTGTTGAGCCCTGCTCCTTTAATAAAACTTGTATGTAATGAGCACTCAAGCAAGATCCTCTATTTATGTATTACAGGTTCTACATGAGAAGAGTCGAGATAGTGTTCTAGTGGGTAGAGTTACGGTTCCTACACAAGGTACTACCGGACAGACCATACCAATCAATATACAACCCAATCAACTACAAAACTTACATTCAAGGCTTATAACATAAAACTATGTGCAATATTTATTATTAATATTATAAATTACCTTAATATTATTAAGACTTTATCTCTGTATGAATTGGTTACCGGTATATTAGGATGACCTTAAACTTTCTTGGTTGGAGGTACCTGAACCTGAAATGTTTAGCTGACTAGATCACAGGTAACTGTATTATTGATAAAGACAATTTGAAAACGAAAAAAATGTAAAATTTATATTTTTCTATAAGGAAAGAAAGAAAAATATAAATTTTAAAAAAAATGGTTTTTTGTTTTCAACGAAATAGTTACCTGTGGGTTAGGTTGGTACGGATTTTTAAAGCAAAATACATATAATAATATGTACAACCATACCATGTTAAATGAATATCTCTTGAAAAGCCCCTAAAAATGACTTGCTCAGATTTGAGTGAGTAGTTGGGTAACCTGCAACAAAGAATTGATTAAGGTCAACCTAACTTACTCATGTATGGTGGACTGGGTTTATTGTAGTATTTCAAATATTCACTACTATGGCTATTTATTATGTGGTAAAAGGACATTTCATACAGTAGTTTATGTGCATCCTTTCTGTGCATGTTCATTAGTTAGACATAGAGGTCGCGTTTTGCGTGTTTTGCAATGGATTGTGATTTGCATTGGATTGTGATAAAAAAATTTCAAAAAGTTTGTTAGGATACCGTCTAGGATATATGGGAATATGAATCATTCTGGTTAAATAAATGAATCCAAAGAACAAATAATATGGAAACTCTATGCTGCATCTTCATCTAGTTTTTCGTGAAATTAAGAATTATTACTTTGGTTACCTTAACACATTTAGTAGGACCGATTTAGAATGGATGTTATTTTTTATATATTTACTTTACCTAATGTATATGATGCTTAAATGTAAGCAACATTTTAGTGATTAAAAAATGTTCAGGGGCAGTTGATATGTCTATGGTAAAGGGGTTAAACTAATGGCGTCAAAGTCACATTTTTACTCATTTTCTTGAAAAGTGATGTTGCAAAAGGGCCTCTTGCCCCTTGAATAGACATACCTCTTTTATTTCAAATATTGATTCAGCATATATCGAACTATAATTATCCTTATGTTTTGGTACAATCATCGGGAAAAACTTACTGTATGAAAAGTCCTTTAGTGATTTAGACATTTATAATGTACTTGCCATATGTATGAAATATGCTATTTATCATGCTTTGAACCATTTCATCAATCTAGCTTAAGTGTTCAAAATGTTGAGTTGTATTGGTTGATGTCATTTCCTTGTGTATGTAACTGGGCTTCTGGGCTTCTTTGAAGTCTTTTGACTAAAACTCATTATGGCATCACGCTTACACATGTATCATGATGTGCATTGATTGTGTTAATGATTTGACGATAAGTCTGAATGTGAGAGTTTACTGTATGGTAATTAATCCAACTCAAACCTTCAAGGTAGCCTGGTGACAGTTTTCATCAGTTTTCGGAAGGTTTAAATATTGGCCATGTTACTTACTTAGTAAATGCTTTGATTACACAAGGCACCGATCTCCAGAAGCCACTCAAGTTGAAAATCTCATCTCAAATTGAGATATTTTTCAAATCAGAGTCTGAAATTGTGATATATATGAAGTTCCAGCTCTTGCAATTTTGCTGTAATAAACTCAGAATAACATTTCTGTTTTGTGATGCTAAATTTGAGTATAGCCCCGCATGGATATTAACTTAAAGGTTTATGACAATATTTGAGATGAGATTTCACTCAGATGCTTTGGGAGATCGGGACCTGGTCATACATACCCAGAGACAAACAGCACAGAGACCGCAGACAAAACACTGAACACTGAAGCTATTATTTTCTAGGGTATTATTTGTTCATCCAAAATCATGCGTATTTTTGTGAATTATCAAATTTTCACTGAAGTAAAGGTCACAAGGTGCTTCTGTAAATGTTTGCTGGTACTTAATCATGCTCGTCTATTCTATGTGCTCATCGTTGCAAAGCATACTTGTACTGGGGCGGTATTCACAAAGTATCTTAAGTAAAAACTAAGAACTTTCTAAAAATCTCTAATTTTCCTTAAGTGTATAAGCTAAACAGGAAAATCAAGATTAACGATTATTTACATTGCTCAGAAGCATTATGTAAAGAGCTACAGTAACTACATAGAAAACATGGGTAACCTTATTCTTTGTTTCTTGGGTAATATTTGCAGCTCAATATTTTAACTTAAGTCAAAATATTTAAGTTTTCACTTAACATACTTTATCAATACCTCCCCTGAATAAATCTACTGTATTCACCACCTAATGTGTTATAATGTTGAATTAAGCAGGTAAAAGCACTACACAATTACAGTGTGACCAATCTGCTACTGTACAGTAATATAAAATTCTGTATCATTGAGTGGAAATTTAGCTAAAATTGAGATTTTTAAAGAAACTGCCCTGGGCTGGTAATCACAAAACATCTAAGTTGAAAACTTAATTATTTTGACTTAAGGTAAAATTGTGCAGCTATTATTTCTTACAAATTTAAAAAGTGACCAATATTTCTCATTGATTGTCGTAGCTAAGGTAAAATTGTGCGGCTTCGTATTTATTGAGTGGTGTTGGTGTAAGTCTGTGATTCTATGATATATCTGCTTGACCTTGTCTATGCTATCAGTATGCTAACTGTTGTCCAGTACAAGTCAATAAACCTCTATATGAAACTGTTGTGTTTTGTCTTGATTTTAACTTTTGTGTAGACTACCTTGGTAGCCTACTGGTAGAGTGTCCACTTTGAGTGTTTGAGGTCTCTGGTTAGATCATAGGCTGTGACATACTACAGCTATTACCTCTCCCATCTTTGATGACATGTAACTGTAATATTGATAAAGACAATGTGAACACGAAAACAAATTTGAAAGAAAATTATAAATTTTCATTTTATTTTTTTTCGTCTTCAACTATACAGTTACCTGTGTCTTTGATGAGGGAACTACCTGTGATGATATTACGGCTACAGAAGGCTGACTACCAACCAATAAAGTGCTGTAAAAACTTGTCTGTCCAGAATTCCACCCAATGGCAGCCAGTCCAGTTGTCTATCAGCAGATGAAATAGTTTCCATTCAATAACTTGAGAACCTTTTTCCCTAGGAACAAATGGAGGTTGGCCAGCAACAGCAAATGACCCTGATTGATTTTTAAGTCATGATATAATGATTTAATTATGTTACATCGTTAGAGATGCAATAACTATCTTCAGTTACCTTCACACGATGATATAATATGTATGTTCCAGTGTTAGAGATGCATTGTGTGAATGCTCCATGTAGTAGTGTTGTGGTGATTACTGATTTCTGTGCTAAGCTGGTCAAGTTGAGTGCTGCCTTCCCTGTCGAATTTCCTCATATCTTTTTTTATAATAATTTTTATAATGAGTTTCTAAAACTTAAAAGTTTTAGGTAACATTTTTGTTCGAATGGGAAATCACTTTATACTGCCCTTTATGGCATAAAAAAATTGCAAAGTAACAAGCACAGTTTACTTGATGAAATAGTACTTTATTTCATGAATTCAACAGTTAGCCAGCAAGCAATAAGAAATTTCACACAAATAACATCAATAACACTATATATATTACAATTAATATGTACAAAAATATGTTGGATTTTTATGGTAGAAAAATGATGATACCTTGTGTTAAACAATTCAAAATTGGCTTGTGGAAATAACTTAACATAAGCTCTTGATAAAAAAACAGAAGTTTCATTTTAATAAACAAAATAACAAAAAAAAAAAAACCACAATGAGATGATGTATATTTTTAATAAAAATGTGTCAACAAAATTTGCCTAAAATAATTAGACTCAAAGATATTAGCAGACAATATGTAGAGGTTACTTTATTATAATGGCAATGAGTACTGCAAATGTAATATGGCAAACAGATCGGCACAACACCTGATTGCAAACTGATTGGCACAACACCTGATTGCAAACTGATCGGCACAATTCCTGATTGCAAACTGATCGGCACAATTCCTGATTGCAAACTGATCGGCACAACAGCTCATTGTTAACTGATCGGCACAACAGCTGATCGGCACAACAGCTGATTGGGGCAACAGTTGATTGCAAACTGATCGGTACAACAGCTGATTGGAAACTGATTGTCACAACACCTGATTGAAAACTGATCGGCACAATTCCTGATTGCAAACTGATCGGCACAATTCCTGATTGCAAACTGATCGGCACAATACCAGATTGCAAACTGATCGGCACAGCAGCTCATTGTAAACTGATCGGCACAACATCTGTTCTGCACAACAGCTGATTGGGGCAACAGTCTATTGCAAACTGATCGGCACAACAGCTGATTGCAAACTGATTGGCACAATTCCTGATTGCAAACTGATCGGCACAATTCCTGATTGCAAACTGATCAGCACAATACCAGATTGCAAACTGATCGGCACAATAGCTCATTGTAAACTGATCAGCACAACAGCTCACAGTAAACTGATCGGCACAATACCAGATTGGAAACAGATTGGCACAACACTTGATTGCAAACTGATCGGCACAATTCCTGATTGCAAACTGATCGGCACAATTCCTGATTGCAAACTGATCGGCACAATACCAGATTGCAAACTGATTGGCACAGCAGCTCATTGTAAACTGATTGGCACAACATCTGATCGGCACAACAGCTGATTGGGGCAACAGTCTATTGCAAACTGATCGGCACAACAGCTGATTGCAAACTGATTGGCACAACACCTGATTGCAAACTGATCGGCACAATTCCTGATTGCAAACTGATCGGCACAATTCCTGATTGCAAACTGATCGGCACAACACCAGACTGCAAACAGATCGGCACAACAGCTGATTTCAACAGTGTGTAACACGTTCTGGATAACTGACATTAACATGAGGTGATGTATTTTAGTGGAGGGCCTAGCCTGAATGTTTATAATATACTGGAGTGTTTGCTATCTATCCGTTTTATAGGCATGTTGGTAAAACAGATTCATTGTATAAACTTAATCGACAAGTGGACATTAATGAAAATATCATATTATAACTAAAAAAACTGCATTGATATAAAAACAACAATCAATTCCACTGAGCAAAAAGTAAGAAAATGTGTATATTATCATGAGATGTTGATGATGCAGGTAAAACATGATTATAATTATGAAATAATATTTGATTTTTTGTGAGACAAAAATGATGTTAAATGTGAATCATTTGTAAAAATATTGAAATTCAATACATGATTATTGTTGAACACAATTCATTGTTCATTAGACCAATCATGACTTAATGAACTACGCTCGTATAAAAATAATTTGCTACCTAGGTCATGTTATATTTCGAGCGATATGTCTATTGTATAATTTATCATCAGTCAAGTCATTTGATAAGAGGCATTGAATCTCCCTTTTTATGAGTTGTCTCCCTTTGTTCACTAACAAAGTTCTCTCCCTTTGTTCACCAACTGAGTTCTCTCCATTTGTTCATCAACTGAGTTCTCTCCCTTTGTTCACCAACTGAGTTCTCTCCCTTTGTTCATCAACTGAGTTCTCTCCCTTTGTTCACCAACTGAGTTCTCTCCCTTTGTTCACCAACTGAGTTCTCTACCTTTGTTCACCAACTGAGTTCTCTCCCTTTGTTCACCAACTGAGTTCTCTCCCTTTGTTCACCAACAGAGTTCTCTTCCTTTGTTCACCAACTGAGTTCTCTCCCTTTTTGATGAACAGTTCTTCCCTGAACAAACAGTTACTTCCATTTTTGACTGATTAAGTTCACTTTATTGGTAATAGCTTGACCAGATTAAACTGAAACTCATCTAAATTTGTAAGCACACCCACTTATACTCGGCTGTATTCATTTTACTATATAATGTTAACTCTGTATAAAGTAAGCCATAATTGTAAGTTTATGTTTTAATAACTGGATTTGAATGAATTATGCAAGGAGTCTTAGTTTAATCTGGTCCGACAATGACAGTCAAACGATGAATTAAAACATGTATACATAACAATTATGAATGGCAAAGATGGCAAGTTATACATTAACAATGCTATGGTAAAAAGGTAACATAATAGTTGACCATTTGGTTACAAACACAGTCATTTTAATTTTAAAGCCAAATGGTATTTATATCATTATATAGTTGACACACAGGTATAGAAAAACATGCCTATAATGAGAAATAAGTCGTACAAAACATTTCACCTTAAATGTTGCCTTCATTTATTAACATTAAACGCAGGAATGTGAAATGACACATAAAATAATGGATGAAACATATAATGAATTGGAACATGATACATGAAACTTAATGATATTTACTCAACCTTGCTGAAAACATGCTGTCAAGTTTGGTACAAACCAAGTTATCCCAAATTTACCAATCATTGTGTTAAATACAGGGAGGTATACTCCACCAATAAGTTGTGGATTCCAGATTTGGTTATTTAACTGTGACCATAGCATCCCTAATTTAAATGTCAAATGTTACTTTAGACATTATGCACTGTGACATGCCGATGCATAGTGCAAAGTCTGATGTCTCAATGTAACCATAGCAAACAAAAGTGAAGATCAAATTTTACCTTACACTTTATGCATTGTTGTCATTTTTGCACCGAGGCCTTGGAGATAGTATCAAAGTCAAATGTTGCAATGTGACCATAGCAACCAAAATGTCAAGGTCAAGTGTTGCAATGTGACCATAGCAACCAAAATGTCAAGGTCAAGTGTTGCAATGTGACCATAGCAACCCAAATGTCAAGGTCAAGTGTTGCAATGTGACCATAGCAACCCAAATGTCGAGGTCAAGTGTTGCTATGTGACCATAGCAACCGAAATGTCAAGGTCAATTGTTGCAATGTGACCATAGCAACCCAAATGTTGAGGTCAAGTGTTGCAATGTGACCATAGCAACCCAAATGTCAAGGTCAATTGTTGCAATGCGACCATAGCAACCCAAATGTCAAGGTAAATTGTTGCAATTTGACCATAGCAACCCAAATGTCAAGGTCAGAGGTTGCATCAAAACAGAAAACTATTTAACCTTATAACTTGAATATGTACTAAACATATTCATATTGTCTACTTCATGACAGATGTCACAGATATTGTGTAATAAAGAGTTTGATCTCTATATGAGCTCTGCTGAGCAATTTCCAACCTGATGTCAAAATTTCACATCTTCACATTTTGTTAAGATTTTGACAGGTTTTGTCCCAAAATATCGGATTTTAGACAACGGTGGAAATGATTCTTAATATCATAAACTACAAGTAACAACATACCTATCACAATCTATTTGTATCCCATAAAACTGTAAATGGTGATGTGGGTTACTGATTCCAAAAATTCATGCTTAGCTTTTATATTTTGTGAGAATTCACAAACATGAAAGGACTAGATTTTTAATATGTTACGAAACAAACATAGTGTGACATCATCAAACAAAAAATATTTTTCTGACAAAAATATGACTATTTGTGCTCTGGACTAAATATGGGTTCCCAAAAGACAATATTTTATCAAGCGGTTGGAAATCGCACAGTAGAGCTCATATAGTGTGTATCCTAGTTGAGCTGGGGTATGACATTCCTAATGGTTAATATGTTGCAGGTATCCGTTGCCTTACCAAGGAGCTACCAAGCTCCGTCATTCAGTTACCTCCCGTTCAATTAAATATAGAAGGCATGGATTACCTCCCATGGAAAGCGCTGCCTTGCGCTTTACTTAGGTAACGGCCATCAGTTTTCACACATACGTTGAATTGCAGTATCTAAGTCACTCAACTCAATTCCTTCAAAACTTTCATACAATAGGCTATTATGTAACCCAAGTTCAATTACATCACTTCAAACACTTTTTAAAATTTGATGCTTTCTCAATAATAGTGTTTTTTCTCAACTTTTACCAAGTTTAAGAATACGTTTCCATTTTGATGTTGCTAGGGGACCACTACTGGAACTGGTGCTTGGACTTGGAGATTGTTGACCATTACTGTGTTGTGTGTAGCTTGGCAACAGAGATAAATTGATTGGTGATGGTGTCCCTTCCTTTGTCGTAACTGTAACAGAATAAATAATACATTTATTTAATAATATACTTGTAAAAAAATAAGGGGTGTTAAAAATTTATGCAAAAGAGCATAAAAGCAAGCATGTTGAGTGTTTTAGGTGATTCACTAGTATTGGATTTTTTCTGTGTAAGGTATATCAAACCTATTATATTTATGAAGAACACATTTTACGATATTTGGGTGAACAATACAATTCAAGAACTTTCCTTCTTAGTAAGTAATTTTAAGCATGGGCCGTCAAGCATCTAGGAAATTACATTATCAAAGAACAATTGGTAGGAATTTAGATTTAAACGCCAAACTTAATGTGAGATTTTACTGTATAACACATTAAAATAGTTGAACAGTAAAAAGCTGACCTGTTGGAGACCTGGGCATCAATGGAGAGTCATCAGATAGGCTGTCTGTTTGGTCCGATCTACTGGAGAGTTTGGAACAGAACTTCCTGGCTAGTGTAGATGAGACATTACCTTGTTGTAGTAGCGGACCTTTAACTCGAACACTCTTCCTTCTCCTGTCACACTGTATTAATATATACAAACATAATTATCTTCTTGTTATCAGGAATATACTATAGTGCTATATATAGGCTGATCCATTTATTCAGCACATTTAAGTAAATTATTATAACTTTAACATATTTAGAGCTACTATATTAATGAATACATGTGTATATAGTTGAATAGTTTAATATTACTTTAAAGCTTTGTTCTGGGGTAAAATGAATGGTAAACAACAATATCCTTATCAATGTAACCACCCATTTACTCGGTGCCATGCCCAACCCCCAGGTTACTATCTCAAAGGACAAGGTCACTATTGGAGGTCAAAGGTCCATTGAAGATTATGCATCATGGGATTAGATGCAACTCGGCACATATCACTTTGTGTTTTTCGTCAACATGTGCCAAGGTTCGACTTAATCTACCCAAGGGTATGGATTTCTCTTGATTTATAAGAATGTTAACTACTGTATACCCCCGAATAAATGCCCCTGGGCACCATGCATTTTGCAAAAGGGGGGCTTTTATTTGGAGTCTCAATTTTGAAAAAAAAATTGATATTCTTAAAGAAAATGGTGAAAAAAATCATAATAAATGTCTATTTCATTGATGAAGCAACAACAAAATATTGATAACCATATATAATATCAATAAGTATATGATATTCAAAAAGAGGGGGTGGGGGCTACTATTAGAGGGGGGTATGTCGGGGGAATACGGTAATTGGATAGAGAAGGCCACAGTTGACAGCCAAGCACAGAAACATAAAGTAGACCACAATCACATGACACATAGAATGCCCAACACACAGCGGAATGAGAAATATGAAGCCAAACCACTGAACATTGAACAAATTCCAGCTGTCATTATTCTGAAAGACATAGTCTTAGCCACAAGTCTGTTAAAAGAGTTCTACGTCACCTATATGATAATATTAATACTATGTATATAAGGAGGACCTAGGGCACATTTGGTGGACCTATGGTCTTAGCTATTTAAAAAAAAAGTTGAATTTGGATTTTCAATTGTTTGAGAATATGAGCTAAGTGCAATAAAAAGCTACATACTGGCATATCTTGATCAAACTCCACCATGTCACGATCTACCAGAACAAATCGTCCGTTAGTCTTCCATTCATTCTGTGCTTGATACACGCTCTCGTCGGCAGATAGTATACGTCGCAGAACTTTCTCACTGTCCCTCTTTTTGCCGGAACTTTGAGTGTCCGCTTGAACATCTAATTCTTCGAGTAGGAAAAAGTTCCTCGGATCTTCTTCACCGGAACGATGAGCTTTCCTCATGGCCTGCAATATATACAGTTCAATACACATAAAATGCAACAAAAAAGTTAATAAGAACACTCACTGAAAGAGATATAATTATGCATGTGAAGGACTGTCACAAACTGCTTACAAAACTGTCAATGATATAGTACTATAGGTAGTAATTGTACATCGTACAATAAGATTGATACTAAACAAAATATAAGATGATCGATGAAATTTAAAATAGTCTTATTTCTAGCTCCAAACAATTGTATCTGAGACCCCTATATATCGCTGACTTAGAATAAGAAGGTGGTAACTACTACTTACGACCTTATAAGACTGATGCATATTTAAAATCTGCATCATAATGCGCTTCTTATGAGGCTATTTTCATGAAAATCGGAACTTATCATGTTGACCAAAATGAAGTTGAAACAGCTTGTTTTACCATACATAAAGACTAATTTGGGACAGCTTTTTCTTGTTTCCTCAAAATATCGATTTTGTAGTTATGACCTTCTCATTCTATGTCAGCCAGATGCTTCATTTATGAGAATATGAGATAATGGTATAATGTTCGTACCTGAGTGATGATATCTTGTGATGTACTGGATATAGGAGCTTTGAATATAGTATACGGTTGATCCGGTGATACATTGTACACACATACCAGAAACATATGTTCATCTTTATCCCAGTCACCTGATGGAGAATTCCCACTGTCATACTTTCTCTGAAATACCAACAACCAATCATTAATACAGGCATAATATTGATTGTGCTCATGCTCTGTTTGTTTGTCCGAAAAAATGTACGAGGAAATCAGACAGGGAAAGTAGCACTCAACCTAACCAGCTGAGCACAGAAATCAGACGCATCACGACACAACTACACTGAGCAATACTCACACATAAGCCAAAGAAACAATTAAAAGTCCCCGCTGAAAAAAGCTTAACCAAAACCAATCATTCTTACAGGCAAAATATTGATTGTGCTAACGCTCTGTTCATTTGTCCCAAAAGCTTAACCAAAACTTACAAGCTGTTGAAAATCAAATATTCAAAATCAAAAGTTCATCAAGGCATCGTTTTATAACTTGGTATACTCATCTTAAACATTATACATTAGCCATGTTACACTTTTAACAGAGTTATGTCCCCTGATTAACTTAGTTAAGTTTTATGGACAAGGCTTCCACTGAGGCATAAGCTTTTTTTTAATGACCGCATTCTCGATAAATATTATTTGAAGTCCTTCTGGTAGTATTTTAAGGCATCCCTACACTGCACAGGCAAATCAGCATCTACCTAGGTATTAAGCTTTATGAATGCAGCACATCAGTGATTTGAAAAAAATATTATATTTTTGAAACGCTAAACAACAAGTTATAACAGAATAGTTACCCTTTGTTCTTTTGCCAGCATCGATGTCACCCAAGCTCTACTACTGGGATCCTTCAAATAAAAATGATGAAATATTAAAAAATACAAAAAATGTTTTTGATATTACCTGCTCACCTGTCATAGAATGCAACTATGGTGACCTATGAATTAATTTACAACTTCTCAGACACAAGTGTCATGAAGATTGGATCAAAACTGTGGCTTCAATAGAGTGCAAACAATATTTTCTATGATTTGACCCACTGACCTAGTTTTTTTACCCGATATGACCCAGTTTGAACATTGTCCTAGATATCAGTGAGACTATGATGACAATAATTTTGATTACTCAGCATTTTTTAATGTCACCGTCAACAAATTTTTACAATAAATGTCATACCGTACTGACTTTCCTCAGCACAAACTTGCCAGCCCCTTTCCATCTATTCTGTGCTTGTAGAACTTTCTCAGACATGCTTAATATTCTCTGACTACTTGAGCGTTCTTGTTCCTTCTTTTCCCAACTATTTTGAACATCTTCAACAAGTACATGATCGGCAACCTTTTCATCATTTCGTCCTGCTTTAGCGAGAGCCTGAAAGTAATCATGTCAAAATTGTACAATACATGTCAGAATTATACAATATAATCATTATAGGGAATAGTAAATTTAACACTTATAAAGCGTTTTCATTTGAATAAAAGTGTGACTATCTAAATATGCGTACCGGTATTCCTTACGCAAATAACAATGTTAACTTGAAATTTACTGTAATGACATTAAACAGACATTCTTTAATTAAGAAATAAAAATCTGTTCGCGTTTATTGTCGGTGAATAAAACACGGGCAAGAGTTCGGATGCGGAAAAATTAAATCACGAGTGCGTAACACGAGTGATTTAATTTTCCGAATCCGAACAAGTGCCCGTGTTTTATTCACCGACAATATACAAGAACAGAGTTTTTATTTCGATTCTAAATACGATAATATCACGCACTATTTAACTGCGCGCATTTCATTTTCACCCATTTGACATTGAACATAATTCAACGCTGAAATTGAGTGGCTTATTAGCTGGTACAATTACCTCCCTCGTTAATGAAAACGACCTTCGTAATTTTCTGAAGGAAATACCACAATTTAAACATTGAAACAATTTTAAAAACATGAGTATATGGTATCTATTTCATAACATGAAAAATATAAATGGATTGATTATCAGAAGCTTTAATAAAACTTGGTTTCTAGAGTATATTGGAGTTTCTAAAAATAGATGCGTCATAGATGTAACACTGGATTCTCGTGCAACTCGCCTTGTCATCGTGACTCGTAGTAAATTTTACTATAAAGTTTATGTTCATTCATTCATAAATATGTCACGTGATACTGAGCGTAAATAGAAACAGCCAATTTGATAGGTATGTTTTATGGGGGTAATAATACATTGTTAGGTCCGCTCTATATTTAAACGATTAATCCGCAGATCGTGTTAGAATTTCTGACGTAAAAATTATACGCAATAATTTATTGAACATATATAATACATTTGTATGTACTTTGAATGAATGACAGCATGCTTTATGGGTTGATTTACTTGATTTCAATCAACAATGAATGCATAAAGGTATCTATAATAATATGATCGTGTGACGCCAAATAAGAATATTATTAGCAAAGTGCACAATTTACTGGGACAACCCTCGTATATTGTCCTACCTGTGCTATGGCGTCGTAGACAGACGTATCCTGAGTAACCTTGAGTATTACATACTCGTCTGGAGCTGTCACACCAAATACACTGATGAAAAACATTCTCCTCTTCAGTTTGGTACCAACAGGATTCACAATCTATAACATATACAAACCACTGGTACATGTAACTTTATCGTTGAAAATGAAAAAAAAAAAAAATTAATTTTTTTTTTTCAAATTGTCTTTATCAATGATACAGTTACCTATGATACTAACCACCATCATTGTAAATACTTTCATTAAATCATCTATAACAATACGTAAACATTTCAACAAACAGAAAATAATGCTCTAACTAAATTCCATAGGGAATAGTTATTTAAACACTAGTGTAGTTAATACTCTTTTTATTTATTATGTTTCGGCATAAGCCTTTCTCAAAAACAAATTCAAAGTTCTTACGCTACATTTCTGTAAGCATTTATGTTCGCCATTTTTAAATTAATCATAAGTGTAAGAGCTTTGAATGTGTTTTTGAGAAAGGCTTATGCTGAAACGTAATAAATAGAGTATAAACTACACTAGCAGAAAATAATTGACAGGAAATGAACCCAGCTAGAAGAATGGTCTATCAAATATAATGCACAATTTAACCTTACAAGATTAATGGTCTATCAAATATATTGCACAGAATGAACCTAATGAAAAGAATGGTCTATCAAATATAATGCACAATTGAACCTAACAATAAGAATGGTCTATCAAATACGTATATTGCACAGAATGAACCTAACAATAAGAATGGTCTATCAAATTTAATGCACACTTTAACCTAACAATAAGAAATGTTTATCAAATATAATACACAGAATAAAACCAGCATGAAGAATATTAAATATAGTGCACAGTCTAATGAACTATGAAAATAGATAGAATGGTGTAACTAAAGGCAAATTAATTCAGTCAGCTCTTGATACAACACCTAACACATAAACAATATTTGTTGAGAATAAATAACTCAGGTCAGACTCCAAAAACATATAAATAATAGTTGGACCTATCGATAACCATAATTGCTGTATTGGCATAATAGATACTATTGTTTGAACTTACATGTAGGTCCTTGCCATCTTTACCCGTCTCTGACATATCTTTGGTGACCCTAAACATGGATTTTAGAATAGCCGAGGTAGAATCCTGCGAGTACTCTAATCGACTACATGGCTCAATCAACTCTTCTTCGTGTTTCGAATATATAAACAGTGTGGCAAGTTCTATTGGTTGGTTGTTGGTATTACGTAATCTCACATGACGATAGCCTGAAACACACAACATCACAATTCTTCTAATTATTTATTGTATGTGCTATAGCTTGGCCAATTTGATACGAGCCTGACCTTTTGATTAGCAAAATTTTACAGTCGATATATAACCTACGATACAACACCGATTGTATGTTTTCATAATCAGGGAGTACCACGAAGACGCTTGAGAAGTAATACAAACACAAATTTGAAATACCGATATCGCAACAAACCAAACATAGTAATATATTCTTGCATAAAGGTCAGGTTCAGGTCAAAATAGCCAAGCTATACTATACTATATACTATATGAAACACACAACATCACCATTGTTCTAATAATTTATTGTATCAGCTACTATATATACTAACATTTGTTTTACCGTGTGACCTAGTTTTTGAGCTCATATGACCCAGTTTTAAACTTGGTCTAGATTTCATGTAGAACAACATTCTGACCAAGTTTCATGAAGATTGGATCAAAATGGTGACCTCTGGAGTGAACACAAGGTTTTACAAAGATTTGACCTAGTGACCTAGTTTTTAATCCTACATGACCCTGTTTTGAACTTGGCCTAGATTTCATAGAAAACAACTTTCTGACCATGTTTTATGAAGATTGAGTCACAAGGGTGACCTATGGAGTGAACACAAGGTATGTAGCACGGAACAATGATAATGTATGGAGGGTTATTATGACTTACCTGGTCTTAAGCATTTGAGTGGAATAACTCGATGAGCAACAATATGACTGGTGATTGTATCCGTGACAACAAAACGTATAAATGCTAACTCTGAATACATCACCTGCAAATACATTATAACAACTTAACTTATACCTAGGTTAAACATCACCTAAACACGGGGGACGTTGCTACCCAGATACACAGCAAATTTTAAGAGACTATAAAGAAATAGTGCAAGTGTAATAATCAAAGGACCATAACTCCTTTAAAATTTATCTGACCAATCAACGTCTGCTGACAATATGCACTAGGTCACGTCGTAGTTGTGCCTATTTTGGTCGCATTAACGTAAGGTCACTGGGAGTGGTGTTTTAAACTAGGTCACATGGTGGTAATGCCTCATTTGGTGGCTTGGGTCGCTGTGAAACTAGGTCATCCTGCAGCAGGGACTTGGTCGGGTCTTTGTTGTATTTCATTTGGTCTCACAGAAACACCGCTATTCTATAATTTCTAGTTAATTGGCTTACATGTGGGCATTGCCCAGTGTAGTTGTGTTGTGGTGCTACTGATTTCTGTGCTCGGCTGATTGGTTTGAGTGCTGCCTTCCCTGTCCAATTTCCTCATTCATGTTTTAGTACTGATCCGTCATACTAAGTTTCGATGAAGCATGACCCATAGTTACTGAGAAACAGTACAGTTTGGCACTCACAGGCAATGGACATATTACAGTTTGGCACGGGCACTCACAGGCAATGGACATATTACAGTTTGGCACGGGCACTCACAGGCAATGGACATATTACAGTTTGGCACGGACACTCACGGGCAATGGACATATTACAGATTGGCATGGACACTCACGGGCAATGGACATATTACAGTTTGGCACGGACACTCACGGGCAATGGACATATTACAGTTTGGCACGGGCAATCACATGCAATGAACATAGTACAGTTTGGCACGGGCACTCACAGGCAATATTAAAGTCATACCTGGAATGTGAAGACGTCGTTCCATATTGGATTGAGACCATTCCGTTGTACATTCTTTGTTTTATATTTGGCACAATCGACAGGTATACCGATGATTTCTACTTCTACTTGAGTATTAGCAGAGAAGTTCTGACACACATATTGTCCAGATATAACCTACAAATTACAGATTACATTACTATAAAGAATTTGTGGGGTTTTTTACAAATTATTATACCATGTGGACATACCATGTGGTAGGCTTAAGTGACGCAAATTTTGGCTAAGAACAAAGGTGAAAATATGTAGACACAAGCAAGTCTTTTTAAATTCTTTGACCAATTTCAACCTGACATCCTCGCAATCTAGCCGAGAATAAGTACTATCCATGCAAATGAATAGTTTTCTTCAAAAGTTCACAAATATAGCCCTGAACTGACTTAACTGCCTGGATCATCATTGGATTCAGACAAAAACTTAAAGATGTTTGCACAAAGTATGAAGTGGCATGAATAGTAGACATTCTCAGCTAGACCATTGAGGATTTCATGTTGAAATTGAGGATATCGCGTTGAAATTGAGGATTTCACATCGAAACTGAGGATTTCATGTTGAAATAGAGGATTTCATGTTGAAATTGCTCTAAGAACAAAATATGAAATTCAATGTTTTAAACTTTATGTCACATACTTTTACTTGTAGTTTTAGCTGAAACTTGCAAGTAATGAGATTTGGGATGAAGACCATCAAATTGCTTGGTATACATACATGCAGTGTTAAGACAGTTGTATGAAGTCCATCAAATTCCTTGTCTAGTGGATTGAAGTGATTATACATGACATGACTTTTATCCCAGGTGACGGCAGGTTTAAGTACATATCCACTCTGTCCGTTCTGTTCAAACATGGCCGTGTTTGTGGCAATAGCAGTATCTACAACATACAAGCATAACATCATTTACAAATTCACAAAAATTGAAAACTGCACATGTGACCTATGAAAGGTTTTATACAAAAACCTTGACTTTTTATTTGAAAGCCCCCTGTGTGACTTATGGCTGCGCGCGACTTATGGTCGAGTATTTACGGTAAAAAAATAATATCGGAGAGAAAAAGATTGGAAGAAATGATAGCTATTGCGAAGAATAAAGTTGATAAGCACATTGAGAAGTGGACCTTTCTGTAAATTTTGTTCTCTACTTTTTATTCTAAGCCCTCGTAATTCTGGATGTTTTTTCTTCAAAATTTCCCCATACATTTATAATAATGCCGTATTATATGCAGTCGTTATTATAGAGGTGGTATTCATATTGATACCTGTGGCGAAGAATACACAGAAAATGCCACAATCATGAAATTTCATGCACCCAGAAAATTAAAAATTTATGCAATAATAAATCATTAACACTGATATAAGCCTACCCTCAGTTTGATAGTTAAGGGCAACCATTTGAATACCAAAAGCCCAGAACAAGACAGGATTGAAGTTTGATGAATCAATTCTCATACCAGCAGGATAACTCCTCATCAGCTGTTTCTCTGTATGACTAGTGTATGCATTAAGGATAAATAGATCACAGTTATCGGCATATGAGCAGGGGGGAGGGGGGTATCAAACCCTTTTGTCGAGTGGTTGTACAGCTACGTGAGCTTACATGCAAAATCTTAACATTGATATTCTATGTCCGAAAGGGGCATAACTCTGCAAAATCACAAATTACAATTATGGGACTCCCTATGAGCTTAGATGTTCACAGTGAACAAGTGTGTAAAGTTTCAAGCCATTTCGTCTTAGTGGTTATACAGATACCTGAGCTTACATGCAAAATCTTAACATTGGTATTCTATGTCTAAAAAGGGGCATAATTCTGCAAAATCACAAATCACAATTATGGGACCTATCCCTATGAGCTCACAGTGAACAAATGTGTGAAGTTTCAAACCATTCCCTACAGTGGTTACTGAAATACCAGCTTACAAACAAAATCTAATCACAGGGACGCCGACACTGACACCTATGCATGAGCGAGTACAATAGCTAGAGTGTTCTTCGAATAGTTGAGCTAAAATCCAAAAGTAATGAGTATGTTACATTATATTGTAAAGGATACTTGATGACAAGGTTAGGATTACGACGACACAGTTGTTTGGCCTTGTTCTCATTTAAGGACGAGACAAGATAACAGGATGGTGTACTATCGGGTCGTTTCTGTCTCAAGGAAATGTTGGTGTTCATATTGTGATCAGGTCGATCTGTAAATATATAAAACATATTGTCAGTCTCTCCATATATACCATATAAGTCAAAATATGTAAAAATATAAAACCTGTAATATGTAATACAAGCAATTAAGCTACATGTATTTAGCAAATTTTTATTTAATTTTCCTTAAAATTTGGCTAAAATGCCGTGAAAATCCACCAAAACATGGAAAATAGAATTAATTAAACATGAAAATATCGCAAAAACATAATACATGTAACACATATTTTAAAAATAATCATTACAAAACAAACAACCCAATCCCCAAAAAAGCCATTTGGCATAAATAAGAATATTTTTTACCCCACCAGCTAATTTTGTAATGAAATATCTCTTCAGATCGTAAACTGTGATTTCGATCAGGATTTTCTACTTTAGTTGCATAAAAATGATCAAATTTGTTATATTTGACATAATTTAGATACTTTTGATACATGTTTATGTTTATAAGACACATAATGCACTATGACACATGCACACTTAAACGCTCCAGCTGATGATCCATAAAAGCATTCCACAATCGAGCAACGTGTCAGCCTTAAATACATCTAGGAGAATACAAACCTAACGATGCTGGTGGGGTTCCAGATGTTCCACCGTGAAGTCTTTTAGCAGCACCGGGTTTCGTGTAACGTTGTTTTACTGAAGAATTTGGACTGACATTCAAACCTGTAAAATATTGATCTTTCAACATTATTTCATCATAGTTTCACATTTTGATTGCTAAGGCAACCTATATCTTAACTTAACAAGTGATGTTTCTAAAACCTGCATTCCCCATGGCAGCCAAATAGTCAAAATGGTAAAGAACACAGTGACCTTCTGACTTAAATATTTATAGAGGTCATCTAATGCTGCTGACCTATCTCTATGTAAAGTTCGAACATCCTAGGGCTAAGATTTCTTGAGGTATTGAACGGAAACCATTCGGTCTAAAAAATGGTATAAAGGTCAGTGACCTTGACCTTTGACATACTGACCTCAAAATCAATAGGGGTCATCTTATGCTGCTGTCCAATCTCTATGCCAAGTTTGAAGATGCTAGGGCTGAGCATTCTTGAGTTATTGAACCGAAACCATTCAGTCTAAAAACTGGTATAACGGTCACTGACCTTGGCCTTTGGCCTACTGACCTCAAAATCAATATGGGTCGTCTACTGCTGCTGGACAACCTCCATTTCAGGTTGATAATCCTTGAGTCAAGTGTTCTTCAGTTATTGAATGTAAACTATTTGGTCTTCTTTTAACTGACACACTGACTAATATGTGCATGTAATACAACTTCTAATCAATGATAGGGAGAGAGCATACAAACTGGCATAGCAACCAGTCAAATATCTAAGCACATGTTTTTTCTATGCATGTTATAGAAGGAAAAGTTTTTGTTGTTTATTATAGTGTCATCCCTAATTTAAAGTGCCAGCCAATTTGACTTATAAATAAGACATCTATATTTCGTGAGCACAGTACTTCGAGAATCACATTTTGTACTGTATATAGCACCTGGTAGAGACGGGCCTATGGTGGCTCAGCAACCGACCGCATCAATTCTAAATCAGCTCCGGTGGGATTTGAACCTTCGATTCCCTGCTTCAAATGCAGATACCCTAACCATTAACCAAGATGGCGGAATGAGTTAAAAATATGTTAACTGTATTTACCTCTGAATTTTACAGCTTGAAGGTAGACCACCAAATCAGAAAGCTCTTTTGCAATTTGGCTTGTTTTCTTTGCTTTCTTTATATGACTTTTGGTGTCTTGTAGGTCCTCATCAAACTGCCAATCAAGTTCAGGATGACTCTTGGGTCGACTTCTTTCACTACACAAATATGACGCCCGTCTTTAAAGTTTAAAATATGACAGGATAGATAGAGAGTGAAAGCAAGCAGAATAAAATATCATGCAAATAAAACAAAACAGTGCAATAGTGAAAGTAATATTTATCACATATCC
The DNA here is from genome assembly GCA_963678985.1 of Spisula subtruncata. NCBI lineage: Eukaryota > Metazoa > Mollusca > Bivalvia > Venerida > Mactridae > Spisula > Spisula subtruncata. The sequence goes on from OY787666.1 coordinate 46,950,926, forward strand.
TGCAGTGCGGTGCGGTCTAGGATACTGTTTTATCAACAGACTTACTGAAATCGTAAACTTATGTTAAATTCTGTATATTTCTTTAGCTACTGCAATTCGGGGTCATATATTGTTTGTAGGAGTTCATTTACTGAATCTTGATGAGAATTGCAGCTCCATTTATTACACTTTATAGTTGAAAAAGTATTATAAAACTTTAAAATCTTATCGTAAGTTTAAGATTTGCGTAAATGCTTTGATAAAATATAACCCAGCAGTGCTGGAAATCCATGCCAGAATATCGCTCGATACTCCCAGAATGGATTAATAAACTTCAACGAAAAATTGCTTCAATACACAAACGGATGAAGTGTACTTTATACTGGTGTGTCTGGTCAATTACAATATCGGAAAACCAATTCTCAAGAATCTATATATCCCTCGCTTAGAATGAGAAGGTCGTAAATGCCACTAACGTCCTTATAAGACTAACGCATATTTGAAATCTTCATCATAAGGTGCTTTTATTAGCCTATTTTCATGAAAATTGGCATTTGTCATGTAGACCAAACTGAAGTTGAAAAAGCTTGTTTTACCATAAGTAAAGAGTGTCATTGCCAGACAGTTTTTCTTGTTTTTCTCAAATTATTGATTTTGTAGTTACGACCTTCTCATTCTAAGCCAGCAATACAGATATAACAAACAACCATATTTAATATTATTTAAAGTGTATATATATCGGAAGATATTTTCTTAAAAAGTTTAAAAACTGAAAAACAATTATGCTTTCATATCCATTAGATCATTTTTTGCTTGAGTTTTAACAGAAACTCTCTCTGGGATTTATTTGACGTGCAAAATGTCCATTTTCATACGAAAGTGTTCTAGAACACCCAATGAAATGATAAGAATCGTCTATTATTCGACCATTGAATAAAAGTACACGGAACCCATCCAAAGTTTTAATTTGCAATTAAGGTAGTCTAGTATCGTTCTAAAAACGATGCAAGTAATTATTTGACATTGAATGACTGTTAAAATATAGCTATATACACTTTAATGTACATTACATGCAGAAAAATAAACAAATAAAGAAAACAATACACAAATAAACATGTGACTCTATCAAAACTCTAGTATTTATCATAAAAGCAAAACAAGCAAGCAACATGTTGGAAACCATTCCTTACATATTTACATTTAAACATGTGCATTTACAATAATAATTAATTATATATAATATTCATGCCCAACAAAAATAAATCAACTCTGTTTAAAATCTACAAAACTACAAAGTTGGCATTTTGTTAAAACCAACAGAAGGTTTTATCCTATAGTGCGCCAAGGATAACGTTAAAAGCGGGAAAATTTGGAATAATCAACATAGGTGGTACAAGGAAGTGTGCACAATTTATCTGAAGTTGCTTACTTTAGAAACCAATTTTTCAACAGTAGGTAACTCCTGTCAATGTTTGTAAATATCACATTATCCTGGGCAAACTATACCACTACGGCACTAGGTTTTATCATGCCGAAATTGCCTGTCGTGTAAACTATCAGCTTTATTAGGTCAGTCAACATTGCATGATCATATGGTCACATGACATGGTACTACCTTCGACCTCTAGTTCAACAAAGAAATTCAGTGTTGAAGGCGAATCTTGATATTGGAGCCGAGCTATTTGAATTAAAGCGCCTTAGCAAATTCTCGTTCAGATTGCCTTTTTAAATACGAAACTAGATTTCATTTTGAGACCTTGTTAAGGCTTGGCATGCCAATGGTTCAATATCATTGCGCAAGTGTTTGTGTTCGAATTTTAAAGTTTTAGACTTTTCTTGTGTTTAAAACATGTTGCAGGATAAATAGAACACTAGGATTAATGTCTTATAATACTTAAATTTAATGGATTCGTCTCCAAACAGCAACCCTCGCGGCATAAACCTTCCACAAACTCATTCAATAAATTCAAGTTTATAAGACGCTATCATGATAGTATTCTCCATATATATCTAGGGAAAGTTGGCATTTTGTTAAAATTAACAGAAGGTCGAACCTGTACAACATTCAGACCCTTTTGTGTTTCAAAACATTTTAAGACAAAATTAGGAAATTAGACTAATTTAAAAAGAGGATGAATAGCACCCCTGTATATTAATGTTTCTACATATCTTTAACGACAGAAATTTTAGAATTAATTGAATAATTCATCTCTGATTGATTATGTTCTGATTCAGAACAAACAAGTTTGCATGTTTGACAATGGACAATGGATACTAAAGGCATACAGACATACTATAGTTATTATCATTATACCATATTTATATAGCCCTTTTTTCATGTAAATTACACGTTCAAACGTGCTGTACAATCATCACATTTTAGACATAAGTAAACAATATGCATGCGATACAAAAATGCTAGTAAAATATAAAAATGCTAGTAAAATACAAAAATGCTAGTAAAATACAAAAATGCTAGTAAAATACAAAAATGCTAGTAAAATAATAATATGGGTACACAAATAACCAAGTATGGACTGTTTAAAAATCAACACATTCATCACAAATTTAAGCTTGAATATAACTGGACATAATAGCTCAAACTATACAGCCAAGCAATGGTCTGAAATCAAATCTAACAAGTCACTACCCATTGACTATAGATGCCACCAAAATTTTAAGTGCATAAAATAATGTGGCAAACCGTTTGAAGCAAAGATTCTAAAGTTTGAAGAACATACCTGGCTAGATCACCACAAGAACCCGAGGGATGTATATGTTGATCTTTATCGTCACCATCAGGACTTACACGACTTTCCTGACTGTCCATAGATCTTCTCGATTCCTTTACTGTTAAATACATAAAATAAAATTACTGACAAATCTGAATATTCAAGCAGCTTCTTACCTCAAGCCTTGACTCTATTAACACAGGAGGCAGTATCAGTGTTTGGTCCGCAAACGTTTAAAAAAATGAAATATAAAAAAAATTCTTATTTTATTTTCCAAACACTGATACTGCCACCTGACTATTAAGACACCTCAACTCAAGCTCTTTTACACTTAACCCATCTTAAAAAAAATTTGGGGATGTTATTTTTGTATCGATTATAATTTTAATTTTGTTTGAGTATCAAACAATAAATGGGACTACAGTTGTATGCCTGTGGTATGGATTTTCATGAAGACGATATCACAATATAACCAATTACTCAAAATTGGCGTCATTTTCTTGATTTACATGTGATACATGGCAGAAAAAAACACTGGTCATGACGATTTGACCAAAAAATTTAAGACAAAATCTAACCCCAACCAAAAAAACCATCCAATAATTTTTGAAGTGATAATTATTGGAGATGGAAGACTCTCACCTATACCATCAGCGACATCATCTTCTTCGTCATCATCATCATCTTCAAAATCAAAGTCTTGTGATGTACCACTTTCTGTAAGCACCATACTGTAATTCCTACTGAACGCTGATGCCTGTAAATTAACCAACTCAATTCATAACCTCAACTTTAACAATCAAAGCGCCGATGGCACTGGAAGAACAGGGATTGTTCCTGTCATCAGAAAAATATTTTTCCAGTCACAAAGCATATGAGGGCATATGTCACCCCAACGCCATATGTATGTTCCAGCATCTAGTTAATACATTATTACCTCTACTGCCTATACTACTCGCAGTATTTAAACGTTGAGCGTTTATCACTGACCAGATGGTAACCTAGCTTACGTAACATAATACAGTTGTGTCTCGATATATTTACCAAGCTTCCTGCAATAAAGTGCTAAGTCATAATGCAACATTATAAACACTGTCTCGGCTAAAGATTAGGTGATAAAGTCCGAAGTCATCCCGCGGAATACGCAATTGGACCTATTTTTAGCTCGCAATCATATCCAGTATATTTTTAACGCTTACACTGACCAGGAAGCAAAGCTCTCTGTTCAATAAAATCATTAATATTTGAGAGGGGTATTTTTGATGACTTGCGGGTATTTTTGTTGACTTGTGGGTATTGTGGTTGATTTGTGGGTATTGTTGTTGACTTGTGGGTATTGTTGTTGACTTGTGGGTATTGTTGTTGATTTGTGGGTATTGTTGTTGATTTGTGGGTATTGTTGTTGATTTGTGGGTATTGTTGTTGACTTGTGGTGGGTTTTTTTTACTTGTGGGTATTGTTGTTGACTGGCGGGTATTGTTGTTGACTTGCGGGTATTTTTGTTGACTTGTGGGTATTGTTGTTGACTTGTGGGTATTGTTGCTGACTTGTGGTGGGTTTTTTTTACTTGTGGGTATTGTTGTTGACTGGCGGGTATTGTTGTTGACTTGCGGGTATTGTTGTTGACTTGCGGGTATTGTTGTTGACTTGCGGGTATTTTTGTTGACTTGCGGGTATTGTTGTTGACTTGTGGGTATTGTTGTTGACTTGCGGGTATTGTTGTTGACTTGCGGGTATTTTTGTTGACTTGCGGGTATTTTGGTTGACTTGTGGGTATTGTTGTTGACTTGCAGGTATTGTTGTTGACTTGCGGGTATTTTTGTTGACTTACATATTTAGTATTCCACTAATTTAGGCCAAATGAGCCAAATGATCAAAATAAACCATAGTGGTATGATATAAGTCAACAACATATACTAAGCTAATTCGCTGGGACTTTGAAATTTGCTAGAAATAAGCCTATTGCTCGTAATAACAATGTTTGTCTTAACGAAGTTTTACTGTTTAATGAAATGAGGGGTTAAGTGAGTAACTTACCCTTTTTGCTGTTGCATGCTGGTCACCTTCCTCCCAAATCTTCTTGTTTTTAATTAATATCTTGTACCTTAGTTGATTAGGAGAGGGTAATACTGGATCATCGGAGAAGTCCGAATCAAACAAGAATTGTGTCACCAGTTTCTCACCAAATACAGTCTGCAAAATAAAAACATATTTTAAACAATAGATTTCTCATCATTGATGCCGCTGCCATCAGGGAGCTTGTGTTGTCTATGTAAACAGGGCAGCAATTACTAAAAGAACACATGTGTTTGAAGCACTGTTCTTTTCAAAAGTCTTGTTTTTTGGTAATTTGATTAGTTTTCACCTGCAAAGTGTTCCTCAGGGCATGGCTACGTACAGACCTCACCTCTTATAGCCAGATTGCGTTTATTGGTCTAAAAGTATGCACTGGCAGTATAGACTTGTTGTAGGATTCCAGTCAATATACTGTAAAAACATTTGATTTCGATGGGACGAAATTTAGTGGTTTTGGTTAAAATGACCATTTCGATGGGGCATGATGTGTGGATTTTGCATTTCAGGTAATAAATATAGGGTCAAAATATTGTTTGATGGGATTTAATTTCATGGTCGAAGGTGAACCATGACATCCACGAAATTTAATCCCCCACGACAATTAATAATTTTATTGTATACATACTATATTACAGTATTCTACTTACCCGGAATATATGGGCCATCTTCTGCTGTTGTGTAATGGAACAATGGTTTTCTAACGATAGAATCACAGGATAAGGGGATGTTACAAAAGCACTCTTATTTATAGCATCAACAACCAACTGAAAATACAAAACATTAGAAGTTATTGAGCAACCCTCATTTTTCAAATTATATTTGAAAACAAGGTTTAATAGCAGATTCACGGGGAAAGGGAGGTTACAAAAGCACTTTTATTTAAAGCATCAAATTTAATGAAAACTAGAAACGTGTCCATAGGAATCCCCTATTATAGCACAAATCATTGAAATTGAAAGAAAGGGGATTTTGTCCAGTATGAGGTATAAAGTAAATTGATAATATTTTCGTGGTTAGAGTGTGTCTGTGGTATATTATACCAGATTACACAGCTGTACCTTAAATGATATTTTCGTGGTGAGAGTATGTCCATGGTATACTGTAAAATCATTTAATTTCGTTGGGACGAAATTTCGTGGTTTTGGTAAAAAATACAATTTTGTTGGGACTCAAATTCGAATTTGAGGTAATAAAACATGGGTCAAAATGAATGTTCGTTGGGATTTAAGTTCGTGGTTGAGGTGAACCACGAAATCCACGAAATTTAATCCCCACGAAAATTAATGATTTTACAGTATTATATCAGATTACATAACTGTACCTTAAATGATATTTTCTTGGTGATTGTATGTCCGTGGTATATTATACAACTGTACCTTAAATGGTATTTTCGTGGTGAGAGTATGTCCGTGGTATATTATACAACTGTACCTTAAATGGTATTTTCGTGGTGAGAGTATGTCCGTGGTATATTATACAACTGTACCTTAAATGATATTTTCGTGGTGAGAGTATGTCCGTGGTATATTATACAACTGTACCTTAAATGATATTTTCGTGGTACGAGTATGTCCGTGGTATATTATATCAGATTACACAACTGTACCTTAAATGATATTTTCGTGGTGAGTGTATGTCCGTGGTATATTATACAACTGTACCTTAAATGGTATTTTCGTGGTGAGTGTATGTCCGTGGTATATTATATCAGATTACACAACTGTACCTTAAATGATATTTTCGTGGTGAGAGTATGTCCGTGGTATATTATAGGCATGCCATCATCTCCATCCCAGCAGTCGAGCTCTACACATCGGCATCCTGTCAATAATATCTGAAAATACCACAGCATCATAATTATCAGTGCTGCCAATCAGGTATACAACAATAATTGCTGACAACAAGGATAGAAAATATTGTTGAAAACATACTGCAATATAAAAAGAACACAAAGAAACATTTATATGTACATGTATAAACTCATTGTCAATTTTCACCACAGCTGAAGAAATTGCTGGTACCTGCCATCCACTAGACCACGATGTTATGCAGAAGGGATGCCAATTACAATTTGCTCGTTTCCGAAACCCTTTGGGATCATTTATCAATAAATTTGGGTAGAGCTTTGTCGTCAAGGGTGTTCTGGAATAATTTGCGGATTGGTATATGTATTGTTGCGGTATACACATCGAAACCTATTCGAAGTTGCCGAATGTATTGCAACTGAATGCTGACAATTCAGGATTCAACCTCAAATGTGTCCCTAGACTTCTAAATTTCGGAACTGTTCGGTATAAGCTTTTTTATGACCGCGGAGACTTCAGTCCCACACCAAATAGACTGATCATTGGAACTAACCTGACTGTATAACTCCACGGAGGAATCACCTTTGAGTTGATGTGATGTAAGATATGTGTTATGACTTGAAGCGATGTAGTAATGTGCCAACGGATGGTCCATATCCTGTAAATAATAGTAACATGCAATACAAAATTACATTCCTGAACATGAGCATTAGCTGAATAATTTGAACAAATAGTTGATTTACTAACAGTATAATGATGATTGGAAATTATCAGACTTACAAGTCACATAAGAGTTGTTAATTGCCGTTTGTTTGCTAAAATTTGATGTCATGTGCAATAAATCATTGCTGATGATACACATCTTTATAGTATTTATAACTGTAAGACTTGTTATTTTCTAGCCATGCCAATTAAAACAGGTTGCCAGTACAAACCACAGGTAACTGTATCGTTGAAAACGAAAAAAAAATCTATTTTTCTATAAGAAAGAAAAATATAAATTTTCAAAAAAAAAGTTTTTTTCGTTTTCAACGATACAGTTACCTGTGGTACAAACAAGTTCTGGACAATTGATGTTATATTGTATAGTCATCCTCTGTCTTTTACTGAATTGTTTACATTGAGTGCATTCAACAAATATTCTTTGCCTCTTTACCTCCGTAGCTCAGTGGTTAGTGTGCTTGCCGTCTAATCTGGTGACCCAGGTTCAAATCCAGGTGGAGGCACATATATAATTATATGCCTGCCATATTTCAGTAGAAATAAAGGCCATGCTCAGCATTAAAAAAATATATATATTCTTTACCTCATCATTGTGTTTTGTTTTTTCAAACAGATATGCATAGTTGTCTTTGTCCATAAGATATTTGGCAAATCCCTCAAACGATAAAAAGCCACTGTCCCGTAATGTTGTGTCTGGCTCATGTCTCTGTATGAATAGAAATGTAACTGGATAAATCACATGAATGTAATATGATTTAATGTTCAAATTTAGCTACAGGCTGTGAATCTGGCCCCCAATTTAGCTGCAGCCTGTCAATATGGCCCTCATTTAGCTACAAACTGTCAATTTGGCCTCCATTTTGCTACAGCCTGTCCATATGGCCTCAATTTGCTACAGCCTGTCAATATGGCCCTCATTTTGCTACGGCCAGTCAATATCGCCTCCATTTCGCTACAGCCTGTCAATATGGCCCTCATTTTGCTACGGCCAGTCAATATGGCCTCCATTTTGCTTCAGCCTGTCAATATGGCCCCCATTTAGCTACAGCCTGTTAATATGGCCTTCATTTTGCTACAGCCAGTCAATCTGGTCCCCAATTAGCTACAGCCTGTCAATATGGTCCCAATTTAGCAACAGCCTGTCAATATGGCCCCAATTTAGTTACAGTCTGTCAATATGGCCCTCATTTAGCTACAGTCTGTCAATATGGCCCTCATTTAGCTACAGTCTGTCAATCTGGCCCTAGTTAGCTACAGCCTGTCAATGTGGCCTTCATTTTGCTACAGACTGTCAATATGGCCTCCATTTAGCTACCGTCTTACAATATGGCCCCCATTTAGCTACAGCCTGTCAATATGGCCCCAATTTAGCTACAGTCTGTCAATATGGCCTCCATTTAGCTACAGCCTGTCAATATGGCCTCCATTTTGCTACATCCTGTCAATATGGCCTCCATTTAGCTACAGCCTGTCAATATGGCCCCAATTTAGCTCAAGCCTGTCAATATGGCCCCAATTTAGCTAAAGCCTGTCAATATGGCCTCCATTTAGCTACAGCCTGTCAATATGGCCTCCAGTTTGCTACAGCCTGTCAATCTGGCCCCAATTTAGCTACAGCCTGTCAATATGGCCCTCATTTAGCTACAGCCTGTGAATATGGTCCCTAGTGAGCTACAACTTGTGAATCTGTCCCCATTAGGTACAGCCTGTCAATATGGCCCCCATTAAGCTACAGTCGGTCAATATGGCCCCCATTTAGCTACAGCCTGTGAATCTGCACCCATTTAGCTACAGCCTGTGAATCTGCCCCCATTTAGCTACAACCTGTCAAGCTGGTTCCCCATTTAGCTACAGCCTGTCAATACGCCCCCCCATTTAGCTACAACCTGTCAATCTGGCCCTCATTTAGCTGAAAAATTGTAAAGAAATGGCAATAAAGCTGATAAAACAAACAAAGTTTTTACCCGAATTAAAGCGAGAATATCTGTAGAGAAAAGGAATATATACTTTATTGAATGGATGACAAAATTGGGAAATATAAACTGTAGTTAGTGATATTATTTCTTAGGCCTGTGATAAAACAAACAAGTTTTTTACCCGAATTAAAGCGAGAATGTCTGTATCATCTAAATGTTCCTCCTGATAATCTTCCAGAAACTCGCGGAACTCTTTAAGGCCAAGTAGTCTGTTCTGAGAAGTATCGACACCGGCACAGTTCTCAAATATACTAGCTACAGCAATAGCATCACAGATCTTACGTCTCTGAAGGTACGATGCTTCCGTGGAATGATTGAGATCATATGATGTATTTCTGGTGAGAATATCTGAGAGAAAAAACAAATTACCATTAAGTTGCATGGGTTCTGCTCATAAGAAGCACATTGTATTGGCATGCAGATTATAAATAAGTTTGACCTTCTCATTCTAAACCAATGGGGTTTCAATCAGGTCAGAACAAGTGTGCAAGTAAAAGTCCAATTGCATTAAATTAGTCACATGAAATTTTTACTCCTGCTAAAATGATCAAACCTCAAATTCCTTAAAATACCATTAACTATGCTTGGTATCAAGTATTCATGTGAACTTTCATTGAAAATTGACCAACAAGAACCAGAACTGGCAAACATTGTGACAGACATCCAGCAAATATTTCAACATACATCGATTACAGAAGGATGACATCTGGTGTCCGTTGCCTAATCAAAGTTCTACCAAGCACCTTCGTTCAGTCAACTGACCTGTTCAATTAAATATAAAGACGGCATGGATTACCTCCCGTGGAAAGTGCTATTTAGTGCTTTGTCTAGGCAACTGACACCAGGGCCGGTATTTATAAAGCATGTTAAGTGAAAACTTAAACTTTTCTTAAAATCTCAAATTTTTCTTAAGTGTATCAGCTAAACAGGAAAACTAATATTAACAATTATTTACATTGTTTAGAAGCATTATGTAAAGAGCTACAATAATCATACAGAAAACATGGGTTATTTTTCATTTCTTGTGAAATATGGGCAGCTCAATCTTTTAACTTAAGTCAAAATATTTCAGTTTTCACTTAAGATGCTTAATAAAGCCTGACCCAGAAACATAATATCGACGGTGCCGAACCAAAACCCTGTAACTCAATTTTGGCGCGAAAACTTTTTTTGCAGCATCCGCATCTGCTAGACGTCCCGCGCATCTATGTCTTGTCGCAATTTAAATAGCAAATTGCGTTACGTATATGGCTACAAGACAGAAATGCGCGGGACGTCTAGCAGATGCGGATGCTGCAAAAAAGTTTTCGCGCCAAAATTGAGTTACGGGGTTTTGGTTCGGTACCGTCGATGTACTCACTGGCATCGTTGGTACTGGAATGTGTGTATGGGCGACCCTGCTTTAGTCCAGTAGGTTTTGCAATAGCAAACTGTCCAAATAAATATCTAAGATCTTTTCTGCTTCTAAGAGAAAAGGATCGGAATAGATCGAGGAAATCGAAGAAAGACAATCTAGTAGAATGAGTAATGGAATTGTTTTTATTTTCGCCAGGTAAATGTTTGCCTAATACACTTGTGCGTCGTCTCGTGCGGTACCGACTGATGTAACTGGATGTACATGGATGACTCTGAGAACGTAGGGAACCATTTTTTGGTGACGGAATGTTCATGTTTGTATCACTATTTGTATCACAGGTTGTCACATTGCTACCAATACTCGTGCGATTTGCACGTGACTGGGGACTTGGTGAACGTTTGTTCTTCTTGCCAAGACTCGTGCTTGAACTTTCACGAGTTTGAAATGGCTTTGGACTGGATTCCTGAAATGTGCAATAAACATTTTACATTTGTGATGAAACAGCTTTAGAATTACAACCTGATACATGTACGAGCACATTTATATAGAATAAACAAAATATATTCAATATACGTGTACATAGTCTATACATGTGTATAAGTGCATATTTCCACAGGTCAAAAATTTAGAGAATGTTAAGTTGTAAGAAATATTCACATTTCTAAAATTCTTTGTAATAATAATAAGATTGAACCTTATACTGAGGAGGAAATACAAGTAAAATTTGAAATTTTGCAAATTAGATTTTTTTTGCAAATTAGATTTTTTTTGCAAATTTGATTTTTTTTGCAAATTTGAAATTTTGCAAATTTGAAATTTTGTAAATTTGAAATTTCACAAATTTATTTATTTGTATAAATTTCCATTTCGCCTACTTAACCACTTATACAGTAATAGACATGTTAGTTAACCACAATGTACCAGATGCTCTCATAAATACACACACATTGTTTAACTTACAATTAAACAAAACTTCTGCAGAAAGTTAACAAAAATGTATACAAATGTGTTATAACTTGGTAACAAAGTGTTTTTTTATTGTAATTTGGCATGAGTACAATGCTTGAAGAGGAGGATAAGATTTTATACCTACACAAACAAAGTGTACACTATTTGTATATAGCAGGGCTTTCATTTGACTCTTGAAACTGTATTTTGACTCTTGAATTTGACAAAAATGCATATTTTGACTTTTGAATTTGACAAATTAAAAGTGCCTATTTTGACTTTTGAATTTGACAAAAATGCCTATTTTGACTTTTGAATTTGACAAAAATGTCTATTTTGACTTTTGAATTTGACAAAAATGCCTACTTTGACTTTTGAATTTGACAAAAATGCCTATTTTGACTTTTGAATTTGACAAAAATGCCTATTTTGACTTTTGCATTTGACAAAAATGCCTATTTTGACTTTTGAATTTAACAAAAATGCCTATTTTGACTTTTGAATTTGACAAAAATGCCTACTTTGACTTTTGAATTTGACAAAAATGCCTATTTTAACTCTTGAAATTTCAAGGTGAAGAGTCAAATTTACTATACTTTTAATACAAGTTTTCTTGAAATATTTTGATGACTCTTGAAAATTGAGAGTCAGGAGTCATTTTGACTATTCACTTTTGGAGCCTAGTGAAAGTCCTGCTATAGTTAACCTTAGTAATGCAAACAACATTGGTTTCTTCCTTACCAGATAGCATGGCTAATGACCTTTGATTTTGAGGAAAGAGCGAGTTGTTCAATACAAGGGATCCAGGCGAGATAACCTTGCTTCCTTGGTTCATTAACATGCCCAGGGTATACTGTAAAATCATTCATTTTCGTGGGGGATTAAATTTTGTGGATTTCTTGGGTCATATTCTACCAGGAACTTAAATCCCATCGAACAATAATTTTGACCCTTGTATTTATTACCGGAAATGCGAAATCCACGAATTAACGTCCCATTGAAATGGTATTTTTTACCAAAACCACGAAATTTCGTCCCATCGAAATTAAATGATTTTACAGTATAGCCATTAATGTAAATACCTAGAAAAAACGATTTCTTACTTTTGGCGTTTGAAATGTACTAGACGGTTTCTTTTTGAAGATATTTGAGCTCATCACGAAACTGGAAGTACGTTTGAAGGAGGAAGTACTCTCTGATAAACTGTTACTAACTTGAGGCCCTGCTGGTGTCCACCGTCTTCCACCAAATACCTGTTTGATATAACATTTAGTTGTAACAAAAACCACAGGTAACTGTATCATTGAAAACGAAAAAAAAATTTTTCTCAATGATACTGTTACGTGTGACAAGAACAACAGTTATATATAATTGATATAACAATTTATAACATTTAGTTGTAACAAGAATGACAGTTAAACCTCCCCAGAAAGGCCCACAGGTAACTGTATCGTTGAAAACGAAAAAAAAAAAATGTTTTGGAAAATTTATATTTTTCTTTCAAGGTCCAGTAAAAAAATAGACAGGCTTCCCCTATAGAAGATAATAAAGTCAGTTAGTAATGCTGTTAAAAATGAATGAGCAAATAAACATCGTGCTGCACTGTATATTAATTACCGTTACATTGTTGCATAATTATTGGAGCGAGACGGGTATATATGATTTGTAATCACTTTACAGACCTATTTTTTATATATACTGTCTATCTATGTATATTTTTGACAGTGTGTATGAATACATAGAAATAGTGATCAGCCGCCTCATTTGCACAGTTATTATATTACTGAGTACTGTAAAATCGTTTTTATAAAATGGGCTTTATTAAACTGTTGCACTGTGGTTTATGTGATAAGATATATTACTAAATGCAACATACCCGTATAGCTTCAGCTGGTGTAGGCCCCTGACATTTTTCACTATCATAATATAGTTGTAAATATTGCACTTTAAGCCACTTGATGCGTTTGTCTGTTTGTTTATGAAGCTGTTTAACAGCTTGACACAATTTTAGCAGTCCCTGATACCAGGTTTTCATCATATTGGTTGGTCCCACAAAATAGAGATGCTTATTTTCTGCTAGAGAACAACCATAGGTTAAACATACACAGTTTCGTTGAGCCGTAATATTTTCTAATCCATAGCGTTTAGAAACCGTTGAAACATCAACGTCATCTTCATGAGCCCAGGAAACATCCTTAAGAATATTCAAATCAAGATAGCCCTCTTCCATAGAATCGTACACTATTTCACCGCTACAGTATCGTGAATAAATCGCTTGTATGGAGCTGAAATCTGAACCGCCCCTTAACACATAATCGGGCAAGCTTGATATGTTACCCCGTAATGCACTCCAATTTGGCTTCTTCCAAGTTAATGTTGCATTGTCGGCTTCGAGTTTTAAGAAGCACATACATGAGCGACCTCCTTCTTCTTCCACATGAACAAACGTGCTACCATGATTCATCATTTGTAAACAATGGTGATTTAACTGAGCAAATGAAGGCGTGATTATCATAATATCATGTCCACTAGATAGTTGTTTGATTGGTTGATACGTATCAAAGTCAAGGTCAGTATCATTCTCGTGTGGGTCAGCAGGGTCATAGAATACCTCATCAACTCTAAAATACAAAATATACGAGGGATGATCAATATATAACGGTAAAATGCTAAATATAATTTTCAAGGGTTGCCAGCAAGACTGTAGTAACTACATATGAGTAAAAAAGGAATTTCTACAGTCATGCGGGCAACCCTCGAAATATCTTTTTTATTATCCAACAGATTTGCTCAAACTGCAGCTGGGTATAGCAACATATATGAGTAATGAATCGGTAAAAAATCAGGATCATAATTATAGTATTATAAATATTACTACAGTTTTATTGAAGCCCAAACATGTGAAAATAATTCAGTTATTCGCACCTCTGGAAACAACATCCATCAAATCATACAGACAAAATACTTAAAGTGTTTTAAATGGCATATTTCATGAGGTCACTTGGTCGCATTATTAGTCTATGAAATCTTCATGAAGCTTGCAACTAGGTCATCTAGGGTAAAAAACTAGGTCATCAGGTCAAATCACTGAAAAACCTTGTTAACACTCAACATGTCACATTTTTTACGTAAATCCTTTTGAAACTGAGCGCTTAAGGACCATTGGCCCTCTTGTTTTTATTTAGTATAATGTGTACTTACAAGTCGTTTGCCATTTCTGGAATGTCTGAGTTAGCATCCAAAGAAGCGACTAGATTGTTATGGTACTGGAATAATTGTATATCACTTAGGATTGCTTGAGCTTTCTTCAACTTTTCTATATTGATTAATCCACCTACACCGATCCTCGTCATGAACCGATCCTCACCCTGATAGTCTGATATAAACTGTAAAATATAATATAAGATGTTTGTAAAACATATTATGCCCTAATTGCAGCATTAGTAAAACATATATGCCCTTATTGCAGCATTAGTAAAACATATATGCCCTTATTGCAGCGTACGTAAAACATATATGCCCTTATTGCAGCGTTAGTAAAATATATAAATGCCCTTTTTGCAGCGTAAGTAAAATATACTGTAAAATCATTAATTTTCGTGGGGTATTAAATTTCGTGGATTTCGTGGTTCACTTCAACCACGAACTTTAATGCCAACGAACATTGATTTTGAACCTTGTTTTGTTACCTGAAATGCAAAATCCACGAATTCAAGTGTCAACGAAATTGTCTTTTTTACCAAAACCACGAAATTTCGTCCCAACGAAATTAAATGATTTTACAGTATATGCCCTTAGAACAGCGTTAGTAAAATATATATGCCCTAATTGCAGCGTTAGTAAAACATATATGCCCTTAATGCAACGTTAGTAAAACAATTATATGTCCTTATTGCAGCATAAGTAAAACATATATGTCCTTATTGCAGTGTTAGTAAAACATATATGCCCTTATTGCAGGGTTAGTAAAACATAAATGCCCTTATTGCAGCGTTAGTAAAACATATATGCCCTTATTGTAGCATTAGTAAAATAAATATGTCGTTATTGCAGCCAAATAGTCAGTAACCTTTAAATAAAGGCCATGCAATGCAACATTGACATTTGACCAACTAGTTTCAAAACAAGTGGGCCTACAAATTCTGATAAATTTACGCTTTCGTGGGGGATTCATTTTTACTTTATTTATATCTGCATATATTTAATAAGTGTAATTTTTTTTTGAAAATTGTGGTTATTTAAATTTACTAACTACAACTAGAATAACAAATTAACGAAATACTGAGCCCTCGTTAAAATATTAGAGATATTTGCAAAGCATGTATGCCCCAATGACAGGCCAATAGTCAGAAATGGAAAAGTAACATCATAGATGGGGTGGGGATGATAATCACCTCAATGGAATGATCAGCGTCGGCCGGTGGTAGAACAATGATACTTGGTGTGGAGGTAACCACGGATCGGATGTCACGGAGAAATCCACCAAAGAACGGAACAACATTGCATTCTCGGATATCAAGAGCCGCGCTAACGGCATCCTTATATTCCATGGAGGTTTCCCGGGAAAACATGGCTGCCGACAATGTATGGAGGGTGGATAAATCTTCCTCCGACAATAACAACCAGAATGGTTTCAGTTTCTCTGACCTGTGTAAATAAAGCAGGATGATTGTATTATTGTATAAAAATGAAAACAAAGATAACATTAATGTTTATATACACAATGACTATCCCGCTTATTTAAAGTCACATTATTGCTCCCACAACTATTTTCCGATCATCCATTACAAACAATGAATTATGGAACCATAAGGTTGTTTAACAAATGGCCAATACTCGATGATAGAATGTTAAGTATATCTGTCGAAGTAGTGCATCAATATCATATTTAGCAAATTGTATGGAAACAAAATACTCATTTTCAAGTGTTGCTTCCCGTAGACTATAAATCATGCAATTATAGTTTACAAAGTGTAATTTTGTCAAAGTGCAGGTCATGACCCAATAACCTTCAAAGTTCAGGTTATGACCACATAACCTTAAAAGTTGAGGTTATGACCTAATAACCTTCAAAGTACAGATCATGACCCAATACCCTTCAAAGTTAAGGTTATGACCCAATAACCTTCAAAGTTCAGGTCATGACCCAATACCCTTCAAAGTTCAGATCATGACCCAATAACCTTCAAAGTTCAGATCATGACCCAATACCCTTCAAAGTTAAGGTTATGACCAATAACCTTCAAAGTTCAGATCATGACCCAATACCCTTCAAAGTTGAGGTTATGACCTAATAACCTTCAAAGTTCAGATCATGACCCAATACCCTTCAAAGTTAAGGTTATGACCTAATAACCTTCAAAGTTCAGATCATGACCCAATACCCTTCAAAGTTAAGGTTATGACCTAATAACCTTCAAAGTTCAGATCATGACACAATACCCTTCAAAGTTAAGGTTATGACCCAATAACCTTCAAAGTTCAGATCATGACCCAATAACCTTCAAAGTTCAGATCATGACCCAATAACCTTCAAAGTTCAGATCATGACCCAATAACCTTCAAAGTTCAGATCATGACCCAATACCCTTCAAAGTTAAGGTTATGACCCAATAACCTTCAAAGTTCAGGTCATGACCCAATACCCTTCAAAGTTAAGGTTATGACCCAATAACCTTCAAAGTTCAGGTCATGACCCAATAACCTTCAAATTCTATCATTAATTTCTTACTGCAACATTATAGTTGGTTGACATGAGTATTACACAATACTTTACAACCTCCCTAAAGCAACCAACAAGATTTTGTCGCTGTACAGGAAAGGAAAATGCACAGGGAATAGTAACTTCTGGGAAGCAATCATTACATTGCTCACGAGAGGTTGTTCCCTCTTAGAGGGTCCCGACCAAGCCAAGCATAGCCTTTATTTGCTTTATTTCAACTGAAATATGACATGCATATACATTGCAAACATTGTTACCGTCAGACCAAAAGATATGGAATAATTAAACCAATCATAATTTTGCATCTGTCAAAAAGTGTATCCATATTTTTGGTGGGCACTGTATATGTGCCTCCACCCAGAGAAGAGCCCAAGTCGCCAGATTAGACGGCAAGCGCACTAACCACTCAGCTACGGTGACACAGAGGGTTCTACTAGAAAGTTGGTGCATGTTGTACTTACTTTAGTCCAGCGAGGATTTCCATAGCTGAGTTCAGATTACCCAGGCACCAACAGTAGTGTAGCAAACGACGTATACATGATAACACTGCCTTCCTATTATCATGGGTAGGTTGTGTGATAATCAACTGAGTGATCCATGTGCTCACCTTAAATATCAATCAATATACAATCAATCAATCAATCAATCAATCAATCAATCAATCAATCAATCAATCAATCAATCTAGCGATCAACCCAGCAACCAATCAAGCAATCCAATGTATGGGTTAAAAATATACAGTCAATCAATGTACATTCAATCAATGTACATTCAATCAATGTACAGTCAAGCAATGAACTGTCAATTAATGAATAGTCAATCAATGTACAGTCAATAAATACATAGTCAATCAATGTACAGTCAATCAATGTACATTCAATCAATATACAGTCAATCAATATACAGTCAATCAATGTGCAGTCAATAAATGTACAGTCAATCAATGTAGAGTCAATCAATGTAGAGTCAATCAATGTAGAGTCAATCAATGTAGAGTCAATCAATGTAGAGTCAATCAATGTAAAGTCAATCTATGTACAGTCAATCAATGTACAGTCAATCAATGTAAAGTCAATCAATATACAGTCAATCAACGTACAGTCAATCAATGTACAGTCAATCAATGTACAGTCAATCAATATACAGTCAATCAATGTACATTCAATCAATGTACAGCCAATCAATGTACAGTCAATCAATGTACAATCAATCAATGTACATTCAATCAATGTAAAATCAATCAATATACAGTCAATTAATGTACAGTCAATCAATACACTGTCATTTAATGTGCAGTCAATCAATATACAGTGAATCAATCATGGGTCATGTGATAAATTTTGCACATCTGATTGATCTACCTTGGTAGAATATACCAACATTTCCTGCCTTTCTCCTAATTGTGAGTACACGACAACACATGTTTTTATTGTTTGTTATAGTTTGGTTAATATGACACGAGTCTGACATTTGATAAGCAGTTAACAGTCAATATATTACCCACGATACAACACGGATTGACTGTTTCCATAATCGGGGAGTATCATGAAGACGCTCAAGATGTAATAGAAACACAAATTTGATATACCTTTTTATCGCACAATTTACGTGTGGAAATTGATATATTCAAATCAAGAACCTTGTAATATATTCTTGCATAAAGATCAGGCTCAGGTCAAAATAGCCAAGCTATATAAATACCTCATTAAATCTGTTGATAAGTTCCTCCACCTTGGATTGTTTGGCATTAACACTTGAGCCTCGACTGAGATCATGGGTGACCTGTCTTATATAGTCTGCTGGTGGAACGCTAGCAAACAGTCGCGACTCTACCTCTGTTAGGAGCAATGCCACTTCCTCAGGAAAATGGAGCATATTTTGTAACTCTACTAACTCTTTGGTATACTTAGAACACCCCTCGTCATCACGTGCCAATGTCAACTGCTTCCGCTGGAAATCTGAACAAAAACCAACATAACAGTGAACAATTGACATTACGCCAGTTGTCAATCTATACCCTTTAAATCAATTATAACGATAAATTATAATCACATGGTCCAATGGATTAACTTAAAAACCTTCGTCCTGCAGGCTACGACAAACAACCAGACGGAGCAATCTCTTCTCTGGCTAAATGTCAATTAAATATAATACACTTTCCTCAACAGAACACAACATTAATATGTGTCTAATCTCTTTCGATTATTTGAACTATTTGATAATGAATCATGTTTTTATTGAGAACCTATTAGCTGAGGTTTGTTAAATACAGTCTGATTTCGATAATCGGACTGTTTGTTTATATACGAAGGTGATAAAATAAACACGGAAAGGGGGATCCAGCTTTGATAACATGTAAACAAACTCTTCATTGAGTTACAAAAAAACAAAAACACACCTGCCTTCATAGGGCAGTTGGAAGAGCAATTAGTTTCCATCTCCAACGGAATAAAATTTTAGGTTCAATCCCCACTCATGTGTTATTTTTTATTTTTTAAATACAAACATACAAAGCCTTAGCTGTTATTTGTGTTTGATATCAATTAAGTTTAATATAAGACGAAAGGAAACAATCGGAACATTGACAAAGAATGTAAAATACATGACGTTATGCATGTATTTATATATACTGTAAAATCATTTTATTTCGATGGGATGAAAATCGTGGTTTTGGTAAAAAAAAAGACAATATCGATGGGACGTTAATTCGTGGATTTTGCGTTTCAGGTAATGAATACAAGGGTCAAAATTATTTTTCAATGGGATTTAATTTTGTGGTTAAAGGCGAACCACGAAATCCACGAAAATCAACAAAATTCAAACCCCACGAAAATTAATGCTTTTACAGTATATACATGTACAAACATAAGACGCTCAAAACTGTTATAACATACCAAATTCAAAGCTTTCTCTCCGTAATGTACTGCTGTTAAGAAAGCGTCCCTGCATATCTAAGGCATCCCACAAGACTGCAGTGACAGATTTCAGACTGTCAGGTGTTAACATAGACAGTGTCCAAGTTTTTGTGCCACGGAATTCTAGAACCAATCCATCTTGTGACTTTCCACTTCCTGTCCGCCATTCATCCAGATCAGATATATTCTGTTTTTTGAGAAGCAGTTTGGTCTTATTGTCTAACAGTATAACCATTTCACTTGATATACCCAGCAGACGGTTCACCTGTAAAACACAAGTTATGCAGACATGAGTCAATTGTACTTTTTAAATGCTATACACAACAAGAGGGCCTGAAAGGCCCTAGGTTGCTCACCTGTTGCACATTGGTCTAGGTATCAGTACAACCTACATTCTGACCATATTTCATGACGATTGGATCCTGGAGTGTTTTTCTTAGATTTAACGTAGTGACCTAGTTTTTGACCCCACATGACCCAGTTTCAAACTAGGTCTAGATTTCATATGGAACAACATTGTGACCAAGTTTCATGAAGATTGGATCAAAATGGTGACCTTTGGAGTGAACACTAGGTTTTTCTAAGATTTTGACCTAGTGACCTAGTTTTTGACCCTACATGACCCAGTTTTGGATTTGGCCTAGATTTCATAGAGAACAACATTGTGACCAAGTTTCATGAAGATTGGATCAAAATGGTGACCTCTGGAGTGAACACTAGGTTTTTCTAAGATTTGACAGTGACCTTGTTTTTGACCCCACATGACCCAGTTTCAAACTTGGCCTAGATTTCATAGAGAACAACATTTTGATCAAGTTTCATGATGATTGGATCAAAACCACGACCTGTGGAGTGAAAATACCAGGTTTTTCTAAGGTTTGACCTAGTGACCTAGTTTTTGACCTCACATGACCCAGTTTTGAACTTGGCCTAGATTACACAGAGAACAACATTCTGACCAAGTTTCATGAAGATCAAAAGGGTGACCTCTGGAGTGAACACAAGGTTTTTCTAAGATTTGACCTAGTGACCTAGTTGTTGACTCCACATAACCCAGTTTCGAACTTGGCCTAGATTTTATTGAGAACAACATTTTGACCAAGTTTAATGAAGATTGTATCATAATAGTGACCTCTGGAGTGAACACAAGTTTTTTCTATGATTTGACCTAGTGACCTAGTTTTTGACTCCACATGACCCAGTTTCGAACTTGGCCTAGATTTTATAGAGAACAACATTCTGACAAAGTTTCATGAAGATTGCATCAAAACTGTTGCCTCTGGAGTGAACACAAGGTTTTTCTAAGATTTGACTTAGTGACCTAGTTTTTGACCCCACGTGACCCAATTTCGATCTTGGTCTAGATTTTATAGAGAACAACATTCTGACCAAGTTTCACGAAGATTGGATCAAAACTGTTGCCTCTAGAGTGAACACAAGCAAATTGTTGACGAACGGACGGACGGACAACGGACGGACAACGGACGGACGACGGACGGACGACGGACAGAGAGTGATCACAAAAGCTCACCTTGTCGCTATGTGACAGGTGAGCTAACAAACAAGATGGCCACCATGCTAATAATAAAAGTGAGTTTTTTTCAAGCACTGTCTGCAGATCAATGTAGCCTATAATGACGGTGCCATTCCAAAATACCGTAAGGCAAAACCCCACTTTTGAGGAGAGGCAAAAAATTATGAAAACTTAAATTTCTTCAAAAATCGTTGAATATGTAACTAAATTATATATTTCATATGCAAAATGACTTATTGTATAGGTATCCAATAATAAATATAATGGAATTGCTGATATTCGTTCTTTTCTTCGCCCCAAATAAAACATACAGAAATTCGGCATTTTCTTTTTGTGATGATTACCAGATAAGGCGTAATTAAGGGCGGGAAAATGATAAACAGGAATAACAAATGATCAAAAACGACATTTTGAATATTCGGCATTTTTGAATGGCACCATTGATAAGTAGATTTTCAACAGTTAGAGCTTAGATAATGATATTTACTAGCTGTAAAAGTGCTTACTTATAGACAAATATCACAATTCATGTTAAATAGAGGATCTTGCTTGAGTGCTCATTACATTGTTTTTGTTGACAAGTTTAATAAAACTTGAATGTTATAAGCACGAATGTAAGATTCTATTTATCCCATTAATTTAGAGAATGCTCATTAACATTCAAAATGCTGATGTACTCCACATAGGTTTCAATAAAAATTTAGAGTTACAATGTGCGCGACGTCATGAGACGTTTGTATTATACTGACGAGTGGGAGTGCATTACGATATTTCCAGCACTATTTAAATACACCCCCATGCCGCAGGTTATGTGATAAGAAAGGTTTTGTTAAATAAATGTAGGTTAACTTTGAATAAAGAAGTACCTTTTTCTGTGTGTTGCCTTTGAGTATCTCCTTAACATGATAGAGCTTGCAGGCATATCCTGGTAGATTCTTACATATCTTTATATATAATTGTTTAAGTTGTACCTCGCTATCATAGAACGCTGTATGCCATAACTTCTTCTGTTTCTCCTACATAACAAATATTCAATAAACATACATGATTCAGCAAATTGATCAAATCTCACGCATTTTTCGGAATACTGGAACCTTGACATTTTTGGTTTGCATGATGAAAATGATAACAAAGATTAATTTAAATAGCTTTATCATTTTATGAAGCATGCATGGTAATGTCCTAGAAGTAAAATAAGTGAAAACTGCATATTAACTTCATTTATTTAAGTTTAAATTTTTAGCAAGAAAAATATCCTGCATTTCATTGAAATCTACTGCATTTCCATCACCAGTCTCCTGCATAGGCTTCAGGAAAATATGGCATGTATATATCATGCTAACCACTGCACCACAGTCGTGGAAATCTTTATTCCAGAAAAATAAAAAAAATGTTGTTTACCTCAATGAGATGTTTCACTTTTTTCGAGGTTGTGTAATGCGGCGGTAGATAGTTTGTTAGATCAATCTCGACTTGGTTCTCTGGTTCCTTGTCACTCATACATGATAGCTGTCGAACTAGTCTCCCCTTACGTCGACTCACAGTTATTCCCCTTGCCTTGTTGTTCCGAATAAGCTCCTTCTTTTTCCGTAAGTTTTCCAGTTTTTCCTCGTTGCTTGACACTTTCTTAGCTTGGTCAGTCATCTTCTTGTCTAAAATTCTGATAAGAAAAGGAAAACAGATTCAGTTGTATTGGTTATCATTCTCTTACATTTTAGATTTTTTATTTGTGTTCATTCACACTGTGCAAAATTTCTAATTGGTCACTTTTCAAACCCCAAATATTTTTAAGAGGGATAATATTTTCTTCTGAAATTTTGCACATCGGCATTTAATGTATACATATTACTTACCAAACAAATTATCAAAAAATCAAAATTACGTACCGAAGTATCCATGGTCAGTCATGCAATCAATTTTGCATTTTCCCCCATGTTTATATATATTGAGCCCTGAATTTTTTATTACAATCTCCTATGAATATTGAAATAAGATATATGACAATGTAAGATGCATCTCATCCTGAGCAATATCTCATCACAAATATTAGCATGTGTGATTGGAGTAATATCTCAATTTGAGCTGAGCTTTCGACTTAAAATACTTTAAAAAATTAAGACGAGGTTTGTTCTTACCTATATTTAGTGCCAGTCAACTTGGTCATCTCATTCTCAGGCCACGCCTCCTCAAGGTGAAGTTGTATCCCCGCCAGTGTGGCAGCCTCTTCCTTTGAACATGGCAATTCACCAGAAAGAATTAAATCTTGAAGCTGAAATAGAATATGTTTTATTTAAGTAAAATTGCTTGACTTTCTAGCTCAATTATTTCGACTAACATCCCTGAAGCCATAAACATTTTGCTTCATCAAAAAGTAATTTTAAGTCACTGCACATAATTATGCAGGCCCCGATCCCCAAAACATCTCAAGTGGAAATCTCATCTCAAACTGAGTTTTTGCCCTAATCAGAGCCTGAATTTCCGATAAATCTGAAGTTCAAATTTTACTGTAAGAATCTTAGAATAATGTCAAGTTTTGTTTATAATACTAATTTGAGTACATCCTCCAATGGAATGTATTCAAACTAACACATCTATATTTGAAGTAGGATTTATCTCAGATTGAAATGTTTCGGGAGATCAGGGCCAAGTAGACTGTGCTTCATAGTACACGTGATGCAAGCAACAGAACCATATACCTGAAAACAATAAATAAAACACACATTGATAGTTGGACATTCCTTTGAAGATGTTATCGTCCATTTGACTATTAAACTTACCCCACTATTTATTTGTTTGGGCCTCGTTAAGGAAGAAAATAATTAAAAAATTAATGTTGTCATTTTTTACTCAAAATATTCAAATTGATTACTGAAAAATTTGCGAGACATAATAAAATGTTACTCAGTGTGAAAATTATACCATCAGGAATCGTTTTATTTACAGTATTCAAGATAATATGGCAGATTTACTGCATAGTCTAGATCAATAAATTCTAATCAATATTGTAATTTATTTCATCCATTAATTCCTAGCACCAGGACAGTGAGCAAACACTACACTCCACGGATAAAGGAAACAAATCAACAATAAACAAACATAATCAAGAATAAAGGCTTGTGGAGAATTTACACAAAACTTAAGGATATGAGATTCGAGTGTTTATAGTTTTATGTTGTTCAAACACAGATCAAGACTTTAAAGCACCTATCAATATCAGTCAAGTATGCAATAAACCCAAGACCATGAGTGCCGATTCATACAAATGTTGAGTCAATAAATTCCTGTCCTGGGTGTGAGCATTGTATTATAATACCGCCTAATTTGGCGACCCGGGTTCAAATCCGGGTGGAGGCACATATATATGCCTACCAAATTTTAGCAGCAAGCTGACTGGCAAATAAAGGTTATGCTAGGCATTGTATTCAATCACATTGTACAGCTACTTTACAGCCATTTTTGCCAATTGGGGAATTACAGCATATATGGGTACGCCGAGATTTAGGAATTATCAAGACGTATATTGCTTAGAATCATCTGAACTAATTGCGAAAGCCTGTATGTTCCTTAAAATAATAACATATCTTAAACAACAACATTTTTTGGGGGGGGGAGGGGGTGTTACCAAGAACTACAGCAAGACTTCAAGATTTAGTGTCCTCCATAAATACTCACACAAAATATTGCATTGTGTCTGAAGCATCTGTTATATATGAATGAAGTCCGTCGCCAGAATGTATCAAACTCCTAGCTTTGGACTTGGTCCAGTCAAAATTTACAAGTAAGTGTGCTATAACACAGCGATCAGGGTTGGATTGTCAGTCGCAGCAAAAAAATTTACCATGTTGATTTTGTTGCTGACCAATCAACATACGAAGTCTTTGAATCCTAGGGCCAAGCATTGTCGAGTTATTGACAGGAAGTGGTTTGATCAACCGACCAACTTGCAGAACGGCCAACATGTGCACAGCAATACACCCCTCATTAAAGATGGCATCGGGGAAATAATAGTTATCAATCCAGGCATCCATATTTAAAATGTAAAATGCCAAAAAACTATAAGATCTACCCAGTCTACCTGAATGTAAAATTCTATTTATAGGCAATATCCATTACCACCATTGACCCTTGTTGTTCAGAAAGGTGTGAAACTCTATAGTAAAGTTATATATGATAAAATGAGAGTAACACATGTCTGGGGTTGATTGGTCTTGTGGATAAGCTGTCTGACTGGTAAGCTGGGAGTCGTGAGTTCAACCCCCACATCAGGTAAGTTGTTTATAATATATATGTATGTTAATTAAAAATTGTAATAAATAAATTGTAACCATGATTAATAAAATGACCATGAACAACTCTCACTAACCTATACTAACCTGAATAACTTAACACCACACTAACCTGAACTAACCTAGCACCGCACTAACCACACACCACACAAACCTGAACTAACTGAGCACCGCACTAACCCCACACTGTACTAACCTGAACTAACTGAGCACCGCACTAACCCCACACCGTACTAACCTGAACTAACTGAGCACAGCACTAACCACACACCACAAAACCTGAACTAACTGAGCACCGCACTAACCACACACCTCACACCACACTAACCTGAACCAACCTAGCACTGCACCGTCCTACCCGCACAACACACTAACCTGAACTAACTGACCACCGCACTAAACTCACAACACACTAACCTGAATAACTGATCCCCACATTAACCAGAACTAACTGAATACCACAATAACTGAGCACTGAGCAGTATCAGTACAAATAACATTCTGACCATATTTCATGAAGATTGGATCAAAACAGGGGTTTTTCCTAAGATTTGACCTAGTTCTTGGCTCCACATGACTAGGGGATAAAAATGACCTTTGTCTACAGTAATATATCCCTGGCTTAGAACGAGAAGATCGTAACTACTACTACTAAGACTAATGTATATTTGAAATCTACAACATAAGGCGCTTCTAATGAGCCTATTTTGTGGAAGTTCGGAAGTTGTCATGTTGACCAAACTGAAGTTTAAAAAGCTTGTTTTACTATATTTAGTAAAGAGTAATTGTCACATTGTTTTTCTTGTTTTCTCAACATATTGACTTAGTTACGACCTTCTCATTCTAAAGCAAGCGATATGTTGCTTGTCTTCACCCAATATGAACAGAGAGACAGTTGAACTTAATGCACTAAGTCACATTGATACATTGATATATTGATCAACTAAAAGAAAGGAATGCGGATTGTAGATGCAAGACGTTATAAAGCAGCTAGACTCGAGTGGATTGTTACCTACTGATCGTTCAATGATAGGCACTCAAGAAAAGTTTAGCTTATATCAATTAAGATAAAAGAAACAATCGACATGTGCATCAATAATAGAAAGGATTAATTGGAGAATAGCCGTCATACAGAGCAATACTGGCGTAACTGAAAAGTCGAATAGTGTGTACTTACACTATTACTGCACGAAGCAGTCAATTTGAAAAGGTTCAAGAATAAAAACTTTGAAATAAAAAGTAGTGTTTTAAGTACAAAACATGTGCAAATTTAATTACATTTAGCATGTACCTGAATCAATTTTTACTGCACAGGTTAAATATCTGTATATGTCTTACATGAATGTTAAAGGGACTCAACTCCAGATGGTAAATTGCAAAATCTATCAAAAAGTTCTCTTAAAATTGCATTTTTTTCCCTTGACGAACATAATACATTTATATAATTATCTGGACTTATTCATCTAGAAGAAAAATAATCGCATAACATTGGTTTATTACCTTTTCAACCCCTTAAATCTATTGCGTGACTAACGCAGTAAGACATATAATTTAATGTTGGAGTGAATAAATTCCGAGAAAAGAAAGCTGTAATGGAAGGCAAAACATGTTTGACAGTTTTCATCAAAAGTGCTGTTGATCGTAATGTAAGTTGTAAGAATACTAATGTATTCGTAAAACATAGTTCTGTAAAATGGAGCTTAGTCCCTTTAAATAAAAAATATATTAAATAACTAGGATATAGTACGTGTAGTCCGTGAATTATACAAGATTCAAACACCAAATGAACTGGCGACTATTTCATTGAAAAAAAAAATGTAAAATTTATCTATTAACAAAATTTAAACATTTTTTTTCCGAAAGCTATATTTTTTCATCATTTTATGTTCTTATTTTCAATATTATAAAATATCTACACTTGCAAAAACATCAGCAATTTAATTGAAATTGTCACTTTTGCTAATGATAATTTTGTAGTACAGAAAATTTGTTATATTTTAAAACCCTTGCTAAATACTTAATTGGCAAAATTAATTGTAATTGTAATTTTACATTTTCTGGGTTAAAAACGGTAGAAAAGCTTATAAGTTAATTTCTTTCTATTGAGAATAAATATTTTCTGAAAATCACTTATTTATAATCCTATAGTAACACGTACAACACAATTTTATATTTTGAGCAAAATAATGTAGTCATAAATTAAATACATTATAAAACAAATTGATTATTATAACTAAAAAATTTATAATAATTATATAATAAAAAACCCACAAGTTTTCAGATCCACAACAAAAAGATGAACATAACAATAAAACACTTACACTTTAGAAGATATCACTCAACATAAGACCATCCTTCCAAAGAAATATTTTGTAATTTGTATAACAATTCAAACTCTCACACATATACTCTTCATACTAGTTCAATATTCAAAAGGAAAACTGTTCAAGCAAAGTTAGAGTTAAAAATTCCATCCCAAAAACACAGGTAACTGGTTCGTTGAAATATTTAAAAAAAAACGAAAAAATAATTGTTTTTGAAAATTTATATTTTTCTTAAAAAAAAAATTATTATAGAAAAGTATCAATTTTACATTTTTTTTTCCTTTTCAACTTGCCTTAATCAATGATACAGTAAACTGTGTCCAAGAACACTTGGGCATCCAATGGAAATTAAACTATGATCAACCTCTTCCGCTATCTTAAATATTCCTAATAACGTTATCTTAAATATTCCTAATAACTGGACATATGGTGTTTAAAAGTCAATGCAAACATTCAGGCAGACCATAAAGTGTTCATATTTATTGTTTGTAAATACTTGGTGAAACAATTGATTATGTTAGGTAACCTGAGTTGAAATACAGAGATAAGAGCCAGTCCAGTCCCTGTACAAATTGTTTCGCTTGCAATGCAAAAAATACACTCTAAATACATATCATTAAAACTCATTATGACTGCACTTTAGCTATCATTGAGACACTTGTTGTGGGGAGCAGTGGCCTAGAGGTAGGACGCGCGCTTTGGGATCGAGAGGTCCCGGCTTCAACCCCCCTCAGGACCACTGGTTAATTTCTCCGAGCAAGACCCACATGCTCCACTCCACCATGGTGTAAAATGGTGTCTATTCCTAGGCACCGCAGATCGATGTTGCCCCAAGAAGACACGAGTGTAAGTTTCCATATGTAGCCCAAAGACCAGGGGAAGTTGAGATGTCTAAGGGTGCATGAGCGGCCTAACAGCTGAAAAGAGCCCTAGAACAACTTTTTTTAAATATCCTATAGGGTGTCATTGTAACACAACTTTAGTTGTAATAATATATATATATGTATATAATCAGTTGTAAGTCAGCTGGTTTTGCATGTCCATCATAAAAATGTTAATAAACTCACAAAAGACCCAGTAAGTTAATGGTTTGTTAAGCAAACTGAAATCTAATCTATTGATGTCCTTTAATGATTTATCGAGAAATAAATATTGCAATTAGCAAATTAATGGTTTCAACAAAACCTGTAACCTGATCAACAGAATATGGTTAAATGATCATAAACATAACCAAACACCTGTTTAATGTACTGAGATTCTTTGAGGAGTATACTCATAAATTCTGCCAATTTATATCTGCCAATTTATATCTAAAGGGTTTGGAACAATATTTATGCATTGAACAACTGACAACTCTGCATGATTTAACACTCATGGTACTAAACAGAATCAGACTAAACACTATTTATAAGAACAGTTAAGATACCAATTTTCAAGGGCTCTTTTAAGCTGTTAGGCCGCTCACGCACCCTTTGACATTTTTTCCGGTCATTTGAGCTACCTATGGAAACATACACTGGTGTCTCCTTGGGGAGACTATTTCTCTCCTGTAAGTGTGGCAGCCAACATCGATCTGCGGCGCCGAGGAATAGACACTGCCCTTACCGGTACCATTTTACACCATTGCGGAGTGGAGCATGTGGGTCTTGCTCAGAGAAATTTATCAATGGTCCAGAGGG
Organism: Spisula subtruncata; assembly: GCA_963678985.1. NCBI lineage: Eukaryota > Metazoa > Mollusca > Bivalvia > Venerida > Mactridae > Spisula > Spisula subtruncata. The sequence continues at coordinate 46,980,982 of OY787666.1, forward strand.
GGGGGGGGAGTTGAACCCGGGACCTCTCGATCCCAAAGCGCGGGTGGTTTGACACAGTGACATAGCATCAGAAATAGTCCAGAAAAACATTTATAAGTGTAAAAAACAAAGGGCCATAACTCCCTTAAAATTGATCTGACTGACGTCTGCCGATGATATGCAAAACTAGACTTGGAACTGATCAGTCATACTAAGTTTCATTGAAATCCGCACAATGGTAAGTGAGAAATAGAGCTGACTAAATGAAGTGTAAAAATCAAAGGGCCATAACTTCCTAAATTGATCAATGCATCTCAAATGTATACTTTACAAGATTAGCAGTAGATTAGATGATATTTTAATATCTTCACATTTTTTTATCAGTATAACTTATCTAACATAAGCTGGACATAGATTCTGCTGATTGCTTGTCCTTATCAAAGTTGTATATGATTTAATGCTAATTACAGAGGTGTGAGTACAGATTAGATATTAAGTAGATATTTATACCTTGTTATTTATATTGATAATATTGATAGGGTAGGTTAATTGCTACTTGACTGCTACTGTATGTTAACGATTAATTAACTCTTTAATAACGCTTATTATAGCATTATACATATATATAAATACAAACATGGGTCCATACATGATCACCCCTGCTCCCTGCTAGGGAAAAAATAACCTTTGCAATATACACGAGGGCCTCGCGGCCACTATGAAATAGAAAAGGGCCATTCTGGAGAGGTTGCTTTTCTACAGAGGGCCACTCTGGAGAGTTTATTGTTCTACAGAGCGCCACTCTGGAGAGGTTGCACAGTATGGAGGGCCACTGTTTATACCTTGTATTAACTATGTATCGTATATAAAACAATGCTAGACAAAAAAAGACAATACGGATACCGATGCATGATTGTTAAACAAGCTATGTTCTGACACTTGCAAAAAAAGAAAATACAATTGATACTGTATACCTCTGAATAAATGCCCCAATATTCTATTTTTTTCAAAGAAAATGGTGAAAAAATCATAATAAATGTCTATTTTATTGATGAAGAAATAACAAAATATTAACAACCATCATATATTTAAACATCAATAGGTATACGATTTAAAAAAAAACAAGAATAAAATTTCTCCAAAAGGAGGGGGGCAGGGGTAGCTTCTATTAAGGGGGGGGGACTATTATTCGGGGAGAATACGGTACATGTCATTATCCAAATACCATGTTAAGATTAATGTGCTTTCTATAGACTTATGATCACGTGCTGCAAATACTATACAATCAGCAGTTTTTGTGAGGGATTAATCTTCGCTATAAGTGGGTGAATCAAAAAGTTCGTAGAAAAACATCATAACTCACAAACCACAGCTTCAAATAGTTTCAAATTTTGATATAACGTGATCATAAGTATAACAAATCAATTTGTCAAATTTCATTGAATTATTCACAACTACATGATTTTTACATTGAAACGCACACATGCTGTGACATCATACCGGAGCACGTCAGCGTGATTTAGTGAACGACGTCAATTTCACGCCACGCTTGTCAATACTTACGTTAACGTTTTGACTCATTTTCGCTTCCCGAGTGACTAATATGTAGGTATTTTTGGATAACCATTGTGATAATAATTTCTGCATTTTCATTTAATTGCTTAATGTCGTGTGCGCTGTCCCAGAAGATTAATCTAAGCGTTTTGCTATATCCGCTATTATATAGCACTGATCCTCTTCGAAGACGTTGCAAACCAACGTCACCAATATAAGGGTGTATTGTTGTGGTTGTCAAAATCCGTAGGCCTACACGAAATCACATATTCCACTTATAAATCGATGTTTATTTATTTCAGGATATATACCTGCTCGTTTCAAACCATGTATTGTCTCTGGTGCCGTACGCATATTCCAGTTTCACGCAGATTTTGATAGCAGTCCGTGGTTCGGTAAATTCCCGTAGACCCGTTTAACGCGAGTATTTCTATATAGTGCGATTATGTAAATGTTGATTAAAGCTTTATTTATCGGAGATGAGGTGTGAAATTTTAACAGACTTTATAAATGACATTATGCAATATGACATAACATTTTGACGGTTTTTGGAGGTCCTACAATTGAGATATTTTAGAAAATTTAATAAAATGTGTTTCAAATTATCCGTGTGCTCCGGTATACCTAATCGCCCTTATTTGAGATATAAATATTTTTAAAACGGTTATCATCAGGTCGCTACAAATATGTGTATGTAAAGAAAATACCAATGTATTCATTCAGCATAAATATGACGACAATAACTAAGAAAATAAAAAAGTTATGGCAAAATTCTACGAACTTTTTGATTCACCCACGTATGTCTTGTTTGTCTTACATAACCCACCATATAAAATTCCAATACTGTAAAATCAATTTCGTGGATTTCGTGGTTCATATTAAACCACGAAATCCAATTCCATCGAACAAAATTTTTACCCTTGTATCTATTACCTGAAATGCATAATCCACGAATAAACATCCCATTGAAACGGTCTTTGTTACCAAAACCACGAAATTTTCGTCCCATCTAAATTAAATGATTTTACAGCAGTTCATGTGATATTACATACACCTATATGCATTAAACAACCACCTGAATAATTCATGTTTCATCATTCTTTCATTTGATAAAGTAAAACGGTGAAATTAGAAATTATACTGGTAGGCGAAATGAAAGACTAACTTACAGTTTTTTGGAATAAACATCAATTTTCTGTTTTATATTCCTTGTAAGATTACGATATCAGAAAAGAACAGATGATATCCAGTAGAAAAATTGTAACGAGAAAATAAATCTGATGCACATGTACGTAGTACTAAAAATCCAACGTCCAAGAGTCTGGTAAAATCAAAACAAATCGCTTGAGTTTATCTTGAGTGTATATCGAACATAGGAACTATGCAAATTGTACTTGCACTATACTGGTACCCTCTACAGTGCCCACCAAAAATAAGTATACGTAAGTTTCATGCCACCAGTATTACACTTCTTTAAGAACAGAGAAGCAACAGTATTTTTGAATATCAGGAATAATTTTTGATCAAGTGTAAAGACAATACATTGATTGCAACCCTAGATGTAAAATATTAAGTTTATTTTGCCTGGCTTGAAAGGCAACTTGGTCATAAAAGGGTGGAAATTGCAGCCCCTTTGACCCCATGCCATGGTTATTTGAATTCATAACATTTCATCTTTATTTCTATCCTATTCGGTTACTTGTTAAGTAACTGTAGTTTCAGGAATTACTATGATTGTGACCGTCTGATAAACATTATATTCAGTAATTTAACAATTTTTTAATTCTGCATGTGTCAAAAATGTTTACATATTTTTGGTGTGCAGTGTATATGAATGAGAATATGAAGTAAGTGAAGAAAGAAAAGTCAGGTATACTAAGTAATAGAGACTGGAGAACTACCAAACTTTGTTAGACTATGTATATATGCATACTACAAGAATTTACTGTTTCCCCTGTAAAAAAGTCATAATATAGTACTCGTAGGGAATTACTATCGTCAGTATGCCAGACGTAATTTGTCAGACGTTTGTTATAATAAAAGTAACAGCTCGTCAAATAGGTGTAAAAAACATCGTAGTTATTGACTCATTATTGTACTGCAAACACAATGTGAACATTCATTCCGGGATAGGATAGATTACCAAGAATTACATGACGATGTTAGACCAGTCTGTACCATAATCAAAATTTTCACTTCTTCCATGAATGCCTGATTTCTAAATAAACATTATTTAAACATTTTATTTCGAAATTAATTATTTCAAAAATCTTCATAACAGGACATACAATATTTTACAAAAGAATCATTAGAAAATACATTATTTGAAAGAGTTTGCCAATAAAAAATTCCAAATTCTTCATTATTAATATATAGCATTATTTTACAACATTTTTGCCAATGCCATGAGAAACTTTTGATTTATCAAATAAATAGTTACAAAATCTATACACTTAAAAACTCATTATACAATGTACATAATGTATTATATTCAATAACATTGTCTAAATCTTGTCTTTACAAAATTTAAATAACCTCCGAAACCTTACAAAATTTATTCAAATTTATTACTCACACGAGCAGGCACTTCTACATAACTTTGACATGTGTTGTTTTTATCTTCAAAATGTACAACATAATCCAAATTATTCCAACCTACAAACACTTCATCATCATTGCTGTCGTTATCGTCATCATCGGCAATATTCTCGTCATAATCATAAGCATCAATATCATTTAAACTATCCGATATATTGAATGGTTTTGAACCGTATTCAGATCTTTTAAAACTTTCACTATTACTATCCCTCCTCTATCGGCATCTTCGAATAGATAAACACTTTGTATCCTGTATGGCAGATTTCTCACAGACATTCTCATCTGAATCAGGCAGATCAAATTTCTTTAGATTGATTGGCCTGTGGACATTTAATCGAAACACCATTATAGCTGCGAGACATCCTACGTGATGGACCGTCAGTGTGTTATCAACACCATGTGGCTCAATATTTCCAGACAAAATGGCATCTACCATGGCACTCGGACGTTCGAAATGACCAACATACATGTATGAATTATACGATGACACAAATCCTTCATTAATAGGTGGACGATCCATATTTCAATTTAATTCCATAAATATTCAATATAACATCACAGCTTCATGTAGAGTCTATGTCTCATGATGTATAAAAAAAAAAAAAAAAAAAAATTATAATAATAATATAATAATAATTCTACAGAATACGTGTTGTTGTTGAACAAATTCCCAATCATGATGTATAACTGACTCTTAATACAGTTTGCACAGAGAATAAATTGAGCTTCCACCTACGGACAGCAAAAAGTTCCAAGTTCTAGCAAAGAGTTCCCAGTTCCGTATGAATAACAAAGTTTAGTAAAGATGTTCTAAGAATATGAAAGACAAATAACTCAAGGTAACGATTAATCTCTCGATTAATATTATAAAAGTTTGTAAATATATAATTACCAGTTATGTTTATAATGCAGACAAGAAACAATTAGTAATTGCTATGGTTTGATGATAGTTAAGACATCTAAAGAACAAACTCTTTAATGTAAATTTATAAGCAATTGGTGGAATTTTACCTAATTTCTATAAAGAAATGTACATTAATCTTTCAGGCTAACTAACCACATTCAGTCTGCAGGTAGGCAAATTATTGTATAGTCAGAGTAGGGTAGAAGAGCAATCTGTTGATTTTATTAAGTTAAAGTTACCAATTTTCTAGAGCTCTATTCAGCTGTTAGGCGCTCAAGCACCTTTTGACATTTTAAACTTCCCCTGGTCATTGGGCTATACCTATGGAAACCTTAGTAACACGCAAGTCTCCCTGGGGAAGCCATTTCTCTTCATCGATCTGCAGCGCACAGGAATAGACAGTGTCCTCACAAATTATCTTCAGATTTCCCTCATTTCTAGATTTCATTACGGTAACCTGCCCTTAATTTAGAGGGATAGTAAAGTCATCCATTATCATATTTATTATTAAGACACTGATATGAAAAAAATTTGCTGCAAACATTTCCCTCAATCAATACTAATGGGCAGTAGAAATAACATACTGTAAAATCTTTTAATTTCGTTCGTGGTTTTGGTAAAAAAGACAATTTCGTAGGGACTTGAATTCGAGGATTTTGCATTTCAGGTAATAAAACAAGGGTCAAAATTAATGTTCGTTGGGATTAAATTTCGTGGTTGAGGTTGAACCACGAAATCCACCAAATTTAATCCCCCACGAAAATTTATGATTTTACAGTAAATGATGACTTTACAACGCAGGGGAAATCCCCTATCAAAATTCGCTGTGTTTCATTTCATAATGAAAACTGCTACATGCAGGAGAATACCTGGCAAGTATAGTTGATTCAAAAATCTCTGTCACAACCAGTGAACAAATTTAACATTCAACCCGGACGATTATAACAGGTTTCTCAGGATTACATTCAACCATCATAAATACACTTATATGATTAAAACTATAATGGTCCTAAAGCGTAGTGGTTATACTTACTGCATTTAGCTATTCAGAAATGGAACATTCTGGTGGTTTTAACAGACATCTTTGAATCGACAATATATATGCATTTGAATTCTTTCTCAAGTAAATAAACACACTTAATTGATATAATGTAAATTGTATACACAATAGGGCATTAAAGCTCTACTTTTCTTGCTGAAGTCCGGAACTTCATCCAAACCACAAAATTTTGCCCCATTGAAATTAAATGATTTTACAACACCTCATTTTATATAAATGTTCCTACACATGTTGTCTATAACATCAGATGATGTATGATGTGAGCGGGTGATGTTCTGGGTGATGTTCCGGCAGGTAAGATGGGACACATGTTGGCTATAACTGATAATGATTATGATGATATTCAAAGGGTGTGATACTGCGGACAGGTGGTCTAGTTGTTCAGATATTTAGAAACAAGTTAAATAGTTCCTGCGGCCAATTGTTTTACAGACCAGTATTGTGAGAGACATTTTTTTTATAATTTTAGCAACTAGAACTTTTTAAAGTGTTAATAAGGCTTGATAAAAAGGTATGAGGAAATCGGACTGGGGAGGCAGCACACTTTACCAGCTGAGCAAAGACTCGCATCAGTAACATCACAATTGTTTTTCAGACCAGTATTGTGTGAGACATTTTTTTATATAATTTTAGCAACTAGAACTTTTTAAAGTGTTAATAAGGCTTGATAAAAAGGTATGAGGAAATCGGACTGGGGAGGCAGCACACTTTACCAGCTGAGCAAAGACTCGCATCAGTAACATCACAATTGTTTTTCAGACCAGTATTGTGTGAGACATTTTTTTATATAATTTTAGCAACTAGAACTTTTTAAAGTGTTAATAAGGCTTGATAAAAAGGTATGAGGAAATCGGACTGGGGAGGCAGCACACTTTACCAGCTGAGCAAAGACCTCCATCAGTAACATCACAACACATGTACGATGAGCAATGCCTTCACGTAAGTCAAAGAAACAATTAAAAAGTCCAAGTCCCCGCCGAAAAATGCGGAATTTTACAAACCTCTCTGATTTAGTGGGCTTATGTGTGTTTGGGTATATTTATTTAGTATAATTTACCTAAAAATGGTGTTATTTTCATTATTTGTAATTCAAATGTGTAATATAGTTTATTTACAACAAATAGTTTATTAAATACAAGTATTTGCGTAAAAAAACGTTCATACTTGTGTATATTTGGGTATGCGTGCACGCAGAGCGTCAGAATGTAAAATAAAGCGATTCTTACGACGTGCAAATATTATGGCAACGCCGGTTCGAAATGATACTGGGCCGAGTCTTGCCGTAAAGCTTGCTAGTTTACGTTTATTTAGTCATCACTGGTCATTAAAATGCGTAATATAGTTAATCAACCCCATATTGTTAGTTAAATATAAGTATTTGGGTAAAAACGTTACTATTTGGGTAAGATTTGGGTATATTTGGGTGTTTCATGCAGCCGCGTCTGCCTGACCTACTTAACGTAGTGACCTAGGGGAGGTAATTCAGACTACAGGTGCACGTCAAACACATATCGAAACACATTTTTTTATTATTTTTAATTTCTTAAAGGGGTAAAAGAAATAATTATGGTTATTAACGTACATTTCTTTATTTTAAAATATACAAATAGAAATAAATAGAAAAAAAATAAAAAAATAATGGTGTTAGTCTGGTTCACGAAATTCTCAAAAAATGCTCATTTTTTCATTTTTTTTTTTTTTGAAATGGTAAACCATCCAGAACAGGTCACGTGCCCCTCATTAGTCTGGTTCACAACATTCTTAAAAACTGCTGATTTTTTTGGATTTTTTTTTTGAAATGGTAAACCATCCAGAAAAGGTCACGTGCCCCTACATGGAAATTTTACTTGTTGCATACAAATATAACCTGCGGCTCAAGGCCGCAGGTTAAAAATATAACATGATATTTTACCAATATATAGTGGAACCTCGATACATAGTGGATTCTCATTTACAGACCATAACAATATTGATAACACATAATGAACCATAATAAAAATGGTAAGGATGTTATTATTATTATACAGTTTGAATCAAGTTCATAACACATCATCAATATATTATACTGAGTACATCTAGAAACGCAACACTGGGGTTACTGTCAACTCTTTTTCAACCTTTTAATGATTGACAATCAAACTGCATTTACTTGATGATATTGTATTTCATGAACAATGCAACTGTAACATTGTTTTTATAAAGTGCTATCGATGCGATTGAACAGAGCTTGTGTGTATAGTGCGGCTAAAAAGTAACGAAACACAAATTGGTAAAATCCTAATTTTTCAGAATCGTTGTCCTAAGTGAAAAATTCAAATATTGATTAATTATTGATTGATTACATATCCATGACGTCCAACAAGTTGTTTAGCTATCAATTAGTTGTGAACTTTGCATAGAGATTTTTCCTGTCGGAGAGTTATTTCACATGGATGACCTAGACATGGGTGTGTGTAAACGGTGCCAAAGTGCTAGTACAGTGTCTCCAGATGAAACATTGTTGGTTCATAACAATTTAGCGGAAGTGGAACCTCCCATTTGACGTCCCCGTCATAGGCATCCTGATCGCCTGATTTCGCCCATGTTCTGACCATCCTGGCATTTTTATTCCGAAACCTAGAACTTTTCTTTTGTGATTTTCTTTCCATTGACAAACCTTATAAAGGATTCAAAGCAATTTACACCAAAACTGATCATGCGTGAATGGTGCACGTGGAATTCGTGCGTTTGTGATTTTGTTGACGCACGGGAGTTACGTAACCCGATCGATAAAATTTGGACAATAGCAAAGTTTCTACGCGATTATACAATAGTATTACACAAAATTAAAAAATGTATGAACAATGGAAATAAGAAAAATTCAAGGATGAAAACGTTGCGTTTCTAGATGTACTGAGCATATAATAATTATATTTGTTGATAGCTGAAAAATAATATTTCATTTTCACTCCATGTGTACAGATCATTCAAAACTAAACAAGAATCTTTGATAAGTATAACTACGTATTTGCCTCGCAGACAGACACTGCATTTCGCGTTTGAGAATGCCTGGAACAGTAGCTATCTATTAAATATTTAAAAATCGCGTATTAACCCTCTTAAGCAACTTTTTTTGAGTTGCTTCGGTGGCGCAGTCGGTATGGTCGCCGTCACTTCAGTGCTAGGCGCTGTCGCCGTTGGGGTCGTGGGTTTGAATCCCACCCAACCGGGTGAGGGTTAATATGCGATTTTTAAACAAGAATCGTTGGTCAAAATCTAGTCGTCTGTCAGGTAAATTATGTTTATCTAGGCCCCAGTTAACAGTACTTTACTTTGAATCCTAGCATACTTTAACCAAGTCCCTGCCATTCATTCGAATGGGATAGTTCCCTCATTGTATTACTTATTGAATCGACTATTATAGTTAATTTTCTCTGTGTGTGTAATAGTGTATTGATGTTAATTAACATTATAGTGTGTGCAGGTTGATGCTGATGAAGTTACAGTCTACCTCGGGGTAATACCCGACAAGTGATAATTGGGGGTAACAATTAGCTCCACAATATTGAGTCCCCTTTTAATGACCTCTCCTGCATTGAAGGTGATAATCAATCTTTCCTATGTTGGAGCAATAGGAAATCGTGGGTGTTTATCTAACGAAAGTGCCTCAGAAATAATAGGGAAGCCTCATTATCACGGACTACTTTACAACATGGCTCATGAGAATCAAACAATGGATTCGAAGAGAACCAAAGGTAACTTACTCCTGGGAAGGTATCAACTTGTAAAAGGAGGCCGGTAATGGAATGGTTTCTTGATAGAATTGAAAAAATGATGATTGGCCATTACCGAAAACCACATTACCAAGATTTGTAACCCTACACTTATGTACGAGGCATATTTCTCTGTTACGGAAATGCCCGAGTAGTTAGGATTGATATTGAATGTGATATTAATTAAAAGATCTCAGGTACAAAGTTTCAACTATCGACTTAGCTTCGAGAAGAAATCCTTCTGATCATGTGATCTAATAAAAGCAAGTCACATGGTAAGGTCACCTGATATAGCAAAGTTTTATAAGCAGAGCGCAACTGAGCGCCTTCATTCAGTTACCTCCCGTTTAATTAAATAAAGAAGGCATGGATTACCTCCCATGGAAAGAGCTACGTAGTGCTTTGCTCAGGCAATGGACACCTGGTCAATTTTGCCTGAAGAGAGTGGATAAATCAAGGTATTGCACTAACTGATAGATGTATTAATGTTACATGATGGGAGTAGAAAGCTGCACAATCAGCTGATTAATGATTACACTTCATGTGTTATGTAAACAAGTCATACAAGTTCTGTGGCATCAATTTTCATGCAGTTTACCAGCATCCAAACAAACCAATTAATGATACATTAGAAGCTATGTTATATCTATATCAGTGATCACATACCACACTTATACAGAATAATGTAAAGTGCGGCGGCCATCGCGGCATTGAAAAAAATATTGTTTAATAAAATCAAAGAATTAAAAAAAAAGAATTTCATTCAAGAGTACGTATCCAGCGGGGAAGAGGACGAAGAAGAAGAAGTGAATGATTCAGGTCGGTGGAAACAAATTTGAACACTTTTTGCATGTATACACTTTATCTGTTGAAAGATATAAATAAAGTGCGCCAAAGTGTACCCAGGGTACGGTGAAGTAGTACCAGGGGGACCTAGACCCATTCAGCTTAAGAAACAGTAACATTAACCCCAAATGCCCAATAATAATTCCAATGTGTATCATCTTACAAGCATCATATGAATTTGTCATCCAAATATCTCATTCCTAACAGAACTTAATTATTGAGCAAACACTGATTTTCTATTTTTAGTAACAACATGCAGTGACCTTGATATTGACCAAACCAACCTCACCTTTTGTCCTTGGTGGCAAAATGAAATAAGCTACAGCAAGTTCGATCAAGATTTCCCATTTTAAACGGAAAGTTACTGAGTGAAAAAAAAACACCATTTGGTCATTTTGACAACCTTTTAAAAACTGTTGCTATGGAAACCATAAACACGATTTTTTTAAATGGATCAAGGAACAGTTGGTGAGTTTGGTGAGTACTATAATTCAAACCTGTCACTCTTTGACGGAAAAAGGTCCAAATCCCCTTCTTTTGAGACCAAAATTGCATTGTTTTTATTGACTTGTTTCATTCTATTTGTTGTATTATTATGCTGTTGAATATTGTATGGTTTGTGGGCAATGATTCTCCGACCCCCACAAAACCTACAGACGGGGACAATAAATGAGGTTACCCTCGTGGTCCCGAAACTAAAAAAAAAAAACCCAAAAACTTACCTGTTTATACTGGGCATGTAACTCATCATCAGGAGACTGGTTGTTTTCATCGGAAGTACATATCTCCTGTAATTGTAAAGTATTCTTCCTTAAAAACTCACACATGTTCACATACTGTCCAAATACTGTTGAATCAGCAATATTCAAAATACATTAAATGTTTATTGTTTCTAAGTGAATTTAACCTAATATCAAATCCTGGAAATATCTTTTCCCTCAAATTTTCAAAATTTCGCAACCAAATTACATTTTACCAAAACAAACAAAATTAAACAAACCCAAAATCTTTATATGTAAATAATCTAACCTCGGAGCCTTAAAACTTCTACTGTTAGAAGTGCAATCACAGCTTAATATTCTGTTTCCATTAATTGATGTTATCGTAAATATATCTGTTCATTTTGCATGCATGAATTAATCTTTTGCTTTGCATGAATTATTTATTCTGAATAAATGAATTTTTGGGCAATATGGTAATAATCTATGGTTGGTTATTTGTAATGTGATTGCCCATGTCATGTATATGACTCAATAATTGCTTATTAATGTGATTGAATGTATAGCCTCGCCTACTGGGTTAAGTAGAGCCCTGTCTACTGTCTTCAATAGATCCCTACTACTAGGTTTAGTAGGGCCCATCTACTGGGTTAAGTAGAGCCCCCTCTACTGGGTTAAGTAGAGCCCTGCCTAATGGGTTTAGTAGGTCCTACTTGTATATTTCATGTAAATCATAAACTGTTTTAACCATGTATTAGTCATGATTGTACAGCACTTTTGAACGTGTGTATACATGAAAAAAGGGCTATATAAATATGGTATAATAATAATAATTCCTATGTCACATATATGGGCTGTTCATTAAATACCAGGACGATCGATATTGCTGAAAAACTATTGGATGGATATTAATGAAAACACAGACTAGCACATTCACATCATTCCTGTATGCACACACAAAATTTCAACTTGATTCTATGAAGTGTTTTCATAATAAAAGTGTTTTAATCAGTACATGAAATGTGAGTCGGCCCAAGTCGACTTCACAATATGGCGACCTTACTCTGTTTTCGTATTTAAAACGCTACCTTTTTCATCATTTGATCAATATCGAGGGGTGAAGAAGTCGCACAAACACATAATATTATGTTTGCAATATTAAGCTTTTCTGTAGTAACATAATATTCTATTAGCACCATATTATCGCATGTAGCTGCAATATATATAGCAGTTATTATTCTATAAGTGTACTCTACCGCCCAACAGGCCTTGAATTACAACAGTTTATGTTGATGACTCAAGGTTTGCCCGGCCTCTGATCATCATGTGGTGATGCTCCGTCATCTTGGAACTGTTTATTTCATATATAAGCAACGGTCCACATTTACGATAACTGCCTTTTTCATATATAAGCAACGGTTCACATTTACGATAACTGCCTTTTTCATATATAAGCAACGGTCCAAATTTACGATAACTGTCTAAAGGATTTTTCTAAAAGAGAGTCTTACGTTTTTCAGGTATATGGTCAATATTTTCATAAAAAAATTTCATTACCCATTTTTTCTAAACAAATCTGATTTTATTGCAAAATTCACAGCAGCACACACTTTTGTCATTAAAGTGCACAAATACTATACAGAATTGATATCAAATATTATATAACATGACCTACAGCAGATGCATACATATTGTTGTCTGATGTTTTCTGTTAAAAATAAGCGATAAAACCAGGAAATCTACCTAATTAACACTCTACATACCACTACAAAATTGGGTTGGGCCAGGTTTTTATTTTATTGGATAATTTTTTTTTTTTGGTCAAATAATCAAGTTGGTGACAGTAAGTGTTATGAAACAATTTTTTACAATGGTACATTCCAATCAAGCGCTATGGCGATCGTCCCGGTATTAAATGTACAACTCTCGTATATGACTCTTCATTGGTTTTAATAAAACATTCTATTCTATCCTACCTGCACATTTTACAAAGAACTTTTAAAAGATTAATTTCCTTTTAAAGGTAATGAAGGAAATACATGTAAAATCATTTGATATACACTGAGAGACTTTAAAAACACGTACTCCACTTTTAGAAAAAAAAATGTATAACCAAATAAAGTTAACATTTTTTCTTGATAAAATATGTACATTTAAAAACACTAATGGGGATCATGCTGCTACAAACAAATGATGACATTGTAATAAGCAAACAGCTGGCTAAGCTTGAACTATTTTGGTCTTTTTTGCACGTGATTCACAAACTAAATATGATCAACATGAATAAACTGACTGTACATACCTCAAGGTTAAGTGCTGATAGAATCTTTTGGCACCAAATTTTATACTCCGGTCCAAGAACAGACAACTTCTTCAAGAATTCACGCATTTCATGCACCACAAGTTGTGAACCTTCTAAATCGGCTTGACAAATTTTAATCCATGTTTCAATAACCCGTAATACACCCTGATGCGCTAAAGGCATTTCTGTGATAGGACTAGCTATAGGGCTGATACGTAATATATCAGGTTTAGTCAATGAATTCTTTGAATCAGAAACATCGTGATTGGTGTCTATAAGAGCCATAAGATTACTTGAAGACTCTGGTTCAAGAGTAGCTGTTAAAGATGCCGTTAGAGTATTTGAACTGATGGCTGTACTCATATTCTTTAAGGGTTGTAGGAAGTTATTGTCACTGACAGCTGGTTGTGGAAAGTCAAAGCCACGTGGGCTGCCACTAGCACTAGACATGAGTGGTGATTGTGGGGGATCAAAATGTACAATGATGTTGGCAACACTGTCATCAGGAGTATCATTGGTCGAACCCTCTGATGGCACAAAGAACACAGAATCATGGTGATTGACATCCGTCATTGTTATAGCAACAGACGAACTTCCATGCCCAAGTGTTGACATAGCTTGATCGGACCCACAACCTGATTTACTGAGGTGACGTCGTGAACTATGGGTAGAAAGTTGACACAGTGAACCAGTGGTTGGATTAAGACGTCCAGCAAGGTTCTCAGGTACTGAGCTTGATCTAGAGAATACTGGTGACACATCCAGGGGCGTGTCCATCACAAAGGTTGGAAGATTAATAAGTTCTCTTTGGAATGCAATAATATCCACGTCATGTGACGTGCCACACCCACCCTCCTTGTTAAGAAGAATCGAATCATCCTGAGTGACACTAAGATGGGATATACTCATTTGTGACTTTGATAAATGTTTTTTGCTTTGCCAGCGGAAAAGTCTGGGTTTTGTATCCTTTAAGGTTTCTGATTGTGTAACACATACGGGCTTATGCTCGGGAATAGCACTAGTTCCAGGGTATATATTCATTTCTAAAGGAGTCACTAAACTTTCACCTATAGCTCTTAGAGCAAGATTTGTACCATTGGCGTCACTGACACTTCCAACACCTACTCCGTGTCTATTGTACCCAACCAAAGATTTACCCTTTTCTGAAGAGCTACTTTTAAGCCGTTCTCCTGCAGCTTTAATCCTGTCTTTTTGATCCGATTGAACACATGGGCTTTTAGGCTGTCTTATACTTAACTTAGCCTCAAAACACTTATCTGCAGCATCGGGGTTACTACGTGGAGGGCATTTCACTTCGGCATTAATATTCTCTTCCGCCGGTGGTTTGAGTTTAGCGTCTTGTGATCGTACATTTTTTCTACGTATCATATTTCCGAACATTTTATGGGCTAATAATCTCAGCGTTATGACAGGATGAACAATGATTGGTAATGTTAACAGTATGAACTCCCGGAATGATTTGTGTCCCACTTGATTAAGGGTATGAACCGAACACGATGGCGAGACAGCCGGCGTCATAAAACTATGCTGATCCTTGTAATTCCAACAAAGACTTTGAATTGAACTAGAGACTGAAAGACGTGGTGATGAACTCCTATCTTCTAAATCTTCATATATTACGTCCTGAAATAGTAAAATATATATATGTAAGCCAGTTTAGTATATAAGAGGGGTGTTTCATATATTACGTCCTGAAATAGTAAAACATATGTATGTAAACTAGTTTAGTATATAAGAGGGGTGTTTCATATGTTACGTCCTGAAATAGTAAAACATATGTATGTAAACTAGTTTAGTATATAAGAGGGGTGTTTCATATATTTTGTCCTGAAAAATAGTAAAACATATGTATGTAAACTAGTTTAGTATATAAGAGGGGTGTTTCATATATAACCTACTGAAATGGTAAAACATATGTATGTTAACTAGTTTAGTATATAAGAGGGGTGTTTCATATATTATGTCCTGAAATAGTAAATATATATATATGTAAGCTAGTTTAGTATATAAGAGGGGCGTTTCATATATTACGTCCTGAAATAGTAAAATATATGTATGTAAACTAGTTTAGTATATAAGAGGGGCGTTTCATATATTCTGTCCTGAAATAGTAAAATATATGTATGTAAGCTAGTTTAGTATATAAGAGGGGTGTTTCATATATTACCTACTGAAATAGTAAAATATATGTTTGTAAGCTAGTTTAGTATATAAGAGGGGTGTTTCATATATTACCTACTGAAATAGTAAAATTATATATGAGCCGTTCTCCAGGAATACCAGGCTTAATGACAAAATTGCGAAAATATTGATAATATATTGTTAGAAAGACGAGACTCTCATGAACAGTCTCTGAAATTTTGAACATATTATTAGAAACATTTGCAAAGTTATAGACCTTTTCATCCAACCACTACCGCCTTCTTTTTGAGTGACGAAGCAAACGTCAACGTTTTTGGCGTAACGTTAACTTGCAGGTCACAAATCCAGTATCTGATAATTTTTTTATGTAAACTTTGAAAATTTGTGTCACATGTTGGAATCATATTCTTTTTTTAATAAAACGTTTTAAAATTGCGAGTGTTTGCTTATAGAGAAATATACTAAGTGTTTTAAACCACCAACCACTTGTTTTTCTCGATATGGGTAACTTATTAAAATTGATCACCTGGAGAACAGCTCATATGTAAACCAGTTTAATATATAAGAGGGATGTTTCATATGCTTCATAAAGCATGCATCATGTTTACTTCAACTTCATTAAATATAGTCAAAAGTTTGAGCAAAAATCAGCATCCTCATTTTATTGATATATCCTGCCTTTCTTTCCCCAATCTCACCACAAAGGATACTGTAAGACAAGGCATGTAAATAGACACATACATGTACATACATGCCATATTTTCCTGAAGTCTATGTAGGAGATTGGTGATTGAAATGCAGGAGATTTCAATGAAATGCAGGAGATTTTTTTTAGATCAAACATTAAATAAATGAGGTTAATATGCAGTTTTCACCTATTTTACTTGTATGGCATAACAATGCATGCTTCATAAAGTTATTTAATTAATATTTGTTATCATTTAAACAAAAAATGCCAAGGTTCCAGTATTCCAAGAAATGCAGGGATTTGATCAATTTGCCTAAAATCATGCAGGATTAGAGTCTCAAATGCAGGGGCCTTATTCACCAATATCATAATTATATATATTAAGCCTAAAATTCAGACTTACACTTTATACGGCCAAATACTTATATTGCCCTCAAGTTATTATAATTGTACCAATTTTAATACAAATGGGTATACATGTTTAGTAAGTGATAACAAATGATCAGAAAAAATTTCACATAGTTAACTTTAATTGCAAAGAAATGGCAGTGATTAAAAATGTTGACAATTCTAAGTCTAAGTCTGAGTTTCAGTCTAACAACGTTGGTGAATAAGGCCCAAGGAGACTCCTGCATGATGCAGGAGATCTGGGCCGGTATTCACAAAGCATCTTAAGTGAAAACTTAAATAATTTCACTTAAGTTAAAAAAATGATCTGTCCATATATTGCAAGAAACTAAGAATAACTCAATTTTTCTTGGTGATTTTTGTAGCACTTAACATAATGCTTCATAGCAATGTAAAAATTTGATAATCTTGATTTTCTTGCTTAGCTGATACACTTAAGGAAATAGTAAGATTTTGGGAAAATTCTAAGTTTTCACTTAATTAAGTTTCTTTGTGAATACCACCCCTGGCATGTATGCACATAATAAATGAGAAAACATCTACAAGTTTGATCAAACCATTGGCAATAAGATGATTGATTTAATCATGAATACTATATCATCTATATTGATAAAGTAAGTCCACAGGATGAATCATTCTGCTATTTATTCTGAAAATTCTAAAAATACACGAATCAAGACAAGGGAGACAACTTGCCCATGTTAAGATCAACTACAAAATAATAGAAACATTGGGAAGAGTAATTTCCCTTTACAATGTTTTGTTCGTGGTTAGGTTTCTTCAGGTTTAATTATTTTTTAGATAAATTAAAATATGAAGCAGATTCCTTGATTCACCTAGTCCAGGGCCCGTATTCATAAAGCTCCTAAGGGAAAAATATTCCTTTGGTTGATATATTTGCCTAAGGTTTTATAGGAATTCCCTTAGTTTTATATGATTTCACCTTAGATATCTGAATAATACTTAAGGACGTTTCAGATATCTAAGGAGAAATCATATAAAACTACGGGAATTCCTATAAAACCTTACTAGGTAAATCTATCAACCTAAGGAATATTTTCCCCTAAGGAGCTTTATGAATACGGGCCCAGAACTCACTTATCTTTTCCATTGAATCAGTAACTTCTCCCTATTTGTTGGAATTTTGTTGTTGTTGTTTTTTCTGTCAAATTTGTTTTGATAATTTTTACAGTTTGAAAAAAAAATCATAAAGACTGTCAAGTTTGAACTGAGCCTTACAAGTTTTGAATATTATAGACACTCATTTATTCCTAGTTTATTTAACTTGTATAATACATATTTCACACATTACAAACATTCATACTCTCAAATGCTTTCTCTACTAATGGATAGATTAAGCTATATGATATACAGTAGACATTTTTCATAATTAACAACATATGTATATTATTTGGATAACCAGTAAGTTTTGTACTTTTGTATTTTTTGTGTTAATTGATTTATAAACATGTATAGTTACATTCTGTGTGCATAATGGGACTATTATAATGCTATTGTGTTCACATTGTTTATTGTGTTTTATTTATGCTCTTTTTATGTTGATTGTCTGCTGCCTACTGTTTAAGGGGACAAACATAAATAAGGTTCTAATACTAATAAAACTGAATTTAAGTGCACCAAAAGTCATTTATCCTTGACCGAAGCTCACATTTTCATTTCAATTAAATAATGCCTGTTCATGCATTTTTCTCACAATAAATTTCTCATGCTGAGTGAGTCAGTCTGATTATCGATTAAACCTCATTTCATTTGTGTGTGAACTACATGTTAATTTGTTGAGTGCATTCAATTATTTTTTTGTCAATTGCACATCATGCCCCAACACTTAACCGTTCCTATACACAGTTACCGCTTACTGTGATGTTAATATGTTCTTCTCTTGACAATTAACAAGTTTACTTTATACACGGCAGACCATGTGTAAATGTGCCACTTACGACCTTACAAGACTTTTGCTTCTTTGAAATCTGCATTGTAAGGCACTTTTTATGAACCTATTTTCATGAAAATCAGAACTTTTCATGTTGACCAAACCAAAGTTGAAAAAGTTTGTTTTTACCGTAAGTTAAGAGTGATTGCCAGACAATTTTTCTATTTTTCTTAAATATTGATTTTCTATTTACGACCTTCTCATTCTAAGCCAGCGATATGTTAAAAACAACAGGAAAAAGAGATTTGTATATTTCCATCTGGTTTGGGAGATGGTTTGGGGTGGGGAGAAAATACATGAAGTCCATCAAGGCATTGCTTTCAAATGTGACATATTTGTTTACCATCATAAGCCCCTTATAGTGTCAAAGCCATGTAACACTATCAAACATTTTAACTGAATAATGGCCCCTGATTGACTTAGCTTTTTATGGACATGGCTTCCACAGGGGCATAAGCGTTTATTGAACGCAGTCTTGTTTTAAGTCTATTTTTTTCGAGTCTAAGATTGATACTACCACCTGTGGGTCTGACTTTCTACAATTTCCTTGCATTATCCAATTATTTGTATTGATTGTTTTATTGGTTCTTAAGACATGATGCAAGTCTAATATATTGATTGAACTTAAATACCCACTGATGGAAAATCTAAAGTACAGGGCCTGTATTCATTAAGTTCCTAAGGGGAAATATTCCTTAGGTTGATATAATAACCTAAGATTTAATAGGAATTCCCTTAGTTTAATATGATTTCACCTTAGATATCTGAAACAACCTTAAGTCTTCATATTCAGATATCTAAGGTTAAATCATATAAAACTAAGGGAATTCCTATAAACCTTAGGTTATTATATCAACCTAAGGAATATTTACCCTTAGGAGCTTTATTAATACGGGCCCTGGTATCATTATTATTTGCATGACAAGTGACAAAAATGTTACCCACCTCGATAACGTGTGTAAGTAGACCTTCTAACGATGCAGCTTCGATGTGCTGCTTCTCATTCCAGATGACAATGTGACCAAGAGCCATAAGTTCTATAAAACTATCCTCCGGGCTGTTCACATTCAATATTGTATTACTTGTGACCGCTTCCTGAAAAACTGAAATAGAAGTGTGATGCAAAATGATGTTAGTTGGTGGCTGTTTCTTTGCTCATCAAGTTCTTCGGTAGAGCAAATTTAAATGTGAAATCAAACAGAAAAATGCAAAATTAATCAACACACATTCTTAGATAATTATTCATAACAAGAGGAGCATTTAACCACACTCACCTGAAGACATTCAGTTTAGGCAGATTCAGTAATTATTTATGATAAAAAGAAAATATCGGACCATAGAATTTTTTATACAGCCTGGTGACCTATGGAGACACACTAAGTTCATTCTCTGCTGCTTGAATTATATGCATGCTTCCATGCATGTCCATTTGTTATTATCATTTTATATTCACTGTTATTACCTCATAAATTTGATGAGCATTTCTGGATGCAGGTGCACAGTTACATTTCATATAGTAATTGTGATTTAAAATGAGTACCATTCTTTTATTTGTATCTAGGCCAAGTGTGTATAAAATCATTTAATTTCGATGGGACGAAATTTCATGGTTTTGGTAAAAAAGACCATTTTGATAGGACGTTAATTTGTGGATTTTACGTTTAAGGTCATAAATACAAGGGTCCAAATTATTTTTCAATGGGATTTTATTTCGTGGTTAAAGGCGAACCACGAAACTCATGAAATTTAATCCCCAACGATATTAATGATTTTCAGAATGTGTAAAAGACAGCAAGCTGACTCATGTCAGAAGTATAAAGCACTACAAACCAGACATGCTATAACAGAATTATGAGTAGAGTATTGGTAATATTTCAATAATTGTTTTGTCATAGTATTTATATTGTTACAGCTGTCAAACTGGATTGAGGTCACTGGAGCATAGCTTGTGTTATTGACTCCCCTTGTGAGGCAGTCTATTATGGCACACGTCGTCGTAAACCAACTATCGTTCTATTTCTGTTGAAAAACGATAGGTTTTTGTTGGAAGTTGGAAAAATATTAAATTTGTATTCAAGATTATTGATTATGTCTGACCGAGAAAAGTGGAGATACGCTTCTGTGACAAAGCAATTAAGAAAGCTGTTGAAACTCTCCAGTAAAAGAGTCATTAACTGTGCGGAAACTTAACGGTCACCGACATTCTTATCACTCGAGAAGCTTTAATTAGAAAAATGTCAAAGAGACCCATTGAGACACATGAAGCCGAAGCATTATATCAAGGGATGACAGCTACAAAGTTTCTGGTCTTTGTACAAACACAGCAAATTTGACTTTTTTGTTATTGCTTGGCAATTTTGACCTGAGCCTGACCTTTATGCAAGAATATTATATTACAATGTTCTTGCTTTGAATATATCAATTTCCGCAAGCAAATCTACCTATAGACCATACATACTGAAATTTTGTGGTTTTATTAAAAAGACATAAATTCATGGATTCTGCATTTCAGGTAATAATTACAGGGGTCAAAAGTATTGTTTGTTGTGATATAATTTCGTTGTTGAAGGTGAACCACGAAATCCACAAAATTTCATCTTCCACGAAAATTAATGAATTTACAGTATGCTCATTATATAAGTAACAACAACTTAAATTTGAAGCTTGCAGAAGTTGTTGTGCCTCCGTAGCTCAAAGGTAAGTGCACTTGCCGTCTAATCTGGCGACCCGGGTTCAAATCCGGGTGGAGGTACATATATATGCCAGCCATGTAACAGTAGAAATAAAGCATATTAAAAGGCTATGCTCAACATCAAAAAAAAGAAAAAAAAGTTGTTGCTCTACAGAGATTGCACTGAATATTATATTACCTTTAGTATCAAACAGATCCACTCGTCCACCAAGTCTATGTAAATGTCCAAGGTATACAAGAATTCGTGCAGCATGGTATTTGACATATTTGGCATATTTTGTACTATGATTTGTGTAATACCATTCATCCGACGGCAGCAGGAGTTGCATCAACATGTCGGCGATATCGGCGTCGGTAAGTATCTGATGGTATACAGGATTTAGGGCGATCGATGACAAACTTTGTAATAAAAGGCACAATAGATGCTGAAACAGAAAGTAATCACAGCAGTTAAACAGTGAGTACACTTTGTGGCTCTTCTAACACTTTATCAAAATTTCACTACTTTTGGTTTAAAGGGACTTAACTTCAGTAGGTATATTGCAAAATTTATCAAAAAGTTCTCATAAAATCACATTTGTTGACTTGACCAACCTAAAACATTTATATACGAATCTGGACTTATTTATCTAGAAGAAAAATAATCGCATAACATCAGTTTATTACATTTAAAAACTGATCAATTTATTGCGTGACTAACACACTAAAGTATATATTCAATGTTGTGTAGCGCAGGGTGGTGTTTAAATGCCGAGAACAATAGATGCTGAAACAGTAAGCATAGGTAAACAGTGAGTACACTTTGTGGCACTTCTAACACTACCACTCAACTTTTTTTCATATTTCAAAAGCTGTTCTAGATAACTTTATAAAATTTTCACCAGTTTTGGTTTAAAGCATGTGTCTATTACTGCATTACAGTGTGGATAATCACGAGATCAAATGAATAACATTTACACTCAAAACAATTGCTATTTCGCTGTTGTTAACTGATGTTTGGCCAAATTATTATTATCAGTTGAAACTGTACCGAAAATGCATTCGGACGAGCATCAATTAAAAATAGCTACAAACGGAATGAGATCGGTACTTGCCGTGCATTCTTACATAAACGGCATATTCTTTAGGCTATATAATATAACCATATTAAATGCACGATCGTTCTAATCAAGAAAACACTCAGTGTTACCAGACGAAATCGCAATTGTTTTGAGTGTAAAAATTATTCATTTGATCATGTGATTCTCCACACTGAAGAAGTGTACACAATAAAAATATTTATAAAGTTCAATGACATCTATGTTACAATTTCCTCGGTAACGATTTTGCTAAAAGTATTCTTTAAGTTCAATGACATCTATGTTACAATTTCCTAGGTAACAATTTAATATTTTCTACCACGGTCAGGTGTTAAGATTCTTATTACTTTTCGTGCTATAGCAATTTGTAGTACAAATATTGGATATAATTTCAGCCAACAAATTGCCGAGCATCCAAGAAATGTACAGTGTTTGTCTACAAATACACTTCCTGTATAAGATAATAATTATTATCTACAGTCCAGTTAGGGGAAGAATACAGTGACGCAGTGGAACAATCCACTATTACGGTGTAAAAACAAGTATAAATGATTATAACACCAATAGTTCAATACCAAACTAAACTCTAGCTGTTTAAGCAATGGTTTTATACATTTGGGTACACATAAACGATGACATCACAGTCAATATATCCTAACTGGACTATACAAGGCTTGTTTTGTTTTCCAACATGAGTGCAGAATGTAACAGAACGCTATATCCTGGTGACAATATATTCACTACAATACCTGCTCTGTATATAGCGTACATTTATTAAGATAATTTAAACTAAGTGCCTATGGACAAATTTAGTAAAAAACTTCTTAAGTGAATTAACAGAAAAAGCTTGAAAAATGGTTCAAATCAGTGGGCAGGATTTTCATTTGCAATGATATTGTGCACACACAGGTATTTTCATGGCATAAAGTCCTTGTCACACATAACATGCCAGGTATTTATAAAGCAACTTAAGTGAAAACTTTTTTTCTTAAAATCTCAACTTGTTCTTAAGTGCATCAGCTAAAAGAAAACTAATATTAACAATTATTTACATTGTTTGGAAGCTTTATGTAAAGAGCTATAGTAATCATATAGAAAACATGGGCTATGTTTCATTTGTTGTGGCAGCTCAATATTTTAACTTAAGTCAATATATTTTAAGTTTGCACTTAAGATGCTTTATAAGTACCGGCGATGTCAAACAAATTCTGCTGACTGAACCAGACTGATCAAGATGGACACCAACAATGATTAGACAGCTTTTATATGTTAACAATGAAAAGAAATCAGCACAATCAAGTTCTATTCTCCTATATTTGTTGGGTGATATAACTTGACTATTTTGACCTGAACCTGACCTTTATGCAAGAATATATTACAAGGTTCTTGCTTTGAATATATCAATTTCCGCAAGCAAATCGTAGGATATCGGTATTTCAAATTTGTGTTTCTATTACATCTTGAGCATCTTCGTGATACAACCGATTATGAAAACATACAATCGGTGTTGTAACGTAGGTAATATATCGACTGTAAAATTATGCTTATGATAAGGTCAGGCTCTTGTCAAATGAGCCAAGCTATATTCAATATGTGAGACGTATAAACTGATATATAAAGTAAAAACAAACTTACCGGGTCATGATTAGGATCTAGTGCTTCCACCAGGGTTTTAGCGTGTCCCTCGTTAACGATTTTATGTTGAACATTTGGTCCATGACACATAACTGTTAAAATTCTGGCACTAAATATTTGTAAACAATGGTGTGTACACTGGCGCCATCTGGTGCTTGGTGTGCACCTTTGGCGGGTTCCGATGATACGTTTATGCATTGTGATGTTATTATGTAAAATAGTAAGGATCTGACTAGGGTCACATGACGTTAGAAGTTCTAAAGGAGTTCTAAGCACCTGAGTGCAGTTTGATGTATTGCTGGATTTTGAATCTTCGCGGTCTTCTTGGTGCTTCTCGTGACTGTCAGGTTTAGAATGGGCATCGTGACTTGATCGTCGATCACGTTTCGTTATAGAGAAATGACGATTAAGAGCAGCGTTTTCATCCGAGGTACTATGACTACCTTTCCGTTTGGGGCTTGAGCCGCGATACAGATCATTAGTGGACACTTGATCAGCTCCTTTTGTCATTGCGCTTACTTCAAAGTTCTTATACATAACACATATATCTATGATACGATTAATTGTACACAATGCCGTGAAATGTAGACTCTGTTTGCCTTTTAGTAACTCAAAGCCTATAATTAGAAGTCTTGATAAGTCGTAGAAATTATCCATTCGTTCCATGCTCTGTTTTGTGTCTTTCAACTGATCAACAATTGTCTGAAATAGATAATGTTAACAAAATGATGACAAAACTGACAAACTATATAAAAGGATAACTCATTAGTATTAACAAGCCATTTCAGCTAGTTCTGGTTATTACAATTATAGATGGTATCAAGTCAAAACACCACAAGTGAAAAGACCCCCAGTACAAAAACGTGCCAAATGGTTGAAATGCCCCAATCAGTAGTCAAAACACCCTCAAATATAGTTTTACATTTATTTGATTATTTTAACATATTACTTTTAAATTTTATGTCATTTGAAATTTTGTGTAATAAGCAGTGGATATAAGTAAAATACTTTGTAATTTTTATCACGCAGACTAAAGATGACCGCATATACTAATACTGGTAAAATAGCTATTTTCCTGAAATTTAGTATGAAGCTTATAAATACAGTTGTTAATCTACCTGCTGCATGTATGCTGTTCAACTCTTTTCCCGTTAATTTAAATACTATTACATTGACCGAGGGAAGTTTTAGTAATTTTAATATGTTTTTCTGTTCTGATTGAAATTAAATCTTCTATCTATCTTCCTGGTGTCGGTCAAACCCACAAGGGACTTAGACCATGAACTTTTCCATCATTCATAGAGCATTCACAATTAAATCAAGTCAATATCAAATCAGTATTGTGTTCACAAACAAATATTATATATTAATAGCTACACATATTTAATAATAACTGAAATACATCAATATAGCAACATTATATAATATAATTATTATACTGTAAAATCATTAATTTTCGTGAGGGATAAAATTTCGTAGATTTCGTGGTTCACTTAAACCACAAACTTTAATCCCAACGAACATTGATTTTTACCCTTGTTTTGTTACCTGAAATGCAAAATCCACGAATTCAAGTGCCAACGAAATTGCCTTTTTTACCAAAACAACGAAATTTCGTCCCATGGAAATTAAATGATTTTACAGTAAAATGGATGGGAATTGAGTCATGTTCTAGCTCTGGTAGTGCTAGTAATGGATGAGAGTGTATCAACATGAAATATTAATGCTAACTAAACATAATCACTGTGCTTATATTTCTCCAGGGATTGCTGCTAATACTGGTCTAGCAGTTGATTATAAGTGCAAATGTTTGTGTGATTTGTCTGATACGTACCTAGGGCCTTATTCACCAACGTTATAAGACTGAAACTCAGACTTAGACTTAAAATTGACAATACTTAAAATCACTGCCATGTCTTTGCTATTAGCTTTAACCATGTGACATTATATCTGATTATTTGTTGTTACCCATTCAGTGCCGTACCCAGACACGAATTTTAGCCGAGGCAGCCTTGGGGCTGGACATGACCGTAAAGTTCTAGGAATTTTCCAAAGTGGTGCGAAATCGGGTCTTGATTGGGTGACGGGGTATTTACAGACGGGGTCGTCCAAATTCGTTCTGTACATGCTATTTTGAATATTTACAATGTATTTTGCGAGCGAAGCGAGCCAGAAAAAGGGACTATTCGTTGAAGCTGACACAAATTTAATTTATGGCAAATATGCACTATTTGTCCGAGCCCACACACATTTTACTCACATGATATTATTAATGCTCATAAATTATTTGGCGAGCGAAGCGAGCCACAAAAATGCACTATTTGTATCAGCCCACATATTTCGTTCTCTACATGAACTTGAATGGTGATAAATTATTTGGCAAACGAAGCGAGCCAGAAAAAAACTATTTGTACGAGCCACCACGAAATTCGTTGTCTACATGATATTATTAATGGGCATTAGTTATTTGGCGAGCGAAGCGAGGCAGAAAAAATGCAATATTTGTCAGCACAAACTCGTGTGGTGTGATTTATCCTTAAAGATGCATGATTTGCCCTAGCTCACACAAACTCGTTCTCTAAATGGTATGATAAATCCTCACATTATTTACCCGAGCTGCATGCCACATGAATTCGTTCTCTACACGAACTTATGAAGCATTGATGCAAATTTTTGTTATCACACGTGTTGGAGAACAATGTTCTTCGATTTGTTCTCACGTGAAATATCACGGTGTTTATGTGATAAAAATATATTTTAATTTCTTTTATTAATCGATATTTTTGCACGAAATTTTGTGGAACTGCTATTGACAAGATGTCCACTGATATTCCGTGATTTAAATTAATTTTAGGTCGACAGTTCACGGTCCGGTGAACAATGCAGCGTTGAAATCAATATAATGCACGAGAAAATCGTGATTTGGCGCGGAATATATTCTATGCAGTCATTGCTTATGCGATAGCAACCCACAAATCAGAAAAACACAAAATGGAACGATTATCAATTAAACAACGCAGAAAAGCCAACGACCTAGTAAATGCAGGGGTCCACATATCAGAGGTACGTCTCAAAATTTATTTGTTTTTATAATAATTCGAAGCCATTTTCATTCAATGTTTTTAAAATTTATCAAATAATATCACACCCCACACATGTCATCGTGAACTACACAACAGGATCCGATACCGCCGAGTAATGTTAAGCTATGTCAGCTGGGACTCAGTCCCTGTCACCGCCATGTATGCTGGATAATTTTAGTGTCTTGATGGTCCAAAAATATCCGAGCATATCTTTTCTAATATGTCTGTCATTTTCTGTTATCATGATAATGTACATCTCCGAAGACCTACATATGTTCACAAATCTCCATCGTCTTGAACGTGTCGATTCTTCCAAATTTTTATCTAGCTCACCGTTAAATTATTGTCAATCTGACCAGGGAGTCTATATTACTAACTATATATACAGTAGAGAAGATCCGTCAGTGCCGTACCCAGACACGAATTTTAGCCGAGGCAGCCTTGGGGCTGGACATGACCGTAAAGTTCTAGGAATTTTCCAAAGTGGTGCGAAATCGGGTCTTGATTGGGTGACGGGGTATTTACAGGCGGGGTCGTCCAAATTCATTCTGTACATGCTATTTTGAATATTTACAATGTATTTTGCGAGCGAAGCGAGCCAGAAAAAGGGACTATTCGTTGAAGCTGACACAAATTTAATTTATGGCAAATATGCACTATTTGTCCGAGCCCACACACATTTTACTCACATGATATTATTAATGCTCATAAATTATTTGGCGAGCGAAGCGAGCCACAAAAATGCACTATTTGTATCAGCCCACATATTTCGTTCTCTACATGAACTTGAATGGTGATAAATTATTTGGCAAACGAAGCGAGCCAGAAAAAAACTATTTGTACGAGCCACCACGAAATTCGTTGTCTACATGATATTATTAATGGGCATTAGTTATTTGGCGAGCGAAGCGAGGCAGAAAAAATGCAATATTTGTCAGCACAAACTCGTGTGGTGTGATTTATCCTTAAAGATGCATGATTTGCCCTAGCTCACACAAACTCGTTCTCTAAATGGTATGATAAATCCTCACATTATTTACCCGAGCTGCATGCCACATGAATTCGTTCTCTACACGAACTTATGAAGCATTGATGTTATGTGACAAGCAATGCGAGCCAAAGAAAATGCATGTTTCTCCAAGTTGCATGTCATGCAAACCAGTTATCTACATGGTATTTTAAACGAGTAGTTATTTGGCAAGCGAAAAGATTATGATTTCTCTGAGGTTCAGGTAGCACAAACTACTCTCTACATGACATTATTAAATATGTGTTCAATTCATTTGCCGAGCGAAGCGAGCCGAATTTATTTTCAAATGTAAAACATTGCACTTCTAACCAGGAACACTTAAATTGGTGTAAAAGTGGTACGTTTGCGCCCGATGCAATCCTGAGTTATGACCATGTAGTGGTCCGGTGTATTTGTTAACCTAGAACGTTTCTGAAAGCACGCAATTAAACCACCGAATACACTTTCAACATTAACAAAAACAGAAAAGTAGAATAGCAAAGCGAGCTAGATAAACATTATTTATATTATTTGAACACCATGCCAAAACATATTCTGTATTTGATAGTATTCACTTAGATTTATGAAGCATTCTAATTGATAATAGTCACTGATACAGCTGTTGTGAAGGCGAAGCTAGCTAGAAAAAGCATTATTTTCTGAATAGCACCATTGGCGACAGGATCGTTTTTCTATTCGAGACACCTTTCATCAGCATATCCTACGAACTCGAAGGCTGCACATTTGTGTTAAGGGGAAGCTTGAGCGATTTGATTGCAAGTAAATTAAGGGATCAATGTCATGCTCCATGGTAATTTTAAAACAAATTCATCTGCTACATTCTTTGGTCCCTTGTTTTGGTATTGAAACGGAACATCAAGAAAATTCATAGCAATTTTTAAACAAGAGCTCAAAGGAGAAAATACTTATATGCACATGCTTATACTCTTAAATGTGTAGCCCACCTCAATATTAAATTGATTGTAAACAGTACCATGCGAGCGTAGCGAGCGAAAATTGGCATATTAACTATTTTTACTCACAGAACATTGACCTGGATTGTGGCGATATTAAGGGGATGGTGTGCCGGTGCCACTTGCTTTCTATAATAAAGGGAAAGTGTCCGGTATACCACCATTAAGGTGCAAATCTAGTGCCTCAAGTTGCACAATGTATACTACGATTAAGGTGTAAATCTAGTGCCTCAAGTTGCACAATGTATACTACCATTAAGGTGCAAATCTAGTGCCTCAAGTTGCACTGGGATCTTTGTTTATAACTTGCGACAGCTCGTAATATTTTTTATTATTCAGGCATTTTATTTTACATATAAGTTGAAGACGAAGTTTCCACCAAAAGGTAAGGTGTGCAAATTTTAGGCGAGACAGCTGCTTACCTAGTGCCTCAGAATAAATTGCCTCATTGTTTATTACATGCGACAATTTGAGAAATTTTATTTAAAATATATTCAGGGATATTTCATTACATGTACTATATATATATATAACAAAAAAATGTTTGGTCCGCAAATTTTAGGCGAGGCAACTGCCTCGCCTGGCCTCAGTGTAGTTACGGCGCTGCCATTGAACATGTATAGCCATTTATATCAAAATCTGTACATTTACAACAACATGCGAATGAATAGAACATTTAGCAATATGAAGTCTAAGTCTACATTTCAGACTTACAACATTGGTGAATAAGGCCCCTAGACTTCTAGCCCCACTCCCAGCATATTACAGCATATTCCAGTTCACTGTACAGCACAGATAATTTGATACTTCTGGATGCCATAACTAAACGGTCTTTTGTTTATACCGACATCGACCTTTTAGGAATGGAATAATCATCGGTCAAAGATATCGAGCTTGGACTAACAATTTGACTAGATCCTTTAAGAGGAATGTGCATATCGCAGATTCACAGAAGTGCAAGAATATGCAACCCAATGTATTCCCGTACTTATGAATGAACGTCAGTTCTGAAATTAGACAATGTAGCCACTATTGTACCCAGTGCTTATATAAGCCAACAATCGTAACTAAGCGGGTATTTCCGTAACTGAGAAATATGCCTCGTACATTTATATGATAACTTTCTATATCATAAATTTCTCATGAATTAATAAAATGAATCTCATCTTCAGCTTTATTCAAGCTACACAATTCACAGATTCTATCGTTTGCCTTTAATTTCTGTTTGTTCTGTTAAAGTTATCGGCTAGTTCCCAGTTTCAAATTCTGAGTTTGTGTGTACGGATTCGTTGGGTTACCATAGCAAGGATGGTTTTGTGGGTTAATGAACTTCAGTGCTAGACATCGGCTATAATAACATTTACCAGAAACTCTCAATATATGGAAATGAAATTGGCAAACGACAGTCGATCAATATGTAAATATAAATAAGTATCTTCTATATGTACATACTGTTGATGGTTAACAAGTAGAACTTTGAGGAATTGAGGATACTGAAGATTGATGCATTGATTTATATATGATCTTGCCAAGGAGAGCTTAATCAAATTTAAACCAAATTAAAGTGTATAGAGCTATATCGGAAGATATTTTTTTAAAAAGTTACAAAAACTGAAAAACAATATTATGCTTCCGTATCCATTAGATCATTTTTGCTTCAGTTTTAATAGAAACTCTCCCTGTGATTTATTTGACATGCAATTTGTCCATTTTCATACGAAAGTGTTCTAGAACAACCTATGAAACTATAAGAATCGTCTACTTTTTGACGAATGAATCAAAGTACATTTGTACACGGAACCCATCCAAAGTTTTAATTTTCAATTTAGGTAGTCTAGTATCATACTAAAAACAATGCAAGTAATTATTTTGACATTTAATCATTAAATGACTGTTAGAATATAGCTCTATACACTTTAAATGATTACCTGCTACTTTGACCTATTGACTTCAAAATTTGTAGGAGTCTACTGCCCTGATCAGCGACCTCTCTATAAAGCTTTAGGATCTTGAGACCTATAGTTCTTGGGTTGTGGACCAGAAATTGTTGTGCATTCAAAGGTCACGGTAATTTTGACCTTTGAACCTAATGACCTTGAAATTGAGTTGTGCCTTATATGGATGACGAACAATTTCCACTTACAGTTTTAGGATCTTAGGGCCACCCGTTCTGGATTTATTGTTGGGAAACCATTCGGCCTACAATAATCATCTGACCGATCAACAAGAACGTGCTCTACATAACAACACATCTACACATACGATATAGCAGACATAAAAACTTAAATATTTATAAATCTTAAGATGCTTAAAAATTATAAGTCATAAACATAAATCAATAAGTTCTATATTTGGTCATTTTTAAGTAAGAAACAACATCACACTAAGAGCACTATAAGAGTGAGAAGATCTAAAAAAACTAACAAAGTCAAATGTTCAAACTTCATTTTCCCCGATAAAGTGATTTTAGCACATTGATCAGCATAAGAGTCAGGTGATGAAATGACATAGTTACAGAGTCATCGTGCACGATTTCATAATTTTTTTAAAACATATGGAAACAAATACATGGTAGGGCTGTAACGGTACGCTTAAATACTACAATTTTTAAGTGACAATGACTTAGTTGATTCTATAACAGCAATTATTATGTGGCTATCAACTATTTTAAATGAATATCGACAATATGAGGTATATCTTAATACAATGAAAACAAGTGATGCATGGTAATTATACATAATCAGAGGGCTTTCAGACATTTTTGTTCTCTGAATATTAGTTTGCTCATAAAAAGCTTATATAGTGAAACCCCATGAAGCCGGTGTATCCACGGTACCGGTGTATGTAATTTTCTCATGAAATTGTAGATTCTTTTTCTCATGACATTGCCTGCAGGATTGTTTACAATAACTGACGAGTAAATTAAATAAATAAATACGAAATGGACCAATTTCTGAATGAAATCACAACAAAAACTTACACCATGCCTTCACTACGAGTAAATCCTTATTTAATCGGCAATGTTTGACATGCATGAATTCAATGCTTGCTTGTTTATTTGTCAAACATAATTTTGACAGCTATGACGTCATCCATTGATAAAAAGGGTCGTGTGCAACTTTTGGCGGGAAAAAATCTACTTGTCAACAAACTGGACCAAATTTACTTGGAAAAAGTTATTGTCGCACCGGATAGATGGGGTTATTTCCCTTTCCTGAAATTTTACATGGTGTTTGTTTACATGTATTTTTTCCGATTCCAAAGGTCATTTGATATGATTTTGCAGTTTTATTAAAGATTAAAGGTCATTTTAGCAGTTTTTAACAAAATATGTGTCAAGGAGTTTGTGATTTATATTTATTTTGTCAATTTCGTTTGATACACCGGCTACATGAGCTTCAAGGCTACCGAACGGTACCGAAATTTGCAACTCTTGTACCGTGAACCGTGTGGGACTGAAGTCTGCGGTCTTTCATGTACCGCGGTATACCGTTACGGTATTATACCCTAATACATTGACAAGTGAGCGCTTTTAATACAAGTATGCCCTTTCGCCAGTTTATGGTGGGGGCATTATAAAATGTTAAACAGTTAATTGCTTTTAGCACAATACATTGACCTGTTAATTACATTTTACATCCTGACACAACATCGACATGTCGATGGCTTAGAACCAGAAGGTCATAACTCCTACTTACGACCTTATAAGACTCATACATATTTGAAATCTGCTTCACAAGGCGCTTCTTACGAGCATATTTTCATGAAAATCTGAAATTGTCATGTTGACCAAAATGAAGTTTTAAAACGTGTTTTCCCATAGGTAAAGAATAAATCACAGATATTTTTCTCTTGTTTTCTCAAAATATCGATTTGATAGTTATGACCTTCTGGTTCTAAACCAGCGATTTCCAACTATGCTGTTTCTTGTAGCCAATTTGTAATTCGGAGCTGCTAAATGAAACAGCACAGTGGAAACAGGTCTTTAAGAGAAGGCTATTCACAGTTGAATCATAGTTAAACCTAGATACACATAGTTTACCTGATAGATGACTGGATGTTTACTTTCCACCCTCGTTTAATTTTGAAACTAATGTACCCTTTTGTATTTACGGGGTAAATTGCAATATTGTGGTATTGAATACAACTGTAGTGTTGTATAATTTGATTTCCAGCATTGAGCCGTAACTGCACTTTTAAAGTTTAATCCATTCGCCGATAAACTGTAAATCGATAAATTACACAAAGAAGTAAGTAGCATAACTTTAAATAATGACTATTGAATAAATCACGGGTTACCCGCACAAATAGACTTGTCTAAAAGTTCATGGCTTAGGGTTCAAAATTGAACTATAGATCTATATTAAACTATCAGGTTCCTTTGATTCAGGTATAAGTAGATCGACATACCTGTATAATAGTGTTGAACAGTTGGCTGATGCCATTTTCTATACTTGTGGAGTCGGCTTGCTCCGTGAGCGCAATCACGACCTTCATATAATTGCCAAGTCCTTCCACCAATGACGATACACATTCTGGATTGCCTGATAACTTGATGAGCGCCTTTAGAGATTTTTCGGTTTCCTCTATTGAAGAGCGATCTTTAAAGAAAAACACAAAGATGCATAATATACTTGAACATGAATCACAAATAAATGGTGGAATGGAAGAAGCTTAAAAGGTCTTCAGTGTACCTGGTTTACAATGTGATTTAATGCCGCATAAAAAGCAAAAAAAATATTTTTAAAAAAAAGCGGCTTTTAAAGTTTTTGAAGCAAGAACTAGAATGGAAGCAGTGTAACCAATCATGAAACATCGGTCATTTTTGTTTGTCTCCAGAAAATATACTCGTACATCGTGTATAGTTCTAGTACATGGGCGTATGCCCCCCCCCAATAATTCAGACGAAAAGTATAACTTTAGACCTAATATATATCGTTATATGCAATTTGCCTTCAGTTCTTGGTGAAAACGTATAAAAAAACCTTTTTTGCTCGCTTCGCTTGCAAAATAACTTCTTTAGATAAAAATATGTCAAAACCCATCGTTTGCAAATATACACTTGTGACATGCATTGTACTCTAAACATCCCCAAACCTCCTATATGACTTTAGGATGTAAATAAACGTTTTCACATTAAGCTACAATCTCCAAATTGAGCAGTTTACATTTTGTGGAAACACTTAATTGGTTTTAATGTAAGAACTTAAATTCTCTGTATTTCGCTCCTTTTTTTATACCAAATAAGGTATCTCAGAACGCGTAGAATGCACCAGATTGATCCATTGTTTAGGAAATTTTTTGGACCCCTTATACTTGAACTGATTAACTTCCTGTTACCACGTAATTACTACACCAAATTACCGCAGAAAAATAAACTCAAAGTTATTATATAGATATGGAAGGGTTGTGGACGTTTAAGATTACAATTTATGTATACGGTTGCAAGAATGTGTGTTGACATAATGAATTTACTTTGCGAGCGAAGCGGTCAAATTTTTTTTACCCTGTTGCCAAATGTTTGCCCCCCCCCTCCAATGTTGAAAACACTCCGACGCTCATGTATTAATACATCAGTGATTTGGTCTGCTGTTCTAGCCATGTTCGGTTGATAGTAGCAATATCAGTCAATAAGATGTTTACATTATTTCCTATCAGTTTGTTTTCTTATTCCTACGATCATAACAATACATAACATGAAGAAAATACCAAATATCTTCGTACAATAATTACAAATTGTATTTACAATGCACATATTGAAAACGTCAACAAACATGGTCAATTTTACTTTCGGAGAATAATTTGTTTCCAATAGACACCGCTTGACTTCGGATTGTAACATGTTTTTATACACATGGACAAGTGTCACATGATTGGGCATCATGTATCAATACGTCAGACAACACGATACAGGGCATTATGTATATACATGTCAGACGTCACATAGTTGTTCATCGACGCCTCGGAAGTCATGTTATAGGGTATTGTGTATCGACACGTCAGAAGTCATATGATTGAGTATCGACACGTCAGATTGGGCATCTTGTATCAACGCGTCACACATCATGTGATTGAGTACTGTGTTTCAAAACGTCAGACGTCATGTGATTGGGCATCGTGTACTGACGCATCAGACGTCATGTGATTGAATATTGTGAATCGACGCGTCAGACGTCAGGTGATTGGGCATCGTGTATCGATATGTCAGACGTCATGTGATTGGGCATGATCGTGTATAGATATGTCACATGTCATGTGATTGGGCATCCTGTATTGATATGTCAGACGTCAAATGATTTGGTATCTTGAATCGACATGTCACAAGTCACATGATTGTGTATCTTGAACCGACATGTCAGACGTCACATGATTCGGTATCTTGAATCTACATGTCAGACGTCACATGATTTGGTATCTTGAATCTACATGTCAGACGTCACATGGTTGGGCATTGTGTATCGATACGTTAGATCTCACTTGATTGGGTATCTTGAATCAACATGTCAGACGTCATGTGATTGGACATCATGTATCAACACGTCGGACGTCACGTTGATTGGACATCATGTATCGTTATGTCACAGGTCATGTGATTGGGCTAAGTGTATCGATTAGACAATTTGAGTTTGCACTCAATGTTGTAGAAGTGATCATGCGTTCTCTCATTGTGAGGGTTGCCTGCAAGACTGTAGCATGTCCTTCTTTAATTGTATTTAGTTACGTCAGTCTTGTTGGCAACCTTGAAATTATGGAGATTTCTAGTAAATCCCAATATATGACAATATCATAGCAGATCATATAGACGGGAGTTATTAATTTCCTTGAATAAATACTGGTACTCCTAGGAGTTGGAGGAATGTGTAAGAGTAAGTAAACACTGCCATCTATCTATCTGCCAAGTAATATATAGCTTATCAATATTCCCAGCTGTATATAGTCGCAGCCGGTTAATGACTTATTGACCTTCTCATGGCCATATTGGAATAAACATTGAATATAATGGCATTTTATGTCTCCCAGTCTGAAACCAAACCATGACATAACATTTTACGTCTAAGAGTATGAAATTATACCATGTCTTAACCAAAGGGCCTCGACACGTCTAAAATCATCGTCAATGAATAGAGGTAGAATTTTACTCGTGTCAGACCCCTTTGGTCTTAACCTTTTATGTCTAATAGTATCTAATTAAACCATCCCCTAACCTTTGACGTCTAAGAGTATCAAATTATACCATGTCCTAACCTGTTATGTCCCAGAGTATCAAATTATACCATGTCCTAACCTGTTATGTCCCAGAGTATCAAATTATACCATGTCCTAACCTTTGACGTCTAAGAGTATCAAATTAAACCATAT
Organism: Spisula subtruncata; assembly: GCA_963678985.1. NCBI lineage: Eukaryota > Metazoa > Mollusca > Bivalvia > Venerida > Mactridae > Spisula > Spisula subtruncata. The sequence continues at coordinate 47,017,737 of OY787666.1, forward strand.
CCTAACCTTTTACATCTAAGAGTATCAAATTAAACCATATCTTAACCTTTTACGTCTAAGAGTATCAAATTACACCATGTCCAAACCTTTTATGTCTAAGAATATCGAATTATACCATGTCCTAACATTTTATGTCTAAGAGTATCAAATTACACCATGTCCTAACATTTTACATCTAAGAGTATCAAATTACACCATGTCCTAACCTTTTACATCTCAGAGTTCCACACTAAACCATCTCCTAAACCTTTACGTCCCAGAGTATCAAATTATACCAAGTCCTAACCTTTTACATCTCAGAGTTCCACACTAAACCATCTCCTAAACGTTTACGTCCCAGAGTATCAAATTATACCAAGTCCTAATGTGTTACTTCTCAGAGTATGAAATTAAACCATGTCCTTACATTTACGTCTAAGAGTTTCACACTAAACCATCTCCTAAACTTTTACGTCCCAGAGTATCAAAATATACCATGTCCTAACATTTTACTCTAAGAGTATCACATTATACCATGGTCCATTGAGGTACAATTCTCGTCAGCTTATAGTAATTCAATACTGTAAAATCATTAATTTTATTGGGGGATTAAATTTCATGGATTTCGTGGTTCACCTTCAACCCCAACGAACATTAATTTTGACCCTTCTATTTATTACCTGAAATGCAATATCCACGAATTATCATCTCAATGAAATGGTCTTTTTTACCAAAACCACAAAATTTTGTCCCATCGAAATTAAATGATTTAACAGTACATGGCTATGAACAGGTCATTATTCTAAGAAACGGTCTTATCATCGCTAACTCACACAGCAATAAGTGTCACTGAGATTTATCTTATAGTCGTCATTATTTATATTTAGTTCAAGTTACCATAGCAACGATTTCCTCAAATACTAATGTACATTATAAGAGTAAACGCTAGTGTACGCGATCTGGTTCACACGACAAAATTTAATTTCCTGCCAACTGAACGCGGTCCAACAAAACAAACATGAAGACAAGTCAGTCAATCATACAGCATTCAGCATTCAGAATTATTGGAGAATCTTTAAACAAATTTGCATAATACGTTTTGCTTTAAGGCACAGCATTCCTTGTACTATAATCCGCATGTTTGCAGTGTGTGTGGGAAACATATCACACAAGTATAGGTTATAGATCATATATTAGATTTATAAACAAATTAGAGCAAGGGAGCGCTAGCGACCCGCAGCTCTAATTTGTTTATAATTCTAATATGTGATCTATAACCGGCTTATAGTTTACCCGCCCACTTTTGGTGAGCTTTCCAATGCTTTTGTATGCAATCAATAGCATGTCCATTTATTGAGAATTGAGAGTGAAAAAGTGTTAAGGTGTTTCACCGCTTTTGGGTAGAAGCTTAAAAATCGCAGTCACTTGGGTGTATTGTGAGCGTCTGACAACGAGATCAAATAATACCAAATGCTTAAAATTGATTTTTCAGCATCTTCTCATGTCTTAAAATCCCGAGTGTACTGACTAGTTATATTACGATTATATACTTTTAATGAAAATACAGAAACACCCTTAGCTCAATCCCTTCGGATGATTTAATCCAAATGATATTAAACATATTATCTAGCGAATTGGTTACGACGTATTTAAAACGTAGTTGTGTGCGCCAATATCAAACTTATTTAATAGTTTTAAACAGTATCCCGAGCATTTTAGAGGACGGTTCTTTTGCATTTATTCCTGCATTTATTCCTGCAGAATATAAACTAATACATGCAGAAGTACCCAAATTAAAACTGTAAGCACCTTGAAGTAAGAACTAGTTTTTAAAAATAGAATGGTCGCAAAATCTGAATACAACGGGTGCAAAACGTTGATTATTTTTGTTACCTTCCCTGTTTTCAGCATTTCTGAAATCACTAAAAGTGTAATAAAAATAAACTAACCGAGCAATTGGCATGAAATCTTGCATGAAACTTCAATATTTGTCACTCTACTTGAGGACTTGTTGCATGCATGGAAACAGTATGTCGTTAAACGATTTTTCACGTTAAACCATGGATAGACATAAACTCAAAAACGAAAATTAACATATTTTAAAATAGTATTTAAAAATTCAAATAACTTGCACAGTATAACATAAAAATTACTGTTTGATTCCTTATATACGAAATTTTATGTATACCAAATTTTATGAGGATTTAAGCAAAAGTTTTTCGGTAAATTACAATTCTCAGTTTTTAGGGGTTGTCCCCAAAATCCAAGAATATCTTAAAAACTAGCCGAGCAAAACTGTTGGGATTTTCCAGAATGATTGTCGTAAATGTGTTCTTTATAAATATAACAGGTTTTATATACACTGTACAGAAAAATCTAACACCGGTGAATCACCTTAAGCAGATTATAAATTGCTGATAGAATAACAGTAAAATTATGGGAGTAGGCGGGTCTAGTTTTCCATATAAGGAAACAGCCAAATTGTCCTAATAAATGGATTTACTAAATAGTTATTATGTCCATTGCACAAATAAATGAATAAGTGGTCCCAAAATTTGAAAATCCCTGGCTTTGGATTGGACGAAGAAGTAGGGTAAACTATAATTACCCAGATAGGATGAAAACTACAACAGTTACTGTTTGCAAAAACCTGTTAATCAGTGTGTAGAATCATGTGATCAAGTTATATGAAATGAATGCCATTTTACACTCAAAACTATTGCAATTTCGTCTGCTAACGGCCAGTTTTTTCTTGATTATGCTTGACCAAATTATTACACTCGGTTGGAAACTGCATTTGGTCGAGCATCATGTGCAATTAAAAACAGCTAAAGATGGAGTGTACTTGGTACTTGCCGGGTATTCTTACATATACGGAATGTACTTTAGGCTATTTAATATAACCATATTAAATGCGCGATCGTTATAATCAAGAAAAAAGTAACCGTTAGCAGACAAAATCGCAATAGTTTTGAGTGTTAAACGGCATTCATTTGATCATGTGATTCTACACACTGTTAATGTATATTGAGTTTTTTCTGACAAGACAATCATTAATATGTGGTTTGATTTACAATTGATAGGTCTGTTTTTATAATATTGCTGAAGAATTGAAAATAACATCGGGGAACCATCTAATTTTATTGGTAGTACATCACTGATGCAGTTTGACTAACGCATAAGATCGGGAACACATTGGAAGTTGTCCTGATTCATCACGGTTTCTGCCGATTTCATGACTTCACCCGAAGCTTCCCTATGACCCGGTTCCTGATGCCTCCCCTCCCGATGTTTACTAATGTCCATCGGGAGGACATCACAGATGCCAAACATGCTCAGTGTCATATTGATTATTGCCTGATCTTTTTTCTGTATAAATGCTCTGCTTGCCAGGCATATTGTAATATGCATAAATCAATTATTCAGTTTAAAGGAAAGTGTCCATTGCTCCAGAGGAAAGTGTCCATTGCTCCAGAGGAAAGTGTCCATTGCTCCAGAGGAAAGTGTCCATTGCTCCAGAGGAAAATGTCCACTGCTCCAGAGGAAAGTGTCCATTTCTCCAGAGGAAAGTGTCCATTTCTCCAGAGGAAAGTGTCCATAATGCTCCAGAGGAAAGTGTCCATTGCTCCAGAGGAAAGTGTCCATTGCTCCAGAGGAAAATGTCCACTGCTCCAGAGGAAAGTGTCCATTTCTCCAGAGGAAAGTGTCCATTTCTCCAGAGGAAAGTGTCCATTAAAGTGTCCATTTCTCCAGAGGAAAGTGTCCATTTCTCCAGAGGAAAGTGTCCATTGCTCCAGAGGAAAGTGTCCATTGCTCCAGAGGAAAGTGTCCATTTCTCCAGAGGAAAGTGTCCATTGCTCCAGAGGAAAGTGTCCATAATGCTCCAGAGGAAAGTGTCCATTGCTCCAGAGGAAAGTGTCCATTTCTCCAGAGGAAAGTGTCTATTGCTCCAGAGGAAAGTGTCCATTTCTCCAGAGGAAAGTGTCCATTTCTCCAGAGGAAAGTGTCCATTGCTCCAGAGGAAAGTGTCCATTGCTCCAGAGGAAAGTGTCCATTGCTCCAGAGGAAAGTGTCCATTGCTCCAGAGGAAAGTGTCCATTTGCTCCAGAGGAAAATGTCCATTGCTCCAGAGGAAAGTGTCCATTTCTCCAGAGGAAAGTGTCCATTTCTCCAGAGGAAAGTGTCCATTTCTTCAGAGTATGTGCAGGAGTTATATAATTTATGCGGCTAAACAAACTACCTTTTGTCTACCGTAGCGTGACATGGCCCTTTATTACAAAAATTCAAAACTCATGCGTTGCATTTTGCATGCATTTCAACTTTGACAAAACTAATGCATGAAAATCAGGAGATTTGTGCTTAAATTTCCATTCAATTACAATGCATGAATCATGTGTGGTAGGTTATGTTATTTTGTTGCTTGTTTTATCGAAAGTCAGTGGAAAAATTGCAGAAGACAGTAAAAGCGACTGCATTAAACACTAAGGCTGAAAGAAGTTGTATTATAAAATCACCATACCAAATTTATACAGTAGTAATGCTCACCAAGTCCAATGCTGAACCATAGACACATACGTGCATGGGGAATATTAATTATGATTGTTACACATTAATTATGATTGTTTTACATTAATTATGATTGTTATACATTTATTATAATTATTATACATTAATTATGATTGTTATACATTAATTATGATTGTTTTACATTAATTATGATTGTTATACATTAATTATAATTATTATACATTAATTATGATTGTTATACATTAATTATGATTGTAATACATTAATTATGATTGTTATATATTAATCATGATTGTTATACATTAATTGTGGTTGTTATACATTAATCATGATTGTTATACATTAATTATGATTGTTATACATTAATTATGATTGCTATACATTAATTATGATTGTTATACATTAATTATGATTGTTAAACATTAATTATGATTGTTATATATTAATTATGATTGTTATATATTAATTATGATTGTTATATATTAATTATGATTTTTATACATTAATTATGATTGTTATACAAATATATCACATGACTTTCCTTGTATCCAGGTTAGTATAGCCAGTACGTATGAAGTTATACGTACCATAATGTAGTATAAAGTATTGAGTTTTTCCAATCAATCAAAGCATTTTTTTGCACTTTTAGTGTCATATGATATAAAGAATCTACCACTCGTTGTCAATTGATATATTTATATTAAACACGTTCAGGAAATATTAGAGGCTCGCTTAATAAAATTTCCAAAACTCTTTTAATATAAATTTATATCAATTGACAACTCATGATAGATCCTCTATATATACATAGCTGGCTTAGAACCAGAAGGTCGTAACCACCAAATCGATATATTGAGAAAACAAGAAAACTGTCTGTAATTTACTCTTTACTCTTTACACGTTTTTAAAACTTCATTTTTGTCAACATGACAATTTCTGATTTTCATGAAAATAGGCTCATAAGAAGCGCCTTGCATGTGAAGCAGATTTCAAATATGTATGAGTCTTGTAAGTGGTATTTACGACCTTCTGGTTCTAAGCCATCGACATGATAGTTCCTTCATGATTAGTAAGTAAGTAAGGTCTTTATTTAACTAGGCTGACACATTCAGTTTCTAGATCTTCGGGAATTGTGATCAGCAAGCCAAACTGAGATATCCGTACAAACTTGTTAATTTGGTTAAAGTGCATGGAAATTTTTGTGTGAATAAAATCGATTTAAATCCTCTTTTCCCCGTACGTAGTAATCATGTACTAAATACGACCACACCTTGGCTAGCACCTCATTATATAGATGCACTTTCTATGAAGTGTATAATTTTCCAAATGCCGTCTTCTCAGATCATTGAAATTATGGAAATATGTATAAATTATACATTGCAATTTACCGGAGACAAATGGGCAATTATACATTGCAATTTACCAGAGACAAACGGCCGAGCTTTATACATTGAAATTTACCAGAGACAAACGGCTGAGCTTTATACATTGCAATTTACCAGAGACAAATGACCAAGCTTTATGAATTGTAATTTACCAGAGACAAATGACAGAGCTTTATATATTGTAATTTACCACAGACAAACGGCCGAGCTTTATACATTGTAATTTACCAGAGACAATTGGCCGAGCTTTATACATTGCAATTTACACAGACAAACGGCTGAGCTTTATGTATTGTAATTTACCGGAGACAAATAGCCGAGCTTTATACATTGCAATTTACCAGAGACAAATGGCCAAGCTTTATACATTGTAATTTACCAAAGACAAATGGCTAAGCTTTATGCATTTCAATTTACCGGAAATAAAAGGCCGAGCTTTATAAATTGCAATTTACCAGAGATAAACGGCTGAGATTGATATATCTCAATTTACCGGAGACAAATGGTTGATATTTCGTAATTGCTTACCTCCACTATCTGCAGCGCAACTGTTTCTATGCTTGGATTTCTCACCCCTTCGGAGTGACATTCCGCTGCTTACACTCTTGCCACCGCCGCTGCTAACACTTCGATCACCTCCACTGATGAGACTACGCCCAATACTGACTTCACTTCCGCTACTTCTATCATTATACAAGACAGGCACTTGCTAAAAATACATAAAAATACATAAGAATTCAATAGAATTTATTTCCCAATTCTGGACCCTCTCGGGTATATAATTTTAATATTTACATAAAGGCAATCCAAAGTTTAAATAAAACACACGAAAAAAACATACAAACGTGTAAATAATACTGATCAGGAAATAGTAAAACAAAACAATTTAAAAAATAATAATAATAAACACCATAAACAATTGTGTTATGATTGACTAGAGCATAACATTATAGTTGGATTATCTAGTACATAATTATACTGTAAATACTCAGCCATAATCGGGCGAAAACAGTCCCAAAAAAAGTTAAAAAGTCACCCCGCAACTAATGGCAGAGTTAACTACACTACTACCGATTTCGTCAGAAAATCATTACATTACTCCTGACTTTATCTGAAACTGACCGCATCTCCCTGACTTTATCTGAAAATGACCACATTCCCATCAACTTTGTTTGAAAATTACTACACTCCTCAATATTCTGTCTGAAAATCACCACATTCCTCCCAACTTTAGCTGAAAATGACCAAATTTCCTTCGACACTTGACACTGAGCACATGATTTCAGCTTTCACAAAAATGGAAAACTATACATGCGACCTATGAAAGGGTTTAGACAAAAAGCTTGATTTTTTATTCAAAAGTCCCCCTGCGACTTATGGCTGCATGCGACTTATGGCTGCGTATTTACGGTAACATTATAAGTGTAATATTACAAATAATACAGACTGCTTTGTTTATATAAAAATATGATTCTGATCATTTAAACGGCCTTTAAAAACAAACTCTACTGTGGTAACTATGGTTAACGAATTTAAAAACGCGAGACTAGGATAAGACGATTTTTTACCAGAAGTATGAAATAATATATTTATTATCATACAATCATGATCTTGAAGGTCAACTTAATGCTGAGATTTTGAAATCGGGTAAGAAATAATGGAATTATTAAATTAATAAGACATTACTGGGGTAGGTCAGAAAATGAAAGTTGGATCAACGCTCAATATGATGAAACTGTCTTGATGCGGAATATTTTTTGTAAGAAAGGCGTTATAAATCATGTAACCACAACTACAATGGTAAAATTTGTAAAGTTGATGGCTTTCACATGATGACAACATTACAGTAACAAAATAAAGTAACGAAACAGCTTCACGATTAAGCCGATTTGCTAAATTGGTCTACACTAACAATCACCAATTGGCAAAATAGTGTGACTTTCATTTTCTGGAGCGAAGTCTTTATTACGCATTATTTTATACAATACAGATCGGATTGTTATCATTTTCATGATTTTGTACCAAAATGTCGACATTAAGTTCACCTTTACGATGATGCAAAATAATACAAGAGGGCCATGATGGTCCAATATCGCTCACCTGATTATAAACCCTGCACAATTTTCACCCAAAGGAATAATTGGAACATCTTGGTAGAAAACCACAAAGTGATGCTACATACCAATTATCAAAACTCTAGGCAGTGTAGTTTTAGGCAAGAAGATATTAATATGTTTTCCCTATATAAGTCTATGTAAAACGGTGACCCCCGAGTGGGGCCAATTATGACCCCAGGGGCATAATTTGAAAAATCTTGGTGAGGACCACTAGATGATGCTACATATAGCTAGTTTGCGATAGAAAAAAATCGTGTTTTTTAAACATTTCTCTGTATATAATTACCAAACCTACAAGTATGAAATTTTGCACGAATAAATGAAATATATCTACCTAATACACACTGAAGTTTCAGCAACATCAGGCATGAGTTAAAAAAGTTTTGTTCATAAGTTCTATGTAACATATTTGTAGTTTTGTATGAAATATCAAGTTAGAAGACTTGATACTTACAACAGCCTATTTTACGGTCACGTGATATGCATTACGGTATATTTGGTATTTGCAACCTACTTAATTTAACACAAGCGAGGCCCGTCTGTGAATATGGCAAAGTACATTTAATTGCTGTACATTGTTTATAGGCGACACACCTAAATAAACCGATTCATACGGGCCTCTTAATTCTTGTCTTTATAACAGCAATCTCAATCCCGCCGATCACGGATTGTAACGGTTAAATAATTGATAGTAAATCATCAATGGAATATCAGATTACCTCCCTGCGTTAAACTGTAAATATGCATGTAATTTTAATAAGTAATAAAGAATAAATATCTTTTAATTGGTGACTAAAAATTATGAAATTCAAAATGGGAGTAGGTAGGAAGTTAATGTAGTTCTGAGTAATTTTTTACCAAAATCTGATAAATAGATTTTCAGAAATCTTTAAAAAACACGATTTTTTTCTATCGCAAACTAGCTATACCAAATATCAAAGCTCTATGCAGTGTAGTTTTAGACAAGAAGATTTTTTATATGTTTTCCCTATATAAGTCTATGTAAAACGGTGACCCCCGGGGCTGGGCCAATTTTGACCCCATGGGCATAATTTGCACAATCTTCGTAGGGGACCACTAGATGATGCTACATACCAAATATCAAAGCTCTTAGGCTTTGTTGTTTTAGACAAGAAGATTTTTATATGTTTTCCCTGTAAGTCTAAGTAAAATGGTGACCCCCAGGGTGGGGCCAATTTTGACCCGAGGGGAATAATTTGAACAATCTTTGTAGAGGACCTCTAGCTGAGTCTACATACCAAATATGAAAGCCCTGGGCCAATCCGTTTCGGAGAAGAAGATTTTTTAAGGTTTTCTCTATATAACTCTATGTAAAACTAAGGGCCCCCGGGGCGGGGCCAATTTTGACCCCAGGGACATAATTTGAATAATCTTTATAGAGGACCTCTAGCTGAGTCTACATACCACATATGAAAGCCCTGGGCCAAGCAGTTACGGAGAAGAAGATTTTTTAAGGTTTCCCCTATATAACGTACTCTATGTAAAACTAAGGGCCCCCGGGGCGGGGCCAATTTTGACTCCAAGGACATAATTTGAACAATCTTTGTAGAGGACCTCTAGCTGAGTCTACATACCAAATATGAAAGCCCTGGGTCAAGCGGTTTCGGAGAAGAATTTTTTTTAAGGCTTTCCCTATATAACTCTATGTAAAACTAAGGCCCCCGGGGCAGGGCCAATTTGACCCCAGCGGCATAATTTGAACAATCTTCGTAGAGGACCTCTAGCTGAGTCTACATACTAAATATGAAAGCCTTGGACCAAGCGGTTTCGGAGAAGAAGATTTTTTAAGGTTTTCCCTATATAACTCTATGTAAAACTAAGGCCCCCGGGGCGGGGCTAATTTTGACCCCAGGGGCATAATTTGAAAATCTTTGTAGAGGACCTATAGTTGAGTCTACATACCTAATATGAAAGCCCTGGGCCAAGCGGTTTCGGGGAAGAAGATTTTTTAAGGTTTCCCCTATATAACTCCATGTAAAACTAAGGGCCCCTGGGGCGGGGCCAATTTTGACCCCAGGGACATTATTTGAACAATCTCTGTAGAGGACCTCTAGCTGAGTCTTCATAGCAAATATGAAAGCCCTGGGCCAAGCGGTTTCGGAGAAGAAGATTTTTTAAGGTTTCCCCTATATAACTCTATGTAAAACTAAGGGCCCCCGGGGCAGAGCCAATTTTGACCCCGGGGACATAATTTTAACAAACTTTGTAGAGGACCTCTAGCTGAGTCTACATACCAAATATGAAAGCCCTGGACCAAGCGGTTTCGGAGAAGAAGATTTTTTAAGGCTTTCCCTATATAACTCTATGTAAAACTAAGGCCCCCGGGGCTTGGCCAATTTTGACCCCAGCGGCATAATTTGAACAATCTTTGTAGAGGACCTCTAGCTGAGTCTACATACCAAATATCAAAGCCCTGGGCCAAGCGGTTTCGGAGAAGAAGATTTTTTAAGGTTTTCCATATATAACTCTATGTAAAACTTAGCCCCCTGGGGCGGGGCCAATTTTGACCCCAGGGGCATAATTTGAACAATCTTTGTAGAGGACCCCTAGCTGAGTCTACATACCAAATATGAAAGCCCTGGGCCAAGCGGTTTCAGAGAAGAAGAGTTTTTAAGGTTTCCCCTTTATAACTCTATGTAAAACTAAGGGCCCCCGGGGCGGAGCCAATTTTGACCCCAGGGACATAATTTTAACAATCTTTGTAGAGGACCTCAAGGTGATGCTACGTACCAAATATGAAAGCTCTAGGCCTTATAGTTTCAGAGAAGAAGATTTTTGAAGTTTCCTTTTTGAAGATCTATTTTTAGCCCGTGTGACCTAGTTATGGGACCGACCAGAAATTTTTTAACAACTTTGGTAAAGGTCCACCAGAGGAACATTCCTGTAAAGTTTGATCAAATTTGGTCAAGCGGTTTAGGAGGAGAAGTTGTTTGAAGAAATTGTTGACGGACGCACGACGCACGACGCACGACGCACGCCGCACGACGGACGACGGACGACAGACATCTCGGTATAACAAAACCTCACCATGACCACTTTGTGGTCAGGTGAGCTAATAAGAAATAATTGTGTTTTCCATGAAAAATCCACATATATTGTCGATTCAAAGATGTCTGTCAAAACCGCCAGAATGTTCCATGTCTGAATAGCTAAAGGCAGTAAGTATAACCACTATGCTTTAGCCCCATAAGAGTTTTAATCATATAAGTGTTTTTATAATGGTAGAATTTAATCCTGAGAAACCTGTTATAATCGACCGGGTTGAATATTTGTTTACGCGGTTGTGACAGAGATCTTTGAATCAACTATACCCTCTGTCACATTTTTAAATCTGTTTAGTATAATGTAATAACCCCTTTAAAAGCATTACATTTCACAAACGCTAACTTGTATGAAGTTATAATATTATATTTGTATCGATCGTATTTGAAAATGAAATGAAGCAGACACGTAAAGGATTTTTACTTTTGACAATCAAAGTTTCACATCAAATTAAATAATTAATAATAAACAATTTTCTACAAGGCTCAAACTTTGGTATTGAAGCATTTAAAAAAGAATGTATTTTGACTTCACTAACTTGTTAACATAACTCTACAGACTAAAGTACTTGATCTTCAGCATAGCATAGCGCGTTGGAGGATATGATTTTAATCAGAATGCATAACTCTAGGAACATTTAATTATTGATGACAGATAATTCATATGATAATGTAGTATAGCTTGGCTATTTTGACCTGAGCCTGACCTTTATGCAAGAATATATTAAAAGGTTCTTGCTTTGAATATATCAATTTCCGCAAGCAAATCGTGCAATATCGGTATTTTAGATTTGTGTTTGTTTAACATCTTGAGCGTCTTCGTGATACTCGCCAATTATGAAAACATACAATTGGCATTGCAAACATAGACAATATATCGACTGTTAAATTATGGTTATCAAAAGGTCAGGCTCCTGTCAAGCTATATGTACGGAACAACTTGCCACATAACCAGCAAAATCATAGATGTATACTTTTCTTTTACAACCACAACCTAATGCCCGGACCACAGAAAAGCATGGTTAAAAAAAGATAAGAGGAATCGTACAGGGAAGGCAGCATTAAATCACAGAAAACAGTAACAGCACACAACATGTCATTAGCATATTGTCATATCAAATTTAATAAACAAGCTGAATAAAATACTCAAACTGTATCGAGTATAGTATTCATTTTAATATGAAAAAATGTGCAAACATTGGGGATTCTCTCAATCAATGCCAATGGGCGGCAAAAATAACATAAATGATGACCTTACATATTTGGATAAAAACAACTTTAATACAGTTAAAACCCATGGTTGCAATGTCAAAGACAATGATGTAAATCAATCAAGACTACTTCACAACGTCTTGCAACTTTTTGGCGCGTAACGTCATGTGACGTCATCGCTTATAACGAGACGTTATTGACGTGACGTCATTATTTATATATAAATCTGGCATGACATTTAATAGATCTATCTTGATATCTATATTGTCGCTATCGCTCGCTTGTATTGGACTAATTTGATCTATAACCTATGATCTATAACCTATACTTAATTATAGTGTTATATTTCTTCAGCACCTGATGATAAGCTTACGTCAATTGTAGCTTATATAGTCTTGTATGTCAATATTATATCCGTACCTGGATTGTTAATTAACATATCAGACAAAGAAAGTTAACATGGTCAGTTTGAATACAAACATCACTGGTAAATGTCAAATGTAGATATCAATTATCAATAATACATGCATGCTACATATACATGCTACACAAGTACGGAGAATTGGGCTTAATCCTCGACACATTATCTAGGTGAAGTACGAATCACAAGTACCGAGAATTGGACGTAATCCTCGTCCACATTATCTAGGTGAAGTAGGAATCACAAGTACCGAGAATTGGACCTGATCCTCGACACAATATCTAGGTGAAGTAGGAATCACAAGTACCGATAATTGGCCCTGATCCTCAACACAATATATCTAGGTGAAGTAGGAATCACAAGTGCCGAGAATTTGACCTGATCCTTGACACATTATCTTGTTGAAGTACGACTCACAAGTACCGATAATTGGACCTGATCCTCGACACGTTATCTGGGTAAAGTACGACTCACAAGTACCGAGAATTGGAACTGATCCTCGACACGCTATCTAAGTGAAGTATGAATCACAAGTACCGAGAATTGGACCTGATCCTCGACACACTATCTAGGTGAAGTACGAATCACAAGTACCGAGAACTGGACCTGATCTTCGACACGCTGTCTAGGTGAAGAACGAATCACAAGTACCGAAAAATGGACCTGATCCTCGACACGCTGTCTAGGTGAAGTATGAATCACAAGTACCGAGAATTGGACCTGATCCTCGACACACTATCAATGTGAAGAACGAATCACAAGTATCGAGAAATGGACCTGATCCTCGAGCTTCTGACAGCATAATGTAACAACTTGTAATATATTGAGGTTGTAGCTATACAGAGATTCAATATTGACCAAGGGAAACTTTGTTGTATAACTCTAACGCGGTATTGGGACCTGTGCCACCTAAAGTTAACAAGTAAATCAGGTACAACAACATAAGGATATTGGAAAAGGGATTATCTTTTCAATGTGTACCGTAATTTTAATTTACTTGGTGAATAAAAGTGAGCAGGTAAAATAAACCTCTGCTCTCCCTAAATCGATATAATGGTCAGTGATTTCTGTTTATATTGTCATTGCAGAATATCGCGTTAGAGTTATAGAAACGTTATTATAGAGTCGTTGTGGCTCTAAAATTGAGAATTTGTGAGAATTATGTGCAGCCCAAACAGCACAAACTTGTTATCATACACGTTCCAATAACATATTTAAAACAGAACATTCATACTTGTATAAAATACTTACTATTTTGCCATTTGTTTTAAAACTCCATATCAATCCATAAACATTGAACATGTAATGTTAATTAAACTCCAAAGATCTAAAACTACACTTGTATGTTATGTGATGCCATCCAGGCTATACCAAAAGGTCGACTTTACAATTCCACTTTTAACCAAGAGGCACAGTTCCGAAATTGAGTATGTTTTGATAGTGCAGATTGCACAAGTGGTGTGAACATAACTCCATATAAAAGACAATACACATGCTTAGTTAAGCCTTCCAAGCAAAAGTCCACATCACAATTTCAAATTTTAGGCAAGAGAGAGAGAGGGAGAGAGAACATTCCGATGTGCATGATTAAAACGTCAATATCAATCATAGAAATTGCACTTGATATTTTAATCATACTCCACAGACACGGTATAATTCCATCACCCAGTGAACAGTCATTTTCACAATTTCTAATTTCAGCCGAGAGGAAATTTGGAAGTGTTAAAGTTCAATAGTAGATGAGGTATTCACAGACAGAGCGCAACTATGATGCCTAACAGACCAAGCGCCACCATGATGTCTAACTCGAGGTATTCACAGACCTATCACCGCTATGATGTCTAACTCGAGGTATTCACAGACCTAGCACAGCTATGATGTCTAACTCGAGGTATTCACAGACCTAGCACTGCTACGATGTCTAACTCGAGGTATTCACAGACCTAGCACTGCTACGATGTCTAACTCGAGGTATTTACAGACCTAGCACTGCTACGATGTCTAACTCCACAGCAACCTGATAGAAACTCGATATTTAAAGTAAACCGTTCATTATCGTCCATTGAAGACGCTTGTTGAAATATGACGAGAACTGATAAATACCCGGCTCACAAACAACTTACTCTATATTGACTTGTTATGAGAGCTAAAAACCAATACTTTGCACAGTTCGCCATATGGGGGTACAGTTCGTTCAATATATCTCCGTAATCGGATTTCTGTAACAAAACAATATGAAACAAGCTCTCGATATCGGCTACTGAAGAATACATGTTGGTGAAAAACAATTTAAATTTCAAGTTTGTGGATGGGCATTTTCATACAAATGAACCTTGAAAAGTCACCGAACATTGTATACCAGTGAACAACCATTTAATGGGATGTTTGTGGTACTTAATCCAGATAAAATATAGTTTAACATGGCACAGAAAAATAAATGGTCGTGAAAAACCAGTTTAACGTGATGTTTGTTGGTCGGCATTCTCAATCAAACACAGTTTGACAAGTTGCAAAAGAAGGCATACTGGTGAAAAAACATTAAATGTCATGTTTGTGGATCTGATCATGTTAAATAATGAAGTTGCTGCTGGCAGCAGATTCTAACATAGTTTGATATTCGACTTCTCATCAAGTTGAACAACAAATCCGCTGCTGTCATCCAAGCCGATCCTAGTTCGAAAATCGACTTCTTATCAAGTTAAATAACAAACTCACTGCTGGCAGAAAGTTGGACACCAGGCCCTAAGTTCACAAATGATTAATTTCAGGACCAGGATCAAGATCAAATATATATCCTTTGAAATTCAGTAGATATGCTAAGGTAAAGCTTGCTATTTTCAGACATGTGGATATATAAAAACATATCCTTCAATTTCAAAGACATTGAAATAAGTTTTTATGGTCAGTTATAAAACTACTAACTTGGTCCTCTTTTTATAAATTGATCCTAGTTTTTCAGGATCAATTTCAGTTTCAAGAACAATGATTCACTTTTGCAACAGAAAAATGATGATCTGAATAGTTTGAACATGTTAACTTAATGTAGATTAGGTATTCTCTACATGGCTACAAGTTGAAATGGACAAAAGTTACCAAAAACTTCTAAAAATTGGGAACTTATTTTCAGGAACAAATTTGATCCGGATCAGCTGATCCTTTGTGAACTTGGGGCCAGCTCAAAATTGACGAAAGAATGTCAAACTCACTGTCGGCTCGTTATTCGCATGCAGTTAGAGATTGAATATTCAACTACAAACTTTGAACTTGCTGCTTCTCGGAGCTGTTTAAAATGTTCATTTGAACAATTGATTCTGAAAATGCCATTTCTGTTTTAAGCAGCAGTCTCAGAGCCAGAGCAGTAGTCACAGCCGCGTCATCAGTCGCAACAAATGCGCGGATAAAGTCACAACCAATGCTGCACCAGTACCAGCCGCAGTGTACTCACATGTGTGAATATCAAGTTGACATTGTAAAGAACCGGTACGTTCAAGTATTACTAACACAGCTGCTATTGCAGTATTACTGTTGTTTTATTCAATTCTATGGAACAGATTACTGGCTGTCTTAGAATACTGGTAAATCTGGCAGAACATTGTTCAAATAAATATTTTATCTCATTTGAGAGCATGCACTTGTATTATGTCTGATAAATGCCAAGCATTCCATCACCCGTCTGAACCCCTGTACTCGACAAAACAAATATCTATTCTATATGGTTCACGGCAAAGTACACTTTTCCCAGTGCCATCGTTCAATCATTCGTCTGAATCCCTATACTTCACAAAAACAAATAATCATTCTACATAGTTCCTAGCAAAGTGAACTTTTCCCAGTGCCATCGTTCAATCACTTGGTAGAAATTTACGCAGAGGAACAAACATCAAGGCCATACAGTACTTTACATTTTGTCAGCCAATGGTGTTTGCTTTGGTATCTAATACATCATACATCTAGACATATGACAATAGTATTTTACAGACAAATAAGATCAGCTTGATGTACTTTGAGAATTCTATATAGAGTACTACTGTCCAGTTAGGGTAATAAACAGTGGATCAATGGAACAATCCACTAGTATGGTGTAAAAACAAGTAAAAAGGCTTATTACAATAGTTCAGTGCTAAACTTAACTCTACCTGTTTAATAATGGTTTTAATCTTTTGGGTACATATAAATGCAAATATCATGGAAGAAGAGAAGAAGAAGAAGAAGAAGAAGAAGAAACGATGACGTCACTGTCACAATATCCCAACTGGACTGTATTATTAAGTCAATGCTTATAAACATGGCAGTGGAACTTGGTTATATCAAATATTGTTGTGAGTGGACAGAAAGGGGAGGGATGGCGTTAATGATGGAGCTTACTGGTCTGAATGGATTCACTTTTAGTAAACCATATTCGATCAGAATATTGGGTATTAATCCACATATGACATCTGCAACTGTGTACTAACTAACAGCAGTGTTTTCAGCCTCTAATTGCCACCATTACATCAATATGCAGTCGGCAAAATTCATAAAGACCAGTTGAATTCTACCACATTGAACTAAACGCCACATGTGAACGTGACTGGTGTTTTATTAGGTTATTACAACTAAACGCCACATGTGAACGTGACTCAGGTGTTTTATTAGGTTATTACAACTAAACGCCACATGTGAACGTGACTGGTGTTTTATTAGGTTATTACAACTAAACGCCACATGTGAACGTGACTGGTGTTTTATTAGGTTATTACAACTAAACGCCACATGTGATCGTGACTGGTGTTTTATTAGGTTATTACAACTAAACGCCACATGTGAACGTGACTGGTGTTTTATTAGGTTATTACAACTAAACGCCACATGTGAACGTGACTGGTGTTTTATTAGGTTATTACAACTAAACGCCACATGTGATCGTGACTGGTGTTTTATTAGGTTATTACAACTAAACGCCACATGTGAACGTGACTGGTTGTTTATTTGGTTATTACAACTAAACGCCACATGTGAACGTGACTGGTGTTTTATTTGGTTATTACAACTAAACGCCACATGTGAACGTGACTGGTGTTTTATTAGGTTATTACAACTAAACGCCACATGTGAACGTGGCTGGTGTTTTATTAGGTTATTACAACTAAACGCCACATGTGAACGTGGCTGGTGTTTTATTTGGTTATTACAACTAAACGCCACATGTGAACGTGACTGGTGTTTTATTAGGTTATTACAACTAAACGCCACATGTGAACGTGAGTGGTGGTTTATTTGGTTATTACAACTAAACGCCACATGTGAACGTGGCTGGTGTTTTATTTGGTTATTACAACTAAACGCCACATGTGAACGTGACTGGTGTTTTATTAGGTTATTACAACTAAACGCCACATGTGAACGTGACTGGTGTTTTATTAGGTTATTACAACTAAACGCCACATGTGAACGTGACTGGTTGTTTATTGGTTATTACAACTAAACGCCACATGTGAACGTGACTGGTGTTTTATTTGGTTATTACAACTAAACGCCACATGTGAACGTGACTGGTGTTTTATTAGGTTATTACAACTAAACGCCACATGTGAACCTGACTGGTGTTTTATTAGGTTATTACAACTAAACGCCACATGTGAACGTGACTGGTGGTTTATTAGGTTATTACAACTAAACGCCACATGTGAACGTGGCTGGTGTTTTATTAGGTTATTACAACTAAACGCCACATGGGAACGTGGCTGGTGTTTTATTTGGTTATTACAACTAAACGCCACATGTGAACGTGGCTGGTGTTTTATTTGGTTATTACAACTAAACGCCACATGTGAACGTGACTGGTGTTTTATTTGGTTATTACAACTAAACGCCACATGTGAACGTGACTGGTGTTTTATTTGGTTATTACAACTAAACGCCACATGTGAACGTGACTGGTGGTTTATTTGGTTATTACAACTAAACGCCACTTGTGAACGTGACTGGTGTTTTATTTGGTTATTACAACTAAACGCCACATGTGAACGTGACTGGTGTTTTATTTGGTTATTGCAACTTAACGCCACATGTGAACGTGACTGGTGGTTTATTTGGTTATTGCAACTAAACGCCACATGTGAACGTGAGTGGTGGTTTATTTGGTTATTACAACTAAACGCCACATGTGAACGTGACTGGTGTTTTATTAGGTTATTACAACTTAACGCCACATGTGAACCTGACTGGTGTTTTATTTGGTTATTACAACTTAACGCCACATGTGAACGTGACTGGTGTTTTATTAGGTTATTACAACTTAACGCCACATGTGAACTTGACTGGTGTTTTATTAGGTTATTACAACTTAACGCCACATGTGAACGTGACTGGTGTTTTATTTGGTTATTACAACTAAACGCCACATGTGAACGTGACTGGTGGTTTATTTGGTTATTACAACTAAACGCCACATGTGAACGTGACTGGTGTTTTATTTGGTTATTACAACTAAACGCCACATGTGAACGTGATTGGTGGTTTATTTGGTTATTACAACTAAACGCCACATGTGAACGTGACTGGTGGTTTATTTGGTTATTACAACTAAACGCCACATGTGAACGTGACTGGTGGTTTATTTGGTTATTACAACTAAACACCACATGTGAACGTGACTGATGTTTTATTTGGTTATTACAACTAAACGCCACATGTGAACGTGACTGGTGTTTTATTTGGTTATATTTCAACTAAACACCACATGTGAACGTGACTGGTGTTTTATTTGGTTATTACAACTAAACGCCACATGTGAACATGACTGGTGTTTTATTTGGTTAATTAATATAATGACTGTGATGTGTATGGCAAGCCAAATGTCCAATAATTTTGTAAACCCATGTTCACGGGCGTAAAACTAGGTTTTTTGGTCGATAAACTAGGTGTTACGAACGTAAAACCAGGTTTTACGAATGTTAACCCATATTTTCGAGCAAAAACATAGGATAACGTCGTAAACCATAGTTCACGCTCGTAAACATAGGTTTACGTTCGTAAACATAGGTTCACGTTCGTAACCTATGTTTACGGTCGAAAACATGGGTTGTCTTTCGTAAACTATGGTTTACGAGCGTGAACCAGTGTTTACCAGCGTAAACATAGATTAATGGTAGTAAACATAGAATAACGACCGAAATCAGTAGTTAAATCGAGAAACCTAGTTTATCAAACCTAAAACTAAGATTTTCAAATAAACTATGAATTTCGGGCGTAAACATGGGTTTACGGACGTGAACCTATGTTTACGAGCGTAAACCTATGTTTATGAATGAGAACCTATGTTTACGAACGCTAACCCATGTTTTCGAGCATGAACTATAGTTCACAGGCTTGGCATGTATTTCTTGTGTCCAGTTATTACGTGAACCATGGTTTACGGTTGAAAAACTAGGCTTTACGATCGATGGTTTACGCTAGTTATCCTATGTTTTCTATCGAAAAACCTAGTTTTTCGAACGTGAACATGGGTTTACGTAATTATTGGACAATTTACTTGCAATAACCATATGTTACGAACAACAACCTATGTTTTCGGGCGTGAACTTGGGTTTACGAGCGTAAACCATAGTTCATGAACGTGAACCTATGTTTACGTTTGATAAACTAAGTTTCTCGGACATAACTATCAATTTCAGTCGTTATCCTATGTTCACGAGTGAGAACCCATGTTTACGCTCGTAAACCCATGTTCACGTTCGTAAACCCATGTTCACGGGCGTAAACCCATGTTTACGGTCGAAAACACAGGTTAATGTTGGTAAACTATGGTTAACGCTCGTGAACCAGGGTTCACGAGCGTAAACATAGGATAACGGTCGAAATTCATAGTTCAATCGAGAAACCTAGTTTATCGAACGTAAACCCATGTTCACGAGCGTGAACTATGGTTTACGACTGTTATCCTATGTTTTCGCTCGAAAATACGGGTTAACATTCGTAAAACCTGGTTTTACGTTCGTAAAACCTAGTTTATCGACCGTAAAACCTAGTTTTACGACCGTGAACATGGGTTTACGTAATTATTGGACATTTGGCTTGCCATAGATGTGGTAGGCGTATGTCTTGATCAAGATTTCACAATAATACAGAAAATAAATAAATACATAGATAATAATTTAGGCTCTATTTAACAATGCAACTTATTTGACAACATGTAAATGTGACAATCTTCCATGAGATCCTCAACAATTAAATGTTTAGCTAGAAATCTTTGATGAAATAGATCAACTGGTACTTTTCTAAATGCTAGTGCAAATGTCAACAGTTCCATTTACTTGTGCCTTCTCTAATGGTTAGTACAATAAAACCAAGGAATAGCCACTTACAGGACAGAGGAATAGCCGCTTACAAGACAAAAGAATAGCTGCTTACAGAACAAAAGAATAGCCGCTTCCAGGACAGACGAATAGCCGCTTACATGACAGATGAATAGCCGCTTACATGACAGATGAATAGCCACTTACAGGACAGATGAATAGCCGCTTACAGGACAGATGAATAGCCGCTTACAGGAGAAAGAAATAGCCGCTTACAGGACAGAGGAATACCCGCTTACAGGACAGAGGAATACCGGCTTACAGGACAGAGGAATACCCGCTTACAGGACAGAGGAATACCGGCTTACAGGACAGAGGAATACCCGCTTACAGGACAGAGGAATAGCCGCTTACAGGACAAAGGAATAGCCGCTTACAGGACAAAAGAATAGCCGCTTACAGGACAGAGGAATAGCCGCTTACAGGACAAAGGAATAGCCGCTTACAGGACAAAAGAATAGCCGCTTACAGGACAGATGAATAGCCGCTTACAGGACAAAGGAATAGCCGCTTACAGGACAAAAGAATAGCCGCTTACAGGACAGAGGAATAGCCGCTTACAGAACAGAGGAATAGCCGCTTACAGGACAGAGGAATACCCGCTTACAGAACAGAGGAATAGCTGCTTACAGGACAGAGGAATACCCGCTTACAGGGCAGATGAATACCCGCTTACAGGACAGAGGAATACCCGCTTACAGGACAGATGAATACCCGCTTACAGGACAGAGGAATACCCGCTTACAGGACAGAGGCCTTTAAAGGATCCAGCTGATAAAGACACTATGTGAATGTCCATATTGATATCAGATATTAAATACATTAGACCATTTTGTAATCCGATTACTGACTTAATGATAAAATAGACAGAGATTTCTGGGAAAATGTGAAGATTTTCTCTTATTTACATTGGAAAACCGACTGTAGGGATTCGGTAATGAAAATAAATTGAGTTATGTAGCCATACAAAATACATTAGGCCTTATTAAATATAGGTTCAGTGTGCTAGTAGGTAAGTAGGGCATTCCGTCCACACTGTCTGCAGTAAATTAGTAGATGATACACCTTTTTTGCCAGTAAGCTATCATTGTCGGATACCCACGATCGATTGCATTATTTTATACTCATACCAAATGAAGTTGTACGTAATGTGTACCGTGGATATCCGACGATGGTCAGCTATCTGCTGAATATGGCTATCATATGTGTGCCTCCACACCCGAGTCGCCGGATTAGACAGCAATCGCACTAACCACTGAGCTACAGAGGTCAACAATATTTATTTTAGCTTTTAATTAATGTATACAGTCAGTGCTCATGATTATGATATTATTGATAAAACTCCTGTGCTAATGCTAATTAATCATGCATAAACGACGATAATTAATTAATCATCAATCTAAAAATGTCGTTTTATTTTTGTCGTCTGGCTCCAAGCGTCTGTATAAGGCATGAATCGTAAGCACTGGTGCAGAATTAGCATGGAACCTAATTGCACTGTAACTGTACCAACAGATGACACATGCGTACAATGCGCTGGCTTAGAACAAGAAGGTCGTAACTACCAAATCGATATATTGAGAAAACAAGAGAAAACTTGCTGTAATTTACTCTTTACCTATGGGAAAACACGTTTTTAAAACTTCATTTTGGTCAACATGACAATTTCAGATTTTCATGAAAATATGCTCATAAGAAGGGCCTTGTGAAGCAGATTTCAAATATGTAAGAGACATATAAGGTCGTAAGAGGTAGTTCCGACCTTCTAGTTCTAAGCCATCAAATGGCAACCTGATACTGAGTAGCAATATTAGAACACGCTGTAAAATCAATGGATACATGCTAGATACAAGCTATTTGATGCGCATGGACCTCAAATGCATTTCAAATACATTGTACTAGTAATCGATTTTATTACTAATGGATAAAATTTAACATTAATCAGTGATTCACAATTCATCAAATTACCTCAGAGATCCATTGTGGCAAACAAGGCCATTATTGGCAGTGATTATTGAAAATGTCGTGTTAATATTAGGTCTATCATTCCTAGTTCGCGATAAATATTCAATGATAATTATCGAAGATGATATCAGCCCATTATGGAAGATGCAACTATATAATTATTATATAATTGCCATTGTTATACCAGATATCTGATGGTGGATGTCTTCATAGTCCAGTGACACAAGGAATTAGCTCATTTAGTTATATGATATAACATAAATAGTCAATTGAATATTCAACACCACCATATTTATACATCATTTGTACTAAACCTCTCCCTGAATAAATGCTCTATCATCGTGCAAATGAAATGTAACTTCGAACAACCTTTAACCACAGGTGGAAGAATCAGTCACAGACTTAAAAAATAGACTTAAAAAGTTTGTTTCACTATTTACTTAACAATCTGCAGATTTGGATTATACAGTAAATTGTGAATTTTTTATATATTTTGTAAGACTATTTTTTAAGTCTATGACTGATACTGCCACCAGTCCTGTGCCTTTAACATGTAGCAGCTTATGGGTAACTATATAATACCATCATTATTTCCCTCAAACATATTTTCACATTTTGTACATATATACTAGTAGTTTTAAGATCTAGAAAGCTGACGAATTCTGGTTGATATTGATTACTCCAAATTCTGTCCATAATTATGTTTGTCAATAAGGCAGTAGCTTTAGGGAATGATAAAGTAGACTTGATGATGAAGCTGTGTAATACTGGTTTCGTTGGTAACCATTTCATACTGTACTCACTGATTTTTTCTTGAAAAAAAATAGACTGCCTGTGCCTATAAATTTGAGAAATTTAATGCAAAAAGTCACAAAATTTGGAATAATTAAAATGATTGTTTTGAGTATTTTTAAAATGTGTTCATATTTGGCTTTTACTACTGATAGTAGCAAAAGCCATGGTCAGTTTATAAATCAACTGTTTTGACTTAAAAACAGTCATATCAATAAGTTGGTTTTATAACTATGGGGGCCATGGGGAAATGCATGCCCTCTATTTGGGAAAATGATGACGTAGAAGTCATTTTGCAAGGGAAAAGTTCCTTTATAAGGCTGTAAAACTAGCCAAGAAAAATCACTGGTACTGTAGTCGATCAATCTCATCCTCAACTTCTAGTTAATCTTGTTTAAAGCAGTATTAGATTGATTATTGTTTATTTGAGATCTGAAATATACATTCTTGGTGATCTCAACATAAATTACTTCCCAAATAAACTTGTTTAACTACTGTCATTTTTGTTACCGTTGTTCTCACGTTGGCGTGACGCTGACGCCCGCAATCGAGAGCGACGCCACGTTAGAGATAGGTGCAACCTGAAAGACACACGCTAGGCATCACACGTACCCATAACACACGTACAATTGACCGGCTGTCACCTTTTACCGCTCGTATCGCGTATTGAAGCAAATGCTGGATAGTCTTGACGACGCAAACGTCATTTTGATGACGTTAGTAACCTGCATGTTCTGGAGCGGTCATCACTAAATTATTTGACTATCATATCAAAATAACATGTTTGCTACTGATTCCAAGAGTTCCAAGACGCGTATAAGCAGACATCGAACCATGATGGGTATCAAAGGTGATGCTGGCATTTTCTGTGACTTTTGTGTTGCTACCCTACGTCGATTGACGTTAATTGCCATTAGCTAGCACGTGTTTATCAAAATCATTTTTGGTATACTCGTACATGTTTCCGACATTTGGTATTACATGTCAAAAGAAATACTTATTCTTCTTCTTTCAAAATGAGTATCGTAGTAAGAAATTATACTCTGTGTTGCTAAACTTATTTTATAGCGTATTTATACTGCGCAACCAAGTTTAGCTAGTGAAGTTTTTATACCATCATATGGCATAAGTAACCATTTACCTGTATGTTTCACAAGGCTATACAAATCAAATATTCAAAAGAAAAACAAACATAATCACATAAAATATCGCAGTTTCAAAAGATTTGATGAAACATGTTTCAGAAACAACTTGGCCTCGCCAAATCTGTATGATCCTAATTACTGCTTAAAGCGAATGCTTTTGACAATTATTAAATTATTCGCAATAAAGTTATATCAATGATAAATAAAAGTAAAAAGTCCTTTTATGATAATTCTTCTGTATTATGGAAAGCTCTTCATAATATCAGTGAGCAAAATAATCCCAGCAAACACACGACGTCGGTACAACGTTGGATCAACGTTGGATTCGGGTCGCGACGTCGGAGACCCTAATCCAACGTTAATCCAACGTTTTAACCCCGACGTCTAACCAACGTCGGGGTGCAACGTTGTTACAACGTCCGATTGTGGTCAGAAACGAGTAAGACGCAATAACAATATATAATTATTGAACAAGCTGATAAAATTATCGAAAGCCTATTTGTTGTTGTAGAAACCCTACAATTGTAGTAGCAATTGAGAGTCAGTTCCCTTTACTGTGCTCAGAAAGTGTTAACTAGGCGGCGCTCCAAACTGGTGGTAAAATTATCTTACTTCTATTCAGAATAAAAAAGTATTACCTCCCTTGAATAGAAATATGAGTAAATTTAATATTATTCTTCTTCTTACTATTATATTTACTTTCAGTACAAATAATAGTATTTCATAAGTTCAAAGTAAATTGATACATGTACATTTTTTTCTAAATTCTACCACATAGTTGCCTGGAAACTTTACATGTAAATGTGATATATAGCTTGTAAATTTCCAACTTGAAAATATATAATATAGAACGCCTTGGATTAACAAGAAGCTGTTCAACTGCTCCTTCCTGCAAAGACACTATGTACGTATAGTAGTCGCAAAGCAGAGTATAGAGTGGTGTTTGATGTATCAAAATTTTCATGCAGTACTGCAGAAAATATTCATTGCATTTACAAATACGTTGGGTGGACGTCAGAATCTGACGTTGGGTAGACGTTAGAATCCGACGTTGGACAGACGTTAGAAAATGACGTCTAAATGATTTGCAAAACCAACCAAAATCCAACCGTTATCCAACGTCGGGGTCTAACGTCTACACAACGTTGAGCCAACATCAAATGTTTACTGGGATGCCCGTGAGTTTTGATTCCAAAAACATTGATCTTAAATGGCTATACCATCGAAACGCAGACTGGGATTTTAAATGCTCTTATCAAATATTTTATTAATATCTAAGATATGATTGAAAAACTAAATTTGTGAAAGAACATTTCTATCAATCGCAAATGCATTTAGATAAAGGACTGTTCAAACCACAGGTAACTGTATCCTTGATAAAGACTTATTCACTAAAACGAATGAATTTTTTCTATAAATATTTGTAATATACACTGTATATTTGTTCTAAAGTAGCCAGAATTTCAAGGTATTAAAAAACAAAAAAATGACTATCAATATCTTCATACCACTGGCACCAGAACACCAAACTGTGGTTCAAATTATATATCAAAATAAGTTTTAAGCCTACAAAATCCAAACACAAATTCAAAAACGCAAATTTATTGACAAGGCCCCGTTCGTAATTGTCTATAGACAAATGAACGGGGCTTGTCAATAAATTTGCGTTTTTGAGTTTGGGTTTGGATTTTGTTGGCTTAAAACTTATTCTGACTTATAATTTGAACCACAGTTTGGTGTTCTAGTGACAGTGCTTCATACACTAATTGCATTCATATAAAACATTTCTAAAAGTACAATTTATAAGTAAACAGTATTTTTTTCAGACACTTAGGTTTCTCGTTTTCTCAAAATAACACTTCGGTACTATATTCTTCTTATACGTCCTCAATATAGTCATCCGTATAGCAAACACATTGTTTCATGGTTATAGGAACTATTGACATACACAACTATCCGATTATCTGTATCTCTATGTTGATTAACTTGATTTTGGTTTAACACGTTCCTCAAGGATGTAAATACACAGTGGTTGCAATGATTCAAACAGTTTGGGCTGTACCAATAATTCCATACCCTTAAAAAACCCAGCAACAACGCTTTGAGAAAAAAAGGCGTTGTAGTCAAATCATTATGGAATGGTACAAGCTCCTACGATCAGGAATCGAACCAGATAACCATCGACCAGGTTCAAACCAACCCGGATCGTCGACTAACCAATAGTCTTCTTCTTCTTCCTTCAGAATATGGTCAGGAGTCGAATTTTCGACTGTAGTTGTGACCCGTTTACAAGGGGATGGAGACAGGTATATCTTCCAGATAAAATCATCATTACAGTATGTACAAGGTCCTGGTGGTTTAAGCATGTAAGGCGAAGGAACCGCCTCAGAACAGATCATCCAAGGCGAGCGAAAATCTTTCGCCTGCTTCGATGTTTGTGATGCTGGTCGGTGCTATTCAAACATCAGTATGACAAATGACAGTTTTTCTTTGGTCTTGGTGATGGTTGAATATCGACATACACAAACATCAACATGACAGAACAAATGATAGAACATATGACAGAACATATTGTGTCACTGTCCCGAGTGATCGAAAGCGATTGATCAAGGGAAATGACGAGTTGAAGTAACAGGAAAACTCTAGATTTCCCCATAGACACAAATCGTTTCAACAGTTTCCACAGATCACTACAATGTAATATCGCCTCTAAACAAACACTACATATCGTTTGATGTCAATAGCTCGATGTATTTGTAGAATATGTCAATGAGTTTGTATTTTGATCCTCTGTATTGAGCGGAGGATAAAAGTTGATATAATGTACGACCAAACAACTGTACAACAATCAACAGGCTGAATACAAGCATTTCAGAAACGCTATTTAGTGTTTCCCACCCAACTAGAGATGATCCTGGTTGGTAACCCAGGGGTAGTCTCGTGTGTATCGGTACTTTACAACGGGCACGTTTAGGAACCAAGGAATCTATTCGAAACGAGCTAGGGTATCGCACTCGGATTCCTTGTATTTCACCTATGTCTCTAACATTTGCGATAATGCCCCAGAGTGGGCCCTGCCAATTACATGGAAGAAGAAGAAGAAGAAGAATAAGTAATAGTCAGAGAGAACTGTTATAGAGTTAAGTAGCTGCTGCTAGAGATCCGTATTGACGTATTATTGACGATGTTGGTCATGGTTGCCAAATTTGGTTGCCTACAATGGAGTTTAGTTTTTGATTGCAAGTATTGATCCTGGTTTCATACATAGGCGATTTCGCCACATATGATTCTCGTATGAAATGTTCTGCATATGATACTCATATGGTTCTCATATGAAAATGGGATCATATGAGAATCATATGAAAGGTTTCATATGAGAATTATATGTGGCGAAATTGCCTGTATACATTGGAGGTTAGTTCTTGATTGCAAGTATATATTGACGATTTGACCCTTGTTGACAGCACTGTAGGTCAGGTTCCAAGTGAATATCAGTTATTTTAAAAGTGTATAATAATTATATGGTATTTGATACACAATGCATGATGTTTGTCCACGAGCTGTTTCGTTTGACCACGAAGTGATATGTGTATCTAGTGTCCCTGGTTTGACATAGTTGTTACATATTTGTGGCTATGTAAGAAACTCACTGGAAAACATTCACCCTTGTTACCCAAAACAAATATTCAAATCGTGAACTAGCAACAAAGTTGCAGCCAGTGTGCCTCACCATTCACGGTAAACAACATCTCCACAACATGGACAGTAGATGACTTTTTGTTATGAAGTGAAATGATAAACAATTCACTTTTCAATTTAAAAGCATTCAGCATTGATCTAATTTGCAAGAATAAAGATGTTATAAATTATTTTGGTGCATTCGCAATTGAAATTTACCATCGTCATAAAATCAGTGCTTGATCAAATAGCAAAAATGCTGAAGTATCCACACCGTCACACAACATTTTTGCCGAGAGAAGGTCAAACTCAATCAGAACAACTTTATTCAAATATTCTAAGAGAAAAAGGGGGAAGTCAGTATAAAGGACGTAGAATTTCAGACATGCGGTTCTAGTACTCATATTGCTGGCTTAAAATGAGAAGGTCGTAAGTACAATTTCAATATTTTGAAGAAAAAAATGTCTGATAATAACTCTTTACCTGTGGTACATATCAGTTTGGTGACAAGTTCCGATTTTCATGAAAATAGGTTCATAAGAAGCGCCTTATGAGGCAGATTTCAAATATGTATCAGTCTTACAAGGTCGTAAATAGTAGTTACGACCTTTTCATTCTAAGCGCTAGCGATATACACACCATTCAATGCATGATAAATAACATCGAATAATAAACAAATGAGAAATTGTTCCGACATCACTAATTAGCGTAACAAAAGTCAAATGTGATATATTGACTGTAACAAGATGCTTATAGTCTAGCAAACATCGAGGGAAATCAATAAGTATTGCGTATTGTCTTTGCTTACACAGAGAATGTATAACTTAGTTGAATGTAACATAAACGCATCATTAATCATCTGGTTAACGTTCATTGATATGGTGTCACACCGATGGAAAGTACTACCGGGTCGTAGTATGCTAAAATAGTCCCTTTCAAAAATTTGATATATATGTCTGTTGAAGCACTGTTTTAATGTGGAAAATGCTGATTGATCAAATATGACCTGCATGCTAACTTTTAAGAGTGTTTAATTGATATTTTTCTGAATTATCTTTCCCTTGCTGAAGACTGACAATGTATGTGTGCTTCGGTCAAGTCAGCTTTTGAGGCATGGAAAATAGCGTTGTCCTTCCAGAATCCCTGCAGTAGCTCGAAAACGAAACTATCGACATGCCATTTTCTCCAGCTTATTTTGGATAACAGGGATTGCTTTTTATGGAAACGGCCACAGAAAATCACCCGGAATGTCAGTGAAACGGAGGGAGAGATGCGAATTTGGGTCATTTTGCATTAATTCCAATGACAGAAAATTCACCGGTGTGACACCTATATATTACAGTGCTGTTTGTTTCATGTTACTTGTATTGTTGACTCTGTGACGTGTACATGAAAGCAATTGTGCTTTTTTTCATTATGATGTCACGTTATTGGTAATTCTGACTAAGCTGAGTACGCAACTACATAATCGTTTAGTTCCTGTTGGTGGCTAATTTACCGTGTGTCGTTGTTTGTGACAAGAAGGGACAAGGCGAAATGGTGAAATTACGACAAATTCAACTTTGTCTCCCATTCGTGTTTTCGAGTTTTCGCTTCTAAAAAGTTTTTTAATGTTTTACATTTTCGTCTTGTCGCAAAACCACTAAATGGCATATCTCATGAACTTTGCATATGTCTTTCCTTGTATTTACAAGATAAACTTATGACACGTCCACGTTGTTTGTCCGTATCCGCCTCCCTCTGTTTAAAACGCTGTATCGGCACCCTCTCTGTGCAAACAATGGTTTTTGAGGACACCAGTCGACCGACAGGAGAGGTACGTAAATTATTGATTTTGCCCAAAATACAGATTTGTGCTTAAAAACGATAGCCCACGGAACAACCCAATGGTTAACCACCGTCTTCATGTTGTTCCATTTGTTATATTAGTTGCCACAAGTTCAAACTTAGATAGACTGTTGACAGTGGTACTTCTTCAAATGAGCACGGAGTCATATTTATGACACTTAAATGCGATTTGTTCTCCATATAGGGAATATCTCTCGCCTCAGATGGAAAGTCCTTGAACCAATCCGGAAATAACCGTTGTTTAAGCACAAATTAGCATGTTTGACCAAATAAATGATTTTCTTCCTGCTCCTTCCTCAAAATTCATAATTTTGCTCAGAGGGTGTGCCGGTGCCAGAACAGAGAGGGTGCCGATACAGCACTTTGCACAGAGAGTGTGCCGGTGGCAGAACAGAGAGGGTGCCGATACAGCACTTTGCACAGAGAGTGTGCCGGTGCCAGAACAGAGAGGGTGCCGATACAGCACTTTGCACAGAGAGTGTGCCGGTGCCAGAACAGAGAGGGTGCCGATACAGCACTTTGCACAGAGAGTGTGCCGGTGGCAGAACAGAGAGGGTGCCGATACAGCACTTTGCACAGAGGGTGTGCCGGTGCCAGAACAGAGAGGGTGCCGATACAGCACTTTGCACAGAGAGTGTGCCGGTGCCAGAACAGAGAGGGTGCCGATACAGCACTTTGCACAGAGGGTGTGCCGGTGCCAGAACAGAGAGGGTGCCGATACAGCACTTTGCACAGAGAGTGTGCCGGTGCCAGAACAGAGAGGGTGCCGATACAGCACTTTGCACAGAGAGTGTGCCGGTGGCAGAACAGAGAGGGTGCCGATACAGCACTTTGCACAGAGAGTGTGCCGGTGCCAGAACAGAGAGGGTGCCGATACAGCACTTTGCACAGAGAGTGTGCCGGTGCCAGAACAGAGAGGGTGCCGATACAGCACTTTGCACAGAGAGTGTGCCGGTGCCAGAACAGTACCTCCGGTCAATATTCCATCTTGGACTGAACTTGTGTCAACTAATATAACAAATGTAACAATATGAAGACAGTGCCAATCATCAGGTGGTTCTGTGGGCCATCGTTTTTAAGCACAAATCTGTATTTTTGACTAAATAAATCATTTTCTTTCCTATCCTTACTCAAATTTCATTGTTTTGCACAGAGAGGTTGTCGGTGCCAGCACAGAGAGGGTGCCGATACAGCACTTTGCACAGAGAGGGTGTCCGTGAATTGATGACTTTAATTATTTTAGTAAGGAGATTAGACCTGCAATCTGAACGTACCCGGTATGTGTTACCTAAATGCAAAATGGAAACTTGGTGATCACTAAATGGAAGGCAAACGTTCAGTCCTTAGGTAATTAAGTGTAGAATGGAAACCAAAACGTGTCTGTCCTTATTTTTTAAAATGCAAAATTGAAACTTGATGGCAGTTCAGTTAAATAATTCAAACTGCATATTAGACAATACATGACACTTTACTGATTAAAACTCTCCCTTTTGAGATGTTCAACCAAATATTTGATATTTATCAGTGAACTGTGGAAGATTATTTATAGCAAATTAGTTTTCTAAATATCTGATTTGTCGCACTGATATGAAAAAAATCATATTACTTGTGGAATACCCCACGTATATCTCTAAAAAGACAGCTCTTCACGACAATTTAATATGACATTTTATAAATATGTTTTATCATTCATACATGTACTAGTATATGTGAATGGTGTGTAGACAGAAACATCCGTTTTTATCACTATACTTTTGTTAATTGTGTTTAACTCCAATTACGAATTAAGCATCAGTTACATTATCATCTTCTTTTATGCCTTTAATGCTATGCTTTCTCTATTTTAAATAAATTGTTACAATGTACTCTTTTATGCTGTGCTTTTACATGTCATGTTCTGTATGACCCTTGATCAGAAATTAAAATTATTCTATTCTATTCTTTTCATCCCTGTTTCGATAACCCTCTCAGAGTTTGATTATCCTATCATGATACCGTCATTCCTACAAATCTGTGTCATGGGGAGGCACGCGTGCAACAAGTGTCGTTAGGCTGTAAAATTACTGAATTGATTCAAACAAGTTTTCAATCAACACACGAACATCAGAACGCAGAGAGACAATCCACACATTATTACAGACCCGTGTGTTAGTCAGTATCGTATCGGCAATGTTATCACGAGGATATAAAGCAACTAGAAAACAAAACATGCGAGACAATATTGCTTACGATTCATACAAATGTCACTTACCTCAAAATAGTGGTTTTAGAAAAAAAAGAAAATCTACAAGAACAGACTATATTCCAACACACTACAATTGAATCGATGAGAAGAGCCTAGACAAGGCAACTCTACTTGGTGTGTGCGGTCGACTGTATGGATCAATAAACTAATCATTATGAAGACTGCGTTGAACGATTGCTCAATAGTGTGTTGTGGTTTCTACCACGATATTCTACTATAGAGAGAATCATGCTACTTGTGAGAGTATACCGCTATTGATGTTGCATGATTTTTTGCGAAGCGTACAGAGTAATTAAATTCGCAAGAAGAATTTTCGATTTTTTTTATTTCTTTAGTTTTGTTCCAATTCTCAGCTAGGTACTTGGTACTAAATCGAGGAGGGTTTTTTATCCCACAGTGTAAACATAATTACCCCTCTTCCAATAATGCAGAGAAAATAAAATATTAAGTGCTTTAAAATGCAAGGAGTACATAATTCAACACAGCGAAGCAAAAGTGAAACGATATTTCCTAAAACTACTTGTACTCATATATAGGAACTCAAGGGAAACTATTGACGGTGTATACCCGTCTCGGCACCCTCTCGGTGCAAAACAATGGTTTTTGAGGACACCAGTCGACAGGAGAAGTACTTAAATAATTGATTTTGCCAAAAATACAGATTTGTGCTTACGAAGCGATAGCCCACGGAATAACCCAGTGATTAACCACTGGTATTTCAATATAGGAAATATCTCGCACCTCAGATGGAAAGTCCTTGAACCACTTTGACCTCTAAAATTGGGTTGTTCCAAGGGCTATCGTTTTAAAGCACAAATCAGCATTTTTACCAAATAAATCATTTACTTCCCTATCCTTCCTCAAAATTCACTGTTTTGCACAGAGAGGGTGCCGGTGTCAGCACGGAGAGGGTCCAATGCAGCGTTTTGCACAAAAAGGGTGCAGATACGGATATACACCGTTGAATTATGAAACTAAAACAATGATAATAATAACGACTTTATTTTAAGAGGCAACACAGTTGGGCAAGCCCAGTCTTCCCTGTGAGCCTCTATGGCAAAACATATTTACAAAGATAGTATGACATATAAGTAATAAACAGTCTGAAGTATAACAACACAATATAAAAGTATTATAGGTGGATTTTTCAACATGTCGCAAAGTATTTTGCTGCAAGAATTTTGCCATTGAATACTATTTGGATGGATGAGACGAAGATGTACAAAAGGAGTTCAACAATTAACAGTAAATTCTCTCCTAGTAATTACAACTGAACCACACTCGCTCAGTTATCATGACCAGTGGCATTATAGTTATAGCCTCAAAATATAACATATATATATTCATCGGCGTGTTAGTTAATTCATAAATTTGATAATTATGAAGTAATTGGATTAAGAATTACACCGATATCATGTCTAATTCACAGGTAATAGTATCGTTGAAAAAAATGAAATTGAAACAAAATTTTTTCTCGAAATTTAGGTATTATATAGTATAATACCTAAATTTCGAGAATTTTTTTTTCAATTTCAATTTTTTTATTTCTTTTTCGACGATACTGGTACCTAGCTGTGGTCTAATTCAGCGACATGAAGAATACCAATCACATTTTGTGACAGTTGAATCCTTATATACATATACGTGGACCGCCAAGCCTTGCAGCTTTATAATCCTATATTCATTCATTTTCTAACCTAGTTATGTATAATGCTGTTGCCGGTACCACCTAAAGCACTGGCCCCGATCTCACGAAACAACTCAATCTGAGATAAATCTCACCTAAAATACTGCTATATGTGTCGATTGGATAGATTACATGGGAGGATGTACTAAATATTAGAACTAGCACCATACACAGAAAACATTATTTCCAGATTGTTACAGTACAATTTAATGAGTTTGAACTTCAGATTTATCGGAAATCCAGACTGTGATTTGGGCAAAAACTCAATTTGAGATGAGATTTCTACTTGAGATGTTACGGGAGATCGGGGCCTGGTCACTTCCCCGCTATTCTTCGTCTTTACTGTGCTGGTGCAAGCTTGTACGTCATTGCTTTTACAGAATTTGGTCTTTGGTGAATTTAACCTACCTTAAAATAAACAATTAAACCTGAACAAATGTTTTTGTTTTAGATTTAAATTTTCAAAAAAAAATTTTATTTTTCGTTTTCAACGATACAGTTACTTGTGTTTTTGCTTCGGTCCACTGGCAAAATGTTTACAAGTCTGTAATGAGAGATCCAAAATGCTTAGAACTGTCTGTCGTGTGATATAAACTCTTTGATATCAAAAGATGCAGTGATAACTAACAAACAAAGAAATATGAGTAGAATCTATGTATTTTGCTTAGTTGACATTAACGTGACATGTGAAAGTGTGAAACACGTGCCTCAACCTGGGAGTCTAGCAATCCTACGTGTTTATCAACATGTAGACATGCTGTCCTACAAATGATACGGCGGCTTGGTCAACTGACCGATATTCCTGTCTATAGTGCCAACATTTGGAAACATACTGTTAACATCCTCACATGGGGAAGATATGACCTTTATCCATTTGACCACCGGTAGACTGACAAGAGTACACTTGAAATAGCCCTCACTTAGAACGAAAACGAAAGTAAAAGTGACAATCGATTTCGGACGACGTTAAGTTTTTAACCATTATTCTGTAAATATTTATGCGATCCACTTGAAGAGAACAAAAAAAGGTAGTGCAATGCTAATTTAAAGCTCCAATCGAGTCATTTGCTCCGTGAGTTCGTTAACTCTTGACAAACAGCACTGAAAAGTACCTCTTTTGACGGACGGTGCAGAAAAACGTAAATGTTTTCTTAATCATAGCTAAAGTATACATTTTTTCACAACGCTATTATGATTCAAACTTTTACCTGGCATGTTCTTAACCTTTGTTGAAATCCTAGTCAACACGCACAAACAAGCATGTAATTGAAGAAAAACAACATTACGTTGTGTACTGGGTCTAGTTTTTTACTGTACAGTGTCTAGTTTTTATTCATAACTCGAATATAGATAATATGGGTGACATTTGATGAAAGAAAATACATGAAATTGACACATGCTCCTGGTGGACAGACAAGCGAACGAACGGACGAGGAGGGAATGTATAGTGGACCTGACAAACGTTGGCTGTTATATTTAGACGGCTTTATAAATGGTTAAAGTTATGTTTGTGCGAAGTGTTACTATACAGGCAACTGTTTCGTGAAAGCATCATTTGAGAAGACACCTGTCTTATGCAGCTGTTTCAGTATAAAATTACAAATGATAGTTTATAAGTACATGTATATCAAAACCAGTACAACAACCCAAGTGCAGCCCCGTTTGTAGAACAATACTGTCCTTAAAACAACCAATTCAAATTTCCCGATAAACCGATATTTACTGACCTCTTTACAGCAGCAACCTCTAAATTGGTAAACACTGTAGTTCCCAACGTATGCTGCTTAATGGAGGTTGTTCTGTAAACATGAACAGTGCCTGGTTTTAACAGCAACATTTAATGCATGCTGGTTGTATCATGATGGTTGTTTCAGACAAGATAGACTGTATATATTGAACAAACACGGAGTAAAAACGTACCTTGTGCATGTACGGCTGTCCATGAAAAAAGATTAAAAGAAACGCATCCGGAAGCATTCTAAGGCAGTGTTTTTATTTCAGTTATTTAATATCTTTGTTTAATAGAATAGTGTAATCAATGCGGTGGTTAACGATCGGGTTGTGTTTGTTTTGGGTAAATAACTAGAACGGAAGTCAATTGATTGAAGCAAAGAAACATCTCATTATAAACTTGATTGCCCGGGGTTAGTGCAACCCACTGTGAAAGATTTAGGGTAGTATTTAAAGTATTTTTTTTTAAAGATTAATGAAAACTTCCAATGTGAGCGTAAAGTAAGCGCTTTGATAAAACAATACTCACATGTAGAGTGCTAATTATCAACCAATAATCACACGTAGAGTGCTAATTATCAACCAATAATCACATGTAGAGTGCTAATTGTCAAACAGTACTCAAAGGTTTGTTTTTATTTAAAATCATTTTGGTTTTCGCGCATGTGCACAAGGTAGCTCCACCCTCCTCAAGGAACTACATTGTACACAAGCGCGTAAAGTAACAACTGTATTCCGTGTCAAATGGCTACGGGACGCGCTCTAATGCCTTTGCACGTGAGTCGTGCCTAGTACTTCAGACCCCCAGCTTTGACAGCTGACAAATGGATATACCCGCTGGCAAAGTAATGTTGAAAGTCCTAATCTGTCAGTACATAGCATATATACGTAGCATAGTGCCTCTTCGTAGTGGCATGGATCAACTAGACACCGTACGGCACCAGGCTAGACTATAGAGGGCTCACAAGAGAACCATGTGCGGCTGCAGCGCCAGAACAGTTGTCGACCAATGGTTCCCGAGTCGCTGGGTATAGTGACCCCTGTGACCAAGGCTTACTGGGTCAAGTTGTTAACCACTGCCTTCTGGTTCGTCGTTGGATCGACAAAGGGGTAAGGGTGCGTGGTAACCACGACAGTAAACACAAGGAGTTGAAATCAGCGATGTTGGGCCACTGGTATTCCCTTAACGTACCACAGCATCATGTAAAACCGTCATAACTACACGATCTGCTAAGAACTTAGAACTTGATAAGACTACATTCACAAACATTAAATTTCACAGTAGTGTACTAACATACTTAAGTAAACTTCCTTCCCAAATAAAAGGCATGTAAGTACAGATATCCATCGTTTTCTAGCGGTCTCGATTCCCACAACCATTCGTTTTTAGCGTAGTTACAATAATTATTTAGGCACTAAATCTATATTTAGGATTATTTCTATCATATCCTTAAATGAAAACACAATAGTCATGCATGATTTCCAGAGGTAATTAAAGTCCTATAAATGACAGATTGTATTGACCAATGGGAACAGATGTGGAGCTCATATCAATGAGGACGACCTACAGTACACTAGTATATCACAGATGTCCCAGCCGGTACGTACAACATATGTTACACAACAATCAGACCGGATCACATTGCTGAGTATATAAATAGGCCAAAGTGACATGCGAATCCACTTTGAACTGGTATAAGCACAAACAACGAGAACAGCTAAGAATACCATTGATGCAATCATCAGAGAACACCATAGTAAAAATGAAAGATAAATTTGCAAAATCGCGCATAGAAATATGAAAATTGCACATAATATCGCAATTACTAGGATCATAAGAATGTTTTTCAATTGGTTTTACGCAAACACGTTGTGTCTTGTGGTATGTTATTAACGCATATATTACATAGGAATATTTTAAAAAGTCAATGTGTTAAGGGAGACATTTGTACCATTTTTAGGTCCACTTGATGCTATTTCTTTATTGTTTGTTGATGTCTCTACACCACTCGTGAAAATATTACACAAGCTGCTCACTCGGTGAATTATTTAACGACCATACACGTAAAATACAAAAATCCTCTATATATTAAACTCGTTCAGGAAATATAATTAAGCTAGCCAAAAGCTCGCTAAATAAAATTTCCAAAACTCGTTTCACATAAATTCATGTCAATTGACAACTCGTGATATATATGACCAATCTAAATTGAACAAATTCAGATGGACTAATGTTTATTTTAAAGCTCCAGAACTATCATTTGCTCAGCTGTTCAGTAAATTATCGACGATCAGTACCGAAAAATACTGACTGGGTCGTCCTGCAGCGGGGCCTTAGGGAACTTGTTTGGGTCTTGGCTGCGTTTCATTCGGTCTAATGGAATCACCGCTATTCTATAATATCTTTGTGGAATTGGGTCATCCTGCATTTTTTTCGTCGGTGACTTGTACTTGTAATTTTTTCTTTGGTTTATGAGTGGGAATTGCTCAGTGTGGTTGTGTTGTGGTGTTACTGATTTCTGTGCTCGACTGGTTAGGTGTGTTGCCTTCCCAGTCCGATTTCCTCATACCTTTTGTGCACTCACCCTTCAATTTCCTTTGCACTTTGCTTCATTGGCCTTATTCTTTAAAACATTGAACAGTCTCAAATGATTACCGGTATTCTTGTCACAATAACATGTTTTCCTGGAGACTGGCTCATATATGAAATCTGGTGAATGATGCATACGTTGATGGATTATTGTGACATTTATATGTCTATTGTGTTGTGAACGGTGACCCTAATTCAACTGTTTCCTGCAAATGTCAAAAATCTTTATCGAGCTTGAACTTTGCTTTAAGAGTCTATATCTGATTAGAAACTAGCACAGAATATAGACGCGTGTCTATCTGATGATTCTTATAATACAATTATATCCGACCGTTACTTAGCAACAATTGACATCAGTGTAAATCATAAAGTACGGACGCCTTACAAATCTAAACTTTGGTTTATATATCAGTAAGAATTGGTATATTCATGTTTTACGCTGTAACTTGATATTTTTTCAGTTATATATAGGCCGTACAAGGAGGTGTT
This sequence comes from Spisula subtruncata, assembly GCA_963678985.1. NCBI lineage: Eukaryota > Metazoa > Mollusca > Bivalvia > Venerida > Mactridae > Spisula > Spisula subtruncata. Next base: position 47,056,946 of record OY787666.1, read on the forward strand.
TGACTAAAAGTGCGTTTTAAAATGATACTCGTACGAGTACTATTGAAAACAGTTACTACGTATGTGATTATTTTCTTTATATGTTTTTTTTTCAATATCTGTGGATCTTATCACAGGCACACGGTGCCATCGATTTAATAAACGTGCATGAAAATTTTTTTTTCGTTTAAAACTAGATCTAATAATAATAAGTTATTATTAGTTCTAAAAGGACAATAGTTTCTTTTTCCATTCAGAAGCTCGGTTGATGTTGAATGCCAAATAAGTTTCCTCGTAAAATGAAGTACTTCATCTTAATTATGATTATCACTTGCACATACATTAAACTTTTACCAGTGGATGGTGACACTAGACTGTTATGTTGATATCGGTACCGTGAGGCGGCACTGTTATGCTGATATATTTTTACTGTGCCAAGATGCTGCTTAAACCATCAACTAGTAGAAGATCACCCCTCTCTTTATCTAGAGACATTAATTTTAGTTCCACTTTCATAGGTTATCTTATTATTGAACCAGGCAATGATTGGGGTTTGATTGTAGATGACTTTCACACCATCACAGCACAGACTTTATAATAAAAACTAAAAACCCTTAGTCTATCTCGATAATGTAACTACCTCAAAATAAAGACCACTATTTTTATTCTGTTGGTTTGCTTATTCCCCAACCTCTAATTCATTATTAAACCTCACATATATAAAAGCCACTTTCTTAGTAAGATTGTCTTGAAACATTAAGACAAATTACGTTCTATTTTCACCTATTTGCTCTCTGATATATCCCACAAATGTAGAAAACCAAAGAGTGTCTCATTATATATATTGCGGTTTTATGGTTGATAGCTTTGCCACTATTATACAAAATGACATATACAACACCAAAACATAATACACCAACATGTTGTTAATCCTAACCTAGTTTATTGTTGATTTAAAGCAATGATAAACTCATATTTTTATCTTTATGGTCTAAGTCAGATAGAACTCTAGTAACTGTTGTTTAAGTGATTATAACTTCTCATTGCACTCGAAATTATTATCACATATACAACAGCTACTCCCGTTCTATCCTATACGTAACACTAAGCCACTTAGTTCCGTTAATATTCATTTTCTTGTTGTAAAAAATGCCGAGCATAGTCTTCATTTAAGAATATGATTAATATACATGAATGCAACTCTATTACAATTATGAAAGAGTACAGCTCACAGGCAACTGTTTCATTGAAAACGAAAAACAAAAACGAAAAACATTTTTTGGTAAATTCGTATTTTTTCTTTCTATAGAAAAATGTAAATTTTACAATTTTTTGTATCATTTTCAAATTGTCTTTATCAATGATACAGTTACCTGTGGTATAGCTAGTATAGCTAGCATATAAATTCAAGTGTACATACCAAATAAGGCTCACTGTCGAAATCTTCTGTTACCGCCATTGAGGTTAATCTACTCCGGCTACAAGAACTTCTATGAGAACTAGCATTCGAATGGTCAAAATAATCTGAAAAAGCAGAACAGCTATTTACAAAACAACAAATACTAAGAAGTGTGGTAATTTCGTCGATTCGGTGAACTTGACCAGAAAACCAAATACCCTTTCAATATACGAAATATACTAGCCTTTATTTTGTTCAGTAAAATTCACGAATTTGCATTTCTATAATAATTAAGCCTAGCATTTGCATATACAAATAAAATGAATTTTATATCTAGTAGATTTACTATCTTTACATAAACGAAGCCAGAAGTAAGAGATTTTATTTTACCTACATGAAAGTAGCCAGATACATCAAACTTTAACTACTTTCTTCTTGTAATCACAATAAACTTGTAGCATTCCTTTGTTGTCTAATAAAACTGCACCCGCATTTTATACACAATGATCGCCGAGAGCTTTAAAGGTGCAGCCTCACTGATGCAACTATATTTTATGTAAGGTGTAATTCGCTGGCTTAGGATCAAAAGCTCGTAAGGCTCACTTACGATCTTATAAGACTAATGCATATTGGAAATCTACATCATAAGGCGCTTCTTATGAGCCTATTGTCATGAAAATCGGAACTTGTCATGTTGACCAAAGTTAAGTTAAAAAAAATTCTTTTACCAGTAAAGAGTGATTGTCAGACAGTTTTTCTTGTTTTCTCAAAATATAGATTTTGTAGTTACGACCTTCTCATTCTAAGACAGCGAATGCGAATAAATGTCAGGCATTGTAAGTGATATTAGTTAAAATTCTATAGGGTAGAATGCCCTAATAGTATATAATTTTGAATGTAAAAAAACGAAATAATTGCAAAATGCCGATGTTTCAGAAGTTATATTTAACAACAGTGTGCTTGATTATGGAGTAAACATGTATCTACAGTCGAACTTCGATGCCTCGAACTTCCTTCGGACCGGGAAAATAGTTCGAGCCATCTACTGGTTCGAGGCATCGGGGGTACGAGTATATATGCACTGTAAATGTATAAGTTCGAACGTTTCTCGGTACGTGTACCTATCAATCGTGTGTAATTGTCGTATTTTGAGGGTTTGTTCGTATTTTATGCATATTTAATGCATTTATGTCAAATTGTATAATAGTATGCATAATAATAATAATAAAACATGATATTGTTTGACAAAATTGGCTTGAAATCGTCGGCTAGCTTCAAATATTCACATTTGTAAACAAAGTTCCCTGTTATCCCCCCGTTACCAGGTCCTTCGTCAAGTGGCTTATAGTACAGCCTTAATTTGTAGTATATCGTCGTTACGTTTCATTTTGACAATGATAAAATTAATAAATTCCGATAAATTTTTCTACGAATAATGACCATTCAACATCGTTTTAACGAATACAAACATTTAAATTAATGGCAAATTTTATTCACGAAAAATAAATCAGTTATAATTTTCTTCATTAAGTATTAAACGGACTTATAGTTTACCCTACTTCTTCGTCCAATCCAAAGCCAGGGATTTTCAAATTTTGGGACCACTTATTCATTTATTTGTGCAATGGACATAATAACTATTTAGTAAATCCATTTATTAGGACAATTTGGCTGTTTCCTTATATGGAAAACTAGACCCGCCTACTCCCATAATTTTACTGTTATTCTATCAGCAATTTATAATCTGCTTAAGGTGATTCACCGGTGTTAGATTTTTCTGTACAGTGTATATAAAACCTGTTATATTTATAAAGAACACATTTACGACAATCATTCTGGAAAATCCCAACAGTTTTGCTCGGCTAGTTTTTAAGATATTCTTGGATTTTGGGGACAACCCCTAAAAACTGAGAATTGTAATTTACCGAAAAACTTTTGCTTAAATCCTCATAAAATTTGGTATACATAAAATTTCGTATATAAGGAATCAAACAGTAATTTTTATGTTATACTGTGCAAGTTATTTGAATTTTTAAATACTATTTTAAAATATGTTAATTTTCGTTTTTGAGTTTATGTCTATCCATGGTTTAACGTGAAAAATCGTTTAACGACATACTGTTTCCATGCATGCAACAAGTCCTCAAGTAGAGTGACAAATATTGAAGTTTCATGCAAGATTTCATGCCAATTGCTCGGTTAGTTTATTTTTATTACACTTTTAGTGATTTCAGAAATGCTGAAAACAGGGAAGGTAACAAAAATAATCAACGTTTTGCACCCGTTGTATTCAGATTTTGCGACCATTCTATTTTTAAAAACTAGTTCTTACTTCAAGGTGCTTACAGTTTTAATTTGGGTACTTCTGCATGTATTAGTTTATATTCTGCAGGAATAAATGCAGGAATAAATGCAAAAGAACCGTCCTCTAAAATGCTCGGGATACTGTTTAAAACTATTAAATAAGTTTGATATTGGCGCACACAACTACGTTTTAAATACGTCGTAACCAATTCGCTAGATAATATGTTTAATATCATTTGGATTAAATCATCCGAAGGGATTGAGCTAAGGGTGTTTCTGTATTTTCATTAAAAGTATATAATCGTAATATAACTAGTCAGTACACTCGGGATTTTAAGACATGAGAAGATGCTGAAAAATCAATTTTAAGCATTTGGTATTATTTGATCTCGTTGTCAGACGCTCACAATACACCCAAGTGACTGCGATTTTTAAGCTTCTACCCAAAAGCGGTGAAACACCTTAACACTTTTTCACTCTCAATTCTCAATAAATGGACATGCTATTGATTGCATACAAAAGCATTGGAAAGCTCACCAAAAGTGGGCGGGTAAACTATAAGCCGGTTATAGATCACATATTAGAATTATAAACAAATTAGAGCTGCGGGTCGCTAGCGCTCCCTTGCTCTAATTTGTTTATAAATCTAATATATGATCTATAACCTATACATAAAAGTTTCACAAACATGTAATACAATATAGCCGTAAACATTTTTTGGGTACAGTAATTGTCACAAGGTGTTAATAACACCTTTCACGGACTTCTCGTCGGCATACAATGGATTTAAACTATCAATGAAAGGTGCGAAAATTTGCATTGTTCGAGTCATCTACTGGTAAATCATAGCAAGGGACCAACAAGTCAGTTCGAGTGTTCGACGCTCGTACTGTTCGAGTCATCTATGTATTTTCTATATGAATAAAGAAGGGATTTTGACGGGACCGGAGTACGAGTTCGAGGCATCTGGGGTGTTCGAGGCAAGTACTGTTCGAGGCATCGAAGTTCGACTGTATACATAGATTAAGAGAATATTTGACAATTTAATTTTTTTTAGAAATACAGATAAACGTGAGACAGCCCCTTTAAACTCAGCAGCAGTTGGCAAATATGTAAATTTTGTAACATTTCCAATAACTTGTAATGTCTATGATGTCAGATTTGTTTCTAAGAGAATAAAATTGGAAATAAATGTTTACGATATGTGAGAGAACAGAGTATAAACTAGGATAATGATGTATAGTTATAGTTACACCATGAGCCGAGACGGAATATAACAATTCTTCGCTGGCTTAGAATGAGAAGGTCGTAAGAGCCACTAAATGCATTTTTAAAATCTACACCATAAAGCGCTTCTTATAAGCCTATTTTCATGAACATCGGAACTTGTCATGTTGACCAATCTGAAGTTGAAAAGGCTCGTTTTACCATAAGTACTCGTAAAGAATGATTGTCGGACAGTTTTTATTGTTTTCTTAAAATATAGTTACGACCTTCTCATTCTTAGCCAGCGTCTTAATTATGGTGTTTTAGATGTCTTGCGATTGCTTGATATATAATTTTGCATCAGGTTAATCTGTCAGTATCGCTAGTTCAATCGGTAGGGAGTTCCCTTTTGCAGGTTAATATATGCGAGTACAATTCATTTAAACGTAATTACAAAGACGTACATCGTACGCACATGCTTGTGATTCCCCCGAAATTCACCATCTTACACTTTTGATTCCCTATTATATGAATAGACTCGTTATCTAGTCGAGCATGTAATACAAACGCTACCTACGATATAAAAACATCTTAGAAACTAACAACTGAATAGATTATGTTATCGATTGCTTTAAAGTAATCGTAGAAAAAATCAACCAGCAAAATTCCAAATACATCGAATTTAGAGAAGTTTTCCAAATAAGTCGAAATGAGAAGTTAGTACATTTAAGAATAGTAATAACGACACATGTAACTGAGCTATTGATCAAATGAAGAGACTGCCTAATTTCTTAGGATAATTAGTTTATTTCGATAGTCACGAGATGTTATTTAATTATAGACTAAGTATCACGCAACAGAAACACAATTTGAACATTCAACGAAACACGCTACTAACTCATTACATGTAATTGAACTGATGTACAGTTTGTGAAGATGTTGCCAGTACAACCTGGTCATGACCTTTAGCACAAAGTTACAAATTTGCAAATGACCTTCCACAAAACATTACCACAAGCAACTGTAGAAATACTAGTATCGGCTTTTACATAACACAGAGTTCGAGCACACCGACAATCGTAGCTAAATATTGACAAAAAATTGCATATAGCAAGTGATGCTTATAGAGCGTGAGAGAACCTGGAAGCTGGTTACATAATGAGTTATAATGATTAGCCTTCAGTAGTAGATATAAACAAAGAGTAAGCATACGTACCAGCTGTTGAGATAGAGCTTTCCAGACGACGACGTTCTCTTGCCGCCTTCTCTTTCTCACGTAGTTCACTTCGTTTGAAGAAACGCTTCTTAAGACTTCCGGTCCGACTGGTTGCTCTTGATCCTGAATCCGCTGAACTAGACAGTGAAATACGTTTACCCTTCTTGCTGCCTTCCAAGATGTTTTCAAGACTATACATACTGCCGCTACCAGAAAGCATATCTCGGACAACCGTCGTTTGTAAATCATATAAACTTTGTCTAATTTCTAATGGCGTCAGATCGTGATTATTGCTGCACTTGATTTTAGCACCATGGCGTAATAATACTGTACATATATCGGAACTGTAACAATTTTCAGTAGCAGCTACATGAAGCGGGGTATTACCCATTTTATCCCTTGTATTAACATCCGCGCCGTGGAATAGTAAATGACATAAAGCTACTTCTCTTTTCTCTTGAATGGCCATGAAGATTGGAGGGAGGTTGAAGAGCTCTTCCTGTGTGTACGTGATTTCATGATCTAAACTTATAGCAAATGTGGCCTTTGGTTTGCCACCGTCAATACTCAATGATGTACTGTTCTTTCTTGGCGATACGTCTGGTAATGCAGCATGAGTGGTTTCTAAAGTGACGGGGACAGTTAGGGTTAAATTGTCCGCTGAACGGTTAGTTAGACTGTCTTCGGAATTTGACATCTCGTAAGATTCTTCTATAACACAATTGGGTCGTAGTCTATTACTATCAGACAGAAAGGACGACAAGCGTCTTTCAGGATTTATTACATTAGTACGCGGCTCATTCGGATCAATTCCCTGTTTAAGTAGAACCTCAATCACGTCCAGGGAATTGTGTAAGAGAGCCACGTGTAAAGATGTCCTGAAAATATCTGGAATATCGCACTCAGGTGTAACACTTTCTCGTCGATCGGTGTCCAGTCGCTCATAGCCATATAAATGTTTAGTTCGCCCGAACACATCATGTTCTTGAGACCTAGAACTCGGGCGCCCGAACACATCCGGTTCTTGAGATCTAGAACTCGGGCGCCGACTTCTCGACTCAGCACTAAATTTTTCAGCACAAGGACTGGTGCAGCGGAAATTAATTGGAAATTTTCCATAATGAATTTGAAGAATTTTTGTAACCGCGAACGCATCATTGTTTCGAAGAGCTCGATCGAGTTGTTCGCTTTCAAGAGAAAGGTCAAATATGGAAGACACGGTACTATTGGATCGAGTGTATAATGAGGTATTGCAGTCCGGTGAAAGGTATCCCGTATACGTGGGTGATAAATGACCACTCGGTCCAGAAATAGGGGGAGGTGAGTAAGAGAAATCTTGGATAACGAACACATCAGGGATCTTTGTTCGATTCGGAGAAATGAACATTTCTTTTGAACACTTTCTAGACGCCATGCCATTCTAATTGGTGTTACCCAAATTTACTTTACTTAAGTTTTTGGGAAATAATCCCTAAACAGTTCTGTTAAACTTGGACGTCTCGATTGACGATGTAGATAAAATTACGTTCCATTTTTTATTTTTTTCTATAAAATCGTGTGTCATCCTGTAAGTAGTATTGTAGTCTGGTTCCCAGTCGTACCATAGTTAACGCAGTGATATAGGGGAGGTAATCCAGACCAGTAATATTGACGAGCGTAGTTTGTTATCTTTCATCTTTATGGCGCCCTCTTCACCTCTTCTGTAGTACACCATCCTGAAACAAAACCGCTAATAATATTACTGATTAACCAAATACACTTAAACGTAGCAGCTTATAATATTACTGATAAACCAAATACACTTAAACGTAGCAGCTAATAATATTACTAATAAACCAAATGCTCTTAAACGTAGCAGCTAATAATATTACTGATAAACCAAATACACTTAAACATAACTGCAAATAATATTACTGATAAACCAAATACACTCAAACATAACCACTAACAATATTACTGATAAACACATACACTCAAATATAACCGCTAAAAGTATTACTGATACACCAAATACACTAAAACATAACCGCCAATAATATTACTGATAAACCAAATACACTCAAACATAACCACTAATAATATTACCGATAAACCAAATACACTAAAACTTAACCGCTAATAATATTACTGATACACCAAATACACTCAAACATAACCACTAATAATATTACTGATACACCAAATACACTAAAACATAACCGCTAATAATATTACTGATAAACCAAATACACTCAAACATAACCACTAATAATATTACTGATAAACCAAATACACTCAAACATAACCACTAATAATATTACTGATGAATCAAATACACTAAAACATAACCACTAATAATATTACTGATAAACCAAATACACTCAAACATAACCACTAATAATATTACTGATAAACCAAATACACTCAAACATAACCACTAATAATATTACTGATGAATCAAATACACTAAGTAACTTGACACCAAAATAAAGCAGACTTATCACATAAACCACAGTGCGTGAGTTTAACAAAGCCCATTTAATTAAAAATGATATTACACTTCTCAATAAAATAATAACCATGCAAATGAGGCTACTGTTCACTTAATTTATGTATTCATACTCGCTGTCAAAATCAACAACAAAAAAACGACATGATTTTATCGTCAGCGGTACCAGTTCAGGTCGATGGGAAAAGGCAGCGCCTCGTATTTTATCACTTTTATTAAATTCAATATGAAACAGGCACTTCTCTGTATCTGTCTTATAAGCACCCGTGTCCTTGTATTAAAATTAGATTGTCTTTTATTCATTACGATCGTATCAAACTGTTTTAAGCAGCTGCATAAATTTGACAGACTACTTATTATCAACTCAATAATTTTCGCAAGTATTAAATTTTGCAGATTTATACAGTGACAAGTTTGTGGTTTCTTAAATTCGTGGATGTTTAGCATTGTGAGAAAAAACAATTGTTACATTAGGTTCGTTTGCGTTCTAACATTAGTTGCAATAAATTCCGAATCCTGATTCAACGCGACACTTTATTATGTTGGTTGGTTCACAGGCTAAAGAAATTGTATTACATACGACAGTTTTTACTTCCCCAATTTTTCATCCATTCAATATAGTATGTATTTGACAGGTAATTGCAACGACGGACAAAAAAATCAAAGGGAGTTAACATTATTATAAAGCTTACACTTTGGTAAGGACTCATTTATCTCCCTTACATAAGTTATCAACTGATTTGAATTTCATGTATGTACGTATATTTGTCAACGGTGGGTTTCAATCGGACGGATGGATTGACGATCAACGGGCATTCAACACCACGATCAATACTGTTTGTGTTCAGGTGAACTAGATAGGGGTGTTAATAGTTATTCCCTTACTTCTAAGATAACTGAAAACTGATTCACAGTGGGGGTGAAATCACCAATTTCCACCAGCACTTTACTTTGCCAATTTTATTTAGCAAGTATGCCCAACAAATGGAAAAGACAATCAAATGTTCCTTCCCGTGCGTTGTGAATGCTATGTCATCATTCTTGAGCCATTATATTCCCATCCCTACAGTCATTGACCACCACAGCTGCCTGATGGAGACGCTAACCAACTACAGTAAGTGAAGTTTTTCATAAGAGTACAAACAGGAGCTTGAACTACAATTACATATCGACGGTGCCAAACCAATACCCCCGTAACTCAATTTTGGCGCGATTTTTTTGCAGCATCCGCATCTGCTAGATTTCCCGGGCATTTCTGTCTAGTTGCCATCTGAATACCCAATCGCGTTACTTCAATACAGGTGACTCAATACCGTATTTTTTAAAAAAGATTCAAAAAGGTTAGTCGAAAATCCCGTATATGACAGTACAAACTCCGATTTAGTACAAGTCAACATATTCGTGTACATGTCGGATATGATTATGGTTCCAAATAGGATCAGGTAGGGTGTCAATTCGTTACAAGACGTTGGTATTATTTTAACATAGTAAATACGTTTTTTCGTCTCCTGAAAAGTTGCCTTTTTGCAGTTATGGGCTTTTGGTTTGGCACCAGCGATATGTAACATACGTTTAAGAACGTAAGGTGCGAAAGTAAGTTTGTAAAGCTGGTTGCTTCGCTGTTTTAAGGATGGCATTTGTTGACAAATACAGTAACTTTACTAAACTAACTACTGTAGTGAACTACCAATTCGAAGCATAAGGCAAAGGAAAACATCAAACATAAGTTGCTTAATTTGCTGTTTGATGCAAGGCAATATACGAACCCATGGTTTAAGAATATTTGATGTTTGAGACGAGTGGTTCCTTATGCCACAGGACCGCTATGTTTGTCAGTATACATGGTGTGCGCATGCATACTAAAAAGGTATTTGGAAATCAGACAGGGAAGATAGCACTCATCCTAACCAGTCGAGCACAGAAATCAGAAACACCACAATACAACTACACTGAGCAATACCCAAACATAAGCCAAAGAAACAATTAATAGTCCAATTCCACGCTGAGAAAAATGCAGGATGACCAAATTTCACAAAGCAATGATAGAATAGCGGTTATTGCGTGAGGCCGATTGAAACGCGGCAAAGACCCGACCAATTTCTCCAAGACCCCTCTGCACGGCGACCCAACCACACAAACCCATGCAAAAATGGCGACCAAATGAGGCACAATCACACCGTGACCTAGTTTAAGCTGTTTCATGTTAGCCACACATTTCCGCACAATGCCTCACAATGTATCACTTCAATATTCGGCGTAAATAGTTGGAAGATTGTGTGAATATTGGAGAATTGAACGTCTATAAATCGCAATAATTTGGAATACAACATGATTGTTCGTGTCAAATAAATATTTAGAATTGAACTATAAAGACTGCTCCTTTCACGCCTACATGGTAATTTCGTGAATTTGGTATTTGATGTGTATGCTGATTTATAAATTTATGACAATTTTATCTTTTAATTGAAGATGGTTTATTTATATTGTCCTAACAGAAGAATACGGTAGAACTTTGGTAAGGCATGTACATGTAAATCAAAGTATAAAAACTAATGTTTGGTCTGTACTTCACGCGGTACGTTTTGTCGTTCAATTATAATATAATAATGAGCCGTTTTCCAGGAACACCTGCCATTAGAGATGTATACACCTAGCGATGGGGCGTTGGCATCCGTCTCCATAGAAAAAAGTTTTTGGCATATTACGTATTTCGTCAACTTTTTACCCATTATTGTTTACCAGGTTAAGTCGCAAAATGCCTCTTTATGACGTATTAATGTTAGGTCACTGTCCCAGGTGTTTTAAACTAGGTCAGGGGTGGTTGTGCCTCATATGGTCACCGTTCTGGCACGGGTTTGTGGGGTTGGTTCGCCGTGCAGTGGGGCCTTGGGGAACTTGGTCGAGTATTGGCTGCGTTTCATTAGGCAATAACTGCTATTGTATAATTTATTTGTGAAAGTGGGTCGTCTTGCATTTTATCGACGGGGACTTGGATTTTTAATTGTTTCTTATGTGTGGGCGTTGCTCAGTGTAGTTGCTAGGAATATGTAATATTATTTCCAACCACATTCCTACCTTGCCCATTATTGTAACAAGCAGTAGAAGATGTGCCTCCTAAGGTCGCATAATGTTAGGTCACTGTCCTTAGTGTTTTAAACTAGGTCACGCCCGGGGTTGTTGTGCCTCATTTGGTGGACGTTTTTGCATGGGTTTGTGTGGGCATTGCTCATGGTAGTTGTGTCTTGGTGTTTCTGATTTCTGTGCTCGGTTGGTTGGGCTGAGTGCTTGCTATCTTCCCTGTCGGATTTTCTCATACCTTTTCTGTATGCTGATGAATCCACCTTGCATGCTACAGGTAACGATTTAAAATGTCTACAATCTCAATTACATGCTGACACTTACAGGGTGGCTCACTGGTGTAAATTAAGCAACATGCTCATTCACGTAAATTATAAATGCATCGTTATCGGTTCAACTAATAAAGTACAGCATTTGATCCTGGTCAACAATACACAACTAGAACACGTCGAAACCCACAAAACTTCTTTGCGTCTGCCTTGATCATAATTTAAAAATTCGAATGAACACGTAAAATATGTTTGAAAATAAATGAAAACAAAAATTACACTGCTCAAACGAATAAACAACAACCTAGCTAAGACATGCTGCAATTTATTTGAATTCCTACATATAAGCATGTTTCACACAGCATTATTATTAAAAGGGAAGTTACTGTTACGGACTTAATAGTCACACAATATGAAAGAGTTTCTTCCCTTGGTTTCAATAAATATTTCCAGAAATTTAAATATTGAGAATCCAGTTTTGCATCATTTACAAAAAATTAATTGGCGAAAATATGTTTGGTTCTAGATTACTAGCCTAAAAGTAAAACATACAAATAGTAAGTCAATAATGAAGTACATCTGATATCAGAGGAAAAACGCTATATAGAGAAACAGACAACGGGGTATGCTTGAAAGAAGTAGTTCTTTACACAACCTCAACGAAAGAACTAAGGAAAAAGTAATTAAAATTAAATTAATTAATACAAATCGAAATTGGTTTTGAAAAATGATTTGCATTTGCGATATTTTTAAGTCAAAATACAGAAAATATACCAATATCAAGTTAACACTGTTTTTTTTTATTATTTATGTCATATTACTAAATGTATGTTTTCTGCATCAAAACTGATGTTGCCATGGCAACAACCACTGCTCCTTTATGCATATACGTGGGATGATCAAAATGTAATGAGACAAATGCTCTTATTTTCAAAGTTTACGTTTCTGAGCAATGAAAGTGTCCTCAAATTAACTGGACATGACGCGAAACATTGAAGAACGGTTGATTCAAACGTTTTGATGTACGTTTCTTCGTTTTTAATGTATGATGTGAAAACTAACAATAGCGACTTAAAAACTACACAATAATCTGCCATAAATCACATAGATCGAAAATATACAGTTATTCCACTAACTAGGATTAAGTTCTTAACGAACATTTAAAGTCATTGCGTACATGTATGTGATGTAGTGACAGTGATTACTTTTTTAACATTTTGACCTGAAAATGAAAGTAGAATGGGGGTTAACCGGTCTGGGATCAATCCGCGCGTAGCAAAAATACGTTCCTCATCGGTGATGAGGAAATCTGTCTTAGAAGAACCATGGCCCCCATTTTTTATTACATATTATTTTAAAGCTCAATTATCCTTCTTTAAGATGGTATGTGTTTGCCAGCTGGCCATAGACGGCCATTGTCATTTTACATTGAACTAAAGAACAAATTTATTTGATGATTTCTAACCTAAAAGCCGAGAAAAGCCTTTACTTAATTAACGCACGGTAAAACATGTTCGGTAGTTTTCTTCAATAGCGCCGTTGGTCGAAATGTAAATTGTAATAATACTTATGTATTCGTTAAACACCTACAAAAGCGTGTTTTGATCATCGAAATGGAGTTTAGTCCCTTTAAAGTAGACCAGACAGGAATTTCGACATGGGCCCGTATTCATAACAGGTGTAAAGTTACAAAGGTTTTCATTTAAGGAAATTCCTTACCTCCATATACCCACCTCAGTTTTTACCCTAAATCTGACTTGAGAAAATTCCTTAGGTAAGAATCTACTTAAGGGAACAAATTACCTTAGGCGAAAAGTTCGTTTAAAAACGATCACTCTATTTGATAATATAAATTGTAACATTTGCATTATTTATGAAACACCCTTTGTATTAAGAAAAACGAGCTGGTCTTAAGTCTCGAAAGGTTTTTGATTTTCTTTATTTCTTATTTCATTTCAGAAAACAATTAATTGGTTTTACGAAATACATTTTACTTCCTTTTAAAGATATTTGTGGAATGCCCCGGGAATTCATAGAATGACAAACTAATGGCGATTTATTTATTCTTGAAGTAAAGATACGAATATAAAGTGGAAATGACATTAACCCAGTCACAGATATTATTGATTCCGATAAGTTATTACATATTCACCAATTATATCAATTATATGACACAATTATCGAGTTATGCATAATATTGGTATTTGACCAGTCCCAATGGTATTGGTGGTATCATCGATTATTGATTTCTAGTACTTATTTGCCCTCATAATATTTGATTATGGTGTTAACCACTTAGCTTAAGACGTAATGAGCATACATTGTATTAAGAAGATATGGTGATTTTAAAATCCTACAAGAAGGGTATGGTATTAGTACCGGATAGTGAGCATGAAATACTAAGAAATCAACATGAAAACAATACTAGAAAACTTAAATGTATTGCAATCATTGAATCCCCTTCAGGTGTTTGGAGCCATGCATCGCCTGCCATCTGTTAAAATTTCCAATGTCAGTTCGTTCTCGGCATTGACTTGTCGTCTGTGAATACGTGTGTGAATACGACTGTCAACTTATGCGTCGATAAACTGTCACTTAGATTGTCCTTCAAACGTGACGCCAATGCGACATCATTTTATGACCATAACGCACAGAAAGACTAGTTCGTGAATGATTGAAAATTGGGCTTTTCAAATCGGAGCAGATTTCGTGAATTTGCAATTTTACGCAACCCGGAATTAAGTGCTAGCGCTTCTTTAATAGTGTATGTTATGACATGAGTTATATCAAAACATTATCACGTATCTTATAACTACATTTGTTGTAAATTTCAACAAGATATCCCCATTAGATACTAAGATAGTAAGATTTGCCTAATAGAGTGAACAGTTATAAGTGCCTGCAAGTGTATGCCACCATTGGTTTCCTATATTCCTTTCGCTTGTCGGATTCAATAATTAATTAACAAGAATAAAAATTGTGAGCCAGGCAAACATAATTAAGGTTCGCAGAGAGAGTGTAAAGAGAGAGGCGGTGAGCTCAGCAGTATTAGCAGATAACGCTGACATTTCTCATTGATTTTCAAATCAAAAAGTGCCTCTTTGTAATCAATTACCAACTTCTAGACTAACTTGAACATTGTAATTTCCTAATCATAAGTACACTTGTACGAATATACTGCCAAACGTGCAGTACATGTTGTAAACTTACACGGTGGGTGATATGTACTGACATGTTCTTTGTACAAATTAACAGTTGAGATGATCACCTA
Organism: Spisula subtruncata; assembly: GCA_963678985.1. NCBI lineage: Eukaryota > Metazoa > Mollusca > Bivalvia > Venerida > Mactridae > Spisula > Spisula subtruncata. Next base: position 47,072,156 of record OY787666.1, read on the forward strand.
ACGTTGGCTTAATATTACAAGTGAGAATTATATTCAGGAGAGTATATGTTTCAGACAAACATCTTCCAAAATTGTAATTGGAAATAAAGTAAGATATAAAAGCATTGTTTCTGTACCGATTTAAGTGATTTATACAAACGCTTGCCCGAAGACGTGATGACAGCAAGGCGAACATTGTTGCACTAATGCCCTCAAGGCTTACAGCGTTTCACTGACGTATGTGCGTTTAGTGGGAATGCAGGTAACCCTGTATATGCGTATAGAGGAAGTGTAGATAAATAGAGAATAATAGGTTAGTGCCGTGGATGAGTAAGTTTATCTGGCAAGGCGGAGGAATTTATCGGGTGAGTCGTAGATGAATCCGATAATTTCCGCAGCCGAGCCGGATAAACTTTCACTCACTCCACGGCACTAACCTATTATTCTATTTATCCGGTCACTACATCTGCTTTAAAAAGGGAATAAAAGTCGGACTATTTATATGCCTTTTCATTATTTGTGCGTAACGTCACGTTCGTTCACTGACGTCACGACAACACAACAACGTCGGACATCTTGATAACGTCATGTACACGCAGGTAAGTCGTAGAACAATTATTGATCGACCCAAGCTCATTTTAAATAGGGAAAACCTCATCCTCGGATACAGAGTTTCAGCCGGCGACCCCGCTTTAAGAAGAAGTCCGTCAGATCACGTGATGAGGTGACGGTTTATTGCAAGTCACATGACCACTTGACGGTTTATTGAAAATGTTATCCGGCACCCTGTTATCGGCCTGATTTGGCCGGAAGTGACTGGATAAAACCCTGTATATGTCTACAGTGGGAATGCAGATAACGCTGTATATGTGTATAGTGGAAATGTCGATAACTCTGTACACACATTTATCCAGTCACTTCCGGCCAAATCAGGCCGATAACAGGGTGCCGGATAACATTTTCAATAAACCGTCAAGTGGTCATGTGACTTGCAATAAACCGTCACCTCATCACGTGATCTGACGGACTTCTTCTTAAAGCGGGGTCGCCGGCTGAAACTCTGTATCCGAGGATGAGGTTTTCCTATTTAAAATGAGCTTGGGTCGATCAATAATTGTTCTACGACTTACCTGCGTGTACATGACGTTATCAAGATGTCCGACGTTGTTGTTTTGTCGTGACGTCAGTGAACGAACGTGACGTTACGCACAAATAATGAAAAGGCAAATAAATAGTCCGACTTTTATTCCCTTTTTAAAGCAGATGTAGTGACCGGATAAATAGAATAATAGGTTAGTGCCGTGGAGTGAGTGAAAGTTTATCCGGCTCGGCTGCGGAAATTATCGAATTCGCCTACGGCTCACCCGATAAATTCCTCCGCCTTGCCAGATAAACTTACTCATCCACGGCACTAACCAATTATTCTCTATGTAGTCGGAATGCAGCCAACCCTGGATTATTATTATATCCGTGCAGTGGGAATGCGAATTATGGCAAATAACAAAATTTAGATAACGAGATACAGACTGATAAACTGAGCCACATCCTGTTAGAGCAGTTGTTCTTTCACACAGGCATGTTAAGATATACAGTAAAAATAAAAGTGCCAAATATAAAGTTCATTGATTTCTCAATCGTGGAATGCAGATACCCCTGTATATGCTATGATCCTACCTGTTCGGTGATTACCTCGTATCATATAAAGGACAATAAATCTAAAAATTGTTTAGAATATAACATAAACTTGCTCGTTCAACCAGAGCGTAGTTTTCATTTGAACGGGTAGTCTGGAGACCTGACTTACCACTGATTAATTGAGGATGAACTTCAATAAAATAAAGCAGTAAACAGTAAAACCTCAATAATGCATCCGTTGTTCAGTGGTCTTAGGCAAAGGTAACTGTATCATCGATAAAGACAATTTGAAAACGAAAGATAAAGTTTGTAAAATGATAGAAAAAGGTTTTCAACGATACAGTTATCTGTGGTTTTTGGACTGAGTGAACGTGTTGTCTAATCTGGGGACCCGGTTTCAAATACGGCTGGTGGCACTCATATACTTACCATAGTTTAGCAATGCTTACTGACAAATAAGGGCCAGGCTGATCTCAATGAGAGTGAGGTTACACACATCAAATCGCAGAAAATATGAAAATGGGATTGAAAATGGGATGGAAAATGGAAGGGGAAATTATCTTAAAGTTTGACCCAATCAAACAATATGCAAACCAGTCAAATGGAAATGAAAATAGTGGTCTTAATGTTGAGAGTATCATTATTGAGGTGGTTTTAATTATGGAACTCCTCGGTGTTTATCTAACGTATTTCTCAATTATGGAAATCCCCGAGTAGTTTTGATTAGGAGAGGAATAATTAGCAAAGCGATGGAAATTTAACTAAAAATTGTGTTCTTATAATTGAAGGATGACATTTAAGTAAAGGTTTAAGCCTGTATCAACGAGTGCTTGTTACTCTACAGAGACTGTTTTCAGAGATTTACAGCAGTGGAGTATGACATCGATTAACTTTGCTCTCGAAATATTTTGGACATCAACACGCTTCTGTCCTAAATTTAAAAAGTTAAAATACATACATTATTGGCTATGTTAAATTATTTTGCTTGGTCTATTGTTGGATAAATAAATAAAATTGTTATATAATAAACCATTGCAAAGTGGCTATCTCTATGTGGGCTGGCTAGCTACTGAGCTATTTGGTCAAATTGCAAGTTATACGGAGCGGTAGGAGGGACCCTCAGCGGTGGCCGAGCGTATGCAAACGGCGTTGCCTTAACGGGGTCAAATTCTGTTTAACGGTGGTGAACGGTAACGGTCGGTGATGATTGATTTCACCGCTCCAGGAACGCTCCAGCAAAGTTTGTGCGGTGGGATCGGGCCTTAAACCTTTTAAAAGGGTATGCTATTTTGGAAAAATAAGCTTGTGTTAATGAAATATATCAAAATCTTAATGCTTGCTTTAAGAAATCAGAAGCTACCGATTCTAACCTCTAAACCTTCGTTTTTGTCAATATGTGTACTTTTCAGAAATTGGTCACATGGCAACAATGGAATATATTTTAACAGAACGCATGGGAAACCAATAACCTAAAGCATTGTACTAACCTAATAAAAGAATTTATTATTAAATCAAAGAACGCTAATTATAAAATTTGATTTTCTAACACTTGAAGCCAAAAGTTTCCCTTTTTTCGTTGAGTTATGTTTGGGGTATTGATACGTATGATTGTAATCTGGGTGACGTATAACCTTAAAGACAAACGTTTTGCACGAGTTTTTGAATCCCAATTAATGTTTAAATGTTCGAACGAATACCATCAAATTTGTTTTGAACGTGAACCATTTTGTATTTGGGCCAACCTGGCATACAAAGCACGAGACCAGTATAATCTTAAAGCTAGGTACCATCATATTGGTTGACTAGTCATGACGTCACGAAATTAAGATAAACAGTGGAAAGTCAATTGATTTATTTTTCTTTGTGAAAATACTGAGAGGATTGAACGTCAAATAAGGAAGCATTTCACTTTTAAGCAATTTAAAATTAACGCCATCCCAGTGCAAGCTAAATGTTGATTTGGGTGTCCACTTACAAACCACTAGACGTCTATGTCGATGCTATGGAACAACTAACATATCTCCTCGAGCATACAGGGACATGACGTCACAGGGACATGACGTCAATGTGAATTCATACTTCAGTGGGATGTTAAACTTGTCATGTCTCTTCAACGTTAGTGTTTCAAAGTTTCACAACATTTTGTTAAGCATGTACCTAGTAAAAAGGTGGCTTTGTGGCACAATCGTTACTCTCGGGCATGTCCGTGACTGATAAATTAACCAGTGGTCCAGACGAGGATTGAACCCGGGAAATCACGAACCCGAAGCGCGTGGTCTACCTCTAGGCCACCACTCCACGCAGCACTTAATGCATATATATTATAAATAACATCGGCCTCACATATTTAATTGATACAAACGAATATCTGTTTTTTTATCAAATAAAATAGATAAGCTACCTTGAATATACCAAGTATAATTAAATTCTTTATAATATATATGGCTACTGTATAAGAATTATTTTAACACAATGCTAAAACACCAAATTTAGATTGCTTAAAAGGTGACTACGGATACAATATTTTCCCATTTCATCATTTTAAATTTTTGTCTATTGGTACTCACAAAACCTTCTGTATGCACCAAACGACCATTACTCGCCTTAAATGACATAAAATGTATTGATTTAAACTCGGTAACCACACTGATCCCAGTTAAATTTGAGTAAAAAACATCACCCATTGAGGCACAAAACAACATAGTGACGTCATCGTTTTACAAAAAATAACTGATATTAATATTACTCAGTGAAAAAAATCAGCACCATAGTTTCATAATTATTTGAGAGAAAAAACTGATAAAATATTTAGCAGTTACGCCAGACGTTAGTGCTGTTCTGTTCTGTTCTGTTCTATTATGTTCTGTTCTGCTGACGACTCTGTTTACATTATGACAATAAATGTAGGCTACCAATCATTTGATTGAACAGGAGTATAAATATCAGACAGGGTGCGCTGCACTGAACAGAAACAGTCGAGAACGAAAACAAACCTTCACAAAAATTAATATACTCGAGCATAAAGGTTCTGCACGGTTTTCAAAGCATGAGAAGAGCAAAACGTTAGCATGTTAGCTTGGTTTGAACTTATATTGGATTTTTTCCATAACGTAGGGCGTTAATAAACTTTTTAGAACAATAATACTTAATTTTCTTAATATTAAAAACTAAATAATACAGTGTTAAATAAGTGATAAAACATTGACGTCGTTGCATGATGTCCTACACTGCCACTAACAATCGGAAACCCTCAACGTTTATCTAACGAAAATGCCTAGGACATAATTGGGAAGACCCCATTAACACTGACTAATTTACAACATGGCTCATGAGAATCAAACGGTGGAATCAAAGATAACTTAGAGTTACTTACTCCAGGGAAAGTATCAACTCCTAAAAAAAGATTGGTAATCGAAGGGCTTCTTGATAGCATGGAAAACTGATGATTGGCCGTTACCGGAAACCGCATAACTGAAATGTGTAACCCTACACCTATGTAAGAGGCGTATTTTTTAGTCGCGGACATGCCCGAGAGTAACGATTGTGCCACAGAGTCACCTTTTTACCAAAGCCGCCACTAATAGGTACACGCGTGATCCAGACAAAATGTTGTGAAATTTTGAAACACTAACGTTGCAGAGACATGACAAGTTTTACATCCCACTGAAGTTTGGATTCACATTGACGTCATGTCCCTGTGACGTCATGTCCCTGTGAGCTCGAGGAGATATATTAGATGTACCATAGCATCGACATAGACGTCTAGTGGTTTGTAAGCGGACACCCTAAATCAACATTAAACATGCACTGGGGTGATGTAAATTTTAAAAGTGAATTGCTTCCTTATTTGACGTTCAATTCTCTCAGCATTTTGACAAAGAAAAGTCAATCGATCCATTGATTTTCCACCGTTTATCTTAATTTCGTGACGTCATGACTAGTGAACAAATATGATGGTACCTAACTTTAAGATTATACTTGTCTCGTGCCAAATACAAATTTGATGGTATTCGTTCAAATGTTTAAACATTTATCGGGATTCACAAAACTCATGCAAAACTTTTGTCTTTAAGTATACTTCACACAGAATACAACCATACTGTATGTATCAATACCCCAAGCATTACCCAACGAGAAAGTGAAACCTTTTGGCTGCAAGACATAATTTCAAGTGTGAGAAAGTCACTGAAATTTGATAATTCACGTTCTTTGATTTAATATAAAGTACTTTATTTCGTCAGTACAATGCTTTAGGTTATTGGTTTCTCATGCGTGATGTTAAAAATATATTCCATCGTTGTCATGTGACCCATTTCTGAAAAGTACACATATTGACAAAAAACGAGGGTTTAGTGGTTGGAATCGATAGCTTCTGATTTCTTTAAGATTTTGATATATTTCTTTAACACAAGAACATTTTTCCAAAATAGTCTACCCTTTTAAAAGGTTTAAAGACTGGTCCCATCGCAAACTTTGCTGGAGCGTACCTGGAGCGGTGCAAAAATCATCACCGCTAGTTACCGTTCACAACCGTTAAACGGATGTTAGCCGCCGTTAAGGCAACGCCGAAAGTGTTGAGCTGCACAAAGTATTGCGAGCGGTGAGGAGCGGACAATTTTCCGCTCTTAGAACGCCCAGTCAAAGTTTGCCATCGCTAGACGCTTTGGTGCAGAAAACTCTGGACCACCCATGCGGTGATTAAACTTTGCACAAACTTTGGTGGAGTTACGAGCGGACACAGGATAGCTAGAACGATGCGGGCGTTCACGCAGCGATTCATTGCGGTGATGCACTTTGGTTTGGCCTTGGTATCTGAGTATTTATAAACATTGTCTTAACAAAACGTTCCCAATAAACTATAATAATGATAATATAACAATTAAATGCATGCATAAATCGAGCCAGCCACTGTTACCCCTAACACCAAAACCGTGTCTGCAGACTCTGCACTAACGTATGTATACTATATGTGAATAACTAAAAATTTTCACATGCTAACACCTATGTTATAACTCGCAATTAGACCATATATTTTAGTAGCTAGCCAATCCGCACAGAAAAGGTTGCTGGATAAATCCGACTTTGCAACGGTATATACATGTATAACAATTTTATTTACTTATTCAACAGTAGACCAAGCAAAATTATTTAACATACTAGTAGCCAATAATGTATTCATTTTGATTTTAGCACAGAAACATATTGATGCCCAAATTATTTCCAGAGCAAAGTTAATTGATGTCATACTCCAGTGCAGTAAACCTCTCGAAAAGGTCCCTGTAGAGAACCGCTCGTTGGTGCAGACTTAAACCATTACTTAAATGTCACCTCTCAATTATATGAACACAATTGTAATTAAATTTTCATCGAATTTTCAATTATTCATCTCGTAATTAAACCACCAATCGTAACTACTGGGACATTTCCGTAACTGAGAAATACGTTGAATAAACGTCGAGGGGTCCGTAATTAACCCACCTCAACAATGAAAATATTGAAAATTTAAAACAACTATCTTCATTTCCATTTGACAGGTTTTCATATTGTTTGATTGGGTTAAACTTTAAGATTATTTTCTTTTTCGTTCCATTTCATCTTTTTGCGCTCTGGTGCGTGTAACCTCATAATCATTGAAACCAGCTTGGCCTTTATTTGTCAGTCAGCATTGATAAACTATGGTAGGTATGTGAGTGCCACCACCCATATTGGAAACCGGCTCCTCCAGATAAGACAACACGTTCACTCAATCTAAAACACAGGTAACTGTATCGTTGAAAACCTTTTTTTGAAAAATTTATATACTTCATTCATTTAACTATTTACTGCTTTATTTCATTTATGTTAATCCTTATAAATCAGTGGTTAGTCAGGTCTCCAGACTACCTGTCCAGATGAAAACTACGCTCTGGTTGAACGGGAATGTTTATATTATATCCTAAACAATTGTTAGATTTATTGCTCTAATATGATAATAACCGAACGTATAGGATCATCCGTGATTGAGGAATCAATGATCTTATTTTTGGCACTTTGTTTTTACTGTAGGTCTTAACATGCCTGTGGTAAACACAAACTGCTCTAACAGGATGTAGCTCAGTTTCCTAGTTTGTATCTAGCAATCTAACTTGTGTTGTTTGCCATAATTCGCATTCCCACTTCACGCATATAATAATAATCCAGGGTTATCTACATTCCCACTGTACGCCTATACAGGGTTATTTACATTCCCACTGTCCGCATATACAGGGTTATCTAAATTCCCACGGTACGTGTATACAGGGTTATTTACATTCCCACTGTCCGCATATACAGGGTTATCTAAATTCCCATTGCACGCATATACAGGGGTATCTGCATTCCCACTGTACACATATACATGGATATCTGCATTCCCATTGCACGGATATACAGGGATATATGCATTCCAATTGCACGCATATACAGGGATATATGCATTCCCATTGCACGGATATACAGGGGTATCTGCATTCCCATTGCACACATAAACATAGGTATCTGCATTCCCATTGCACGCATACACATGGGTATCTGCATTCCAATTGCACGCATATACATGTATATCTGCATTCCCATTGCACGGATATACAGGGATATCTGCATTCCCATTGCACGCATATACAGGGATATCTGCATTCCCATCCATTGCACGCATATACAGGGATATCTGCATTCCCGTTGCACGCATATACAGGGGTATCTGCATTCCTATTGCACGCATATACAGGGTTATCTGCATTCCCTGTACACGCACATACGTTAGTGCAACAATATGCGTATTGAGGGCGCTGATGAAGCTGTCATCATGTCTTTGTGCAAGCGTTTGCCTAAATCACTTAAATCGCTACAGAAACAATGCTCTTATATTTTACTTTTATTTTCAATTACAATATTGGAAGATGTTCGTATGATAAATAAACAATCCTGAATATAGTTCTCACTTTTAATATTAAGCCAACATAAACATTAAGAGATCATCTCAATTGTTAATTTGTACAAAGAACAAGTAAGTACATATCACCCACCGTGTAAATGTACAACATGTACTGTACGTTTGGCTTTATACTTGTACAAGTGTACTTACGATTAGGAAATTACAATGTTCAAGTTAGTCTAGAAGTTGGTAATTGATTACAATGAGGCACTTTTATGAGAAATATAATGAGAAATGTCAGCGTTATCTCCTAATATTGCTGAGCTCACCGCTTCTCTCTTTACACTCTCTCTGTGAAGCTTAATTGTGTTTGCCTGGCTCGCAATTTTCGTTCTTGTTAATTAATTATTGAAGCCGACAAGCGAAAGGAATATAGGAAACCAATGGTGGCATACACTAGGAGGCACATATAACGGAGAACTCTTTTATGCAAATCTTACTTTCTCAGAATCTAGTAGGTATATTTTGTTGACCTTTGCAACAAATGTGCTTATAAGATATGTCGTAATGTTTTAACTCATTTCAAAACGTACACTATTAAAGAAACGCTAGCACTTAGTTCTGGGTTGCTTAAAAATGTAAATTCACGAAATCTGCTCTGACTCTGAATTTTCAATCATTCACGAACGTGTTTTCCTGTGCGTTAAGGTGTCTCACCGCTTTTGAGTAGGGCGGAAGTTTAAAAATCTTAGTCTCTTAGGTGTATTGTGACATCAAAAGATACAAAATGTTTAAACTTGATTTTTTAGGATCTTCTCATGTCTTAATACGATTATATACTTTAAATAAAAATACAGAAACATACTTTGAATAAAAAAATACAGTCACACCCTTAGCTCAATCACTATGGATGATTTATTTAAAACGATAGTAAACACCGAATCTAGCGAATTGGTTAAAATATATTTAAAATGTAGTTCTATGCGCCCATATCAAAATTATTCAATAGTTTTAAACAGTATCCAAAGCATTTTAGAGGAATGTTCTTTTGCATTGATTTCTGAAGAATACTAAATAATACATGCAGAAGAACCCGAAATAAAACTGTAAACACCTTGAATAATGCACTATTTTTTGAAAATATAATGCTCGCGAAATCTGAATACGACGGATGCAAAACGTCGATTCATTTTGTTATCTCCCCTGTTTTCAGCATTACTAAAATCACTGTAACTGTAATTTAAATAAACTAGCCGAGCAAATGTCATGAAATTTGCATGAAAATATTTGTCGCTCTATTTGTTGCTTGGATGAAAACAGTATGTTGTTCAACGATTTTTCACGTTTAACTAAAAAACTGAAATTTACATATTTTAAAATGTTATCTAAAAAAACAAATAACTTGCACAGTATAATATAATACTTTCGAATTCCTTATATACCAAATTACATGTACCTCAAAATTTATGAGGATTAAAGCAAAACCTTTTCTGTAAATTACAATTACCAGTTTATAGGGGTGGTCCCCAAAATCAAAAAAATATCTTAACATCTAGCCGAGCAAAACCGTTGGATTTTCAAGAATGATTGCCGTAAATGTGCTCTTTATAAATATTACAGGTTTTATATACATTGTACAGAAAAATCCAACACGGATGAATCACCTTAAGGCCAGCAAAGGCTGTCGCATTGACGTCACGTTTGAAGGACAATCTAAGTCACATTTATCGACGCATAATTTTCCAGTCATATTCACAAACGTTGTCAATCCAGAGAACTGACCTTGAAAATTTTAACACATGGACAAGCGATACATAGCTTCAAAAACCTGAAGGGGATTCAATGATTGCAATATACATACATGTACTACTATGGTTTTCATGTTGATTTCTTAGTATTTGATGATCACTAGCCGATAATAATACCATGCCTCTTCTTATTGGATTATAAAATCACCATATCTTCTTAATACAATGTATGTTAATTACGTCTTAATCTAAGTGGTTAGTACCATAATCAAATATAATTAGGGTAACTATGCACTAGAAATCAATCAACGAAGTTGCCATCAATACCATTGGGACTGGTCAAATACCAAGATTATGCATTACTAGAAAATGATTTAAGGAAATTTGCTGCTGTCAGTTTTACGGTATTATTGAGGTCACGTGACACGCGCCGTAAAATCAAAATGCGTCTTTAAATTCATTGATTTTAGCTATAACTTTTCCACACTTTAGACAATTAACAAATTAGTAAAGATCACTTTAAAAATCCGTTTTATCATTCGTTTTTATTCGTGTTACATTTTTCGACATGATGACTCAACAGCATACAAAGCTTTGCACTGCATTTAGCACTAACCAAGCGTCTGATGAAAAAGCTTCTGTGATTGTTCTGCTCGTGACAAAACAACACACATACGTCTGTGCACGTAGTACAGATGGGAGATTTGCGAGTGTTGGATGCACAAACAAGTGTATTCAGTTAGGTTTGTATTGATTATTATTACTAGTATACCGTATTACCGATGGAATAATGAATTGTCATGTATTTTCGCGACATTGGCGTGTCTCGTATGTCCGTGGTTCTCATACGTCCGTGGTATGTGAAATTAACAGTCGTGCGCGTGACGTACACGAATCGCACCTGTTAATAAGTGTTCTATCATTTATATTACATAATTTCATCGAAAAGTTCCAAAAATTGGATGAACAAATTATGCAGCAGTCAGTTGCATCCCCCCCCCGTAGATAGCTGGGTAAATTTTTACCGTCCAGCTCCCAAACTGGCTGAGGAAATGTTGGGATTTTCTTCTCCTAACCAATACCCTGGGGAAAACATTCCACTACAAGACAGCCAGGGAAATAACAGTGATTTTACCATCAGCTGTCCCCATCAAGGCTGTGTAGGGTGGGGGGGGGTTAAAAACCATAAGTAAAAATCATATTCCATCCCTGGGACTGGGGGAGCCGTCGATGCAACTGACTGGTGCATTGCAACTGGTTCAATTATAGCTTACGTTACATTACATGCTGTAGTTTGCAACATCTGTCATAACATTTGACCATATAGGGGACCTTGTATATAGACAAAGAAGTCCAGGATTCTTTGGGCCTCTTTGATATAGAGAAGTGTGCTTCATGTGGGGCTAGATCCCATTATGCCCAGTGATCATTGACTAGCTTGCATGATGCTCTATTGATTAGAATTTTTAAACACTAGCCACTCAGTCATCTGCAGTATCAATTGCATTTAATATAAATTTCTTTTACAGAGATTTAAAGCTCATCATTATGTCTGGTTGTTATTGATGATGAAGAAGTGTTTGTATGGTGTGATGATGCTGTGAATAAGTTTCGTTTTATAGAGATGGAAAACTTGAGCCAGGTATTATTACAAACTGTTATGATAATTACAGAGTTGGTAATGTAATAAAATATATTTAGCTAGAAATACTTAATAACCCTGGCAAATTTCTTGCTATTTACACAAGCTGCATACAACTGTACTGGCAATTGATTGAAACCAGTAGAGCATCAGACTTGTTTACATTTAAATAAAGTTATAAATAAATCTAACAATTTTTATTATACTGCAGAATAATACAGATCACTTTAGTTGATAGATTTACTGGTACTGTCATCTATGATGTTTCAGTTTCAAATGTTAATATTATTAATGTTGATTGTTGATTGTTGGGTCTTTATATGTCTTTACTATTAACTTAATTTTCTTTCAGGTACCATTCTCAAATGACAAATTAATGCAAGCTTATCTCATCATAGTGGCGGTATACATTATATGTGAATTCTCAGGTATAAACATGTATGATACCAGTACTAGTATATGTTCATTAATAAGTTTATTATTTGTTATTAAAACAACCATGAATTTATTAAGCTATTAATTTTAATGGACAAGTAGGTGGAATGTTGCACAGAGGTTAGCACTCTTGACTACCTGCCCAGAGGTCTCTGGTTTGAATCTTTGCTGGGGCACTGGATATTTCAGAAAATCTTTTAAGTGTTTCTGACCGAGGAAGAGTTGATCTGGTTGTAAACCCAGAGGTAGTATCCACTGTATTGAGTTAATCTGTGCTATACACTGGGTATGTTAAAGAACCCAGGAGTGTATTCGGAAGGAGAGAGGTCAGCTCACCTATATTCCATGCATCACTCAGCTCATTGGCCAATTAGGCAGGAATAAATCAAATAGCCAGGCCATATGACTGGCTCAAACATACACAGGGAAAAAAGACATGTCTGTTGATTTTTCCCGATGAAATAAATTTATAGAAATGTTCATGTAAAACAAAATTTTAAAAATTGCAAACAATCTTTATTATATTTTCATGAAACATACTCAAATCAGACATATTAAATGTTATACAAGCATATGCTTCATTTTCTTTTCAGTGCTCAAGAACTGATGATGGTGAATAAGATACATTTCTTCTGTGAAGTTGGTTTGGTGTGAAGATGTAAAAATACTTTTACTGTACAGTATTATGCTGTATGCAAGATTATTCCAAATCAAGGAATAAATGTTATGGAATATTAGTTTACACAAATTTTCCTCAGCTCATATTGCTCATATGTTTGATGATATTGTTTAGACTTGTCTTATCATTCAGTACATTGGTTGACCGATATTTATTGTGGTATTTTGAGAATGGTATAAAATGAAATAGTTATTTAAAACATTTAATACCTTTATGAATGTAGGAATCAAAGGATCAAACTGTCTAGATACATTTTTAAAGTGCATACAGAAGAGTGACTGATTGAACAACAGTATAGATATAGATACAAACTAGTGTATTTTTTAAGTATAATGTGGCATAACATCAACATCTCTTTTAGAACTTTTTATCTTTTTAATAATACAGCATAGACAGTGATGTGAAGTATTACAATGTATTACTGTAAAATCATTAATTTTCGTGGGGATGAAATTTCGTGGATTTCGTGGTTCATATAGACCACAAACTTTAATCCCAACGAACATTAATTTTGACCCCTGTTTTATTACCTGATATGCAAAATACACGAATTCAAGTCGCAACGAAATTTCATTTTTTACCAAAACCACGAAAGTTTGTCCCAACGAAATTAAATGATTTTACAGTATGCTAATCTATTGACTAATACATTTCAGTGTGTCTCTTTTGATATTGACTGAAAGGATATTGTAAGATGCTCAATGCATATTTGAAGATGATGAGTTAACTTTTAAATATTCTTTCTGAAATTCTGTACACAGGTTTGAAGTTTGTTTGATTGCGCTGCCTTGAATGTGTGGTGAATATGTATATGGATTGCTATCAAACTTAATGTGAAAAATGTAGTGAATCTTTTTTAACTCATTTTTGGATAACTATCAAATTGTATTTCTAATCTGTGCTACACATGTCTATGTCTGACTTATTGGTGCACTGTCGATAGTGTTCATGTTGTAACAGCAACATTTTTTATGGCCCTACCAATCTTTAATGTCTGTCTGTAGAAGAATGCTTTGCCCTTGAATCTTTAAGGTTTACATATATGTTGGTCAACAACAGTTCATGACTCTATTTATTTTGAGGTTAAGGGTCAAGGTCACTGTGATCTTTACTATTTCCTACTATTGGCCTTTTTTAGTTATGTATATGTATAAATTTAGTAACTTGTATATAACTTTGCTGCATTATATTTTCCATTATTTCCGCACTTACCAGACTTTGCTGTCTTGTATTCAAGCAAGAACAAAAAGCAGAAAAAAACCAGAAATAAACAATGTGATAACTCATATTATGTTATTATTTCTTTTGCATTAGTTTAAAAAATGATTTTGTGATTGCTCTTTGTCCATCTGTCTATCCACAAGTGCTTTTTGTAACATTAGAAGTTACTTGGTCATGCACATCTGTCATTTATTCGGACAAAAATTGTAGTTACCATGGCAACAGAAACATGAACAACCTGGAAACCAGGTTCGGGACTCCTGTTTTGCTTCTAATGCATCATCTGTTTTATAATCTAAAGTGGAATGATATCCAGGTGAGCTATTTAGGACCACTTCTCTAGAGCAACTTCCCTTCGAGGGGATATGTGTATACATACAACAGTGTAAACTAACTATGCTCTTACATTGATACTGGTTACATGCAGGCTTGGTTAAAATACACCAATAGACAAAAGCTTTAGCATCCAGAGAATACCAAACGCATTGCAATATTATTTTAACCTTTTATGGTGCCATAACATGAAACCCTAGGAAGAATATAGTTAATGTCATGAAATAACACAATCAAAATTGTGATATGCAGTGATTTTCCCTTGCAGGGCCCATAACTCTGAAACCGTTAGTGGGATATAGCTCACCGAAGATAGGAAATTTGAATTTGTAATGATTTAAGTGTTGCACATGTCTGGTTAAAATCAAATATTAAACATACTACAATTGTGTAGAAAATGACACAATTACCGATGTTTGGTCCTTTAAGGGGCCATGTGACTCTTGAACCTATAATTGGCTATGGTTTGTTGAACCCTAAAAACGACTATTACCCTTAATTAAGTTTTGTAGCAATTGCGGCTTTATCAATTCATAAACAAACCTCGACTTCTGAAGACAAGGTCAAAATAACCAATTCATGGCCCCTAAAGGGGCCATAACTCTGAAAATCCATGTGGGATATAGCTGATCGATGCCAGGGAATATGATCTTATACCGAATTTACTTGTGCGCAAGTTTGTTTAGATTCGAGTAATTAACAAAACTACCATGTTTTAGGCAATGTCAAAATAACCAATGTTTGGCCCTTTTAGGGGCCAGAACTTTGGAACCCATAGCGGGTCATAGTTAGTCGAAGCCATGTAGTAAATAAGTATCACATTTTTGTACCAGTTTTGTAAAAAAATGAATAACAAATGATCCGACTTCCATACAGGCAATGCAAAATATAGCAAATTCCAGGCCCTTTTAGGGGCCATACTTCTAGAATACAACGTGAAATGTGGCTAATTTTAGAAAATATCAAATCTGTTATGAAACAAAACATTGTGTAAGTTTTATTTTCTACATTAAGCAAAGTTGAAAATTTCCTGTTCTATTTTAAATAAAATTCGCATGTGTGATTACCCCACCCACTTTTTTACAAGTACTTATACAGAACAGTTTATTGCTAGACTTATCATAACAACATCCTATCACTTAAATACCATTATATCATTAAACTGTGTGCAGAAAATGAGATTTACAAGACACTTGAGTTTATAAAAAAAAATATTCCAGCATAGCTGTTTTATTGAGTTTTTACACTCGGGAGAGATCTGTTCATTTACAAAACAAGGGCCATAGCCAAAACAACATGAGATCGATTCAATTTCATCATTTCAACTTTTCGCCTTAAGTCTATTCTGTAAATACAGAAAGTTTAAAAATAAGTCTATCCACTAGAATTTCTGAAAAAATGTTGAACTTAATAAATGCCTGTGTGTTCCGATTTTACATGTAGCTCAATTTTGAATAAAATATATTGCAGTACTAATTAGCTGGCCCCTTTTTCACTTTTCGGTATTTGGTGATGTTCATCAATTAGGAAATGTGTCTGATTGATATGTATCGGAATACAAACAATAAATGTAGATATCATGACACATATCTTATTTTATAACACGTTTAAGTCAGCACCACATGAGTCATTTAGGCGCGAATGAGTCTAAAGTACAAAATGGGGTGATCTTATAAAAGGGGCCATATATCAAAAACAAGCATGGGGTCCCCCAATTTTTATTTCGTGTTTCGCCTCATATATGAATGCTCTTAACGTGTGCAAAGAATTAGAAAGTTCTGGACATTCTGTAAAACAGGCCGACAGCAGCATTCTTCCTTAATATAATTAATACAACTGGTAAATATGTGATAACTTATCAGAGTTATAAATATTGCTGACTGGGTTAATTTTATTACTACGTTATATTTGTATCTTGTTTCAAGAATAAATCAATCACCATTAGTTTGTCATTCTACGAATTCCGTACATAGTATATCTTTCAAATGATGTAAATGTATTTCGTAAAACCAATTAACTATTTTCGGAAATGAAATAAGAAAGAGATGAAATCAAAAACCTTCCGAGACTTAAGACCAGCACAATCTACGTTTTACTTGATATAAGGGGTATTTCATAAATAATACAAATGTTACAAGTTTTATTATCAAATAGTGTGATCGTTTTTAAACGAAATCTTCGTCAAATAATTATTCCCCTTATGTATATTCTTACCTAAGGATTTTCTTTAAGCCAAGTTCAGGGAAAACTGGGGTGGATATATGAGATAAGAATTTCCTTAAACAAAAAGCCTTTGAAGCTTTACACCTGGTATGAATACGGGCCCAGATCGAGAGTTGAGTCCCTTTAAATAAACATAACGTTATGACTTCAGTTCACACAACTATTCTACATAACAAAAAGAGATATAAAACATATTGTTCTGACATATTAAGACCATGTAATTGAGGTAAACTATCAAAAGCTAAAATGGTCTTGTTTTGAAGATAAGCACTGTCGGAGATATCACGACAAACTTGTTTCATTTAACGATTATAATACATAGTCAGTCGCGTGATAGTTGTGTTCTTAATTAGTAATGCTATCGATTACCTATTAGCTTAAACTCGTCCAATACGTCATTGCGAAGATATTTTACACAGATATATATTCATTTGAGTATGTGATATTTGGGCTACAGACCCAATACAAAATCGCCTTAAAATGGTTTCAAATACCCTCATGTGGAACTTTTGGACTGCAGTTATTTAAGTTTTTATTCGCCAAATTTTGACAAGGTGTTATAATATACGTAAATATTTCCCTTAGCGTGGCGTCTACACATAATCTAGTACAGAAATAATATAGTGTTGTTTGTCATCTATAAATAATTTCATATGTGCATGAAAATCAATATCAGTAAAATATATATGAGCCAGCCTCCAGGAAAACCTGATAGAATAATACTTTTGAGTCTTTTTCATAGTATAAAGTTTAATGTGAATGAAGCAAAATGTAAAATAAATAACGATGATATCTTGATTGTTTAGGAAGTTAAAGTTGTTTTGTAGAGTCCATATTCAGATTGTTTTGTCTGACGTCGCAAACATCATTCTAGCGTTATTTGACGTTCCTGTTCACAATTTGTCATCATTGCACAAGCTAATTAATTCGTATCATATACTGTTTAACCAATTAACACTTTAAGGCAACATGCGTGTTCAATTTGACAACAATATAAATACCACCACCTACAAACTATACAATTCCCATCAATGTACGTACGTAGAGTTTAATACCGCGTAGTTAGCGCCTCCTTCATATTCTTAAAATAAAATCAACAATCGCCAATAAACATGTTAACTTTGGCGAGAAAATGTCAGATAGCTTCTCTGTATGTGGAGGACTTTGCTTTAGTTTAAACACATGTGACGTCACTGTGAAGTTATCCGAAACCGAACGATAGCTAGGATACTATCACTTTATCCACGACAGACTCATGAGACTGCACTAACAGGAAAAAATTGATTTGATGAGACCTAACCTTACACGATTGCCACGTGCGTGAATCGCCGATAATAAAACGCAAATATGGCAGGCAATGGCCATGTGATAAAAATATGCAATCATATGGCGGGAAAACTCATTTCACTACATGGACAATATTAAACACGTTCTTGCGAGGAACACACGGATCGGTTTTAAAATTATTATTCCACGCAAGAAAAATGTTTGAATCCTGCTTTTCTACCAACCCTAAATAAATTTCAGAAATACAAACAATAAAAAAGGCCCCACATTTTATCATTTTTGATAAATATAATGAGCTACCATTAACGCATAAAACAGACACATATTTAGCCTTACTTACCCTGAATATAAAATAACTCCAATTAATAAGATCCACTTTACTGTTCACGTGTGCAGATGTCTTTATTCCTTATAACGTAATGTATTCGGCTTGTCTACTATTAAATAATCCACACATTTAAACACTGAAACACAATTATAAGCGATTGACGCGTTTCACGATTATAGAGGTGCAAGCTGTTTCAGTCGCTAGCAAAAAACAACATTATAACTGGAGTATAACTAACGCTGTAACAGCCACACGTATCAATAGAGTTTTCAACGTTTTAGTCCCGATATTGTTTATGTAGCTCCTGGCATTATGGAATCACTCTAATCACTACTACATGTAGCCAGTGAGTGCACATTTGTGTCTATATCATTCCATAATGCAGTATCATATCCATAGTATCATTCATCGATACCTATACCTAATACGTGCATGCTAAACACTACACTACTAAGTATTGTCTCCTATTTACCTTGAACAAATATACTAGACTGACTATCGGTAAATTGGAAATATAGAAATTAGCTTAAACAACAGTCACTCGTACTCGTGTTGTCTCTAATGGTACAGTACATTATGGTGTTGGACTGTCAACTGTTACACCACGGACGCATGTACTGACCCACTCTTGTCTAGAATTTCCCTAATTGCTAATTATGTGTACATTATGCATTATTAAATGCAATGACCCTATCCATATCTAGTCCCATCCGAAGTATACCGATTAATCAATATAAGTATTGCATAGGGAAACCGATAACCATCACTCGTATAAACCGTACTGCGGAAATAGCCCTTATTTCGGAATAAACGAAAGTAGAACTGTGTATCGATTTTGGATGAAGTAAGTTTTCAATTATTAAGCCCCGTTTTATGGTAGCGTAAAACCAACGCGTTTTCCTTTTTAGCTGAGCTGAAGATTTAACATCGCAGTCACTTCAGTGTATTTTAAGCATCTTACCACCATGACAATTTAAGTATGCAAAGGCTTAAAATTCGTGTGTGACAGTACCTTTTTTTGTCTTAAAATCGACATTATTCTGAATAGTTAATACAATTTTACATTATTGATTAAAATATCGAAGAAATTATTGATGAAATCTGAACAACTAATTAAAATTTCAACAGCGTCCCGAATACGTTGCGCCGATGGAAAGGGGACTAACTCTTGACCTTGATTTTCTTTAAGATCTTGTAAACTACTAATGTTATGGTTTTTAATTTTCTACGTATGTGAAAACTGGCTTCTAATGAAGTATTGAACACATCAAGAACTAGCTCTGTAATAAAAAGACATCACATAAGTGACTGATTGATCGTGCCTCCAATATCCAAGAAAGTCAAGATAATTGGTTTGATAAAATTTATTCACTATAATACATGTACCCTCAGGGGGCTAAACTAATATAAATGTCTTAGTTTTATATTATTGCTTGAAATATTATTTTTGTCTCTGACCTACTTTGAAACAAGGCAAGTGTTCGGATGATTACAGATGTGTCTATTATACTGACATTATGAAATTTTCCCATTTTCCGTAGGATATATCAATTTGTTTGTTCTCAGACAAGATACTTTTACGATGAGGTCTGTCCTGTTTCACGTTCATCAACGATCAGTATACAATGTATAATTAGCGTTACAATATGTTATATATGTCCAGTCTAAATGAACAAAGCTGTCACACGGAACTCGATTTTACTACAAAAAAATCATACATTTACGCGCGAATTCCTCATATGCGTCGTGCAAATATTCCCGTCCAATGATTGTATCAGTTTGTCAACAGAATACTACCCCTCTTCCGCTAAGGTAAATCAATAACCAGGCAACATTTGTTTTGATTTAACTTTTAGTGATTTCAGAACTGCTGCAAACGTGAGGATGTTTGTCATAGGTTGTGTGCAGTTTAAGCGGTAACTTGTTTAAAAATGTTTACAGTTTAAGTTCATGTTCTATGGGTGCGCTATGTAATCAATTCGCGATTTGGTATTTTAAATCATTTAGATTAAATGATGCGTAAGTTTTTAGCGATACTTTCTACTGTATTTTGTAACTATAATGTGACATAGTAATCACTTTTGAGAAAGATCTCAATTTAATAATGAAGACAATGGCACATCAAATTTAAACCTGTTCATAATATTTGATCATAGTATATATAGAACTTTTTCATACGTCTAAGCAATTTGAAATCCTCATTTACTAGTGACATGTCAATAAAATAGTATTTTTCGCGTAAAGTCAACAAAAGCACGCCAATTGCCGCAATTTTTCGACATGATGTTTCTGTTTTGTGCGTTACTTAATGGTACATGGTTCCAGATTATCTGAGTCTTCCTTAAATATAAAGAAACTTAGGTCCCTATATGCGTACAGTGGGAATGTAGATAACCCTGTATATCAGGCGAGGTGGTATCGTTCGGGTGGCGAGGTTTACCGACGCATAGACGCATATTCATCATACGTGAAACAATGTACGTATTGAGGGCGTTGGTGAAGATGTCATCACGTCTTCGAGCAATCGTTTGTCTAAATCACTAAGCTACAGAAACAATGCTATTATATCTAATTTTATTTCCAATTACAATATTGGAATATGTTTGTATGATAAATAAACACTCCTGAACGTATTTCTCACTTGTAATATCAAGCCAACATAAACATTAAGAGATCATCTCAACTGTTCATTTGTTCAAAGAACATGTCAGTACATATCACCGACCGTGTAAGTGTACAACATGTACTGAACGTTCGGTATTATTTTCGTACAAGTGTATTAACGATTAGGAAATTACAATGTTCAAGTTAGTCTAGAAGTTGGTAATTGATTACAAAGAGGCACTTTTGCTTTGAAAATCCATGATAAATGTCAGCGTTATCTCCTAATATTGCTGAGATCACCGCTTCTCTCTTTACGTTCTCTCTGTGCACCTTAATTATGTTTGCCTGGCTCGCAATTTTTATTCTTGTTAATTAATTATTGAAGCCGACAAGCGAAAGGAATAGAGGAAACCAATGATGACATACACTAGGAGGCACTTATAACTGAGAACTCTATTAGGCAAATCTTACTATCTCAGTAAGCCTACTTAGTGGATATTTTGTTGAACTTTTCAACAAATGTAGTACAATGTAATAATATATGGAATAATGCTTAAACATAACTCATGTCATAACTTACAATATTAAAGAAACGCTAGCACTTAATTCTGGGTTGCGTAAAATTGCAAATTCACAAAATCAGTTAAGACTTGATACACCCAAATTTCAATCATTCACGAACATGTCTTCCTGTGTGTAAAGGCCAGAAAATGATGTCGCATTGAAGTCACGTTTGAAGGACAATCTAAGTCAGAGTTTATCGACGAATACTATCCCAGTCGTATTCACAAACGTTGAAAACCGACAAGTCAATGTATACAACTGACATTGAAAATTTTAACAGATGGACAGGCGATTCATGGCTCCAAAAACCTGAAGGGGATTCAATGATTGCAATACACCTAAGTTTACTAGTATTGTTTTCATGTTGATTTCTTAGTACATTTTTTGTATATCATGTTCACTATTCGGTAATAACACCATACCCCTTTTTATTGGATTAGAAAATCACTCTGTCTTCTTAATATGTAAATTACGTCTTAATCTAAGTTGTTAACACTATAATCAAATATCATTAGGGCAACTAGGCTTTAATAATCAATAACCGAAGTTGCCATCAATACCATTGGGACTGGTCAAATACCAAGATTATGCATAACTAGATAATTATTTAATATAATTGATACAACTGGTAAATATGTGATAACTAATCAGAGTTATGAATATTGCTGACTGGGTTAATTTTGTATCTTGTTTCAAGAATAAATCAATCACCATTAGTTTGTCATTCTACGAATTCCGTACTGAGTATATCTTTCAAATGATGTAAAATGTATTACGTAAAACCAATTAACTATTTTCGGGAATGAAATAAGAAAGAGATGAAATCAAAAACCTTCCGAGACTTAAGACCAGCACAATCTACGTTTTTCTTCATATAAGGGGTATTTCATAAATAATACAAATATTACAAGTTTTATTATCAAATAGAGTGATGGTTTTTAAACGAAATCTTCGTCAAATAATTATTCCCCTTACGTAGAGCCTTACCTAAGGATTTTCTTCAAGCCAAGTTGAGGGAAAATTGGGGTGGATATATGGGATAAGAAATTTCCTTAAATAAAAACCTTTGAAGATTTACACCTAGTATGAATTCGGGCCCAGGTAGAGAGTTGAGTCCCTTTAAATAAACAGAACGTTATGACTTCAGTTTACACAACTATTCTACATAACAAAAAGAGATATAAAACATATTGTTCTGACATATTAAGACCAGGTAATTGAGGTAAACCATCAAAAGCTAAAATGTTCTTTTGAAGCCAAGCACTGTCGGTGATATCACGACAAACTTATTTCATTTAACGATTATAATACATAGTCAGTCGCGTGATAGTTTTGTTCTTGATTAGTGATGCTATCGACTACCTAATAGCTTAGACTCGTCCAATACGTCATTGCGAAGATATTTGACACAGATATATATTCATTTGAGTATGTGATATTTGTACTACATACGCAATACAAGAATTCCTTCGCCTTAAAATTATTTCAAATACCATGTGGAACTTTGCGAAGAGTCGGATTACAGTTATTTAAGTATTTATTCGCCAAATTTTGACAAGTTGTTATAATATACGTACATATTTCCCTTAGCATGGCGTCTACACAGAACCCAGTACAGAAATAAAATAGTGTTGTTTGTCATCTATTTGTATTTTCATGTGTGTATAATAATCAATATCAGTAAAATATACACGAGTCAGCCTCCAGGAAAACCGGATAGAATAATAATTTTGAGTTTTTTTCATAGTATAAAGTATAATGTGAATGAAGCAAAATGTAAAAGAAATAACGTTGATATCTTGATTGTTGAGGAAGTTACAGCTATGTAGTAGAGTCCGTATTCAAAGTGTTTTTTTCTTACGTCGCGAACATCATTCAAGCGTCATTTGACGTTCCTGTTCAAAATAGGTTTCATAGTAACATCAATTCGTGCCATATACTGAGAAATAATTAGCACTTTAAGGCAACATGAGTGTTCAATTTGACAACAATGCAAGTACGCCCACCTAGAAACGACAATATTCCCATCAATGTACGTATGTAGAGTTTAAAACCGCGTAGTTAGCTCCGTCTCTTTATACTTAATATATAAAATCACAATCGCCAATAAACATATTAACTTTGGCGAAAACTGCCAGAGCTTCTCTGTATGTGGAGGACATTGCTTCAGTTTAAACACACGTGACGTCACTGTGAAGTTATCCGAAACCGAATACATAGCTAGGAGAATGGTCGTATAGCGGCGTGAGGATGACATACTATCACTTTATCTACGACAGACTCATGAGACTGCACTAACAGAAAGAAAATGCTTGGGATGAAGCCTTACACGATTGCCAAGCGCGTGAATCGCCGATTATAAAACGCAAATATGGCAGACAATAACCATGCGATCAAAATATGCGATCAGATAGCGGGAAAACTGTCATTTCACTACATGTACAATATCAAACGCGTTCTTGCGAAGAAAACACGAATCAGTTTCAAAATGATTATTCCATGCCAGATAAATATTTGAATCTTGCTTTTCTACCACCCCTATTTAAATTTCAGAAATACAAACAATCCAAAAGTAGGTCCCATATTCTAACATATTTGATAAATATTATGTGCAAAAACCAACGCATTAAACAGACACATATTTAGCCCTACTTACCCTGAATATAAAATAACTCAAATTAATAAGATCCACTTCACTGTTCACGTGCACAGATGCCTTTAATCCTTATATCGTAATGTATTCTGCCTGTCTACTATCAAAACAATCCACACATTTAAACACTGAAACACAATTATAAGCGATTGACGTGTTTCACGATTATAAATGTGCTAGCTGTTTCAGTCGCTCACAAAGAACAACATAACTGGACTCTAGCAAACACTGTAACAGCCACACTTATCAATAGAGTTTTTTCAACGTTTTAGTCCCGATATGTTTGTGTAACTCCTGACATTATAGAATCACTCTAATCACTACTACATGTAGGCAGGGAGTGCACATTTGTGTCTATATCATTCCATTTAATGCAATATCATTCATCGATAACTAAACCTAATACGTGCATACTATACTCTAGCACTACCAAGTATTGTCTCCTATTTACCTTGAACAAATATATTAGACTGACTATCGGTAAATTGGAAATATAGAAATTAGCTAAAACAACAGTCACTCGTACTCGCGCTGTTTTTAGTGGTACAGTACATTATGGTGTAGGACTGCCAACTGTTACACCACGGACGCATGTACTGACCAGAATTATTCCGATTTATCAATAAAGTATTGCTTAGGGAAACCGATGGCCATCACTCGTATATACCGTACAGTGGAAATATCCCTTATTTCGGTATAAGAGAAAGTAGAATTGTGTATCGATTTTGGATGAAGGTAAGTTTTCAATTATTGAGCCCCGTTTGCATGAAGCGTAAAACCAACGCGTTTTCCTTTTTAGCTGAGCGGAAGGGTAAGCATCGCAGTCACTTCAGTGTATCTTAAGCATCTTACTAACATGACAATTAAAGTATGCAAAGGCTTAAAATTCGTGTGTGACAGTACCTTTTTATGTCTTAAAATCGACATTATTCTGAATAGTTAATACGATTTTACATTATTGATCAAAAGACCGAAGAAATTATTAATGAAATCTGAACAACTAATTAATATTTTAAACAGCATCTCGAATACGTTGCGTCGATTGAAAGGGGAATAACCCTCGACCTGTTAATTTCACCATGGTGGATTATCTTTAAGATTTTGTAAACTACTAATGCTATGGTTTTTAATTTTCTACGTATGTGATAACTGGCTTCTAATGAAGTATTGAACACATCAAGAACTAGCTCTGCAATAAAAAAAACCTAATGTTTTACCAGGAACATTACCAGACGTGTCGCTTTTCGAAATCACATTTGTTAGCTACTGATTGATCGTGCCTACAACATCCAAAAACGTCGACATAATTGGTTTGATAAAAAATACATTCAATAATACCCTCAGGGGGGCTAAACTCATATCAATGTCTTAGTTTTATATAAATTCCTGAAATATTGTTTGTATTTTTTCTCTGACCTACTTTGAAACAAGGCAATTGTTTGGATGATTACAGATGTATTTTTTTCACTGACATTATGGATCTTCCCATTTTCCGTAGGATATATCAATTTGTTTATTCTCCGACAAGATACGTCTACCATGACGTATGTCCTGATACACGTTCATCTACAATCATTATATAGTTAATGTTACGATACATTGTCAATACTCAGTGTAAATGAATAAAGCTATCTCACGGAAACTCCATTTTACTACAAAATAATCATATATCTACTCGCGAATTCCTCCTGTGCGTTGCACGAATGTTCCCCTCCAATGTTTGTATTAGTTTGTCAACAGAATCCTACCCCCACCTCCGCTTAGGTAAATCAATAGCTCGGCAACATTTTTTTGAATTAAACTTTTAGTGATTTCAAAACTGCTTCAAACGGGATGATGTGAATGAATCATTGTTTTTCATAGGTTGCGTGCAGTTTCCGCGGTAACTTGTATAAACATATTTTACATTTTACGTACGTCTAAGCAATTTGAATTCCTCATATACTAGTGGAACATCAATATAATAGAATTTTCGCGGAAAGTCAACAAAATCAAGCCATTTGCCGCAACTTTTCCACATGATGTTTCAGTTTTGTGCGTTACTTAATGGCACATGGTTCCAAATTATCTGAGAGAACCTTAAATATAGAGAAACTCGGGTCCCTGTCCGGTGAGAACAACGTACTAAGGCGAGGTGATATCGTTCGGGTGGCGAGGTTCACCGAGCCATCCCGGGCGATATAACCAATAGTTTCACAGGAGTTCGACAAGGTGAAAATCTCTCACCAACCCTTGTTTTCCCTATATCTAAATGATATCGAAAATAATATCACACGTGATAATAACGGAATGATTATAGACTTAAAAATATACGATGCCCAATATTATTCAAAGATACTTCTCTTACTATATGCAGACGACACGATTATTATTGGTGAGAACCCTAAGTCATTTCAATCAACATTAAACCAATTTAATGAATATTGCCAATCATGGAAACTCAAAATAAATTTCTCAAAAACCAAAGTGATAGTCTTAGGCACAAATAAACCAAACAAATACTGTTTTACTATAAATAATCAACCGATAGAAACTATTAAGGAATATAAATATCTTGGAGTGACTTTTTTGCTTCCGGTTCATTTCTCTCCTGCAGAAAACATGTCATAAACCAAGCAAACAAAGCAATGCATTTGCTGCGCCTCATAGTTAATAATCTGGATTTACCACTCGACTTACAATTAAAATTATTCGATCATACAGTGCACCCAATTTTAACATACGGATGTGAAATCTGGGGTTTTGAAAATTTGGATGGGTAAACACTTTCACTACGTCACAAACATGTACACAATGACTTTAGCCCAATATGATGATTTCAAAGCACACATGCCAATGCATACCGCCATTTCCAGCCAATCCAATGTTTCTTTCGGGACGCTTTGAGTGTATCACTATTTGGGCCGCTTATGTATTTAGTGGTGGCTTACCTCACCACCCTACGATACACAACTTTAATGCGTAAGTCACGCAATAGATGTTTTGGTTTCTAAACTAAATAAACCGACAGTATGCGATTATTTATCTTTTAGATGAATAAGTCCAGATTCGCATATATAAATGTATTAGGTCGGTCAAGCAAAAAAAAAACAATTTTAATGAGAGCTTTTTGATAAATTTTGCAATTTACCAACTGAAGTAGAGTCCCTTTAAATAAACATAACGTTATGACTTCAGTTTACACAACTATTCTACATAACAAAAAGAGATATAAAACATATTGTTCTGACATATTAAGACCAGGTAATTGAGGTAAACCATCAAAAGCTAAAATGGTCTTGTTTTGAAGCTAAGCACTGTCGGTGATATCACGACAAACGTGTTTCATTTAACGATTACAATACATAGTTAGTCGCGTGATAGTTGTGTTCTTAATTAGTAATGC
Source organism: Spisula subtruncata (assembly GCA_963678985.1). Lineage (NCBI taxonomy): Eukaryota > Metazoa > Mollusca > Bivalvia > Venerida > Mactridae > Spisula > Spisula subtruncata. The sequence goes on from OY787666.1 coordinate 47,099,764, forward strand.
TATCGATTACCTATTAGCTTAAACTCGTCCAATACGTCATTGCGAAGATATTTGACACAGATATATATTCATTTGAGTATGTGATATATGGGCTACAGACCCAATACAAGAATTGCTTCGCCTTAAAATGATTCCAAATACCTTAATGTGGAAATTTCACAGAATCAGACTACAGTTATGTAGGTATCCATTTGTCAAGGATTGACAAGGTGTAATACTTTACATATTTCCCTTAGCATGGCGTCTACACAGAACCCAGTACAGAAATAAAATAGTGTTGTTTGTCATCTAGTTGTACTTTATGTGTGTATAATAATCAATATCAGTAAAATATATATGAGCCAGCCTCCAGGAAAACCTGATAGAATAATAATTTTGAGTTTTTTCATAGTATAAAGTATAATGTGAATGAAGCAAAGTGTAAAAGAAATAACGTTGATATCTTGAATGTTGAGGAAGTTACAATTGTTTATACAGAGTCCATATTCAGAGTTTGTTTGACTGGCGTCGCGAACATTATTCAAGCGTTAGTTGACGTTCCTGTTCACAATTTGTCATCATTGCACAAGCTAATTAATTCGTATCATATACTGCCTAAACAATTAGCGCTTTAAGGCAACATGGGTGTTCAATTTGACAGCAATGTAAATATGCCCACCTAGAAACGACACCATTCCCATCAATGTACGTATGTAGAGTTTAATACCGCGTAGTTACCGCCTCCTTCATATACTTTATATATAAAATCAACAATCGCCAATAAAACATGTTAACTTTGGCGAGAAACTGTCAGAGAGCTTCTCTATGTGGAGGACATTGCTTCAGTTTAAATACACGTGACGTCACTGTGAAGTTATCCGAAACCGAATATATAGCAAGGATAATGTGTGTATAGCGGCGTGAGGATGACATACTATCACTTTATCTACGACAGACTCATGAGACTGCACTAGCAGAAAGGAAATGCTTGGGATGAGGCCTTACACGATTGCCAAGCGCGTGAATCGCCGATTATAAAACGCAAACATGGCAGGCAATGACCATGTGATCAAAATATGCGATCATATGGCGGGAAAACTGTAATTTAACTACAGGTACAATTTAAGTGCGTGTATGCGAAGAAAACGCGGATCAGTTTCAAAATGAGTATTCCATGTCAGATAAATATTCGAATCCTGCTTTCCATCCCTATATAAATTTCATAAATACATACAATCTAAAAATAGGTCCCATATTTTATCATTTTTGATAAATATTATGAGCTATAATAAACGCCCTACTTACCCTGAATATTTAATAACTCCAATTAATAAGTTCCACTTTACTGTTCACGTGCGGAGATGCCTCTATTACCAATAACTAAATGTATTCTGCCTGTCTACTATTAAAACAATCCACACATTTAAACCCTGAAACACAATTATTACCGATTGACGCGTTTCACGATTATAAAGGTGCTAGCTGTTTCAGTCGCTCACAAAGAACAACATAACTGGAATATAACAAACACTGTAACAGCCATACTTATCAATAGAGTTTTCAACGCTTTAGTCCTGATATGTTTGTGTAGCTCCTGACATTATGGAATCACTCTAATCACTACTACATGTAGCCAGTGAGTGCACATTGTCTATATTATTCCATAATGCAATATCATTGTATCATTCATCGATACCTAAACCCAATTCGTGCATGCTAAACACTACACTACTAAGTATTGTCTCCTGTTTACCTTGAACAAATATACTAGACTGCATGACTATTGGTAAATTGGAAATATAGAAATTAGCTAAAACAACAGTCACTCGTACTCGCGTTGTGCTTAGTTGTACAGTACATTATGGTGTAGGACTGCCAACTGTTACACCACGGGTGCATGTACTGACCAACTCCCTTATTGCTAAATGAGTCTTGACCTGTCAATTTCACAATGGTTGATTATCTTCAAGATTTGTAAATACTAGCTTTTTATCGTATATTTTTTTTTGAAGTTAGATGAATTTTAAAGCCATTCAGTAGTTAATGATCTATACAGTTGCTCTTCTCATTTTATAATGCATTAAAAACGTTAAGGACCCCGATACAGCGATAAATTAGGCTACTGGTGTTTTGGTAATACTTTTAAAAGACAATCCCTATAACTTTGATCGTTTAAATCGATTCAGGAATATTATACATTAATTGAGAATCATTATTGCTTAAACTCCTCAAATCTTCAACAAAAAGCTCCCACTAATTACCGAGGAAAAAATGAAAATAGATTTCCGTAACGAGTCAAAATAGTCACGAGTTGTTTCCCTTTGACCAGATAATAATAAATCGCTGGAAGCGATAAATTATTATTGGTGATTTGAATATATTTTTGACATTATAGAGACATATTTGTGCGCACTGTCCTCAGACAAATTATGATAATTGAAATTGCTTTATACATTTGGCTCATTTAATATGATAGTAAAGAAAAATATGCTAGTTATAGGGAATGCCTCTTTAATTTTCTACGTATGTGTGAACCGGTTTCTAATGAAGTATTGAACACATCAAGAACTAGCTCTGTAATAAAAAGACTAAAATCTTACCAGGAACACTTTCAGACAAGACGCTTTTCGAAATCACGTAAGTTACAGATTGATCGTGCCTCCAATATCCATAAACGTCGAGATAATTGGTTTGATAAAATACATTCACTATAATACATGTACCCTCAGGGGGCTCAGCTAATATAAATGTTTTAGTTTTAAATTATTGCTTGAAATATTATTTTGTCTCTGACCTACTTGGAAACAAGGCAATTGTTCGGATGATTACAGATGTGTCTATTATACTGACATTATGGGATCGTCCCATTTTCCTTTGGATATATCAATTTGTATGTTCTTAGACAAGATACTTTTACGATGAGGTCTGTCCTGTTTCACGTTCATATACAATCATTATACAATGTATAATTAGCGTTACAATATGTTATATAATTATGTTCAGTCAAAATGAATAAAGCCGTCTCACGGAAACTCGATTTTACTACAAAAAATTCATATATTTACTCGCAGATTCCTCATATGCTTTGCGCGAATGTTCCCGTCCAATGTTTGTATCAGTTTGTCAACAGAATCCTACCCTCTCCTTTGCTTAGGTAAAAATATAGCTCGGCTACATTTATTAGTTTAATTTAACTTTTAGTGACTTCAGAACTGATGCAAACGGGATGATGTGAATGAAACATTGTTTTTCATAGGTTGCTTGCAGATTCTTTTTTAAAAACGTTTACAGTTTACGTTCAGGTTCTATTGTGCATTATGTAACATGTAATCAGTTCGCGAGATTTGGTATTTAAAAGCATCTAGACTAATTCTCGCGTAAGTTTGTAGCGACACTTTCTACTGTAATTTGTATCTTTAATGTGACACAGTACTCACTATTGAGAAATATTTCGATTTAATACTGAAGACAATGATACATTAAATTTAAGCCTGTTCATAATATTTGGTCCTAGTATATATAGAAGCTTTACATATGTCTAAGTAATCGGAATTCCTCATACACTAGTGGAATGTCAACAAAATAGTATTTTCGAGTCAAGTCAACACAATCACGCCATTTGCCGCAACTTTTAGACATGATGTTTCAGTTTTGTGCATTTCTTAATGGCACATGGTTCCAAATTATCTGAGTGTACCTTAAATATAGAGAAACTCGGGTCCCTGTCCGGTGAGAACAATGTTATCAGGCGAAGTGATATCGTTTGGGTGGCGAGGTTAACCAATTCACCAAGCTTGGGGGCCGTTTCATTAAACTTCGTACGTAAATTTTCTTCGTAGCCTTACGAAGGTCTTCGTACGAACTTCTTATGAAAAAGTTTTGAACGTTTCAGTAACACCGTCGTACGAATTGTCTTAAGTACGCATCACTTACGAACATGGTAACTAATCTTCGTTTCCGACGATAAAATTACTGCGACTTCCATTGTCGCGAGGACAGCTTAGAGAGCACGTTAACAGACGACAGCAGAAAGCAACTTGACCGACGAAAATGACGAAACATCGGTCGTACTCGTTAATTAAGTGAAAATGTAGTTCAAAACATTGGGATCATTGAAGGGTATTAAACGACAAGTCAATCTGTACATACTAACTCCAAATTGTGGATAGCTATAGCAAAATGGTAAGTAAAATAGCTTAAATCTCGTGATCTTTCACATTTGTTGAAATTGTATTCGTATAAAAATCTGTTAACTGCTGGTTTGTTTGGACACAATGCAACTGCACACACCATTGTATCAACGAAAAGTGGATTAAGCTATGACGAGAGTGGGCCCTACAAATTAATTGGAAGAATAAGAAGACACAAATTGCAATACTGAATGCAATCATGCTAAAACGTACCCAATATTAAACGTCCCTACCAAGTCCAACATACTGTGTGTACTTGTCTTAATTTACTTGAAACAACACATATTCCTACATGTTGATACATTCCCTCATCTAAATATATTCATTAAAAAATAAAAAAAGTATATATTTTTCAGGAAAAAGGTTTCCAGGAAACTTCATTTTACATGATGATGATGATGCTGATGCTGATGCTGATGCTGCTGTTGATGATGATAAATGGTGATCACTGACGAAGCAGTGGTTGTAATGGATGATGAAGCTACTATGAATATTTATATTGATAAGATGGAGAAATCATTAATAGGTACTGTATATTCTCTAAGAAATGTAATGTTTGTGCAAAAAGCATATACGTCAGTGAAACAATGTCATCACGTCTTCGGGCAAGCGTTTGCCTAAATCACTAAGCTACAGAAACAATGCTCTTATATGCTCTTATATCATACATTTATTTTCAATTACAATATTGGAAGATGTTTGTATGATTCATATACACTCCTGGATGATGTTCTCACTTGTAATATCAAGCCAACAAAAACATTAAGAGATCATCTCAACTGTTAATTTGTACAAAGAACAAGTCAGTCCATATCACCCACCGTGTAAGTGTACAACATGAACTGTACGTTTGGAAGTATACTCGTACAAGTGTACTTACGGTTAGGAAATTACAATGTTCAAGTTAGTCTAGAAGTTGGTAATTGATTACAATGTTCAAATTAGTCAAGCAGTTGGTAATAGATTACAAAGAGGCACTCTTTTGCTTTGAAAATCGATGAGAAATGCCAGCGTTATCTCCTTATATTGCTGAGCTTACCGCCTCTCTCTGCACACTCTCTTTGAACCTTAATTATGTTCGCCTGGCTCGCAATTTTTATTCTTGTTAATTAATTATTGAAGTCGACAAGCGAAAGGAATATATAGGAAACCAATGGTGGCATACACTAGGAGGCACTTATTACTGAGAACTCTATTAGACAAATCTTACTTTCTCAGAATCAAGTAGGTATATTTTGTTGACCTTTGAAACAAATGTACTTATAAGATGCCCTGTTTTCAATCATTCACGAACGTGTTTTTCTGTGCGTTAAGGTGTCTCACCCATTTTGAGTTGGGCGAAAGTTTAAAAATCACAGTCTTTTAGGTGTATTGTGAGCGTCTGACAACCGAGATCAAATAATACAAAATGCTTAAAATTGATCTTCCAGTATCTTCTCATGTCTTATAATCGCGATTGTACTAAATAGTTAATAAGATTATATACTTTTAATGAAAATACAGAAACATGCTTTGAATAAAAAATACAGTCACACCCTTAGCTCAATCCCTATGGATGATTTATTCCAAACGATATTAAACACCGAATCTAGCGAATTGGTTACACTGTATTTAAAACGTAGGCCTATGCGCCCATATTAAAATGATTTAATAGTTTTAAACAGTATCCAGACCATTTTAAAGGAACGTTCTGTTTTGCATTGATTCCTGAAGAATACTAAATAATACATGCTAAAAAACCCACTTTAAAACTGTAATCACCTTGAATTATGCACTATTTTTTATAATTATAATGCTCGTAAAATCTGAATACGACGGATGCAAAACGTCGATTAATTTTGTTTCCTCCCCTGTTTTCAGCATTTCTGAAAACACTTGAACAGTAATTGAATTAAACTAGTCGAGCAAATGTCATTAAATTTTGAATGAAAATTCAATATTTGTCGCTCTATTTATTGCATGGATGAAAACAGTATGTTGGTCCACGATTTTTCACGTTTAACTCAAAAACAAAAAATTACATATTTTAAAATGTTATTTAAAAAATAAAATAACTTGCACAGTATAGAATAGAATACTGTTGAGTTTCTCATATACCAAATTTCATGTACCCCAAATTTTATGAAGATTAAAGCAAAACCTTTTCTGTAAATTACAATTATGAGTTTTTAGGGGTGGTCCCGAAAATCGAAGAATATCTTAAAATCTAGCCGAGCAAAACCGTGAGATTTTCAAGAATGATTGCCGTAAATGTGTTCTTTATAAATATTACAGGTTTTATGTACATTGTACAGAAAAATCCAACACAGATGAATCACCTTAAGGCCAGCAAATAATGTCGCATTGACGTCACGTTTGAAGGACAATCTAAGTCACAGTTTATTGACGCACACTTTGCCAGTCGTATTCACAAACGTTGAAAACCGACAAGTCAATGCAGAAAACTGAGATAGAAAATTTTAACAGATGGACAGCGAATACAAGGCTCCTAAAACCTGAAGGGGATTCAATGATAACAGTACACATACATTTACTAGTATTGTTTCAATGTCGATTTCTTATTATTTCATGCTTACTATCCGTTAATAATACCATACCCTTTCTTATTGGATTAGAGAATCATTCTGTCTTCTTAATATGTTAATTACGTCTTATTCTCAATGATTAACACTATAATCAAATATTTTAAGGGCAACTAGGCACTAGAAATCAATAAACGAAGTTGTCATTAATTCAATTGGGACTGGTAATATACCAAGATTATGCATAGCTCGATAATTGTGTCACATAATTGATACAATAGGTGAATATATCACCATTAGTTTGTTATTCTAAGAATTCCGTACATGGGCATTTCCCCAAATATCTTTCAAATGAAGTTAAATGTATTTCGTTAAACCAATTAACAATTTTCGGAAATGAAATAAGAAAAAAAGAAAAACAAAAACCTTCCGAGACTTAAGACCAGTACTTTCTAGGTTTTTCTTGATTCAAGGGGTATTTCATAAATAATACAACTGTTACAATTTACATAATCAAATCGAGTGATTGCTTTTAAACGAAATTTTCGCCTAAGATAACTATTTCCCTTAGGTAGAATCTTATCAAAGGAATTTACTCAAGTCAAGTTGAGGGAAAAGCTGAGGTGGGTATATAGAGATATATATAGGATCTACCACTCGTTTTCTTTCGAGATCAATATTTCTCAAATGAGTCTAGAAAAAAATCAGTTATTAAAAAAATTCTTTTTTTCGTGACGAATTTAAGCAATGTTGATCTCAAACCAAAACGAGTGGTAGAATCGTTTTATCAAATTAAAATATGTTTTTACCAAAAATAAGCGACTCGAATAGGAAGTCGGCTAAAATATGCACCGGAGAACACATTCGATCGTCTCCTTGTAAAAAGTAGCCCCAATTTGCTTTCTGTATAAAACACTAAAACGATGCTTTAAAAGTTGCAAACAATTTTAAAACATTTATTTAAATTACAATAATTGAAATGTTTCAATATATTATTTTGAATTCATAAAGAACATCGCTCGTTACTAATTCAGTGAATTTTGCGTATGAATTGTACAATTTTTGTTATCACACGTGTTGGAGAACAATGTTGTCCGATTTGTTCTCACATGGAATATCACGGTGTTTATGTGATAAAAGGAATTTACTTAAATAAAGAGTTAAAAACCTTAGGAGATTAACACCTGTTATGAATACGAGCCCTGGTCAAAATTCCTGTATGATCTACTTTAAATAAACATAACGCTATGACTTCACAACTTTTCTACCCAACAAAAAGGAGATATAAAAATATTAATTTAGACTTCAAAGTTAGACCTGGAAAACCATCAAAAGCTCAGCATAATAAAATTGTCTCTTTTTGGAGCCAATCACTCTACTGTCGGTGATACATGTTTCACGATATACTTGTGTCATTTAACGATCATAATGTATAGTAAGTCGCGTGATAGTTGTGTTCTTAAATTAGTGATCAATGCTATCGATTTCCTTTAAGCTTAGATTCGCCCAACACGTCATTGCGAAGTTATTTGACACATACTATATTTATTTGAGTAAGTGATATTTGGGTTACAGACCCAATACAAGAATTGCTTCGCCTTAAAATTAATTCAAATACCCTGTGGAACTTTCACAGAGTCAGACTACAGTTACATGTATGTAGGTATTTATTTGTCAAGGTGTGACAAGGTGTTATAATTTAAATATTTCACTTAGCATGGCGTCTACACAGAAACCAGTTCAGAAATTAAATAGTGTTGTTTGTCATCTAGTTGTATTTTCATGTGTGTATAATAATCAATATCAGTAAAATACATATGAGCCAGCCTCCAGGAAAACCTGATAGAATAATAATTTTGTAAAGTATAAAGTATAATGTCAAAGAAGCAAAATGTAAACGAAATAACGTTAATATCTTGATTGTTGAGGAAGTTACAGCTGTTTAGTAGAGACCATATTCAGAGTTTTTCTTTCGTGAACATCATTCAAGCGTTAGTTGACGTTTCTGTTCACAACTTGTCATAATTACACCAGCTAATCAATTCGTATCATATACAGTCGAACTTCGATGCCTCGAACAGTAGTTGCCTCGAACATCCCAGATGCCTCGAACTCGTACTCCGGTCCTGTCAAAGTTCCTTCTTTATTCATATAGAAAAACCATAGTTGACTCGAACAGTACGAGGGTCGAACACTCGAACTGACTTGCTGGTCCCTTGCTATGATTTACCAGTAGATGACTCGAACAATGCAAATTTTCGCACCTTTCATTAGTTGTTGAAATCCAGTGTTTGCCCACGGGAAGTCCGTGAAAGGTGTTATTAGCACCTTGTGACAATTACTGTACCCAAAAAATGTTTACGGCTGTATTGTATTACATGTTTGTGAAAAAAACTTAACACTTTTATACCCGTTAATTACTTAATGAAGAAAAGTATAACTGATTTATTTTTCGTGAATAAAATTTAGAAACAACAAATTTGTCATTATTTAAATGTTTGTGTTCTTTAAAACGATGTTGAATGGTCATTATTCGTAGAAAACCTGATCGGAATTTATTAATTTTATCATTGTCAAAATGAAAAGTAACGACGATATACTACAAATTAAGGCTGTACGAAGGACCCGGTAACGGGGGGATATCAGGGAACTTTGTTTACAAATGTAATTTTTTGAAGCTAGCCGACGATTGCAAGCCAATTTTGTCAAACAATATCATGTTTTATTATTATTATGCATACTATTTTACAATTTGACACAAATGCATTGAATATGCATAAAATACGAACACACACTCAAAATACGACAATTACACACGATTGACAGGTACACGTACCGAGAAGCGTTCGAACTTATACATTTACAGTGCATATATACTCGTACCCCCGATGCCTCGAACCAGTAGATGGCTCGAACTATTTTCCCGGTCCGAAGGTAGTTCGAGGCATCGAAGTTCGACTGTACTGTTAAAACAATTAGCACATTAAGGCAACATGGGTGTTCAATTTGACAACAATGTAAACACGCCCACCTAGAAACGACACCATTCCCATCAATGTACGTATGTAGAGTTTAATACCGCGTAGTTAGCGCCTCCTTCGTATACTTAATATATAAAATCAACAATCGCCAATAACCATGTTAACTTTGGCGAGAAAATGTCAGACAGCTTTTCTGTATGTTGAGGACATTGCTTCAGTTTAAATACACGTGCGTCACTGTGAAGTCATCCGAAACCGAATGTATAGCTCGGAGAATGTGTGTATAGCGGCGTGAGGATGACATACTATCACTTTATCTACGACAGACTCATGAGACTGCACTAACAGAAAGGAAATGCTTGGGATTAGGCCTTACACGATTTCCAAGCGCGTGAATCGCCAATTATAAAACGCAAATATGGCAGACAATGACCATGTGATCAAAGTATACGATCATATGGCGGGAAAAACTGTTATTTAACTACAGGTACAATTATAAGTTTTTTACGAAGAAAACACGGATCGGTTTCAAAATGATTATTCCATGCCAGATAAATATTTCAATCCAGCTTTTCTACCACCCGCTATATAAATTTCAAAAATACACTACCCAAAAGTGCTAACCCGCCACTTAGATATTTCAGTCCTGTAGTTTCAAAAATTGGTATATTCAAGTGAGATTTCGCATACCGATACATTTTTAGTAGATGCAGCTGATAGTTAGTTTAATTTAGCGGTATTGTGGCTAAACTTGATGCATTCGGCGTATTGCGTAATGACGTATTTTTACACGTGCATTGCATGTGCACCAACATTTAAGTGTACATGAACGAATTCGGCATTATTGATGACTGCTTATCTTGAAAAACACTTTACATCATGAAATTGACTCGATAGGAACACTCACAGGATTTCGAAAAATCACTGGAACACATTTCGTAGGTGTCAATGTTTCATTTTTTAAAATATTTTTTTTATAATGCATTTATTAGCATGGACATCCACATACGTACGTATAAAGATGTATTAAATTCAAATATGTGTTGATATTTGGGTTACTTGCAGTTGAATTTACCATGTTTGACGTGTTACGTAATATAGCATGTTTACACGTGTAAGAAATAAACAACGGAAATCACGTGCTCACGAACGGTTTTGATTAAAAGGATGAATTTCCTACGCGAAAAACACATTAAAAGCCAAATTGTATCAGCAGAGAACGCGCCAGACCTGTCGGAATGTAATGACTTTGGTAAGAGTCGCGGCCCTTATTTTTTAAATTTCACATGAATATTATTTTATGTTTTTGTTTGTTTTTGAAGTTTAAGTGTTTATCTCCGTTTTTTATTTACAACAAACTTAGTTTTGTGGATATTGACATACAAGCGTGATTTTTCAAAACCAACCGTTTTGACAAAGCCTTTTTTCTCATTTTGTTCGAAGATTGTTACTCTTCGGCAGAGTTCGTCTGGAGTAAATCACGGCATGTAACGTGATTTTCGTATAGGGACAGGGATGAGTTATGCAAAAATGTTTATGAAAACGTGCTTTCCACGCGTTGATTTATGCACACTGCCATCAATAGTTTGGGTATTTTTGTGAATTGGTAAAAAATACCACATTACGTAACACGCCTGTGACAACAAACATAAACGTTTGCCGTCCAAAATAAATTTATAATTGACTGCATCTTGGATTCAAGTACGGGTATGCAAAATTTCATGCGGGTACATACTTAAATAAAAAATATATTGCGAAAAATGTAAGGTGGCGGGTTAGAACTTGTGGGTAGTGTACATACAATCTAAAAATAGGTCCCATATTTTATCATTTTTGATAAATATTATGAGATATCATAAACGCATTAAACAGACACATATTTAGCCCTACTTACCCTGAATATAAAATAACTCCAATTAATAACTTCCACTTTACTGTTAACATGCAATTATTACCGATTGACGCTTTTCACACTTATAAAGGTGCCTGCTGTTTCAGTCGCTCGCAAAGAACACCATAACTGGAGACTAACAAACGCTGTAACATCCACACTTATCAATAGAGTTTTTCAACATTTTAGTCCGGATATGTTTGTGTAGCTATTGACATTATAGAATCACTGTAATCACTACTACATGTAGACAGGGAGTGCACATGTGTGTCTATATTATTCCATAATGCAAGTATCATTGCATCGTTCATCGATACCTAAACCCAATACGTATATGCTAAACACCACACTACCAAGTATTGTCTCCTGTTTACCTTGAACAAATATACTAGACTGCATGACTATTGGTAAATTGGAAATATAGAAATTAGCTTAAACAACAGTCACTCGTACTCGCGTTGTGTTTAGGTGTGCAGTACATAATGGTGTAGGACTGCCAATTGTTACACCACGGGCGCATGTACTGACCCACTTTGGTCAAGAATTTCCATAATTGATAACTACTTGTACATTATGTATTATTGATAACAATGACGCTATCCATATCTAGTCCCATCCGAATTATTCCGATTTACCAATCAAAGTATTGCTTAGGGAAACCGATGACAATCACTCGTATATGCCGTACAATGGAAATAGCCCTTAATTTCATTATTTCGGAATAAACGAAAGTAGAACTCTGTATCGATTTTGGATGAAGGTAAGTTTTCAATTATTAAGCCCCGTTTTCATGAAGCGTAAAACCAACGCGTTTTCCTTTTTAGTTGAGCGAAAGGTTTAACATTGCAGTCACTTCAGTGTATCTTAAGCATCTTACTAACATGACAATTAAAGTATGCAAAGGCTTAAAATTCGTGTGTGACAGTACCTTCTTATGTCTTAAAATCGACTTTATTCTGAATAGTTAATACAATTTTACATTATTGATAAAAATATCGAAGAAATTATTAATGAAATCTTAACAACTAATTAATATTTTAAACAGCATCCCGAATACGTTGCGCCGATAGAAAGGGGAATAACTCTTGACCTGTCAATTTCACCATGGTTGATTATCTTTAAGATTTTGTAAACTACTAATGTAATGGATTTTAATTTTCTACGTATGTGAAAACTGGCTTCTAATGAAGTACTGAACACATCAAGAACTAGCTCTGCAATGAAAAAAACCTAATGATTTACCAGGAACACTACCAGACGTGTCGCTTTTCGAAATCACATTTATAAGCTTCTGATTGATCGTGCCTCCAACATACGAAAAACGTCGACATAATTGGTTTGATAAAAATACTTTCACTATAATACCCTCAGGGGGGGGGGGCAAAACTCATATAAATGTCTTAGTTTTATATTAATTTCTGAAATATTGTTTGTATTTTTTCTCTGACCTACTTTGAAACAAGGCAATTGTTTGGATGATTACAGATGTGTCTTTTTCACTGACATTATGGATCTTCCCATTTTCCGTAAGATATATCAATTTGTTTATTCTCAGACAAGATACGTCTACCGTGACGTATGCCCTGTAACACGTTCATCTACAATCATTATATAGTTAATGATACTATAAATTGTCTATATTCAGTCTAAATGAATAAAGCCATCTCACAGAAACCCCATTTTACTACAAAGTAATCATATATTTACTCGCGAATTCCTCTTGTGCGTTGCACGAATGTTCCTGTCCAATGTTTGTATTAGTTTGTCAACAGATTCTTACCCCCACCTCCGCTTAGGTAAATCAATAACCTACATTTATTTGAATTAAACTTTAAGTGATTTCAGAACTGCTCCAAACGGGATGATGTGAATGAAACATTGTTTTTCATAGTTTGCGTGCAGTTCCCGCGGTAACTTGTTTAAAAACGTTTACAGTTAAAGTTCAGGTTATATGGGTGCATTATGTAATCAATTCGCGATATTTGGTATATAAAGCATCTAGACTAATTCTCGCGTAAGTTTTTAGCGATACTTTCTACTTTATTTTGTATCTTTAATGTGACAGAATAATCATTAATGAGAAATATCTCGATTTAATAATGAAGACAATGATACATTAAATTTTAAGCCTGTTCATAATATTTGGTCATAGTATATATAGAAGCTTAACAAACGTTTAAGCAATCGGAATTCTTCATACACTAGTGGAATATCAATAAAATAGTATTTTCGCGTTAAGTCAACACAATCACGCCATTTGCCGCAACTTTAAGACATGATGCTTCAGTTTTGCGCGTTACTTAATGGCACATGGTTACAAATAATCTGAGTGCACCTTAAATATAGAGAAACTCGGTTCCCTGTCCAGTGAGAATAATGTTATCAGGCGAAGTGATATCGTCCGGGTGGCGAGGTTAACCGAGTCATCCCGGGCGATATTACCAAGCCTAGGTGATGTTTCATTAACAAGTTATGAGCGTTTTAGAAACACCTTCGTACGAATTTTCTTAAATACGCATCACTTACGAACTTAGTAACTAATCTACGTTTCCGAAGATAAAATTACTGCGACTTATTTTGTTTGGACAAATGCAACTGCGCACATCATTGTGTCAACGAAAAGTGGATTATGCTCTGACGAGAGTGGGCCTTACAAATTAATTAGAAGATTAAGAGAAACACAAATTGCAATACCGAATGCAATCATGCTGAAACGTCCCCAATGTTAAAAGTCCCTACCAAGTCCAAGATACTGTGTGTACGTGTCTTAATTTACTTGAAACAACACATATTCCTACATGTAGATACATTCTCTCATGTAAATATAATTTTAATATACTAGTATTCATAAAAAAATAAAAAGTATATATTTTTCAGGAAAAGATGATGATCAATGATGATCAATGATGAAGCAGTGTTGGTAATGGGTGATGGAGCTATGAATATTCATATTGATAAGATGGATAAATCATTAGCAGGTACTGTATTTTCTCTAAGAAATGTTTGTGAAAAAAGCATATACATCTGTGAAACAATGTGATTACGTCTTCGGGCAAACGTTTGCCTAAATCACCTTAATCGCTACAGAAACAATACTGTTATATCTAACTTTATTTCCAATTACAATATTGGAAGATGTTTGCATGAAACATATACACTCCTAAATATATTTCTAACATGTAATATCAAGCCAACATAAACATTAAGAGATGATCTCAACTGTTAAGTTGTAAATAGAACAAGTACGTACATATCACCCACCGTGTAAATGTACAACATGTACTGTACGTTTGGCTTTATACTCGTACAAGTGTACTTACGATTAGGAAATTACAATGTTCAAGTTAGTCTAGAAGTTGGTAATTGATTACAAAGAGGCACTTTTTTGCTTTGAAAATCAATGAGAAATGTCAGCGTTATCTCCTAATATTGCTGAGCTCACTGCTTCTCTCTGCACACGCTCGCACTCTGGGAACCTTAATTATGTTCGCCTGGCTCGCAATTTTTTATTATTGTTAATTAATTATTGAAGCCGACAAGCGACAGGAATATAGGCAACCAATGATGTCATACACTAGGAGGCACTTATAACTGAGAACTCTATTACGCAAATCTTACTATCTCACACACGTATTCACACACGCTGAAAACCGACAAGTCAATGCAGAGAACTGACATTGAACATTTTTACAAGTGGGCAGGCGATACATGGCTACAAAAACCTGAAGGGGATTCAATGATTGCATTAAACATAAGTTTACTTATATTGTTTTCATGTCGATTTCTTAGTATTTCATGTTTACTATCCGTTAATAATACCATACCCCTCCTTATTGGATTAGAAAATCTCCGTGTCTTCTTAATATGTAAATATCGTCTTAATTTTAATGTTTAACACTATAATCAAATGTTATTAGTGCAACTAGGTACTAGAAATCAATAAACGAAGTTGCCATCAATTCAATTGGGACTGGTCAAATACCAATATTATGCATAAGTCGATAATTGTGTCATATAATTGATACAATTGACGAATTTGTGATAACTAATTTGAGTGAAGAATATTTCTGACTGGTTTAATGTTATTTCCACTTCATATACGTATCTTTACTTCAAGAAAAAACCAACCGTCATTTATTTGTCATTCTACGAATACCGCACATGGGCATTCCCCAAATATCTTTGAAATGAAGTACGTAAAATGTATTTCGTAAAACCAATAAACTGTTTTCCGAAATGAATTAAGAAAAAAAGAAAATGAAAAACCTTCCGAGACTTAAGACCAGCATTATCTACATTTTTCTTAATACAAGAGGTTTTTCATGAAAATACAATTTCACAATTTATATAATCAAATCGAGTGATTGTCTTAAAACGAAATCTTCGCCTAAGGCAATTATTTCCCTTAGGTAGATTCGTACCAAGTTGAGGGGAAACACTTAAATGGTTTTATGGAGACAAGGAATTTCCTTCAATATAAACCTTAGGAGCTTTACAACCGGGCCGGTATTTATAAAGCATCTTGGGTGAAAACTTAGAATTTTCTTAAAGTGTATCAGTTGAGCAGGAAAATAAATATGAACAATTATCTACATGGTTTAAAGCATTATGTAAAGAGCTACAATAATCATATACTAGTAGAAAACATGGGCTTTTTCATTATTTTTAACTTAAGTCAAAATATTTATATTTTCACGTAAGATGATTTATAAATACTGGGCCTGTTATAAATACTGACCAGGTCGAATTCTTGTCTGATCTACTTTAAATAAACACAACTATTCTACACAACAAAAAGGAAATACAAAACTATTATTCAGACTTCAGACATCAGAGTGATACCAGGAAAACCATCAAAAGCTCAGCGTAATAAAATTGTCTCTTTTTGAAGCCAATCACTCTACTGTCGGTGGTATCACGACCTACTTGTTTCATTTAACGATTATAATACATAGTCAGTCGCGTGATAGTTTTGTTCTTAATTAGTAATGCTATCGATTACCTATTAGCTTAAACTCGTCCAATACGTCATTGCGAAGTTATATGACACATACTGCATTTATTTGAGTATGTGATATATGGGCTACATACCCAATACAAGAATTGCTTCGCCTTAAAATGATTCCAAATACCCTAATGTGGAAATTTCACAGAATCAGACTACAGTTATGTAGGTATTTATTTGTCAAGGATTGACAAGGTGTTATACTTTACAAATTTGCCTTAGCATGGCGTCTACACAGAACCCAGTACAGAAATAAAATAGTGTTGTTTGTCATCTATTTGTATTTTCATGTGAGTATAATAATCAATATCAGTAAAATATATATGAGCCGGCCTCCAGGAAAACCTGATGGAATAATGATTTTGTGTAGTATAAAGTATATTGTGAATGAAGCAAAATGTAAAAGAAATAACGTTGATATCTTGAATGTTGAGGAAGTTACAATTGTTTATACAGACTCCATATTCAGAGTTTGTTTGACTGGCGTCGCGAACATCATTCAAGCGTTAGTTGACGTTCCTGTTCACAATTTGTCATCATTGCATAAGCTAATTAATTCGTATCATATACTGCTTAAACAATTTGCGCTTTAAGGCAACATGGGTGTTCAATTTGACAGCAATGTAAATACACTCATCTAGAAACAACACCCTTCCCATCGATGTACGTATGTAGAGTTTAATACCGCGTAGTTAGCGCCTCCTTCATATTCTTAAAATATAAAATCAACAATCGCCAATAAACATGTTAACTTTGGCGAGCAAATGTAAGACAGCTTCTCTGTATGTGGAGGACATTGCTTTAGTTTAAACACACGTGACGTCACTGTGAAGTTATCCGAAACCGAATGTATAGCTAGAAGAATGTGTGTATAGCGGTGTGAGGATGACGTACTATCACTTTATCTACGACAGACGCATGATACTTTATTAACAGAAAGGAAATGCTTGGGATGAGACCTTACACGATTGTCAAGCGCGTGAATGGCCGATTATAAAATGCAAATATTGCAGACAATGACTATGTGATCAAAATATACGATCATATGGCGGGAAAACTGTAATTTAACTACAGGTACAATTTAAGTGCGTGTATGCGAAGAACACACGGATCAGTTTCAAAATGATTATTCCATGCCAGATAAATATTTGAATCCTGTTTTCCACCCCTATATAAATTTCAGAAATACATACAATCTAAAAATAGGTCCCATATTTTATCATTTTTGATAAATATTTTGAGCTATCATAAACGCATAACAACAGACTGACACATATTTAGCCCTACTTACCCTGAATATTTAATAACTCCAATTAATAAGTTCCACTTTACTGTTCACGTGCAGAGATGCCTCTATTCCAGATAACGTAATGTGTTCTGTCTGTCTACTATTTAAAAAATCCCACACATTTAAACACTGAAACACAATTATTAGTGATTGACGCGTTTCACGATTATAAAGGTGCCCGCTGTTTCAGTCGCTCGCAAAGAAGAACATTACTGGAGTCTAATATAAACGCTGTGACAGCCACACTTATTAATGGAATTTTCAACGTTTTAGTCCCGATATGTTTGTGTAGCTCCTGACAATATGTAATCACTCTAATCACTACTACATGTAGACAGGGAGTGCACATTTATGTCTATATCATTCCATTTAATGCAATATCATTCATCGATAACTAAACCTAATACGTGCATACTATACTCTAGCACTACCAAGTATTGTCTCCTATTTACCTTGAACAAATATACTAGACTGACTATTGGTAAATTGGAAATACAGAAATTAGCTTTAACAACAGTCACTGGTACTCGCGTTGTGTTTAGTTGCACAGTACAGTATGGTGTAGGCTGCCAACTGTTACACCACGGGCGCATGTACTGACCCACTCTGGACAAGAATTTCCCTAATTGCTAATTATGCGTACATTTTGCATTATTGATTACAATGACCCCTATCCATATCTGGTCCCATCTGATTTATTCCGATTTATCAATAAAAGTATTGCATAGGGAATCCTATAACCATCACTCGTAGATACCGTACAGCGGAAATAGCCCCTATTGCGGAATACATGTAAACGAAAGTAGAACTGTGTATCGATTTCGGATGACAGTAAGTTTTCAATTATTAAGCCCCGTTTTCATGAAGCGTAAAACCAACGCGTTTTCGGTGCATATTTAAGGTCACTGCCTCTGAACCAGATAAAAACTTTTCTGGTAGAATACATATTTCAGTTTTTAGAAATCTTAAAAAACTAGTCGAGCTAAACATTCAAGAGCGTCTTTTTGCGACCTAGAAGCAAGGATTTGCTGTAAAATATCAATAAAGGCTATGCGTTTTCATTCAAATTACGCGTTTGTTTGCAGCTTCACGGAAACAGTTTTTCATTTGTTTACATTTGCTCACTTCCAATGTATCATATTAATATTTACAGAATAAAGCCGGTTTCCATGGAGCGTATTCTGTTGGCGCGTAATTACGTGACGAATATATACGCGCCGATTACGCGCTGAAAAAAATGCAATCGTATTAATTGTCATTATTTAAACCTTTCGATCAAGGATAACTCATAAAAGTGCAAGCCTTACATTGGGGTCCTGTGTTTTTGAAGGGACAGCAAGTATAGGAGGCAGTAGGATGATACAAGGTATCCGAGCGCGCCAGGTACACACCAACGTCCATCATAAGAGTACATGTACAATTTCTACACGTCAGTGAATAGCACAATACAAAAGTGCATGAGTTGCCAAGTAAAGTAACCACTGGTCAAATCCAAATGGGCCTCATGGTGTGTTGGCAATATTTAAATGAGCACACACGAGCACATAAATCAGTGTCCATGCCCCAACTCTTACGCTTGCGACATGCGTCTTTTAAGTATACATAAGATTCTGTTGAAAAACTGGTACAATATTATTATTGGACGAGAACATTTGTGCAAAGCACAGGAGGAATTCGCGAGTAAATATTTATGATTATTTTGTAGTAAAATCGAGTTTCCGTGAGACGCCTTTATTCATTAAGACAGAACATAGATAATTTATTGTAACATTAACTATATAATGATTGTAGATACACGTTTAACACGACAGACGCCACGGTAGACAAATGTTGTCTAGAACAATCAAATTGATATACTAGTATCCGACGGAAAATGGGAAGATCCAATAATGTCAGTGAAATAGACACATCTGTAATCATCCGAACAATTGCCTGGTTTTAAAGTAGGTCAGAGAAATAATAAAAACAACATTTCAGGAAATAATATAAAACTAAGACATTTATATTAGTTTAGCACCCCTTAGGGTATTATAGTGGATGTATTTTTATCAAACCAATTATCTCGACGTTTTTGGATGATCAATCAGCAACTTAAAAATGTGACTAGAATAGTGTCACGTCTGAGAGTGCTCCTAGTAAAACTTTAGTCTTTTTTATAACAGAGCTAGTTGTTGCAGTGTTCAATACTTCATTAGAAGTCGGTGCACACATAAATAGAAAATTGAAGTGCATGCATAACCAAAACAGTAGCCTAGTTTCTCGCTCTATCGGGGCCCTTAACGATTTCGATGCATTCAAAAATGAGTAATGCAACTGGATAAATTGTGTACTACTGAATGTCTCTAAAATTCACCTAACATGAGGTTGAGTAAGGTTAGAATCCCAGTCTGCGTTATACCAAATGATCGTTATTTTGGTAAGGGCTTGGCTCCAGCGCTAGATGTTAAGAAAATGTTTTTCCACAATGAAAAATAATCCGTCCAAAAACATAGGGGTCTGTATTGACTAGAGTCTCTCATTCACTAATCTATGAATAACTGTTACTAAGTTTTATAAAATTAGTAAATGAGAGACCCTAGTCTGTACAGACCCATATCTCCAAAAACTCAGTTAACACAAAGCTGTAAATCGCTTGCTTCCCCCCATCTTTTACCGTATCTGACAAGCAGCCCTAGGGAGTCTATTGTATATTGTATTCTTACTATAAATTTCTCTTTAGTTTCATATTTATATTAATTGAAACACGATTATACGGTGTTTAGTAGACATTAAATATTTATAGCTGTAAAAGAAATATGATCGACGCTGCATGTTCACAATCTATCCGATGTGAAATTAATCCTGATAATGTACTGGTTTCCACTCAAGTAATTGATACATTGAACGATCCTCCTGACATACAAGATAACGCGGGCTATATGATACATTAAACGACATTTTAAACAAATTTCCCCGCCGCCAAAAATTAGGAATCTTCAACTAATTACAGAAAACTGCATGAACATAAATTTTAAAAATTGACCAAATTGAAGCCATTGCAGAAGAACTACTTGATGGCACCTCGGCGCGTTCATGGTAGGAAAAAGACGTCATACAAATCATTTGAAGTATATAGTGGGGTATTTCCATAATATTAGCTATTGAAGCATGAACTAAGTAGAATATTTGTATGTTACGGTGTATAATCATTTGATAATTCACTTCGTGAGCAGCTGACTTAAAGTTTCACTCGTGGCTACGCCGTTAGGGCAAACATTACGTCCGCTGCTCACTTGGTGAATACTCAAACGATCTTACACCGCAAAATTCAATATCATCTATATAAGAGAGAGAGTATGTGTCATGCATCATGTTTATTATGCGGATGTATTTGAGAACCTATTGCTACTGACAATATTTGCAGCTTTCACTTCTTGATATGAGATTTAAGTTTTGAGTCGGCTAAAACATTTAGGCTTCTTTTGTCTTAAAGTATATAGCTGCATGTTTTTATTTCTCTGTGTCCACCTTTATAACTGCACAATAAAATATGACATTATGTGCTTATATCAACAACTGTTCTACGACGAATATACGAAGTTACAAACGTACTCAGTAGCGTGTGATACCTCAGGATATACTGGATGTCCACTGTTGATGGTTCTTTGCCCTGGAGGCGTACAGTCCCAAAATTAGTCTGGCCACCCGATTAGATACTATATTTTAAGGTTTTAGCTAGATTTTATTCCGGGCTTGAGGGTGCAAAGGAAAATAATTTCATGAGAAAATAATAGACTGAGGAGAGTTGTCTTTATAAACATAGGGTATGATCAACAAACTAGGCCTAAATAAGTACAGTACTTAGTCTCAGTAGAGCAAATCTCTTTGTGAACTGTAAATACTGCTCTTTATGTAGAGTTAATTGTTCTAAATGGGATAGGTTACATTTATTGTAAATACCAGCTACCTGAAAACATTGAATATGTTACTATAAACCGATAGTTGTTGATATTCGGACAAAGCATACTATATATATAAATTGAAAAAAATAAATCACACACAGTAATGTGCTATCTGGTGATACTTATTCATCTAAACTCACAGGTAACTGTATCGTTGATTGTTTTTTGTTGTTGAATTTTTTTATTTTTCTGTAAAATATAAATTTTCGTAAAAACATTCTTTTCTTTTCGTTTTCAACGATACTGTTACCTGTGTCTATACTATGAAAAGCAACATAACTAATACTTTAAAATCGTAAATAAGTCAGATGATTTTAAATAGTAATGATGTTCTGTTGAATGGACAGTCTTCCCTTTAATACAAAAGTTATTACATTGGAAAATCACACATGATATTCACCAACGCCCAATTAAGGAATATGACACATAGGGAGGCTGTGTACTGGTCCCTTAGATTGCTCCAAATCGACATTGAAGCGTTAGTCATTCAATTAAAAACCGGTGAAAAAGTCAGACTAATTTAGAAAGGTAATACGGGAGCAGCGACGTAAAACCAAAGTCGTTGCACTCTTAGAATGATGTATGCTGAAGCATATATCCGGGTACGGTGATGTTATTTCAAGTACAAAAATCAACATAACGGGGTTGACAACTGTCAGCGGTCCGGTACGCTCAGTAATAACTTCCGGAATCAAAGACGCGTATGGGCAGAAATTGAATCATGATTGGTATCATATGTGGTGCTGGCTTTATCTGTGACTTTGTGTTGTTATCATATGTCGTTTGACGTTAATTTCACAAGCAGTTAGCACGCGCTTATTGAAACCATTTTTGGTGTTCAGGTTTGCGATATTTGGTAATAAACGCCAGAAGAACTAATTGTTATTCTTCTTTCAAAATAAATTTCATATTAAGAAATTTTACCCAGTGCTGCTAAACTTATTTTACAGCGTATATATACAGTGTATGTGAACATTGACAGTGTAAATGTACCAACAATCTGCCCTGTGATATTTAATTGTATCAATAGTCAGTCAAGAGGGTTCCAGATCTAATTAAGACGTTCAATGTATACAATAGAAATCTCTTAATACAGGAGTAACTGACTTTCCAATTCTTCACTACGTTACTCGATTGGGAATTACAATTATGTTGAGTGATTTTCATCCAATTTACGTTACTGGAAGTAATTGACACAGATTGACGTTACCTTGGGAAACGCGTTAATCGATGAGACCACAACTATCATGTGACAGCACAAACCAATACGCTGTAGCGTGGGGTGAAGTTTGTTGCCATTATCAGGAAAAATGTCATTGGTAATTTACAAAGTTCACAAAGGACAGATTTACAAAAATACATATACATGTACATTTCAAAAACAACTGTAAGATAATTAATAATTTATTTTCGCTGGAATTATATTTTTTGGTAAAATTGTAATTAGAGATCGATGTGGGTTTTTGAATTTCTGGTATAATTCCGTCAACGAAATTGTCGTGTTGCTTATGTTTGTAGTCATTTGCTCAAATGTGCCAGTTGGTCTGCTAAATCCACGAATATTAATCGATTTTACAGAATAACGAACGAACAGATGACAAGCAAAGGTAATTTTCTGAAGAGACAGCAATTGTATCGGGGGAATCAGTGCAAAAACGTGTAGCATGTTGAACAAAAGTAATATGTAACATTTCTTATTCACTTAGATTAAGTCGGCTTCACAGAAAATGTCCTCATAATTTGTTTCTAGTGGCTGTATATTTATTTGCATTTCTAAAAAACCAAAGGCGTGATATTAAAACAAGATTTAAATATTTTCAGAAATACAATCTTTAAGTGACAAGTTTAAGTTTTAAGTTTTAAGCAAAGTTTAAAACATAAAATCTTATTTAAAGACAAAGAATCATTTTTCCTTTCCCCACAGTAGTAGCAGTAGCAGGAGTTTATACTAGTAGAATCTGCATCATTGGCAACTTGGCAATTCTTAATACATTCAAACCGTTTCTTTCTGTTTTCAACCTTTATAAGTTGGAATATATAGTACATGTATACAATTCAAACTATGATAGGGGTCACTACGTCAAAGCATAGTAATACACTGTTTGGTCACCTGGGGTCACCATTGCGCTACTCATTTTCAAAACATTTCGTGTTACATTTGATGAATGAATAGTGACAATGGTGTCGTTTTCTATGTACATGATTATTCCTATTTCCTATTACTAAAGTTTCCAGATAGCCGGGCATTTTGTACCATTTCTAATCTCATAGTGTGTATGACCCATACTAACAAAAAAATGACAAAATATTCATAGTTTGGTTGGTAAAGATAGGTTACACTGAATGTGATAACAAAAACAATCCACACATCCTAGTACTGTACACTTTTATTGTCATATATAGTTGGCATTGACACTGGGTGCTAGACAACCCACATCTGACATATTGTCCAAAGTCTTTGCAAAACACCATCTAAGCAATTGTATCGTTATTGTGCGAGTATATAAACGTGACAAATATGTTTTATATTGGGATATCAATTGAGCTAGAACTCTCCAATGAACATTTATTATCCGTTACAGACATCCTAATGTAATTGTTTTGTTCAAAGATATCCCTATTCCCATAGAATTAACTTACAATCTATAATATTAAGTTCTCAATGTTTCAGTCGTATGTATAAGTGTTACAATAATTATTGCTTGATTATCAATAAAAAATGAAAACTGGCTTTCTTGTGAAGGCATGATACGGTCTGGAGAATAATTCAGATGATTTCCATCCAGGTTTTAAGCTTTTCTGAAGTATGCAATCTGGGTGAAAGTTATACATTAAATGGTATGGATGATTACTTCCTAACGCCCTTTAACACATTTTATAAGTTAGACTTGGACTAAGCTTCGGTCTAGTTTTTCTTGTTAAGTTATGTGTAGGACATTTTGGCGTAGGCTTTTGATCTGTGCTTTTTCTTTTCAGTGCGTTAAGTGCTCGGCTGTTTCTGTTGAGAGCTACCTTCTCTTTTACATAACCTAACTAAAAAAATCAACCTCACGGGTATGTTTTGTGTTTTGCCTACTTGCGACAATGTTGTCTGTGTAAGACTTGCTCATTGGTTAGAAACTGCGTCAAACCAAAACAAAACAAAACAAAACTCGCGACAATTTTGTCGAACCCAAACAAAACAAACAATGTTCGCATAGACTTTATTACGTGACCATGAACTCGTCTAGCATGTAGATCAATGTATTCAATTATGTACTTTTCATTAGTATCGATCGAGAATTTCTACAGACTTATTCATTATCAATTTGCTGAACTTGATTACTACATATGTTGTCGAGGATAAAACGCTGTTTTCTGTTATTTCCTGATAAAGAATGAAAAAAACGCGGGTTAAGAAGAAGGACGTAAGGACAAAATCGATTATTTGAGAACATATGAAAAACTGTTAGAAATTTATTCTTTGTTTATTGCAAAACAAGCTTTTAAAATTTACTTTTGGTCAGCATGACAAATAGGCTCATCTAAAACAGATTTCAAATATGTATCAGACTTATAATGTCGTAAGTAGTAGTAACCTCCTTATTCAAAGCCAGCGATATATATGAAAACCACGCGTTACGTGACCTAATTGATAACCTGTTCTATTCACAGAAATATACTTTTTATATGGGCGGTGAGTTCGCATCCGTTGCTATACTTCAATAATTAAATTACAATATGTGATTTCATACATTTTATTGTTCTCGACTTTGTGAAAGATAATATTTTTGTTATCATAATAATAATAATAATAATATAATATTAATAATAATAAAAATAAAAAAGACTTTATTTTAAGTAGTCTGGTTCCCTGTCCTAAATCTTACAGTGGTTTAGGTCAGGCAGCAACCAATAATCGATAACTACGGTGGTCAAATCAAAATGGCGGACGTACGTTAGTTTATATAGGCAATTTTAGAATATCCCCCTAAAGTGTATGTTATGTATGTGTCATTTTGATGTGACTTTGCATAGTAATAGAAAAAATAATGGTCTTTGCAATGATAGAAGTTTATTCGCTACAACAGCACTAATATCTACAAAATAACGTCTATAAAATGATTGAAATATTTTTGTAGCAGGGTTTTTATAGTCCATTAATTTATAAATATTCAATTGACCAAGTTAGCACAATCGGTAGAGCCACTGACGAGTAATCAAGGGATCTCTGGTTCGATCCCTGTATAGGCCAGTAATTGATTTCCTTTTTTAATATTTTGCTTAATTTGTGTAATACAAAAACTTTATATTCTTATCATGTTCCTTATCTAAGTATAAACTAATAGCGAATTACGTTACATATAAAAATAATAATAAAAAAATTAATGACAATACTGGTATCGAACCTCCAACATCTATGTTACTGGTTTGGCGCTTTACCAACTGAGCTAACTGGGCATTTGATATCAGCTGCGATTTATATACACTCTAGACACACTGGTACAGAAATTTTCTTAATTTACTTTGCGTTTTTTTCTACATATCAGTTGTGTCATTTTAATGAAACATGTTTAATTGAAAAGAAAAAACATTTTACCATTAATATACAAAATCTCATCGATATGACACATACATAACACATATTTTTGTGGGATATTCTAAAATTCCCTATATAAGCTAATGTTAAACCGCCATCTTGTTTTACACATGGAAGCGACCATATTAGTTACATTACGCCGGACCTATACTGCAATGTAATGAAAGATTTAGGTACCGGGAACCAGACTATATTTTAAGAGGCGACACAGTGTTGGCAAACTAAGAGTCTTCCCTTTGTGTAAATTGTATTATTATTACGTTACTCTATAAACACGTATGGATATCAACAATATATTAAAAATTGCATATAAAACGGCCGAGTGAGTTGGACCTATTTTATAATCACAATGGGTCTAATGAAGAAAAATGTGCCAAACATAAACCATTTTTCTTTTTCTTAAAGTGCAATGACTAAAGTTTGCATTTTCATATGTTGGCAAAAAAATAAGTGTGGCCTTTCCCCTACAATCTATGATGGCCGCCAAAATTTGACAATTTGATAATAACGTTACCAGCGCAGCCCGAATGGTCCGCCGTAACACATGCACACTATTTCATAGAATTTCTTAGAATCGGCACCAATTATCCTAGGAAGAAGGGATTAATAAATTATTAATAAACTGATAAGTCTGCTACCACGTATTAGCATCTTGCAACTGTGTGATCAATATATAAGAACAGTCATTCATTGTTTCCAGGAAACCTTCGTTAAGGGAGCGTACAGACAGAAGCGAGCGTACCATGTTTTACTAACTCAATACATTATTTGTCACCTGATAAATTTTATGCATGTTTTTGATAGACAGACTTCATGTTTAAACTTGAAAAACAACTTTTTAGAATTTTGCATCAAACCCGACACGAACTTGTAGCCTAATTAATCATCAGGCCGGAACCATTTGAATAATTTGTTAGATGTTCCCACAGGGAACATTCCTGTAAAGTTTCATAAATTTTGGCCTTGTAGTTGAGGTGAATAATCAGCTCCTCTACAAACTTTCACATCTCGCAGCGATTTTCTCCATCTCTGTGAAATGCAGCACGTTCGGTTGAAGTCCATGTTGCTTGTGAATTTGTTTGTGCTGAAAAATGGTTCCACCTATCACAAAGTCATTGCTTGCACAAAAGTCAGCATATAGTTCTACATTTTCTCCGATATTTTGTTTTCTTAACGTAAATTTCCGTCGTTGAAAAAAAACCGTAAATTAAAAGCGTCTTTCCTCTAAACCCCTTTAAGATATTTATCACTCTTTAAAGGCTTCAGCATTGTGTTCAAATCTTATCGGTACCTATTACCAGCAGTGGTAATTGGATAATGTATTATTCAGAAAACATGTTCGCAGTTCGTAAACTATGCCGTTACTTAGACAGAATTCAATGACAACTACTAGTCCAGTATACGTTATTGTCGCATGATAAATTGGTATTTCACTCATTTGAGATTGTATTGTTTCTCTGTGTGACAATACTTTAGCGATGTTATCGACGCACACTACTTTGGAACAAAGCTTCAATCGATTCCCATCTGTTTTTGAAAAGATAGACACGAATGTTACGGGAGAGAACGCATTTTTATATTCACGCATGTATTATATCCTTTGTTTGTATATATAGAACATTCATCAGTATATTTCCGACCAAATTTAGAGTTGAGTAAAATAGCAGCACGCGAATCTCTGCAAACTGTCCGCAAACTTTATGAATGATCTCATGATTTCCGCGTATGTATGATTACAATTCCAATATATTATGACACAATTTATGCTATCATTTTTATTTCCGTGGTTTTCGGAATCGATACTCAATTGCTAGATTGATACCCAGTTCTTAATTAGAGCACAATGTCATTGACAACATGAAATTCACCCTGATTCAATCATAACTGAAACAGATATGCTGGTCAGAAGACAAGATATCAGTTAATAATCTGGCTTTCCATAATATCTATCTATCTGCCAATTTCGTCAAAAGGTATTAGAAAATCCGACATGGAAGGTTGCACTCAACGTAACCAGCCGAGCACAGATATCGGAAACACCACGACATAACTACCCTGAGCAATGCCTTCCCAAACCCAAGCCAAAACGGCGACCAAATGAGGCACAACAACCACGGGGCGTGACCTAGTTTAAAACACTAAGGACAGTGACCTAACGTTATGCGACCTAAAGAGGCACAAAGTTCTACGACTTGACCTAGTTAAAATAATGGACAAGGTAGGAATGGGGTGAGAAATAATATTACATATTCCTAGCAACTACACTGAGCAATGCCCACACATAAGCCGAAGAAACAATTAAAACCATTCGCGGGGACGTAGATAATTTTCTCGTCAAACTGCTAACAGTGAATAAAAGAGTAAAAAAACAGTATAAATAAGTGTATGACAGTGGAATACAGCGGTAAAAGTAAAAGAAGAATGAAAGGTTAAAATTAGTCAGAGACTGATTATGGTGAAACATGATCAATGCGGCTGTCAGTCGATGGTATCATGGGAAGACTGACTACTGTGTACGATATGTTGAAGAGATCAAATATATGGCGTTAGTATTAGGGTTACATGTAAGTTATAATCATTTGAGCTTTCCGAGACTGCAGTGGGCGCTTTTTAATCATGGTTTCCCTGTCAGATTGGTCATTTACAAATGTACCTACAGTTTCGAGGGAACAGGCATTTATGTGATACACGAAATCCAAGTGCGTTGTCTCAGTTCTTTCCTAATAGACGCATCGGTTGTTAATGGTGTCGAATGTGTAACACCGTTATACCACTTGCTTATCAACATGTTCATACATGTGTAGTGGGAAGGACTAATTAACATAAGTAACAAGAACTGGGTATCAATATAACAAGTGACCTTTCTGCCGATTTTGGAAATGGTTATGACGCGTCTGCAGAAAGTTCTGCAAATAAGAAACCAAAGAATTAAATATGCTGGTGTCCATTGTCTTACATATTGTTATTGCACACGGGATCATTGTTTAAGTTTAAAGGTGACACATTAGCGTCATTACAACTGTTTTAGCCAGTTGTACGATTTTCAAAGCCGATGCATATTTCCTAATACTTATCCACTTCAACTTAATATCGTTATAATTGATGCTATCGATAAAATGACAACATCTTAATGCTACCAAGACCAACCATAAGACATTTGCATGTAAATAAAAGAGAAATAATATTTTATATTCCACGATAAATCGTCAGCTAGATATTCGCCGGGGAATAGTTAAACACATTGCTAGACATCTGAGCTGGAGTTTGTTATTGTGATAGTATTACTATCTGAGGGACATTCATTTTTTGTATACCACGTGACTGAACATGATCGTGAAATAAAATATTTTCAGATAAATGTCACATAGGAGAACGGAGGTGGAAATCAAGAAGGAAGCACTGAACGACCACAGAAATCTTTAAAAAAATCACCACACCATCAAATTAAATTGAGATCATAACTTTTCTAAGATACATATTCACAAATAGAAGATATGGTGGATATACAGGATCCGTCATGTGTAGTCTTTGGAAATCAACAATGAGATTAAACGAGTCTAGACGTAACGAGTTTTAGAAATGTTATCCCAAAGACAATGTATAGCGGATCCATTTTATCACATTAAGAGTCAACTACCTTAAGCCGGCGACGTTACGTTTCCTCGCAATTGTGAGCATGCATGTTGGAGAACATTATTCCGTCATTTGTTATCACATGAAATATCACGTTATTTTTGTTATTGATCGACATATTGGCAACTTGATCTTTGTTGACATAGTATGTTGACATAAATAAACAAACATCTGTTGTGAACTCAATTCATTGATCTAGTTTTGTGGTGACTGTTTTGTTGTGGTAAATTATAAATGGTTTTATGATTGATCAAGTTGTAGAGAAAAAAATTATCCATCAGCAACTAGACAGGGGATGTAGACAGTTACCTCGAAGAACATCCGTCGTAGACACATCGATCGAGAAATCTTTAATTATACGTTAATGTAAGAAAGGAAAGCATTGAATACAAGTTACTTGAGCCGGTTGTTAACGTACCAAGTAATGAAGGTATTAGTGACTTTAAGTAATGGTAATTACCTACGTTTGTCTCATTAAGTCTATTCGGAAGACCACATTTCATTTTAAGACACTTTCTTTGTATCTCAGAAAAATACAACTGCATTAGATCAAAGTTTATTATTAATAATAGCACTAAAATAGTAAGTAAAGTTACCAATTTCTAGGACTCTTTTCAGCTGTTAGGCCGCTCAATCACCCTGTGACGTTTTAACTTATAAATTGAAAATATTACTTTGAAAAGAAACATACGTATATGTATTCACAAATGCCATTATCACACGTGTTGGAGAGCATTGTTCCGTCGTTTGGATGCCAACAAATACGCAAAAACAAAACGTCACCGGCTAAAATTCGATATTTCTGGCGTTGTTTTGACTCTTAATGTGATAAAACAATCCGTCATGGGTTGTCTTTTATATAAACATTTCTTAAAATCGTCACGTCTAGACTCGTTGAAGAAATGTTTACCTCCTGCAAATCAGTCATGTCTTCCATATCTAGAATGGCATTTGTAAATATGTGTCTTTTCAAAGTAATAATTTCAATTTATTTTCAATTTTAATTTTAAAAATGTCCGTTGCCACCGGAAAAATATATTTTCTGTAGCGTGTCTTGACATTCAGTCATTTATTTCAGTACAAACTTTAACACGATCTGCGATATATCAAGTGGATTGCCTGCAAAATACACTCCTAAATTTCGCTAGAGACCAAATTTCACCAGGTGAACGTGTATTGTTCGACATTGAAGATGGAAAACAAAATGTCTGTAAAAGCTGTAAGGCAGATGTGTATGAATTAAGGTTCTCGTGTGTTCAATAAAACATCGAGTAATACAGTTATAAAAGTTTCCATTAGTGGAAATGTAACCATGCGAACATCTAATCTTGCCTTGTTGTATGTAATGGTACATGTAGTATGTTTCGTGTTATAGGAGTAGAATGACGTGTTTAGGATACTGAGGTTTCAATTTGAAAAATTCTGCGATACCGCGAATTGAATTTAAACTATAAATGGTATCATTGACGGAACAATGTACCAATAGTTTCAATGACAATGGAATGTGTACATATGGGTGACTAGAATGTGATTCCATACAATACATATAGTCATGGTACATGTATGTTACGTATACTAACTATTTATTTACCAATCTCGTTATTGGTTGGTAAGGATCAGCATTATTTAAGTTACAATCAAGGTCATGTATTTCCATTTACGTTTATGAAGTTTTAGGGAAGGTAGCACTGAACCTAACCAGCCAACCAAAGAAATCAGAAACCCCACAAGACAACTCCCTTGAACAACGCCCCTTCATAAGCCAAAGAAACTATCAAAAATCCAAGTCCCCGCCGAGAAGATGCAGGATGACCCAATTTTATAAATAAACTACAGAATAGCGGTTATTGCATGAGACCGAATGAACAAAGCCAAGACTAGTCCAAGTTCCCTAAGGTCCTACTGCAATATATATCGTACCGAAGTCACATCCAATTACATGTAAATAATCCAGTGGACATGAATAATGTATCAAGTGGCTCGTTTGCTATATTTCTTTTATTGAAACGATAATAGAACTCCTCTCCGGAAGTAGATAGCTTGTTTACATGCTTTATTTAGCCGCGAATTGTGTTTAATTAAATGAAGACATTGTAAAGAATGATGTTTCTAAATAAGGAAAGTATTATATCTTATAGATGATACTTGCAGCATTATCTGTCTCGCTAACAATACTCGGAATACGTCATCCGTTGTAAGCATAATCAACTTAGACTGCTCGTAATCAGGCATAACCGTTCAGAATGATATTATGGTCCAGGATAACATTGTTGTTCAAACAATCATACTTGCCTGATTATTTTACTTAAAATGTTCATTCATGTTAACGTAACTCTTACTTTACGCTTTAGTCAATATGACATTTGAGATTATAGTGTTCCCAGAAATTATAGAGAACTTGTATGATTTTTGCCAACGTTTTTAGTTCAGACAGTGCACTGATTGTCATGGCAAACGGAGTTTTGACCCACAAGTCGTTAAATTTCAAATTTTACATAAAGTGTATAATTTATTTTATTTAAAATTATAAAGAGATATTTTATAATTGACACTTGAACTAATTTATTGACAAACATACTAAACGGAGCTGCAAATGATACCTGGGCGCAGAAAATTGCGTCAACCAAGTATGAGGGATGCGTTTGAAAATATACTGAGGAAATTTATAAAAAGCATCCTTTTGGAACTGTTTTGTAGTTCTTTTTATTCTCCTTATGTTAATTAAAAAAACAAAAATAATTGAATTGGAAGGAATTTTATAATTTGGTCCAAGTCTGGCAATATTTTCGATATTACACAACAATAGGTATATTTTTGGTATTTTCACTCACACAAAGTTGTTTTAGGCATACACAAATATTTACCGCTTATTCGTGTTTTTGAATCAAGCGTTTATACCTTATTAATGAAATGTTCAGATATGTTATGAAGTACTTTGGGTTTAATATACCTTGAATTTGTACAAATAATAATGCCTTTCCGACCCTACTCCCTTTCTGTATTCTAGGCAATTTTTCGACGACCCAACCGATGACCTTCATGAACTTTCACACAAAAATATTTACGAAAGGTGTGTATTATAAGACGTGTCTAATTCTCGGTGACATGAACAGTCACATGTGTATTGCTTCCCGACCTTGTAAAACGTAACATACAAAAATCCGGAGTTGTGACGAACAATCCCCCATCACTGTGACAAACACAACATTAATAAATCAGAACGAGAGCTGATATTTCTCCCCAGAGTTCATCAACATGAATATCTCCAAATAGGATGAAATCTTCTGAAAATTGCGATCTGAAATTCGCTAGATTTCCGCTTAGCAGAGTTTACAAATTACATCAAATTTGTTTGACTTATTTGGGACATATTATAAACCTTGTTTCGGCATATTTGAAAAGTGTATATATATTTTAATATATTCGTCGGTATTTCATTTAAGGTTTGACGATGGCCTCATTGCGTTTATGACCTTAACATATAATATACATATAAGTACATCGACACTGTACCAAATATAGAACTGGGATATTTCGCTCAAGTATTAAGTTTGTATGTCTGGTATATCGTACGTGTAGTTGTGTTGTTATGTACAAAGCATGCTTGCGAATCTATGTGTAGCATTTTGTGTTGATGAACATTTAACCCGCGTAGTTATATACACCATTGCGTATAACCCCATTTCACACTGTTCCGTATCTACGGAAGCGTCGTGGTGTCTAATCATAATATTCTATGAAAAATAAAAAGCCTTATTATGAGATTATATCTCCTACATAGGAAATAAAAAATCATAATTAGGTGATTATATTTTAATTTGCTTTTATATTTCTATAGAATATTATGATTGGGCCCCAGGACGCTTCCGTACGTTTCTGTTATCAAAGACAAGCGTTTGTAAACATAATTATGTTAAAATATAGTGACAATAATCCCAACCATATCTAGGCATGTGCCACAACCTGTTGTAAGGTAAATAAATTGACATTTATGAAAATTGATTGATTCGTGTCACATTTCGTAATTCTTGTAGCTTTGTTTAAGCGTCGTTCGAAAGTATAGAATGCGTATTGAACCAAACAGGAAATGAATGGACACTGTACACTCATGGTGCGGCTCTTATCTAATGATCGTGCCATAGAGAAATAAATGAGTTAAAATGCAGCATGGCTTTAAATCCGTGCTATATTCCTGAACGCAATTCCACCGTCATTAGCTGACGTCTGCTGGCGTAAGTTTGTGTTTTTTCGGGATCATTTACTGTCCGTTGTATTATACGTACATTGTTTGACACATTTCTGTCAGATTAATGTTTCTCTAAATTCTTAGATTCGGTATAATATAACAAATATGTGTTATGTAAATAATAAACAATATCTTGTAATAAGTAATGGAATTATTTAATGGCCAAAATAACATGCGTTGTATACAGTTCGCTGTAATTCCGTGTTTAAATTAGCAAAAGTTGGTTTTCTTGAAACTTAAGAAATTTATGACAAATTTATAATTCAAAAGCATAAGTTTGAATGGTAAAAAACATGATTACAAAAAAACTACCCAGCATATTTTATGTTATCAATAGTTCAAACATTAAATAAGGAATCATTGTAATCTATTTAAAAGCCGCTTCTACAAAACACTTTAAAAATTAATCAAACCACTTTAAAAATCAAGATTAACGTACACTGAAAATAGAAACAGGAAAAATAAACTACAAGAATGTGCCATGCTGGTATCAGAAAGTAAACGACTATTCTGTGCCATGCTGGTATCAGTTTCATTGGCTTGTTTGAAGCGACCGTGTAATCTCCGTACCCCGTGTCCGAAGCGGACGTTGTTCGACCAGAGCAAGACACAGGGCTTGTAAGTGTTTCTTTGGCTTATGTGTGCGCATTGCTCAGTGTAGTTGCTAGCAATATGTAATGTTATTTCCCGTCTCATTCCTACCTTGCCGATTACTTTAAACTATGTCAAGTCGTAGTTATGCCTCTTTATGTTGCATTAATGTTAAGTCACTGTCCTTGGTGTTTTAAACTTGATCACGGGATGGTTGCTGTGCCTCATTTGGACGCTATTTTGTGGATGAGTTTTTGCGGTTGTGTCGCTTTGCAATGGGTCCTTGGGTAACTTGGTCGAGTCTTGGATACGTTTAATTCAGTCTCATGAAATAACCTCTATTCTATTTTGTTTGTGAAATTGGGTCATTTTTCGATGGGAACTTGGATTTATTATTGTATCTTTGGTGTGGGTATTGCTCATTAAGAGTATTTATGTTTCCATTTATTTGACGGACAATGTCATAAAAGCACGCAAGTCAAATAATTGCTACAACTAATACCAATATAATAATCATGTTGTATTTCAAAACTTGCCTACTCAAATGGTTGACAAACATGCAATCACAAACACATTTATATTTCCTGACCTTGTAGTGACAATCAATACTGATTTTACATCAGACCTAGAACTCACGCAAGAAATATTAAGCGACCATAACGCTGTTACATATAAGATCACCAGAAAATATAAGTAAAAGAGAAACGCAATATAGGTATGAAGACATCACTGAGAAAATCAGAAAATGCACTGGGAAATTTCTTGACATCAATTGTTTTTACTTTTTAAGTTCATTTCATCACAAAATGTTGACATTTTGTATATGATTGTTCCTTTCCACACATTTTGTCTCAAGCAGCATGAGTTTAGATGTGACTTGGATGATATATAACATTTTATACACCTGTGCGCAAATAAATAACGCGAAATGAGGAATAGCTCCAAGTTGTCGATGTATTTGGGAACCCAATAGCTCCTGCCAATATTTGCAACTTTCACTTCATGATATAAGATTTAAATTTTGACGCGGCTAAAACATTTAGGCCTCTTTTGTCTTTAAGTATATAGCTACATGCTTTGATTTCTCTGTGTCCACCTTTATAACTGCATAATAAAATATGACATTACGAACTTATATCAACTAATTTCTACAACCAGTGTACGGAATTACAAACGTACTCAGTAGCGTGTGTTACCTCAGGATATTCTGGATGTCCACGGTTGAAGGTTATTTGCCCTTGAGGAGTATAGGGCTTAAATTAGCCTGACCACCCGACTAGATAATTTTTTTATCAATTAAATAACATAACTGTTTTAAATTCTATCTAGATTTTATTCTGAGATTGAGGGTGCAAAGGAAAATAATTTCATGAGAATGTAATAGATTGAGGAGTTTTCTTTATAAACACAGCGTATGTTAGACAAACTAGCATTAATAAGTACAGTACAAAGTCTCAGCAGAGCAAACCTCTTTGTGGACTCTGGTAAATACGGTTTGTATCTAGAGTTGGTTATTCTAAAGAGGATACTAGATTATATTTATTGTAAATACCAGCTACCTAAAAACATTGAATATGTTACTATAAACAGGTAGTTGTTGATATTTGGGCAAAGCATACTATTGCAATAAATTCATATACAATATCGAGCAAATTCGACGGGACTTAGCAATTTCCTCGATTTAAGCCGTGTGCTCGTCTTATCGATGCTCGTCTTAACGAAGTTTTACTGAAGTATCCAGTCTAACAACAATACAACATTCACAATTTCATGTACAAAGTCATGAAACATTATGACGAGTAATTATGACCGCACTGCTACAGAATATACAAAGTGTAATTGCGAATTGGTAGGTCCATTAACTAATTGAAGTAAATAAATAACACAAAGTAATATGCTAACTGGTGATTCTTTTCCATTTATACTGTGTAAAATAAATATAGCAGCACAACTAAAAGTTTCAAATCGTAAATGAGTCAGATGATTTTAAATAATAATGATGATCTATTGAATGGACAGTCTTTAATAAAAGAAATGTTATTACATTAGAAAAGCACACATGATATGCCCCAACGCACAATTAAGAAAATGGCACCTTATCAGGGAGGCTGCGTACTGGTCCCTTAG
Organism: Spisula subtruncata; assembly: GCA_963678985.1. Taxonomy (NCBI): domain Eukaryota; kingdom Metazoa; phylum Mollusca; class Bivalvia; order Venerida; family Mactridae; genus Spisula; species Spisula subtruncata. The sequence continues at coordinate 47,136,737 of OY787666.1, forward strand.
ATTGTTCCAATTTGACATTGAATCGTTAGTCATTCAATTGAAAACCGGTAAAAAGTCAGAATAATTTAGAAAGGGAATGCGGGAGCATTGACGTAAAAGCAGCGTCGTTGCACTCTCACATTTACCGGTCGTATCACGCATTGAAGCAAATGCTAGGTAGTCTTGATGACGAAAATGTCAATTTCGTGACGTTAGTACAATGCATGTTCTGGAGCGGCCATCACTAAATAAATGGACCATCATAACAAACAAAGTGTTTGCAACTGAATCTAAGTGTTCAAAGACGCGTATGGGCAGAATTCTAATCATTATTGGTATCACATGTGATGCTGGCATTTTCTGTGACCTTTGTATTATTAACATACGTCGTTTGACGTTAATTTTCAAGCAGTGAGCACGTGTTTATTAAAACCAATGTTGGTGTACATGCTTGCGATATTTGGTATTAAACGCCAAAAGAACTTAATTAAATTGTATTCTTCTTTCAAAATAAATCTCATATCAAGAATTTTTACCCAGTGTTGCTAAAAATATTTTACAGCGTATATACATGTATACAGTGTATGTTTACATTGACAGTGTAAATGTACCAACAATCTGCCCTGTGATATTTAATTGTATCAAGAGTCAATCAAGAGGGTTCCAGATCTAATTTAGACGTTCAATGTATACAATAGAAATCTCTTAATTCAGGAGTAACTGACTTTCCGTTTCTTCACTACGTGCTCGATTGGGAATTATAATTATGTTTAGTGATTTTCATCCAATTTACGTTACTGGTAGTAATTGACACAGATTGGCGTTCCCTTGGGAAACGTGTAAATCGATATGAACACAACCACCGCTGTGGGGTGAAGTTTGGTGCCATTATCAGAAAAAATGTCATTGGTCATTTTACAAAAATCACAAAGGACAGATTTCAAAAATACATATACATGTAATTTCAAAAAAACAACTGTAAAATAATAAACAATTTGTTTTCGCTGGAATTATATTTTGTGGTAAAATTGTAATTAGAGATCGAGGTGGTTTCTTGAATTTGTGGATTTAATACCGTCAACGAAATTGTCGTGTTGCTTATTTTTGTAGTCATTTGCTCGAAAGTGCCAGTTCTTCTGCTAAATACACGAATATTAATCGATTTTACAGAATACCAAACGAACAGAAGACAAGTAAAGGTAATTATCTGAAGAGACAGCAATTGTATCGGGAGAATCAGTGCAAAAACACGTAGCATGTTGAACAAAAGTAATATGTAACATTTCTTATTCACTTAAATTAAGCCGGCTTCACTGAAAATGTCCTCATAATTTGTTTGTAGTGGCTGTATATTTATTTGCATTTCTAAAAATCAAAGGCTTGATATTAGAACAAGATTTAAATATTTTCAGAAATACAATCTTTAACTGACAAGTTTAAGTTTTAGGCAATTTTTAATACATAAAATCTTATTTTTAGACAAAGAATCATTTTTCCTTTCCCCACAATAGTAGCAATAGCAGGAATTTATACTAGTATAATCTGCATCATTGGCAAATTGGCAATTCTTCATACATTCAAACAGTTTCGTCCCGTTTTCAACCACTATAAGTTGGAATTGATAGTATACAATTCAAACTATGATAAGGGTTACTACGTCAAAGCATAGAAATACACTGTTTGGTCACTTGAGGTCACCATTGCGCTGCTCATTTTTGAAACATTTTGTGTTGCATTTGATGTATGCATTGTGATAATGGTGTCGTTTTCTAGGTACATGATTAGGGACTAAAGTTTCCAGATAGCCATGCGCATTTTGTACCATTTCTAATCTCATAGTGTGTATGACCCATACAAACAAAAAATGACAATATATTCATAGTTTGTTTGGTAAAGGAAGGTTACACTGAATGTGATAACAGAAACAATCCACACATTCTAGTACTGTACATTTTTATTGCCATATATAGTTGACCTTGACACTGGGTGCTAGACAAACCACATCTGTCATGTTGTTCAAAGTCTTTGTAAAACACCAACTAAGCAATTGTATCGTCATTGTGCGAGTATATAAACGCGACAAATATGTTTTTATATTGGGATATAAATCGAGCAAGGTCTCTCTAAGGAATATGTATTATCCGTTACAGACATCCTAATGTAATTGTTTTGTTCAAAGATATCCCTATTCCCATAGAATTATTTTACAATCTATAATATTAAGTTCTCAATGTTCCAGTCGTCTGTATAGTTTAAGTGTTACAATAATTTTTGCTCGATTATCAACAATAAAAGAGTGAAAACTGGCTTTGCCTACTCGCGACAAGATCGTCTGTATAAGACTGACTCATAGGTGAGAAACTGCATCAAAACCAAAGAAAACAAAACAATGTTTGTACACACGTTATTACATGAACATGAACTGGTTTATCATGTTATGTTAATCAATGTAAAAATGTATCTCATTATGTACTTTTTATTAGTATCGATCAAGAGTTTCTACAGACTAATTCATTATCAATTTGCTGAGCTTAATTACTACATAGGATAAAACGCTGTTTTCTGTTATTTCCTGATAAAGAATGAAAAAAAACGCTGGTTAAGAAGAAGGACGTAAGGACAAAATCGATTATTTGGGAACATATGAAAAACTGTTAGAAATTTATTCTTTGTTTATTGCAAAACAAGCTTTTAAAATTTACTTTTGGTCAGCATGACAAATAGGCTCATTTGAAACAGATTTCAAAAATGTATCAGACTTATAAGGTCGTAAGTAGAAGTAACCTTCTTATTCAAAGCCAGCGATATATATGAAAACCACGCGTTACGTGACCTAGTTGATAACCTGTTCTATTCACAGAAATATACGTTTCATATGGGCGGTGAGTTCGCATCCGTTGCTATACTTAATTATTTTTAAATTACAATATGTGATTTCATACATTTTATTGTTCTCGACTTTGTGAAAGATAATAATTTTGTTATCATAATAATAATAATAATATAATATTAATAATAATAAAAATAATAAAGAATTTATTTTAAGAGGCGACACAGTGTTGGCAAACTAAGTCTTCCCTTTGAGTTTTCGAAAACTCCACCTATTAAGAACAACAATGTGTGGTGTTTTATTAAAATAGGACTATTATTCTTAAATTTGACAACATTTTGAAAAGTTTGTATTATTATTACGTTACTCTATAAACACGTATGGATATCAACAATATATTAAAAATTGAATATAAAACAGCCTAGTGAGTTTGACGTATTACATAATCATAATGGGTCTAATGAAGAAAAATGTGCCAAACATAAACCATTTTTCTTTTTTCATTTTCTTAAAGTACAATGTATAAAGTTTGCATTTTCACATGTCGGCAAAAAAAATAAGTGTAGCCTTCCCCCTAAAACCCAAGATGGTCACCGAATTTCCCTCCAAAATTTGACAATTTGATAATAACGTTACCAGCGGAGCCCGAATGGTCCGCCGTAACACATGCACAATATTTCTTAGAATGTCTTAGAATCGGCACCAATTACCCTAGGAAGAAGGGATTAATAAATTATTAATAAACTAATAAGTCTGCAACCACGTCTTAGCATCTTGTAACTGTGTAATCAATATATAAGAACAGTATTTCATTATTTCCAGGAAACCTTCGTTAAGGGAGCGTACAGACAGAATCGAACGTACCATGCTTTTCAAGCTCAATACATTATATGTCACCTGATTAATTTCATTCATGGTTTGGTTCGACATACTTTCTGCACAAACTTGAAAAATGGCTTTTTAGAATTTTGCATCAAACCCGACACGAACTTGTAGCCTAATTAATCATCAGGCCGGAACCATTTGAATAATTCGTTAGATGTTCCCACAGGGAACATTCCTGTAAAGTTCCATAAATTTTGGCCTTGTAGTTGAGGAGAATAATCAGCTCCTCTACAAACTTTCACATCTCGCAGTGATCTTCTCCATCTCTGTGAAATAGCAGCATGTTCGGTTGAAGTCCATGTTGCTTGTGAATTCGTTTATGCTGAAAAAAGGTTCCACCTATCACAAAGTCATTGCTTGCACAAAAGTCAGCATATAGTTCTACATTCTCGTTCATAGCACCTTCCTTCCCGATAACTCTACCCTACTTAAGCCTTTTAGTGCTTTTGCTACGGGGTAGGGAGCTAACCCTACGCCCAACCCTCCTCCTTTCTCAACTTGTGCTTTGGACCGGCTATTGCAGAATTAGCCAATAAAATGCTATGACCTAGTTCAGCGAATGGATGATGTTTTATGTTGTTTATATTTGTCTAGGAAGGTTGTGTCTATTCAAAATACACCATAATGTATTCTACAAATAAAATAATCTCAAATGTAGAAGATAAATACCCGTTAGGTGCGCATAATTACCCGACAGCACTGTATAGTTTTAATTAGTGAATAATTCATATAGCATGACTAATTTTAACCTAGATATGTCAGTTGCAATATATATGTGAGCCGTCCTCCAGGAAAACCGGGCTTAATGACATTATAATAGTAATTACGTTATACTATTTAGAAATAGGTCTAAATGAGAAAAAGTCATGTAGGAGACGTTTGATAACATTATGACAGTACTATTATTAAGATTTGTAAAAGATATGTATTATGATAAAATCACTTCCGTCGTTGATATGGTGACCGACTTACGAAAACTTCCTCTATTGACACCAACAAGGTGTTGTGTTATATTGAAATAAGAGTATTCTTCTAAAATGTGACAACATTTTGAAACTTTTACGTAAATAATTTATAATATAGGCTTCTTAAAGAAATATCTTGGATCCATAAACTGGACACAGTTTTTCCACATGTTTGAATTCTAAGATAATATTGTTTTTTCTTAATACATCTCCTCATCATTTCATTATATTTTCTGCGATGTAACACAATTTGTGGTGTTCTTAATGTCTATCACAACAGTAAATTTTTGGCGTTTGAAAAGAAAAGCGTCTTCCCTCCCTAACCATCAATCTTTACAGGCTTCAGCATTGTGTTCAAATGTAATCGGTACCACACCATCAGCAGTGTTAATTGGATAATGTATTATTCAGTAAACATGCTCGCAGTTCATAAACCACGCCGTTACTTAGATAGAATTCAACGACAACTACTAGTCCAGTATACGCTATTGTCGGATGATAAATTGGTATTTCACTCATTTGAGATTGTATTGTTTCTCTGTGTGACAATACTTTAGCGATGTTATCGACGCACACTACTTTTGAACAAAGCTTCAATCGATTCTCATCTGTTTTTGAAAAGATAGACACGAATGTTACGGGAGAGAACGCATTTTTATATTCACGCATGTATTATATCCTGTGTTTGTATATATAGAATATTCATCAGTATACTTCCGACCAAAGAGTGTTGAAATAAATAGCAACATGCGAATATCTGCCACTTGTCTGCAAACTTTATGAATGATCTGTCGATTTTGCCTAAAAAGCAATGAGAAAATCCGACAAGGAAGGTATCACTCAACCGACCCAGCCGAGCACAGATATCAGAAATACCACGACACAACTACCCTGAGCATCCATACACAAACCCAAGCCAAACGGCGACCAAATGAGGCACAACAACCACGGGGCGTGACCTAGTTTAAAACTCTAAGGACAGTGACCTAACGTTATGCGACCTAAAGAGGCACAAAATTCTACGACTTGACCTAGTTAAAATAATGGACAAGGTAGGAATGGGGTGAGAAATAATATTACATATTCCTAACAACTACACTGAGCAATGCCCACACATAAGCCGAAGAAACAATTAAAACCATTCGCGGGGACGTAGACAATTTTCTCGTCAAACTGCTAACAGTGAATAAAAGAGTAAAAAAACAGTACAAATAAGTGTATGACAGTGCAATACAGCGGTAAAAGTAAAAGTAGAATGAAAGGTTAAAAGTAGTCAGAGACTGATTATGGTGAAACATGATCAATGCGGCTGTCAGTCGTATGTATCATGGGAAGACTGACTACTGTGTACGATATGTTGAAGAGATCAAATATATGGCGTTAGTATTAGTGTTACATGTAAGTTATAATCATTTGAGCTTTCCGAGACTGCAGTGGGCGCTTTTTAATCATGGTTTCCCTGTCAGATTGGTCATTTACAAATGTACCTACAGTTTCGAGGGAACAGGCATTTATGTGATACACGGAATCCAAGTGTGTTGTCTCAGTTCTTTCCTAATAGACGCATCGGTTGTTAAGGGTATCCAATGTGTAACACCGTTATGCCACTTGCTTATCAACATGTTCATACATGTGTAGTTGGAAAGACTAAATAATATCAGTAATAAGAACTGGGTTTCAATATAACAAGTGACCTTTCTGCCGATTCGAGACATGACTATGACGCGTCTGCAGAAAGGTCAATTTAGTATCGCTTCTGCAAATAAGAAACCACATAATTAAATACGCTGGTGTCTTCTGTGTCACATATTATTATTGCACTTATAATACGCGAGGATCATTCATAAAGTTTGTGGACAAGTTGCAGAGATTTGCATGTTGTTATTTTACTCAATATAATAACCAGGAACCCCTCAAAGAATTACCCACTCGACCATCGTGCTATCCATGTTTTATTATAAAAGTAGGAAGGAAGTTTAGTGTAGAATTAGTACGGTGGTTGGAATAAGCTAAAACGGCCAGAAAAAAACATCAGTATATTTTCCGTCGGATTCAATTAATATTTGGCGCCCGATCAGCACTCTATCGCTATATTGGTTGAACATTAACGGGGATGTATGCGTTACAGTACCATGAACAGCAGCATATATCTCATATAAACTTGCACTTCCGCAAACCTTCTAACAGATGACGTTTGTCAGTTTAAAGGTGACACACAAGCGCAATTACAACTGATTTAGCCAGTTGTAAGATGTTTCAAAGCCAATGCATAATCCTTAAAACCCATCCACTTCAACTAAATGTCGTCATAACTGATGTTATCAATAAAATGATAACATCTTAATGCCACCAAGACCAACCATCAGACATTTGCATGTTAATAAAGGAGAAATAGTATTTTATATTCCACGATAAATCTTCAGCTAGATATTCTCAGGGGAATAGTTAAACACACTGCTAGACATCTGAGCTGGAGTTTGTTATTGTGATAGTATTACTATTTGAGGGAAATTCATTTTTTGTTTATCACATGACTGAACATGATCGTAAAATTAAATGAAACTTATCAGATAAATGTTACATAGGAGAAAGGAGTACAGACATCTTCAAAAAAACACCATCACACCATTAGTTTTAGCAAAATAAATTGAAATCATTACTTTTAAAAGAAACATATTCACAAAAGGAAGATATGGTGAATATACAGGATCCGTCATGAGTTGCCTTTGAAGATCAACAACGAGATTAAACGAGTCTAGACGTGACGAGTTTAAGAAAGGTTTACTCGAAGACAACGTATGACGGATTATTTTTATCATATTAAGAGTCAAAACAACTAAAGAAATAATTATTTTAAGCCGTCGACGTTACGTTTCTCGCAATTGTGAGTATGCATGTTAGAGAACATTATTCCGTCATTTGTTATCACATGAAATATCACATTTTTTTGTTATTGATCTACATATTGGCAAATCTAACTTTGTTGACTTAGTATGTTGACATAAATAAACAAACATCTGTTGTGAACTCAATTCATTGATCTAGTATTGTGGTGACTGTTTTGTTTTGGTAAATTATAAATGGTTCTATGATTAATCAAGTTGTAGAGAAAAGTTATCCATTATCAACTAGACAGGGGATGTAGACTGTTACCCCGAAGAACATCCGTCGTAGACACATCGATCGAGAAATCTTTAATTATACGTTAATGTAAGAAAGGAAAGCATTGACATATAAGTTACTTGAGCCGGTTGTTAACATACCAAGTAATGAAGGTATTAGTGACTTTAAGTAATGGTAATTACCTACGTTTGTCTCATTAAGTCTATTCGGAAGACCACATTTCATTTTCAGACACTTTCGTTGTATCTCAGAAAAATACAACTGCATTAGATCAAAGTTTATTATTAATAATAGCACTAAAAATAGTAAGTAAAGTTACCAATTTCGAGGACTCTTTTCAGCTGTTAAGCCGCTCAATCACCCTTTGACGTTTTATCTTACACTCATGTCTCCCTGGGGAGACTATTTCTCTCCTGTGCGTGTGGCAGCCAACATCGTTACGTGGCGCCAATGTATAGCAAAGCCCTTACAAGTACCATTTTACACCATTGTGGAGTTGAGCGTGTGGGTCTTGCTCAGAGAAATTAACAAGTGACCCAGAGGAAGTTAAAGCCGTGTCCCCTCGATCAAGAAGTGCACACCCTACCTCCAGCCCACCGCTCCCAACGCTAAGACCATTTGGCCATCCTTATTTTTCTCGTATACAACAATGTGAGCAAAACAAGTCATACACACAGCACCTTACCATAATATGAGAAAAAGTCATGCAAGCAGGCGCCTTACCATTATTTGAGCAAACATGTCATGCAATCAGGCACATTACCATTTCATGAGCAAAACAAGTCATGTAGGATTGTACACATATGTGATCAAAGCAATGCATGCCAACAGGCGCCATTTCATTATATGAACAAAACAAGTCATATCAACAGGCGCATAGCCATTATGTGGTTATATGAACAAAACAAGTCATTTACACAGGCGTCTTACCATTACATGAGCTAAACAGGTCATGAAAACCCTCGATCAAGAATCGTCATTTACACAGGCGTCTTACCATTACATGAGCTAAACAGGTCATGAAAACCCTCGATCAAGAAGTGCACACCCTACCTCCAGCCCACCGCTCCCAACGCTAAGACCATTTGGCCATCCTTCTTTTTCTCGTATACAACAATGTGAGCAAAACAAGTCATACACACAGCACCTTACCATAATATGAGAAAAAGTCATGCAAGCAGGCGCCTTACCATTATTTGAGCAAACAAGTCATGCAATCAGGCACATTACCATTTCATGAGCAAAACAAGTCATGTAGGATTGTACACATATGTGATCAAAGCAATGCATGCCAACAGGCGCCATTTCATTATATGAACAAAACAAGTCATATCAACAGGCGCATAGCCATTATGTGGTTATATGAACAAAACAAGTCATTTACACAGGCGTCTTACCATTACATGAGCTAAACAGGTCATAAACATGAAAATTACCATTATTTTAGCAAAACAAGTCATTAAAATAGGCGCCTTATCTTTATTTGATTATACGAACAAAACTAGTTATGCAGCAGGCGCCTAAACATTATGTGAGCCAAACACTTTACTATTATATGAGAAAAACGAGGCATGCAGGCGCCGTACCTGTATTTGAGCAAAACAAGTCATTCAATCAGGGTCCTTACCATCATGTGAGAAAACAAGTCATGCAATCAGGCAGCTTACCACCATGCGCAACCAACAACATCGATAGATATCGAAATTAAACCAAATGAACCAAATCGTATAAAAAGGAGCGGCTTAAATTCGTTATTTCAGGCGTTGTTTAGACTCTTATAGTGATAAAACAATCCGTCCTGGGTTGATTTTTATATAAACATTTCTTAAAATCGTCACTTCTAGACTCGTTGAAGAAATGTTTACCTCCTGCAAATCAGTCATGTTTTCCATATCTAGAATGGCATTTGTAAATATGTGTCTTTTCAAAGTAATAATTTCAATTTATTTTCCAATTTTAATTTTAAAAATGTCCGTTGCCACCGGAAAAATATATTTTTTGTAGCGTGTCTCGATATTCAGTAATTTATTTCAGTACAAACTATAACACGATCTACGATATATCAAGTGGATTGCCTGCATAATACACTCCTAAATTTCGCTAGAGACCAAATTTCACCAGGTTAACGTGTATTGTTCGAAGATGGAAAACAAAATGTCTGTAAAAGCTGTAAGGCATATGTGTATGAGTTAAGATTCTCGTGTGTTCAATAAAACATACAGTAATACAGTTATATAAGTTTCCATTAGTGGAAATGTAACCATGCGAATATCTAATCTGGCTTTGTAATATGTAATGGTACATGTAGTATGTATCGTGGTATTGGAGTAGAATGACGTGTTTAGGCTACTGAGATTTCAATTTGAAAAAAAATTCTATGATACCGCGAAATGAATTGAAAAAAAACAACAACTATAAATGGTGTCATTGACGGAACAATATACCAATAGTTTCAATGACTTTGGAATTTGTACATGTGTGTGACTATAATGCGATTCCATACATATAGTCATGGTATGTTACGTATACTAACTATTTATTTACCAATCTCGTTATTCGTTGGTAAGGATCCGCACTATTTAAGTTACAATCAAGGTCATGTATTTCCATTTACTTTTATGAAGTTTTAGGGAAGGTAGCACTCAACCCAACTAGCCAAGCACAGAAATCAGAAACACCACAATACAACTCCCTTGAACAATGCCCCTTCATAAGCCAAAGAAACTATCAAAAATCCAAGTCCCCGCCGAGAAGATGCAGGATGACCCAATGTTATAAATAAACTACAGAATAGCGGTTATTGCATGAGACCATATGAGCAAAGCCAAGACTAGTCCAAGTTCCCCAAGGTCCTACTGCGATACATATCGTACCGAAGTCGCATCCAATTACATGTAAATAATCCAGTGGGCATGAATAATGTATCGAGTGGTTCGTTTGCTTCATTTCTTTTATTGAAACTATAATAGAACTCCTCTACGGAAGTAGATAGCTTGTTTACATGCTTTATTTAGCCGCGAATGGTGTTAAATTAAATGAAGACATTGTAAATAATGATGTTTCTAAATAAGGAAAGTGTAATATTCTATAGATGATACTTGCAGCATTATCTGTCTCACTAACAACACTCTGAATACGTCATCCGTTGTAAGCAATAATCAACTTAGACTGCTCGTATTCAGACATAACGAAAGCGTGTCTGACCGTTCAGGGTGATATTTTTGCTAATGGAAGAAATGTCTATCTGACATGGGCACACACGTGACATAGAGTGGGATATTTTAGTTTCGAGATTTACGTGTTGCTGACGCTATGTATCTAACAAGACGAAAACAAATAGCCTTGTAACATTTAAAAGGTATTTTCTTGAACATTACATAAAAAGTAAGCTTTAGTTATGTCGTTATTACCATATTACCAAGTGCCATATTATGATGACGTCACGTTGTGCGCCACGAACGCTAAACAATGTTAGAAACTCGAAAATAGATGATCTATGATGAGACAATATATGTTTGATAAGGCAAGCCTCGTCCCTGGTTAAAATCCGACCCCTCAGGTGATATGTCCTTATCTTACATAGAAGCTTAATATGTTGGATCCTTATATTCAGGATGAAGTTCAAAGCAATCATACTTGCCTGATTACTTTACTTAAAATGATCATTCATGTTAAGATCACTCTTACTTGACGCTTTAGTCAGTATGGCATTTGAGATTATAGTGTTCCAAGAAATTACTGAAAATATTTAAGGGATTTTCAAATTGTTGTAACTATTTTATATGAAAAAAAACTATTCATTTGTACCAGGTATGTATGCAATGTTCATGACATGAATTGCAAATGGTTAAGACAATGCAATGGTTGTCATGACAACCGGAGTTTTGACGAATAAGTCGTTAAATTTCAAATTTTGCATATAATGTCTAATTTATTTAACTTAAAATTATTGTACCTTGGGCGCAGAAAATTACGTCCACAAAATAGGGGGTTGTGTTTGAAAATTCACTGAGGAAATTTATAAAAGCATCCGTCGGGCACTGTTTTGTAGTTATATCTATTCTCCTGAGGTTATTTCAAACAGGAGCTTGTCCATATATGTATAGAGAAGATCCTGGTTCCAAATAAACAAATGATTAAATTGTAAGGAACTTCATAATCTGGCCCTAGTGTGGCAATATTCTCGATATGACACAAAAGCGGTGTATGTTTGGTATTTTTGATTCACAAAATGTCGTTTTAGGCATACACAAACATTTTCTGAATTGTTCATGTTTTTGAATCATGTGAGAAGTGTTAAAACCTGATATGTGATAAAGTATTTTGGATTTAATGTACCTTGAATTTTTACAAATAATAATGCCTTTTTAACCCTACCGACTATCTGTATTTTAAGCAATTTTTCCACGACCCAACCGACGACCTTTCTCACATTAATATTTCAATCAAAACGTGATAATTTTATGTTTTACTAGTAGGTGAGGGCTTTATTTAATGTATGCCTCAAGATTGAGTGTTAACTTTTCAATGAACGTCAACAAAAAGTGTGTAATTCTCTGTGACTTGAACAGTCACGTGCTATATTGCTTCCCGACCTTGTAAAACTTAACACACACAAATGAGGAGTTGTGACGAACAATCCCCCATCATCGTGACAACGACGACATTAACAGATCAGAACAAGAGCTAATATTTTTCCCCAGAGTTCATCAACAAGAATATCCCTAAATAGAATAAAAACTTCTGAAAATTGGGATCCGTTCATTCGCTTGATTTCCGTGTAGCAGAGTCTACAAATTACATCAATTTTTTTACTAATCTTGGACATGTTCAAAACTATGTTTCGACATTTTTGGAAAGTGTATAATGTATAATTTAATATATTCGTCGGCATTTTATTTGGGGTTTATCCATGGCCTCATTACGTTTAAGACCTTTACGGTCACGTATAAGTACATCGACGCAGTACAAAATATAGAACTGTGATACATGTATTACGCTCAAGTATTAAAGTATGTATGTCTGGTATATCGTACTTGTTATGTATACTACATGCTTGACGATCTATGTGTAGCATTTTGACTTGGTGTACATTTAACAGGTGTAGTTGTACATCATTGAGTATATCCCCATTTTACACACAGGTAAATGTATCGTTTTTTAAAAATAAATAAACAATGACAAATTATAAATTTGAAAAAAAATTTCGTTTTCAAATCGTCTTTATCAATGAAAAATTTACCTATAATTTCATTTTTCCATTTCTGTTATCAACGACATGCGTTTTGAAACATAATTATGTTAAAATATAGTGACAACAATCCCAACCAATCTAGGCATGAACCACAAACTATCGGGAGGCAAATAAAGTGACATGTATGGAGATCGATTGATTCGTCCACATTCAGTAATTCTTGTAGCTTTGTTTAAGCGTTGTTCGAATTTATAGAATGCGTATTGAACCAAACAGGAAATGAATGGATCTTGTACACTCCTGGTGCGGCTCTTTTCTAATTATCTTGCCATAGAGAAATAATGAGTTAAAATGTAGTATGGGTTGAAATCTGTGCTGTATTCGTTAATGTAATTCGTCCGTCATTAGCTGACGTCCGCCGGCGTAAGTTTGTGTTATTTCGGGATCATTTACTGTCCGTTGTATTATACGTACATTGTTTGACACATTTAAGTCCGATGAAATGTTCTCTTATTACTAAGATTCGGTATAATATAACAAATATTTGTTATGTTAATTATAAATGACATCGTGTAATAAGTAATGGAATTGTTTTATGGCACAAATAACACGCATCATATACAGTTCGCTGTTATTCTGTTTTTAAATTTGCAATAGTTGTTTTTCTTTAAAATTAAGAAATTACAAATTTATATTTCAAAAGCAAAAGTTCGAATGGGAAATATATTATTATAAAAAACAACCCAACATATTGTATATTATCAATAGTTCAAAAATTAAATAAGAAATCAGTCTAATCTTTTTAAAAGCCGCTTCCATAATATGCCTTAAAAACTCACCAAAATAATAAAACCATCAACATTCTTTGGAAATAAGCGACCATAACGCTGTTACATACAAGATCGCGAGAACATATACATTTGGATACGTGAAGTGAAAGAGAGACGCAATTAATAAATACGAAGACATCACTGAGAAAATCACAAATTTACAGGGAAATTTCGTGACATCATTTGCTTTTACTTTTATTTCGTGCACACAATGTAGACATGTTGCGTGTGATATTTCACTGTATTCAGGTTATTTTGGTCCCTGATATGCAAAAACTTTGCAATATTTTCATTATAACTCAAAAATATACATTTAGGTCGGCTGCACTGATAGTCTTCTTTCGGATGATATTGTACATATTATGTTTATTGAAACCTGCTTAAGTACAGTTACATATGTCCACAAATAAATAACGCGAAAATGAAAACAGCTCCAACTTTAATGTGACGTCGCGTCTAAATACAATTAAAATTTGTTTCGAGAAGTGTTAACAGTCAATGACGAGACACGTATCATAAAAGAAAGACGATTAAAAAAGCATATTATTATTCGAAAAAAAATACAATTCGAAAATCAGAAAAATTAACTGGAATATTTTAGCATATTTATTGAAGAGTTAACAGCCAATGATGTTACACGAATCTTAAAGAAAACTAACAATGAGATAAGCCATGGTTAAAAATGGAAACGTGCCGTTCCAAATATTCCACGTGATTGAGATATAATTGTCCTCACATATTTCCGCAGCCTTCATATAATCTACACTGCAACACATGCGTCAAAAACAGTACACTAATAGTTATTAAACACACATGAAGCCACCTGTTGAATGTAACACCAACTTGACTGCTTACGTTCGATTGATTAGTTGACCAGAAATATGTTGGAGTGTGTTTACTTCCTAATTACTCCGCCAGTATCGTATCTCAAACATCTACTGGCAGTAGAGAACAAGTTGAAAGTGTTAGGCAGATACAATAGTTAGGAAGAATGATAAAGGCCACCATGAATTCACCAGCATTCGAACTGAAAAGTAGTCTGAAAGTGTTCTGTAATGTAAAGAATGTAAATTACCATAACGCTGGGTTTCATCGTTTCATCGTTTCCTTAGAGTCCGAATATAAAACATTACAAAAATAAACAAACGCGCTAGGTGACATTCATTCCATACAAAATAACCACAAGATAAGACGACCTTCAGATATTTCGACATCCGCTCAAGCACAACAGAACGGATACAATTTAGATATTAACAGCTTCATGATCATTTGTTACTGGAGCACAAACAGACATTGTTTCTCGGAAGTTAATTACAAGATAATCAGTCATTTTGTATTATATTGAGCGATTAGTTTTAAAGAATAGAACTACCATACAACTATCGAATGTCATATAGGGCCTAATATATGAATACATTTGTCTTGTAAAATTAATGTTTCCCGCCCTATATAGGTTATTATTCAACATTTTTTCACACTGTCTGTACTTTGCCTCATGTAAACGTATGACTGCTATGTGTTTTACAGAATGACGGTTTCCAGTTTAAAGGTGACACACTTGCACCGTTACAACTATTAAAGCCAGTTGTACGATGTTTCAAAGGCAATGCATATTTCCCAAAGCCCATCCACTCCAATTAAATGTCGTCATAACTGATGATATCGATAAAATGATAAAATCTTAATGCCACCAAGACCAACCATCAGACATTTGCATGTTAATAAAAGAGAAATAGTATTTCATATTCCAAGTGAATCGTCAGCTAGATACTCTCCGGGGAATAGTTAAACACACTGCTAGACATCTGAGCTGGAATTTGTTATTGTGATAGTATTATTATCTGAGGGACATTCATTTTCTGTATATCACGTGACTGAAAACGTTTGAGAAATTAAATGAATTTTTTTAGATAAATGTCGCATAGGAGAACGGAGTTAGAAAATCTGACCAAGAAGGAAGCACTTGACTGCCGAGAACAGAAATCTTAAAAAACATCACCACACCATAAATTTTAGCACAATACATTGAAATCGTTACTTTTAAAAGAAACTTATTCATAAATGGAAAATATGATGAATATACAGGATCCGTCATGACTTGTTTTTGGAGATCAACACTTCTTAAACCCGTCTAGACATGACGAGTTTAAGAAATGTTTACTCAAAGACAATGTTTGGCGGTTCCTTTTTATCACATTAGGAGTCAAATCGTCTTCAGAAATAACCTTTTTAAGCCCGTGACGTTACGTTTCCGCGGATTTGTTATCACGAATGTTGGAGAAAATTTGTTCCATAATTTGTTACCACATGGAATATCACGTTATTTTTTGTTATTGATCTACAGATTGGCAACTTTATCTCTGTTGACATATTACAGTCGAACTTCGATGCCTCGAACTACCTTCGGACCGGGAAAATCTTTCGAGCCATCTACCGGTTCGAGGCATCGAGGGTACGAGTCTATATGCACTGTATATGTATAAGTTCCAATGCTTCTCGATACGTGTACCTGTCAATCTGTGTAATTGTCGTATGTTGAGTGTTTGTTCGTATTTCATAGTTAATGCATATTTAAAGCATTTGTGTCAAATTGTTAAATATTATGCTTAATCATAATAAAACATGATATTGTTTGACAAAATTGACTTGAGATCGTCGGCTAGCTCTTCAAATATTCATATTTGTAAACAAAGTTCCCTGTTATATTAATCGCTCCGTACGGTAGCCTGTTTATTTAATGTTTTAATTTCAAACTAGCGATTCATATGTCAAGTTTGTCAATCATTAATGAAATGATAGTAAAACAGAAACATACGTTTCAGTTATTTTTTTATTGCAATATATTAAGCGAGTAAAGTTTGTTTGAAAGAATGCAAAAAATAAATCAGTTATAATTTCCTTCATTAAGTAATGTTTTTTCACAAACATGTACTACTATACAGCCGTAAACAATACAATGATTGACACCACCTTTCACTGACTTCCCATGGACAAACAATGGATTTCAACAACCAATGAAAGGTGCGAAAATTTGCATTGTTCGAGTCATCTACTGGTAAATCATAGCAAGGGACCAGCAAGTCAGTTCGAGTGTTCGACCCTCGTACTGTTCGAGTCATCTATGGTTTTTCTATATGAATAAAGAATGGATTTTGACGGGACCGGAGAACGAGTTCGAGGCATCTGGGGTGTTCGAGGCAAGTACTGTTCGAGGCATCGAAGTTCGACTGTATGTTGACATAAATAAACAAACATTTGTTTTGAACTCAATTAGTTGATCTAGTATTGTGGTGAATGTTTTGATTTGGTAAATTATAAATGGTTCTATGATTAATCAAGTTGTAGAGAACAGTTATCTATTAGCAACTAGACAGGGGTTGTAGACTGTTACCTTGAAGAACATCTGTCGTAGACACATCGATCGAGTAATATTTAATTATACGTTGATGTAAGAAAGGAAAGTATTGACATATTAGTTCCTAGAACCGATTGTTAACACACCAAGTAATGAAGGTATTAGTGACATTAAGTAATGGTAATTACCTACCCTTGTCTATTTAAGTCTATACGGAATATCACATTCAAATGTTCAGACACTTTCTTTGTACCTCAGAAAAATATAGACCAAAGTTGATTATTAATAATAACACTTACTCCATTTGCCATCCTTGTCTGTCTCGTATTCAACAATGTGAGCAAATCAAGTTATTTAAGTAGGCACCTTACCATTATATGAGCAGAACAAGTCATTCAAGCACCGTGCCTGTATTTAAGCAAAACAAGGCATGCAAGCACCGTGCCTGTATTTGAGCAAAACAAGTCATGCAAGTAGGCGCCTAATCATTATGTATGTACAAATCAAGTCAGCCAGCCACCGTACACGTATGTGAGCAAACAAAGACATGCAAACAGGCGCCTTATCATTATATGTGCAAAACTAGTCTTGCAGTCATCGTACACGCATGTGAGCAAACAAGTCACGCAATCAGGCTCCATACCTTCATGCACAAGCAACAACATCGATAGATATCGAAACTAAATAAAATGAACCAAAGCGTATAAACAGGAGATAAAAACCAAGTAATCTTTATGAGAATTGAGAGTTTGTAACACAAAATAAATAATTTTGCTCGAGCATCAGTTAAAAACAACTAAAGATAGAGCAAATGACACATTTTTAAGTTTCGGAAAATAAATTGAAATTATTACTTTGAAAGTTTGAATAGAAGCATATTCACAAATGTCATTATCACGTGTTGGAGAACATTGTTCCATCATTTGCATTTGTGTCATAACACATCCGCGAAAACGTAACGTTGCCGGCTTAAACTCGTTATTCCTGACATCGTTTTGACTCTTAATGATGATGTCATGAGTTTTATTTGAGATAAACATTTCTTAAACTCGCTACACCGTCTAGACGCGTTTAAGTAATGTTTATCTCCAAAGACAACCCATGAAGGAGCCTGTATATCCACGAGATCTTCCATATCTAGAATGGCATTTGTGAATATGTTTCTTTTTAAGGTAATAATTTCAATTTATTTTGCTAAAACGTAAACATTTCCATTGCCGACGGAAAGATATATAATCTGTATCAGTCCTCGACATTCAGTCATTTATTTCGGTACATACTATAACACGGTCTACGATATAGCAGGTGGATTGTCTGCATAATACACTCCTATATTCCGCTAGAGACCAAATATCACCACGTTAACGTGTATTGTTCGTCAATGAGGATGGGAAACAAAATGTCTCTAAAAGGTGTAAGGCAGATGTGTATGAATTAAGATTCTCGTGTGTTCAATAAAACATCCAGTAATACAGTTATATAAGTTTCCATTAGTGGAAATGTAACCATGCGAACATCTAATCTGGTTGTATGTAATGGTACATGTAGTATGTATCGTGTTATCGGAGTAGAATGACGTGTTTAGGCTACTGAGGTTTCAATTTGAAAAATTTTGCAGTACCACGAATCTAATGTAAAAAACTATAAATGGTGTCATTGACGGAACAATGTTCCAATAGTTTCAATGCCAGTGTAATGTGTACATGTGTATGACTAGAATGTGACTCCATACAATATATATAGTCATGGGATATTCAAATACAATTTATTTACGAATCTCATTATTCGTTGGTAAGGACCAGCACAAGTTAAATTACACTCAAGCTCATATATCATTTAACAAATAAAACATGACTTTGAGGTCAATATGGACGTTTACGGACGGACAGTCTGGGCTAGAATGGTATATGACCCGAAGCTATGTTTTATCTGTTAAATATTTCCATTTACTTTTACTAGTATGTTTCAATACACACGATAATAAGAGAATAGACAGCTCAATTAAATCGTTATAATAACTTATGAATGAGTAACTAACGAACTTCGTAAAAAGGTATGAGAAAATCTGGCAGGGAAGGTAGCACTCAACCTAACCAGCCGGGCACAGAAATCAGATATATCACGACACAACTACCCTGAGCAGTGTAAGTCGCAAAAGTTTCTCCTTAACCAACAACGTTCGTTATGGCGTTCGGTAAGGCTTAACTATCTATAAATTCGAGATATTGACCCCAGCCCGGTAATCATTATTCGAGAAAGTTAAAGGTCGATAGTCGATCCAACCATAACGGTTGAATATCAGGTCATACGAATAAGAGTTTCGGTATTCAACATATCATGTTATTTAGTGACGATGTACGATTAACGTGCCACCGTCACAGAATTGCAAACTATAACAAGTAAAGACAATATTATTCAAACTATTTTGGAATGAAATTATTTTATCAATGAATAAACAACCTTTACATGAGGACAAATTGAATAATTAACAAATTGACGAGATTTGTCTTCAGCATGATAATTTTGGTGCAACATGATTAAGCTTGTTGACTTCAGCAGGCATTTCCAAGCCAATTTACTTCTTTTCAGTCTCTTGATGACTTGACTTCTCTTTCTATTGGTTCATTTGAAGAATATAATCAATAATACATATTCAAAGCAATAGCTGCATTCAAAACGATATTTTGATAAAAAATTATGACAAAAACAATTGCATTTTTACTTGGCTAGAAGCAGAAATGCATTTTTGTTTAAGGTTCCTAAGGTAACTAAAGCAATTGTAACCATATAATGAGTACAGTACAAAGTCTCGGTAGAGCAAACCTCATTGTGAACTGTATATACAGTTCTTTATATAGAGTTGGTTGTTCTAAAGGGGATAGGTTATATTTATTGTAAATACCAGCTATTTGAAAACATTTAATCAGTCGCTATAAACAGGTAGTTGTTGATATTTGGGCAAAGCATACTATTGCAATAAATGCGTAAACAATATCGAGCAAATTCGACGGGACTTTGCAATTTCCTCGATTTAAGCCGTGTGCTCGTCTTATCGATGCTCGTCTTAACGAAGTTTTACTGAAGTATCCAGTCTAACAACAATACAACATTCACAATTTCATGTACAAAGTCATGAAACATTATGACGAGTAATTGTGGCCGCACTGCTACAGAATATACAAAGTGTAATTGCGAATTGGTAATTGAAGTAAATAAATAACACAAAGTAATGTGCTATCTGGTGATACTAATCCATCTATACCATGTAAAAAAAATATAGCAACACAACCAAAACTTTTAAATTTTAAATAAGTCAGATGATTTTAAATTACAATGATGATCTATTGAATGGACAGTCTTCCCTTTAATAAAAAAAGTTATAACATTGGAAAAGCACACCTGATATTCCCCAAAGCCCAATTAAGGAAAATGACACCTTATTATGGAAGCTGCGTTCTTATCCATTAGATTGTTTCAAATTGAAATTGAAGCGTTAGTCATTCAATAAAAAACCGGTGAGAAAGTCAGAATGATTTAGAAAGGGAATGCGGGAGCAGTGACGAAAAACCAAAGTCATTGCACTCTCTGAGTGATGTATGCTGAAGCATCTATCCGGGTGATTTCGCACACAGATGCTATTTCAAGAACACAAATCAACACAACAGGGTCGTAGCGAGGGTTGGCAGCTGTCAGCGCTCCGATACGCTGAGGAATAACTTCCGGAATCGATTAGCACTACAATGAATCGACGACACGACGTAATCGTATATTGTCTTCACCAAGATTTGCGGGAATTTCCTTAGAACATCTAGATTATGTGTAACAATGTCAGCTATCCGACAATGGTTTTATTACGGCCATTTTAGTTACCAACGTTATCACGTTTGCGTGACGTTGGCACGCGCAATCGAGAGCAACGTCACGTCAGAGATTTGTTCAACCTGAATGGCACACACCAATCATCACATGTATACCTTACATACGCCCAATTGATTGGCTGTCACGTTTACCGGTCGTAGATAGATAGCTTTTATTCAGAAAAGGCTATTAGCCTATCATTTCACAAACATACAGTATATAGAAATATAAACATAACATGTCAATGGTGGATGTATCTACACAAATAATATATCATATAATTTATATACTTTTTTCAACGTATTTAACGTATCCTGCATTGAAGCAAAAGCGGGATAGTCTTGATGTCGAAAATGTCAATTTCGTGACGTTAGTGCTGCTGCTATACATGTTCTGGAGCGGTCATCACTAAATAAATGGACCATCATAACAAAACATGTTTGCAACTGATTCTAAGTGTTCAAAGACGCGTATGGGCAGAAATCGATTCATGATTGATATTTTCCGTGACTTTTGTGTTGTCGTTTGATGTCAATTAACAAGCAGCTAAGCACGTGCTTATTACAACCATTTTTGGTGAACATGTTTCCGATATTTGGTATTAAACGCCAAAAGAACTTATTATATTCTTCTTTCAAAATAAATTTCATATTAAGAAATTATACCCAGTGTTGCTAAAATTATTTTACAGCGTATATATACAGTGTATGTGTACATTGACAGTGTAAATGTACCAACAATCTGTCCTGTAATATTTAATTGTATCAAGAGTCAGTCAAGAGGGTTCCAGATCTAATTAAGACGTTCAATGTATACACTAGAAATCTCTTAATTCAGGAGTAACTGACTTTCCGTTTCTTCACTTCGTGCTCGATTAGGAATTACAATTATGTTGAGTGATTTTCATCCAATTAACGTTACTGGAAGTAATTGACACAGATTGACGTTCCATTGGGAAACGCGTAAATCGATGAGAACACAAACATGTGACAGCACAAACCAATACGCTGTAGCGTGGGATGAAGTTTGTTGCCATTATCAGCTAATATTGACATTGGTCATTAACAAAAATCACAAAGGACAGATTTACAAAAATAGGGCCTACGGATACATTTTAAAAACAACTGTTAAATTATTCATTTTCGCCGGAATTATATTTTGTGGTAAAATTTAATTATGGGGTTTCTTGAATTTGTGGATTTAATAAAGTCAACACATATTCTTGTTACTTATTTTTGTAGTCATTTGCTCGAATGTGCCAGTTCGTCTGCTAAATCCACGAATATTAATCGATTTTACAGAATACCAAACGAACAGATGACAAGTAAAGGTAATTTTCTGAAGAGACAGCAATTGTATCGGGGGAATCAGTGCAAAAACACGTGGCATGTTGAACAAAAGTAAAATGTAACATTTCTTATTCACTTAAATTAAGTCGGCTTCACTGAAAATGTCCTCATAATTTGTTTCTAGTGGCTGTATATTTATTTGCATTTCTAAAAAACCAAAGGGGTGATATTAGAACAAGATTTAAATATTTTCAGAAATACAATCTATAACTGAAAAGTTTAAGTTTTAAGTTTTCAGCAAAGTTTCAGACATAAAATCTTATTTTAAGACAAAGAATCATTTTTCCTTTCCCCACAGTAGGAGCAGTACCAGGAATTTATACTAGTAGAATCTGCATCATTGACAAATTGGCAATTCTTAATACATTCAAACAACCGTTTCTTTCCCGTTTTCAACCTCCATAAGTTGGAATATATAGTACATTTATACAATTCAAACTATGATAGGGGTCACTACGTCAAAGTATAGTAATACACTGTTTGGTCACCTGCGGTCACCATTGCGCTACTCATTTTCGAAACATTTTGTGTTACATTTGATGAATGCATAGTGACAATGGTGTCGTTTTCTAGGTACATGCTTATTCCTATTGGGAAGGGACTAAAGTTTCCAGATAGCCGGGCATTTTGTACCATTTCTAATCTCATAGTGTGTATGACCCATACTAACAAGAAAATTCATAGTTTGGTTGGTAAAGGAGGCTACACTGAATTTGATAACAAAAACAATCCACACATCCTAGTACTGTACACTTTTATGGTCATAAATAGTTGACCTTGACACTGGGTGCTAGACAACCTATATCTCTGAGTGCTAGACAACCCACATTGCTGATGCTAGACATCAAACATCTGTCATATTGTACAAAGTCTTTGTAAAACACCATCTAAGCAATTGTATTATCATTGTGAGAGTATATAAACGCGACAAATATGTTTTTATATTGGGATATAAATCGAGCAAGGACTCTCTAAGGAACATTTATTATCCGTTACAGACATCCTAATGTAATTGTTTTGTTCAAAGATATCCCTATTCCCATAGAATTAACTTGCAATCTATAATATTAAGTTCTCAATGTACCAGTCGCATGCATAAGTGTTACAATAATTTTTGCATGATTATCAACAATAAATAAGTGAAAACTAGCTTTCTTGTCAAGAATGCGGTCTGGAGAATAATTCAGGCGATTTCCGGGTTTTAACTATTCTGAAGTATGCAATCCGGGGATTAAAGTTATATATCCAATGGTACGGATCATTATTTCCTAATCCTCTTTAACACATTTTGCAAGTAAAATGTGGACTAAGCTTCGGTCTAGTTTAATTTTCGTGTTTAAAGTTCTGTGTTGGACATTGTGGCGTAGTTTAAAACTCTGTATATTTTCTATGTAACCTTCGTTAAATAAAGATGTTATTATTATTGTTATTATTATCTGTGCTTTTTCTTTTCTGTGCGTTAAGTGCTCGGTTGTTTCTGTTGAGAGCTACCTTCTCTTTTTCATTACCTTACTAAATAAATCGACCTCACGGGTATGTTTTGTTTGTGCCTACTCGCGATAATGTTGTCTGTGTAAGACTTGCTCATTGGTTAGAATCTGCGTCAAACCAAAACAAAACAATGTTTGCATAGACTATATTACGTGACCATGAACTCGTCTAGCATGTAAATCAATGTATTTCATTGTGTACTTTCATTAGTATCGATCGGGAGTTTCTACAGACTAATTCATTATCCATTCGTTGAGACTAATAATTATATATGTTGCCGAGGTTAAAACACTGTTTTCTGTTATTTCCTGATAAAAGAATGAATAAATCGCTGGTTAAGAAGAAGGCCGTAATGACAAAATCGATTATTTGAGAACATAAAAAACTCTTTGAAATTTACTCTTTGCTTATCGAAAAACAAGCTTTAAAAATTTACTTTTGGTCAGCATGACAAATAGGCTCATATGAAACAGATTTCAAATATGTATCAGTCTTATAAGGTCGTATGAAGTAGTAACCTTCTTATTCAAAGCCAGCGATATATATGAAAACTACGCGTTACTTCCAAGTGAAAACGTGACCTGGTGGATAACCTGTTCTGTCCACAGAAATATAATTTTTATATGGGCGGTGAGTTCGCATCCGTTTCTATACTTCAATAATTAAATTTCAATATGTGATTTAGTACATTTTATTGTTCTCGACTTTGTGAATTATGATAACTTTGTTATAATAATAATAATAATAATAATAATAATAATAATAATAATAATAATAATAATAATAAATACTTTATTTCAAGAGGCGACACAGTTTTGGCAACCCCAGTCATCCCTTTGTGTAAATTGTATTTTTATTACGTTACTCTATAAAAACATATGGATATCAACATTATATTTTTCTTTTATCATTTTTCTTAAAGTGCAATGTCTAAAGTTTGCATTTTCACATGTTGGCAAAAATAAGTGTGGCCTTCCCCCTAAAATCCAAGATGGCCGCCAAATTTCCCTCCAAAATTTGACAATTTGATAATAACATTACCAGCGGAGCCCGAATGGTCCGCCGTAATACAAGCACAATATTTCTTAGAATTTCTAAGAATCGGCACCAATTATCTTAGGAAGAAGGGATTAATAAATTATTAATAAAGTCTGCAACCACTTCTCAGCATCTTGCAACTGTGTAATCAATACATAAGAACAGTATTTCATTATTTCCAGGAAACCTTCGTTAAGGGAGCCTACAGACAGAATCGAACGTACCGTGTTTTACTAACTCAATATAGTATATGTCACCTGGCCCGGTGATTATAAACATTTCTCATTCTGATACTCAAACTCCATAATCCATTCTCCAACTTAAAAATACAGCTCTTTTTAGAAATGTACATCAAAACCTACACCAATTTGTAGCAGATGATCGAACTAAGAAAATGAACCCCAGTTTCATATGTTTCCATTGAGTAATAAAGAAGTTACAGCAGTTTTTGTAACTAAGAAACGCTCCACTTGGAGTACGGAGTACGGCCCTTTCTAAATAATTTTGAGGTAGCATAAAGTGGACCTTTTATTTGGTTGTTGATTTTGAAATGAACAAAGTCCATACTGACAAAGTCTATTTTTAGAAAAAGAACGGACGGAAGTGAGCTGTAGTAGGTAAATACATGATGTGGTCATTCTCTTAAGCGGACATTTCCTGAACCGAGACAACTTGTAGAGAGTCTGTCGTTGGCGAGAGGCAAGGCATTTCTTACCGTAAATTTTTGTCGTTTGAAAAAAACCCGTAAATTAAAAGCGTCTTTCCACTCAATCCAATTAAGTTATTTATCAATCTTTACAGGCTTCATTATTGTATTCAAATGTAATCGGTACTGCACAACCAGCAGTGTTAATTGGGTAATGTATTATTCAGAAAACATGCTCACAGTTCGTAAACTATGCCGTCACTTAGAAAGCACTCAATGACAACTACTTGTCCAGTATGCGTTATTGTCGCATGATAAATTGGTATTTTACGCATTTGAGATTGTATTGTTTCTCCGTGTGACAATACTATAGCGATGTAATCGACGCACACTACTTTTGAACAAAGCTTCAATCGATTCTCGTCTGTTTTTGAAAAGATAGGCACGAATGTTACGGGAGAGAACGCATTTTTATATTCACGCATGTATTATATCCTGTGTTTGAATATATAGAATATTCATCAGTATACTTCCGACCAAAGAGTGTTGAGATAAATAGCAACATGCGAATATCTGCCACTTGTCTGCAAACTTTATGGATGATCTGTCGATTTTGCCGAAAAAGGAATGAGAAAATCCGACAGGGAAGGTATAACTTAACCTAACCAGCCGAGCACAGATATCGGAAATACCACGACACAACTACCCTAAACATGCCTACACAAACCCAAGCAAAACGGGGCACAACAACCACGGGGCGTGACCTAGTTTAAAACACTAAGGACAGTGACCTAACGTTCTGCGACCTAAAGAGGCACAAAGTTCTACGACTTAACCTATTTAAAATAATGGACAAGGTAGGAATAGGGTGAGAAATAATATTACATATTCCTAGCAACTACACTGAGCAATGCCCACACATAAGCCGAAGCAACAATTAAAACCATTCGCGGGGACGTAGATAATTTTCTCGTCAAACTGCTAACAGTGAATAAAAGAGTAAAAAAACAGTACAAATAAGTGTATGACAGTGGAATACAGCGGTAAAAGTAAAAGTAGAATGAAAGGTTAAATGTAGTCAGAGACTGATTATGGTGAAACATGATCAATGCGGCTGTCAGTCGATGGTATCATGGGAAGACTGACTACTGTGTACGATATGTTGAAGAGATCAAACATATGGCGTTAGTATTAGGGTTACATGTAAGTTATGATCATTTGAGCTTTCCGAGACTGCAGTGGGCGCTTTTTAATCAGGGTTTCCCTGTCAGATCGGTCATTTACAAATGTACCTACAGTTTCAAGGGAACAGGCATTTATGTGATACAAGGAATCCGGGCGCGTTGTCTCAGTTCTTTCCTAATAGACACATTGGTTGTTAATGTTAATGGTATCCAATGTGTAACACCATTATGCCACTTACTTATCAACATGTTCATACATGTGTAGTGGGAAAGACTAATTAACATAAGAAATAAAAACTGGGTATTAATAAAACAAGTGACCCTTCTGCCGATTTGGGACATGACTATGACGCGTCTGCAGAAAGGTCAATTGAGTATCGATTCTGCAAATAAGAAACAACATAATTAAATACACTGGTGTCTTTTGTGTAACATATTATTATTGCACTTATAATACGCGGGGATCATTCATAAAGTTTGTGGACAAGCGGCAGAGATTTGCATGTTGTTATTTTACTCAATATAATAACCAGGAACCCATCAAAGAATTACCCACTCGAACACCATGCTATCCATAGTAGGAAGGAAGTTTAGTGTATAATTAGTACGGTGGTTGAAATAAGCTAAAACGGCCAGAAAAAACATCAGTATATTTTCCGTCGGATTCAATTAATATTTGGCGCCCGATCAGCACTCTATCGCTATATTGGTTGAACATTAACGGGGATGTATGCGTTACAGTACCATGAACAGCAGCATATATCTCATATAAACTTGCACTTCCGCAAACCTTCTAACAGATGACGTTTGTCAGTTTAAAGGTGACACACAAGCGCAATTACTGATTTAGCCAGTTGTAAGATGTTTCAAAGCCAATGCATAATCCCTAAAACCCATCCACTTCAACTAAATGTCGTCATAACTGATGTTATCGATAAAATGATAACATCTTAATGCCACCAAGACCAACCATCAGACATTTGCATGTTAATAAAGGAGAAATAGTATTTTATATTCGACGATAAATCTTCAGCTAGATATTCTCAGGGGAATAGATAAACACACTGCTAGACATCTGAGCTGGAGTTTGTTATTGTGATAGTATTACTATTCGAGGGAAATTCATTTTTGTATATCACGTGACTGAACATAATTGTTTTCAGATTAATGTCACATAGAAGAACGGAGTTAGAAAATCCGACCAAGAGGAAAGCACACTTAACAGCCGAGCACAGAAATCTTTAAAACATCTCCACACCATAAGTTTCAGCAAAATAAATTAAAATCATTACTTTTAAAAGAAATATATTTACAAATGGAAGATATGGTGAATATACAGGATCCGCCATGAGTTGTCGTTGGAGATCAACACTTCTTTAAAGAGTCTAGACGTGACGATTTTTAGAAAGGTTTACTCAAAGACAACGTATGACGGATTATTTTTATCATATTAAGAGTCAAAACAACTTAAGAAATAATAATTTTAAGGCGGCGACGTTACGTTTCCTCGCAATTGTAATCATGAATGCTGTAAACGTTTATTCCGTCATGTGTTATCACATGAAATATCACGTTTTTATATTATTGATCTACGGATCGGCAACTTTATCTATGTTGACAAAGTATGTTGACATAAATAAACATCTGTTGTGAATTCAATAAAGCGATTTTGTATTATTGTGGTGAATGTTTTGTTTTGGTAAATTAATGATGGTTTTATGTTTTATCAAATTGTAGTGAATAGTTATCCATTAGCAAATAGACAGGGGATGTAGACGGTTACCTCGAATAACATCTGCCGTATAGACATTGATCGAGAAATCTTTAATTATACGTTGATGTAAGAAAGAAAAGCAATGACATATAAGTTCCTAGAACCAATTGTTAATCACGAAGTAATGAAGGTATTAGTGACATTAAGTAATGGTAATTACCTACCCCTGTCTCTATAAGTCTATTCGGACGACCACGTTACATTTTTCAGACACTTTTTTTGTATCACAGAAAAATATAGATCAACTTTTATAATCAATAATATCACAAAAACGTAAGTTAAGCTACCAATTTTCTATGGCTTTTTTCAGTTGTTAGGTCGCTCAAGCACCCTTTGACATTTTAACTACCCCTGTTAATTGGGATACCAATGGAAACATACACTCGTGTTTCCCTGGGCAGACTATTTCTCTCCTGTGGGTGTGGCCGTCAACATCGATCTGCGGCGCCCAGAAATAGACACTGCCCTCACAGGTACCGTTTTACACCATGGCGGAGTGTAGCATGTGATGCGCACAGGCGCCTTACCATTATATGAGCAAATCAAGTCATACAAACAGGCACCTTATCATACTATGAGCAAATCAAGTCATACAAGCAGGCACCTAACCATTATATCATTATATGAGCAAACCATGACATGCAAGCAGGCGCCTTACCATTATATGATAATATAAGCAAAACAAGTTATGCAGCAGGCCCATTACCATTATATGAGCAAAACAAGACATGGTCATGAAAGCAGACGCCTAACCCTTATATGATTATATGAACAAAACAAGTCGTGCAGCAGGTGCCTTACCTATTTATTAACAAAACAAGTCACGAAAGCAGACACCGTACCTGTATTTGAGCAAAACAAGTCATGTAATCAGGTTCCTTACCATCATGTGAGAAAAACAAGTCAATCAATCAGACTCTTTACCATCATGCGCAACCAACAACGTCGGTAGATATCGAAACCATAAAATAGGAACTAAATCGTATAAAAAGGAGATAAAGCCAAGTTATCTTTATGAGAACAGTGAGTTTGTAAAGATTGTAACACAAAACAAAATAATTATGTTGGTCTAGCATCAGTTAAAAACAGCTTAAGATACAGCAAATTACATATTTTTAAGTTTTAGCAAAATGAATTTAAATTATTACTTTGAAAAGAAACATACGTACATGTATTCACAATTACTATTATCACTCTTGTTGAAGGACATTGTTCCGTCATTTGTGTGCTAACAAATCTCCAAAAACGTAACGTCGCCGGCTTAAATTCTTTATTTCTGGCTTTGTTTTGACTTTTAATGTAATACAAAGAATCAGCCACACGTTGTCTTTTAGATAAACATTTATTACACTCGTCTCTAAAGACAACCCATGACTGATCGTGTATATCCACCATATCTTCCATATCTAGAATGTCATTTGTATATATGGTTCTTTTCAAAGTAATTATTTCAATTTATTTTCCTGAAACTTAAAAATCTCCGTTGTCACCGGAAAAATATACAATTTGTATTGTGCCTCGACATTCAGACATTTATTTCTGTACAAACTATAACACGATCTACGATATATCAAATGGATTGTCTGCATAATACACTCCTTAATTTCGCTAAAGACCAAATATCACCACGTTAACGTGTATTGTTCGTCATTGGAGATGCGAAATAAAATGTCTCTACAAGCTGTAAGGCAGATGTGTATGAATTAAGATTCTCGTGTGTTCAATAAAACATGCAGTGATACAGTTATATAAGTTTCCATTAGTGGAAATGTAACCATGCGAACATCCAATCTGGCTTTGTGGTATGTAATGGTACATGTAGTATGTATCGTGTTGTCGGATTAGAATGACGTGTTTAGGCTACCGATCTTTCATTTCGAAAAATTCTGCGTTACCGCGGATTTAATTTTAACAAAACCTACATATGGTGTCATTGACGGAACAGTGTACCAATAGTTTCAATGACAATGGAATTTGTACATTTGTGTGACAAGAATGTGATTCCATACAATGCATATAGTCATTGGATATTCAAATACTTACCATTTATTTTCGAATCTAGTTATTCGTTTGTAATTATCAGCACAAAAAGGTATGAGGAAATTTGACAGGGAAGGTTGCACTCAACCTTACCAACTAAGCATAGAAATCAGAAACACAACAACACAACTCCCTTGAACAATACCCCTTCATAAGCCAAAGAAACTATCAAAAATCCAAGTCCCCGCCGAGAAGATGCAGTACGACCCAATTTTAGAAATAAACTACCGAATAGCGGTTATTGCATGAGACCATATGAACAAAGCCAAGACTAGTCCAAGTTCCCCAAGGCCCTACTGCAATACATATCGTACCGAAGTCGCATCCAATTACATGTAAATAATCCAGTGGACATGATAATGTATCGAGTGGTTCGTTTGCTTCATTTCTCTTATTGAAACGATAATAGAACTCCTCTACGGAAGTAGATAGCTTGTTTACATGCTTTATTTAGCCGCGAATTGTGTTTAATTAAATGAAGACATTGTAAAGAATGATGTTTCTAAATAAGGAAAGTGTTATATCTTATAGATGATACTTGCAGCATTATCTGCCTCACTAACAACACTCGGAATACGTCATCCGTTGTAAGCAATAATCAACTTAGACTGCTCGTATTCAGACATAACGAAAGCGTGTCTGACCGTTCAGGGTGATATTTTTGCTAATGGAAGAAATGTCTATCTGACATGGGCACACACGCGACATAGAGTGCGATATTTTAGTTTCGAGATTTACGTGTTGCTGACGCTATGTATCTAACAAGACGAACACAAATATTCCTCGTAACATTTAAAAGGTCCTTGAACATTACATAACAAAAAAAGCTTTATTTATGTCGTTATTCTCGATGTTTGTATGCGAACGTACGGCAAATGCCATACTATGATGACGTCACGTTGTGCACCACGAACGCTGAACAATGTAAGAAACTCGAAAATAGATAATCTATCATCAGATAGTATATGTTTGATAAGGCAAGCCTCGTCCCTGGTTAAAATCCGACCCCTCGGGTGATATGTCCTTATCTTACATAGAAGCATAATATGTTGGATCCTTATATTCAGGATGATGTTGAAGTTCAAAGCAATCATACTTGCCTGATTACTTTACTTAAAATGATCATTCATGTTAAGATCACTCTTACTTGACGCTTTAGTCAATGTGGCATTTGAGATTATAGTGTTCCAAGGAATTACTGAAAATATCTAAGGGATTTTCAACTTGTTGTAACTATTTTATATGAAAAACAACTATTCATTTGTACAAGTTAGTTATGCAATGTTCATGGTATGAATTGCCAATGGTTCAGAAAATGTAATGGTTGTCATGACAACCGGAGTTTTGACGAATAAGTCGTTAAATTTCAAATTTTGCATATAATGTCTAATTTATTTAACTTAAAATTATTGTACCTTGGGCGCAGAAAATGACGTCCACAAAAAAGGGGGTTGTGTTTGAAAATTCACTGAGGAAATTCATAAAAGCATCCGTTGGGCACTGTTTTGTAGTCATTTCTATTCTCTTGAGGTTAGTTCAAACAGGAGCTTGTCCATATATGTATAGAGAAGATCCTGGTTCCAAATAAACATATGATTAAATTGTAAGGAACTTCATAATCTGGCCCTAGTGTGGCAATATTCTCGATATGACACAAAAGCGGTATATGTTTGGTATTTTTTGACTCACAAAATGTCGTTTTAGGCATAAACAAACATTTTCTGAATTGTTCATGTTTTTGAATCATGTGAAAAGTGTTAAAACCTGATATGTAATGAAGTATTTTGGATTTAATATACCTTGAATTTTTACAAATAATAATGCCTTTTTAAGCCTATCGACTATCTGTATTTTAAGCAATTTTTCGACGACCCAACCGACGACCTTTCTCACATTAATATTTCAATCAAAGCGTGATTATTCTATGTTTTACAAGTAGGTGAGGGCTTTATTTAATGTATGCCTCAAGATTGAGTGTTAACTTATCAATGAACGTCAACAAAAGTGTGTAATTCTCTGTGACTTGAACAGTCATGTGCTATATTGCTTCCCGACCTTGTAAAACTTAACACACACAAATGAAGAGTTGTGACGAATAATCCCCCATCATCGTGTGACAACGACGACATTAACAGATCAGAACAAGAGCTGATATTTCTTTCCAGAGTTCATCAACAAAATATCTCTAAATAGAATGAAAACTTCTGAAAATTGGGATCCGTTAATTCGCTTGATTTCCGTGTAGCAGAGTCAACAAATTACATCAATTTTTTTTTTACTTATCTTGGACATGTTCAAAACTATGTTTCGACATTTTTGGAAAGTGTATATATGTATAATTTAATTGTAGAAGGAAGAAAGAACCCGTCACGGGAAATGTATATAGAAAAATTGCAACGAAAAATTAGCCGCCTCCGCTGGGAATCGAACCCAGGTCCCTTGGATTACCGGTCCAGGATGCTAACCGCTACACCACAAAGACGGACGTAATTTGACGTTGCTATTTGGACTTATAACCTTAATGAATCTATTTATCGATTCTATTTTTAACTTTGTTATTTTCGTCGTCAACGACGTCGTCCTTGTTAGTAACCAGAATTATGGCCTCTCCACACATCCAAATGGAAAATTTTTTAGTTACCATAAACTGGCGACTTCGTATGTACAATGTTTAATTTAATATATTCGTCGGCATTTTATTTGGGGTTTATCCATGGCCTCATTACGTTTAAGACCTTTACGGTCACATATAAGTACATCGACACGGTACAAAATATAGAACTGTGATATTACGCTCAAGTATTAAAGTATGTATGTCTGGTATATCGTACTTGTTATGTATACTACATGCTTGACGATCTATGTGCAGCATTTTGACTTTGTGTACATTTAACAGGTGTAGTTGTACATTATTGAGTATATCCCCATTTCACACACAGGTAAGTGTATTGTATTTTAAAAATAAATAAACAATGACAAATTATAAATTTGAAAAAAAAAATTCGTTTTCAAATCGTCTTTATCAATGATAAAATTACCTATAATTTCACATCGTTCCATTTCTGTTATCAACGACATGTGTTTTGAAACATAATTATGTTAAAATATAGTAACAATAATCCCTACCAATCTCGGCATGAACCACAACCTATCAGAAGGCAAATATAGTGACATTTATGGAGATCGATTAATTCTTGCCACATTCCGTAATTCTTGTACCTTTGTTTAAGCGTCGTTCGAATTTATAGAATGCGTATTGAACCAAACAGGAAATGAATGGATCTTGTACAATCCTGCTGCGGCTCTTATCTTATTATCGGCTATAGAGAAATAATGAGTTAAAATGCAATATGGCTGGAACGCCGTGCTGTATTCCTGCACATAATTCGTCCGTCATTAGCCGACGTCCGCTGGCGTAAGTTTGTGTTATTTCGGGATTATTTACTGTCCGTTGTATTATACGTACATTGTTTCAGACATTTTAATCAGATTAAAGTTTCTCTAAATACTTAGATTCGGTATAATATAACAAATATTTGTTATGTAAATTATAAACGACATCGTGTAATAAGTAATGGAATTGTTAAATGGCACAAATAAAACGCATTGTATACAGTTCGCTGTAATTCCATGTTTAAATTTGCAAAAGTTGTTTTTCTTTGAACTTACGAAATGACAAATTTATAATTTAAAAGCATAAGTTCGAATGGTAAAACCCTGCCAAACATAATTTATGTTATAAATAGTTCAAACATTAAATAAGAAATCAGTCTAATCTATTTAAAAGCCGCTTCTACAATATGCTTTAAAAACTCACCAACATTCTTCAAAACCAACAAAATCCTTATCTTATCATTCTACTTTATAAATCCAGATTAAGGTACACTGGAAATAGAAACAGGAATGGTAAATGAAAATTCTTTGCCAAGGTAAATGACAAGTCTGTGCGATGCTGGTATCAGAAAGGTAATTGAAAAGTATGTGCCATGCTGGTATCAAAAAGGTAAATGACAATTCTTTGCCATGTTGGTATCAGAAAGGTAAATGACAAGTCTTTGCCATTCTGGTATCAGGTTCGTTGTTCATTGACTTTGAAGCGACCATGTATTCCCCGTACGCCGTGCGCGAAGCTAACGTTGTTCGACCAGAGCACGACACACGGACTTGGACTTTTAAATGTTTATATGACTTATGTATGGTTATTGCTCCGTGTAGTTGTGTTGTGGTGTTTATGAAGTCTGTGCTTGGCTGGTTAGGTTGAGTGCTACCTCATCTGTCTGATTTCCTTTCCTTATACTAGTACCTGTTTTGTAGGGACATCACGTGTCTTACTTATTACGGAGACCAGTTCAAGGCACGTAACTAGTATGAAAACGTTTTTTTACATAATTAATAACACATTATCATACAGCATTACGTTATCATATATATTGTTAATTAACATTATTATCCTTACTGACTTACGTTCGTTCAAATGCGTTGTATTATCCGATATTCACATGCCAACATCAATCATGGCTATAATTTGTCAACATATAGAGACATTCAGAGTATTTATGTTTCCTTCTATTTGACGGGCAGTGTCATAAAAGCACGCAAGCCAAACAATTGCTACAACTAAAACCAATATTATAATCATGTTGTATTTCAAAAATGCTGACCCAAATGGTTGACAAACATGCAATCACAAACACATTTATATTACCTGACCTTGTAGTGACAATCAATACTGATTTTATATCAGACCTAGAACTCAAGCTACGTGAAGTAACAGAGAAACGCACTTTAAGTACGAAGACATCACTGAGAAAATCAGAAAATTTATTGGGCAATTTCGTGACATACTTTGTTTTTACTTCTAAAGTTCATTTCGTGCACAAAATGTTGACATTTTGCATGTGATTTTTCCTCTCCACACATTTTGTCTCAAGCCACATGAGTTTTGATCTTACATACATCTCTACATGGATATTTCGATGTATTCTGGTTATTTCGGTTACTGTGGAAACATTTCATTAGGTCGTTTTCGCTTATTTTTTCCTTTCGGATGATATACAGTTGTACCCCGATTATTCGACAACCTTTTATTAAAAAATTTAACATTTTATATTTAGTGAAGCCTGCTTAAGTACAGTTACACATGTTCACAAATAAATAACGCGAACATGAAAACAACTCCAACTTGAATGAGTCGTGGTGTCTAAATACAATTGAAATTTGTTTCGAGAAGTGTTAACAGTCAATGAAGAGGTACGTATCATAAAAGAAACTAACAATGAGATAAACACTGGTTAAAAGTGGAAACATAGCGAACGACGATTAAGAAAGCTTAATTATATTATTCGAAAAACAATACAAATCGATATTTCATGTGATTGAGAAACGACTGTCCTCACATATCTCCCCATCATTCAAATAATATACACTGTGTCATACTTTCGTCAAAAACAGTACAATAATTAACCACGCTTGAAGCTACCTGTTCAAATTTACACCAACTTTACTGCTAACGTTCGATTGATGAGTCAACCAGAAATATGTTGGAGTGTGTTTACTTCCTAATTACTTGCCTAAATCGTATCTGAAAAAAAATCTACTGGCAGTAGAGAACGGACTGAAAGTGCTAGGCAGAAAAATATAGAGGAAGAATGATAAAGGTCGACCACCATGCATTTCACCAGCATTATAACTGAAAAGAAGAACGTCTAAAATACGGTGTTATGACTTTTGTAACGAAAGTAAATTATCGTAAAGCTGGGTTTCATCGTTTCCTAAGAGTTCGATTATAATGGTACGAATATAAAACATTTCAAAAATAGAGAAACGCGCTAGGTGGCATTCATTCCACACAAAATTACCCATAGATAAGACGACATTCAGATATTTCGACATTCGAACAACAAGAGTGAATACAATTAAGATATTAACAGCTTCATGACCATTTGTTACTGGAACACACTCAGACATTATTTCTTGGAACTTAATTACAGGATAATCAGTCATTTTGTATTATATTGAGCGATTAGTTTTAGAGAAAAGAACTACCATACAACTATCGAACGTCATATAGGGCCTAATGTGTAAATACATTTGTCTTATAAATTAATGTTTCCCGCCCTAAATACGTGATAAATCAACATTTCTAACACATTCTGTAGTTTGCTCCATGTAAACGTATGACTGTTCCGTGTATTACAGAATGACAGTTTTCAGTTAAAAGATCACACTAGCGTCATTACAACTGATAAAGTCAGTTGTACGACGTTTCAAAGCCAATGCATATTTCCTAAAACCCATCCACTTCAACTAAATGTCGTCATAACTAATGTTATCGATAAAATGATAACATCTTAATGCCACCAAGCCCAACCATCAGACATTTGCATGTTAATAAAAGAGAAATAGTATTTTATATTTCACGATAAATCGCCAGCTAGATATTCTACGGGGAATAGTTAAACACACTGCTTGACATCTGAGCTGGAGTTTGTTATTATTTGTTGACGGGAGCGGTGGCCTAGAGGTAGGGCGCGCGCTTCGGAATCGAGAGGTCCCGGGTTCGATCCCCCTCTGGACCACTGGTTAATTCCCCTGAGCAAGACACATGTTGTCCACTCCACCATTGGGTAAAATGGTACCTGTGAGGGCTGTGTCTATTCATTGGCGCCACAGATCGATGTTGGCTGCCACACCACAGGAGAGAAATAGTCTCCCCAGGGAGACACGAGTGTAAGTTACCATAGGTAGCCCAATGACCAGGGGAAGTTGAAATGTCAAAGGGTGCTTGAACGGCCTAACAGCTGAGAAGAACCCTAGAATATTGGTAACTTAACTTTTTTATGATAGTATAACTATTTGAGGGTTATTCATTTTTGTTTATCACGTGACTGAAAATGATCGTGAAATTAAATGAAAAATTTCAGATAAATGTCACATAGGAGAAGGGGTTAGAAAATCCGACAAAGAAGGACGCACTTAACAGTCGTTTTCTTTTGACATCAACATTTCTTAAATTCGTCACGAAAAATAAAGTTATAAAGCTCGCTAGCGTCTCGCTTAATAACTATTTTTTCTAGACTCATAAATCCTATATACAGTGTATGTGTGCATTGACAGTGTAAATGTACCAACAATCTGCCCTGTGACATTTAATTGTATCAATAGTCAGTCAAGAAGAATCCAGATCTAATTAAGACGTTCAATGTATACAATAGAAATCTCATAATGCAGGAGTAGCTGACTTTCTATTTCTTCACAACGTTGCTCGATTGAGAATTACAAATGTACAATTATGTTGAGTGATTTTCATCCAATTTACGTTACTGGAAGTAATTGACACAGATTGTCGTTCCCCTGGGAAACGTGTAAATCGATGAGAACACAAACATGTGACAGCACAAACCAATACGCTGAAGCGTGGGGTGATGTTTGTTGCCATTATCAGCAAATATTGACATTGGTCATTAACAAAAATCACAAAGGACAGATTTACAAAAATAGGGCCTATGAATACATTTTAAAAACAACTGTTAAATTATTCATTTTCGCCGGAATTATATTTTGTGGTAAAATTTAATTATGTGGTTTCTTGAATTTATGGATTTAATAAAGTCAACGAAATTGTCGTGTTGCTTATTTTTGTAGTCATTTGCTCGAATGTGCCAGTTCGTCTGCTAAATCCACGAATATTAATCGATTTTACAGAATACCAAACGAACAGATAACAAGTAAAGGTAATTTTCTGAAGAGACAGGCATTGTATCGTTGGAATCAGTGCAAAAACACGTAGCATGTTGAACAAAAGTAATATGTAACATTTCTTATTCACTTAAATTAAGTCGGCTTCACAGAAAATGTCCTTATAATTTGTTTCTAGTGGCTGTATATTTATTTGCATTTCTAAAAAACCAAAGGCGTGATATTAGAACAAGGTTTAAATATTTTCAGAAATACAATCTTTAACTGACAAGTTTAAGTTTTAAGCAAAGTTTAAGACATAAAATCTTATTTTAAGACAAAGAATCATTTTTCCTTTCCCCACAGTAGTAGCAGTAGCAGGAATTTATACTAGTAGAATCTGCATCACTGGCAAATTGGCAATTCTTAATACATTCAAACCGTTTCTTTCCCGTTTTCAACCACTATATGTTGGAATACATAGTATACAATTCAAGCTATGATAAGGGTTACTACGTCAAAGCATAGTAATACACTGTTTAGTCACTTGAGGTCACTATGCGCTGCTCATTTTCGAAACATTTTGTGTTGCATTTGATGTATGCATTGTGATAATGATGTCGTTTTCTAGGTACATGATTATTCATATTGGGAAGGGACTAAAGTTTTTTCAGATAGCCGGGCATTTTGTACCTTTTCTAATCTCATAGTGTGTATGGCCCATGCTAACAAAAAAATGACAAACTATTCATAGTTTGGTTGGTAAAGATAGGTTACACTGAATGTGATAACAAAAAACAGTCCACACATCCTAGTACTGTACAGGTTTATTGTCATATATTTGACCTTGACACTGGGTGCTAGACAATTCACATCTCTGGGTACTAAACAACCCACATTTCTGGATGCTAGATATCACACATGTGTTATATTGTACGAAGTCTTTGTAAAACACCTTCTAAGCAATTGTATCGTCATTGTGCGACTATATAAGCACGACAAATATGTTTTTATATTGGGATATAAATCGAGCAAGGTCTCTCCAAGGAACATTTATTATCCGTTACAGACATCCTAATGTAATTGTTTTGTTCAAAGATATCCCTTTTCCCATAGAATTAACTCACAATCTATAATATTAAGTTCTCAGTGTTCCAGTCGTATGTATATGTGTTACAATAATTTTTGCTTGTTTATCAACAATAAAAAAGTGAAAACTGGCTTTCTTGTCACGAATGCGGTCTGATGAATGATTCGGACGATTGTCAGATTTTAAGCTTTGAAGTACGTAATCCGTTTAATTTTCCTTTTTAGTTCTGTGTTGGACATTGTGGCGTAGGAGTTTGATTTGTGCTTTTCTTTTTTGTACGTTAAGTGCTCGGCTACTTTTTTCTGTTGAGTTTGGTCTGTTGCCTACCGATTTTTTATTATTAACTAAATAAATCGACCTTACGGGTATGTTTTGTGTTTGCCTACTCGCGACAATGTTGTTTGTGTAAGACTGGTTCATTGGTGAGACCCACATGGAAGAGTGGGTAACCAAATGTATAGCATCGTTAAATAAAGTCTTTACTTACTTACTTTCTTACTTACTTACTTACTAGAAACTGTGTCAAACACAAACAAAACAAAAAAGTGTTTGCATACACGTTTTTACGTGAACATGAACTCGTTTACAAGTTATTAAATCAATGTATTTCATTATGTACTATTCATTAGTATCGATCGGGAGTTTCTACAGACTTATTCATTATCCATTCGTTGAGACTAATAACTATACGTATATGTTGTCAAGGTTAATACAGCGTTTTTCTGTTATTTTCTGATTAAGAATGAATATATCACTGGCTTAGAATGAGAAGGTCTACTACTACTTACGACATTATAATCTATAAGCCGGATAAATATTCGAAATCTGCTTCTTATGAGCCTATGTTCATGATAATTGGAACTTGTCACGTTGACCAAACGAAAGTTTTAACAGCTTGATTTACCATTAGTAGAGTAATTTTCGAACAGTTCTTTTTCTCAAAATATTGCTTTGTTAGTTACGACCTTCTCATTCTAAGCCAGCGATATTAATTAAAACCACACGTTACTTTCCAGTGACAACGTGGCCTAGTGGATAACTTGTTCTATTCACAGAAACATACTCTTTATATGGTTTGTGGGTTCGAATCCGCTGCTATACTTCAATTTTTAAATTTCAAAGTTAGTGTTTTGTACATTTTATATTTTTCGACTTTACGAAATAATAGTAACCTTTTGTGAATTGTATTATTATAACGTAAGCCTACTCTGTGGACACGTATCAATATCAAAAATATATTAACATTTGCAAATAAAACAGCCTAGTGAGTTTGACGAATTATATAATCCCTATACACAACTTCCAGTCTGATCATGGATAGTCGTTGATTTTGCGAACGCTCCAACGGTAGCAGCAGAGCCCGAATAGTCCCCCGTAACACACATGTAGTATTACACAATATTTCTTAGAATCGGCATTAATTATCCTAGGAAGTACGCCGGCAAAATTAGTATCAGGGATTAATAAATTATTAATAAACTAAAAGGTCTGCTACCACGTCTTAGCATCTTGCAACTGAGTAATCAATATATCAGAACAGTCTTTTATTATTTCCAGGAAACCTTCGTTAAGTGAGCGTACAGACAGAATCGAGCGTACCATGTTTTACTAATTCAATACATTACATGTCACCTGATTACTTTTATGCATGGTTTGGGTCGACACACTCCACGCTCAAACTTAAAAAAACAACTTTTTTTAGAATTTTACAAACCAAACATGTTACGTTAAGCAGGTATATTCTCATTTATCAGGTGACTGAATGGTCAGTATGCAATTTACTTTCACTGTCTATAACTTTTAAAACCATATAAATGGCAATTTCTCGTAAGTTTACTGTTGCTGTGTTGGCTGTTCTGATAAAATCTATTTTTTATAGTTTAATAATATTTTATTGCATGAATGTTTACAACATTTGCAAATGGTATGTATATATACAATTTATTACAACAAATAGAAACACATCATAAGTGTAAACCATAGAAACTTTAACAATGTTATTTTTATAACAAAAGGACCGGGCACAAGTTATTTCAACATCAGATATCGGCCCTTTCTAAATAAATTTGAGATAACATAAAGTGGACATTTTATTCGATTGTTGATTTTGAAATGAACAAAGTCCATTCTGACAAAGTCTATTTTTAGAAATCGAACGGACGGAAGTGAGCTGTAGTAGGTAAATGCATGATGTGGTCATTCTCTTAAGCGGACATTTCCTGGAGAGAGACAACTTGTAGAGAATCTGTCGTTGGCGGGAGGCAAGGCATTTCTTAAAGTAAATTTCCGTCGTTTGAAAAAAAAGTAAATCAAAAGCGTCTTTCCTCTCAATCCCTTTAAGTTATTAATCAATCATTACAGGCTTCAGCATTGTGTTCAAATGTAATCGGTACCACGCCATCAGCAGTGTTAATTGGATAATGTATTATTCAGAAAACATGCTCGCAGTTCGTAAACTATGCCGTTACTTAGAAAGAATTAAATGCCAACTACTAGTCCAGTATGCGTTATTGTCGCATGATGACTTGGTATTTCACCCATTTTAGATTGTATTGTTTCTCCGTGTGACAATACTGTAGCGATGTTATCAACATACATCACTTTTGAACAAAGCTTCAATCGATTATCGTCTGCTTTTTGTACAATAATGTTACGGGAGAGAATGCATTTTTATATTCACAAATGTACTCTCCTGTGTATGTATACATAGAACATTCATCAGTATACTTCCGACCAAATTTAGAGTTGAGTAAAATAGCAACATGCGAACTTGTTCGCAAACTTTCTGAATGGTCTCATGATTTCCGAGTATGTATAAGTACAATACCAATATGTTACGACAAAATGGACGCTAGCATATTTAATTCCGTGGTTTCCGGAATCGATACACAATTGTTAGATTGATACTCAGTTCTTAATAAGAGCACAATACCATTGACAACTTGAAATAGCAAAGTACATCTCACATATTTGTATGCTTGCACTTCTGTACACCTGACTACAGCATGATGGTTGCAAGTTTAAAGGTGACACATTAGCGCCATTGCAACATATTTAGCCAGTTGTACGATGTTTCAAAGTCAATGCATAATCAGTAAAACCCATCCACTTCAACTAAATGTCGTCATAACTGATGCTATTGATAAAATGATACAAATCTTAATGCCACCAAGACCAACCATCAGACATTTGCATGTTAATAAAAGAGAAATAGTATTTTATATTCCAAGATAAATCGTCAGCTAGATATTCCCCGGGGAATAGTTAAACACACTGCTAGACATTTGAGCTGGAGTTTGTTATTGTGATAGTATTACTATCTGAGGGACATATTTTGTTAGTTGATCACGTGACTGAACATGATCGTGAAATTAAATGAAAATTTTCAGATAAAATGCTACATAGGAGAAAGGGAGTTAGAAAATCTGACCAAGAAGGAAGCACTTAACAGCCAAGCACAGAAATCTTTAAAATAAAACATCACCACACCATACCATAGTCTTTAATTGTTTTATTTCTACTGAAATATGGCAAGCATATATGTGCATCCACCCGGATTTGAACCCGGGTCGCCATGTTAGACGACAAGAGCACTGAGCTACGGAAGTTCATGTATGTACTATGTCTACAACACAAACAAACAAGAACCATTAAAAAATCCAAGTCCCTGTCGTAAAAATGTGGGATGACCCAATTTCACAAAAAAATTACAGAAAAGGGGTTATTGCATGTAACCGAATAAAACGCAGCCAAGACTAGACAAAGTTCCCCATGGCCCTACTGCAATATATATCGTACCGAAGTCGCATCCATTAAATAATCCAGTGGGCATGAATAATGTATCGAGTGGTTCGTATGCTTCATTTCTTTTATTGAAACGATAATAGAACTCCTCTACGGAAGTAGATAGCTTGTTTACATGCTTTATTTAGCCGCGAATTGTGTTTAATTAAATGAAGACATTGTAAAGAAGGATGTTTCTAAATAAGGAAAGTGTTATATCTTATAGATGATACTTGCAGCATTATCTGTCTCGCTAACAACACTCTGAATACGTCATCCGTTGTAAGCAATAATCAACTTAGACTGCTTGTATTCAGGCATAGCGAAAGCGTGTCTGACCGTTCACGATGATATTGTTGCTGATGGAAGAAAGATCTATCTTACATTGGCGCACACGCGACATAGAGTGTGATATTTTTGTTTCGAGATGTACGTGTTGCTGACGCTATTTAGCTAACAAGACGAACACAAATATTCTCTGTAACATTTAAAAGGTCTTTTCTGTAGCATTACATAGCAAAATAAGCTTTATTTATGTTGTTATTCACGATTTTTGAATGCGAACGTACGGTAAATGCCACATCATGATGACGTCACGTTATGAGCCACAAACGCTTTAATAATTATAGAAACTCGAAGACAAATGACCTGTCATAAGCCGGTCTATGTAGGATAAGGCAAGCCTCACCCCTGGTAAAATTCCGACCCCTCGGGTGATATATCCTTATCTTACATAGAAGCTTATGTTGAAACCCTATATTCACGGATGATGCTGTACTTCAAAGCTATCATTGCCTGATTACTTTACTTAAAATGTTCATTCACTCTTACTTGATGCTTTAATCAATATGGCGTTTTAGATTATAGCGTTCCCAGAAATTATTGAGAATTTTTAAATTGATGTAACTATTTTATATGAAAAACAACTATTCATTTGTACCAGTTAGGTATGCAATGTTCATGGTCTGAATTGCCAATGGTTCAGACAATGCAATGGTTTTCATGACAACCGGAGTTTTGACGAATAAGTCGTTAAATTTCAAC
Source organism: Spisula subtruncata (assembly GCA_963678985.1). Taxonomy (NCBI): domain Eukaryota; kingdom Metazoa; phylum Mollusca; class Bivalvia; order Venerida; family Mactridae; genus Spisula; species Spisula subtruncata. The sequence goes on from OY787666.1 coordinate 47,180,872, forward strand.
TTTTGCATACAATGTCTAATTTATTTAACTTTAAATTATTGTACCTTGGGCGCAGAAAATTACATCCACCAAATAGGGGGCATCCGTTGGGCACTGTTATGTAGTTATTTCTATTCTCCTGAGGTTAGTTCAAACAGGAGCTTGTCGATATATTTATAGAGAGGATCCTGGTTCCAAATAAACAAATGATTAAATTGTAAGGAATTTCATAACCTAGTCTGGCAATATTCTCGATAGGACATAAAAAGAGGTATATTTTTGGGGGTTTTGTACTCACGAATCTGGTTTTGACATATACAAAGATTTTCCCAAATGTTCATGTTTTTAAATCAAGTGAAAACTGTTAAAACCTTACTAATAATATGTTCATATATGTAATGAAGTATTTTGGATGTTATATACGAATAATAGTGCCTTTCAACCATACACACTTTCTGTATTTTGGCCAATTTTTCGACGACCCAACCGGTGATCATCATGATTTTTCAAATAATGTTTTACGAAAGGTGTGTATTATAAGACATGTCTAATTCTCGGTGGTATGCACAGTCACGTGTTATATTGCTTCCCGACCTTGTAAAACTTAACACACAAACAGCAGGTGTTGTGACGACTTATCCCCCAGCATCGTGACAACGACGACATTAACAGATCAGAACGAGAGCTGGTATTTCTCCCCAGAGTTCATCAACAAGAATATTTCTAAATAGGATGAAATCTTCTGAAAATTGGGATCTGTTAATTCGCTTGATTTCCGCTTATTAGAGTTTACAATTTACATCAAGATTTTTTTACTTATTAACTATGTTTCGACATATTTGAAAAGTGCATATATATAATTTAATATATTCGTCGACATTTCATTCTGGGTTTATCCATGGTTTCATTATACGTTTATGACCTTTACAGTCACATACACTTAAACGAATTTCTAATTGGCCACCCTGAAAAATATGATATCATCTGATAAATTATATCAATAAATCTTAGGCTGTGTTATTTGTTCATTCCACGCATTTACTTATCTATTTCTGGAAATCATCCATGCGTAACGGTTGGTGCGAAATTGCTTTTTTGCACGTTGGCCTCGTGCACAGCTTGGAATAGTATCGTATTTGGTATAAATTTGTTCCCTGTAGATCGACTTTTCTTTAAACACTATAATTTGTGAAAATGAGCCATGTGGAACGCGCTCATGACGTCAGATACATGCATACATTGAACGAATTTCTGATTGGCCACATATTTTTATCAATTAGTTTTTACAAAAATGCTTTTAGAAGAATATAAGTAATCGAAACCCCGATACTGTCCAATTTTATTGATGGAAAATAGGTTTCTCGCAGTAATTCGAGCTTAACCCCACGTTATTATAAATGTCGTTTTTTACAAAAAGACGTTTTGACGTACATGTCTGGATTTTGGTGCTGATACTCGTCATTCTAACGGCCTCAGCGCGCCCCGTATAACTTATTCTCGTCAGTATTGATACCTTTCATTAAGCCAATCGACAGAAAATACATTTTAACAGATTTAAAAAATCTAACATGTCGGGCACGTGAGTCACGTGCACGTAAGCCATTTTGCACTAACTGTTCCGCATGGATGATTTTATACATGCATGCGTAATTTATTTCTTGCAATCGATAGATAAGTGCATGGAATGATAATAACCACAATTTTAGAAATATTGACTGAATATATCGCATAATATAATATTTCATTGGGTGGCCAATTAGAAATTCGTTTAAGTGTATAAGTACATCTACATAGTACAAAATATAGAACTATGATATTATGCTCCAGTATTTAAGTTTATATGCCTCGTATATCGAACATGTTGTATGTGCAGTTGTATGTCATTGAGTATATCCCCATTCACATTGTTCCGTTTCTGTTAACAAAGACATGCGTTTTGAAACAAAATTATGTTTAAATAAAGAGACAATAATCCCAACCAATCTAGGCATGTGTCGCAATCTACCGGAAGGGAAATAAAGTGACATTTATGAAAATTGATTGATTCGTGCCATATTCCGTAATTCTTGTAGCTTTGTTTAAGCGTCGTTCGAATGAATCGAATGCGTATTGAAACAAACAGGAAATGAATGGATCTTGTACACTCCTGGTGCGGCTCTTATCTAATTATCGTGCCATAGAGAAATAATGAGTTAAAATGTAGTAAGGCTGGAAATCCGTTCTATATTACTGAACCAAATTAGTCCGTCATTAGCTGACGTCCGCTGGCGTAAGTTTGTGTTATTTCGGGATCATTTACTGTCCGTTGTATTATACGTACATTGTTTGACTCATTTAAGCCAGAATAAAGTTTCTCTAAATACTAATATTCGGTACAAATATTTGTTAAGTAAATTATAAACGACGTAATGCAATATGTTATGGAATTTTAAATGGCATCAATAACACACATTCTATATACAGTTCGCTTTAATTCCGGTTTAAAATTGGTTTTTCTTTGAACTTAAGAAATGACAAATTAATTACGGTTTTCAAAAGCACAAGTTCGAATGGGAAATAATAATATTATAACAAAACTACCAAACAAATTTTATGTTATCAATAGTTCAAACATTAAATAAGAAATCAGTCTATTCTATTTAAAAGTCGCTTCTTCAATATGCTTTAAAAACTCACCAAAATTCTTCTAAACCAACAAAATCATTTGATATCTTATCATTCCACTTTTTAAATCCAGATTAACGTGCACTGAAAATAAAAATAGTATCAGTTTTATTGTTCATTGACTTTGAAGCGACCATGTTATCCCCGTACCACGTGCACGAATGTTGTTTGACCAGGGGTGGTATTCGCAAAGCATCTTAAGTGAAAACTTACGATTTTTTCTAAAAATCTCAAATTGTTCTTAAGTGTGTCAGCTTAACAGTAAAATCAAGATTAACAATTATTTACATTGTTTAGAAGCATGATGTAAAGAGCTTCAGTTATTACGTAGAAATCATGGGTTATTTTTCGGTCTAACTTAAGTCAAAATATTTAAGTTTTCACCTAAGATGCTTTGTGAATACCACACCAGAGCACTGTACGGCGCTTGTAGAGACACGGATGACATAAAACAGATTATTTACTTATTATGGAGGTCAGTTTAAGGAATGCTTCTAGTATGAAAACGTTTTTACACATAATTAATAACATATTATCACACAGCTTTACGTTATCATATATATTGTTAATTAACATTATTATCCTTTATTGACGTACGTTCGTTCAAATGCGTTGCAATATCCGATATCTACCTGCCAGCATTAATAATAGCTATAATCTGTTAACAAATAGAGACATTCAGAGTATTTATATTTCCATTAACTTGACGAACAATATCATAAAAGCACGCAAGTCAAATAATTGCTACAACTAATACCAATATAATAATCATGTTGTATTTCAAAAACCGCTGACTCAAATGGTTGACAAACATGCAATCACAAACACATTTATATTACCTGACCTTGTGTTGACAATTAATACTGATTTTATATCAGGCCTTGAATTCAAGCCAGAAATAAGCGAAATATCAGACCTAGAACTCAAGCTAAAAATAAGCGATATATCAAGCCAGAAACAAGTGACTATAACGCTGTTACATACATGATTGCCGAAAAAATATACATTTGGATTCTTTAAGTAAAAGAGAAACTCAATACATGTATAAGTACGAAGACATCACGGAAAAAATTAGAAGATTTACTGGGAAATTTCGTGACATCATTTATGTTTACATTTCGTGCACAAAATGTAGACATTCTGCGTAATTTTTCCTCTCCACATATTTTGTCACAAGTCACAGGAGTTTAGATGTTACATCTTTACATGGATATTTCGCTGTATTCAGGTTATTTCGGTCCCTTAATCTATGGGAAAATGTTATGACTCAAAAATACACATTAACGTCGGTTGCACTGATTATCGTCTTTCGGATGATATATAACATTTTATGTTTATTAAAACCTGCTTATATACAGTTACACATGTTCACAAATAAATAATGGGAAAATGAAAATAGATCCAACTTGAATGTGACGTCGCGTCTATATACAATTGAATTTTGTTAAGAGAATTGTTAACAGTCATTGAAGAGACACGTATCATAACTGAAACTGGCGATGATATAAACAATGATTAAAAATGAAAACATAGCGAAAGACGATTAAAAAAGCATTATATTTTTTTAATAAATGTTGATCTACAATACTATATTCCATGTAATTGAGAAACAACTGTCCTCACATTTGTCCTCATACTTCAAATAATATACACTGCGTCATACATTCGTAAAAAAACTGTACAATAATTAAGCATTGATGAAGCTACCTGCTGAATGTTACACCAACTTTACTTCCTAACGTTAGATTCATAAATTGATCAGAAATGAGTTGGAGTAGAAATATGTTGGAGTGTATTTACTTCCTAATTACTCCGCAAGTATCGTACAGTCCAGTTAGGATAAGAATACAGTTACGCAGTGAAACAATCCACTAGTACGGTGTAAAAACAAGTATAAAGGCTTATGCCAACAGTTCAATACCAAACTAAACTCTACCTATTCAAGCAATGGTTTTAATCTTTTGTGTACACATTTATCATCGATGACGTCACAGTCAATATAGCCTAACTGGACTTTATCTAAAAAAACCTACTGGTAGGAGAGAACGGACTGGAAGTGTTAGGCAGATAAAATAAAGAGGAAGAATGATAAAGACCACCATGCATTTACTAGCATTCGAACTTAAAAGTAGTCTGAAGGTGTTGTGTAATGTAACGAAAGTAAATTATCGTAAAGCTGGGTTTCATCGTTTCATCGTTTTCTTATAGTTCGATTAAAATGGTACGAATATACAACATTACAAAAATAGAGATAACGCGTTAGGTGACATTTATTCCATACAAAATTACCAATAGATAGGACGACCTTCAGATATTTATATTTCGACATTCGAACAAAAAGAGTGGATACAATTTAGATATAAACAGATTCATGATCATTTGTCACTGAAACATACACATACAGTGTTTTCTCGGAACTTAATTCACCAATCATTTTATATCTATATTGAGCGATTAGTTTTGGAGAATAGAATCGTACGTGTAGCCTCCAGGAAACTTGATGAAACAATACCGTGTAAATACATGTGTCTTGTAAAATTAATGTTTCCCGCACGTGATTAATTAACATTTCTAACACTGTCTGTACACTTAACCGAATTTCTAATTGGCCACTCAATGAAGTATTTTATTATGCGATATATTCAATCAATATTTCTAAAAGTGTGGTGATTTTCATTCCATGCACTTATCTATCGATTTCAAGAAAGAAAGTACGCATGCATGTAGGAAATCATCCATGCGGAACGGTTAGTGAAAAATGGCTTACAAACACGTGGTTCACGTTTGCAACATGTTTGATTTTTGAAATTAGACAAAATGTATTCTCTGTCAATTGGCCTTAATGAAAAGCATTAATACTTCCGTGTAAATTAAGGTTTAAAGCCGTACTACTTTTGGCTATTGAGTTACCTCCACATATCATTAGCTCCTTTTATCAATGAAGTTTACATATTTTTATCATATGACGTCATGAATTCTATGGCTTTAAATGCGAAATTTTCCGTTCTTTATTTATTGACTTAATTATAACTATATTCTTGCAACAGCAATTGCATACATCGATTCGTTTGCGTTATTCTTAGTTCGCAATGAGCTCTTAATACGCATTAGTTTCGATGAAAAGAGCAAGAAAACGAAATTCCTAGGGTGGAGATTATAAACTTTAAACAGCGAGAGTTGTCGATAGCAACACGATAAATAACGTATCGCTCTGCAATAAAAATTAGTCCGTATGAAAGTTCGCATACTACAGTGTTAAATGCATATAAATGTAGATATTTTTTTCCGTGATATACCGGCCAATATATCACGGTTTATCGTTCATATGCATAGTTATTTAAAATCACTCGGTATTCGTGATTAATTTCTATGCATATGAACTCCAAGTACGTACGTATATCACGGAAAATTAAGATCAGATTTCTATAGTATATGAGCCATTCTTCAGGAAAACCAGCTATTTTTCAAAGTTTGAAAATTATCATGCCAAAAAAGCAAAATGCAAGAGAAATTGCGTTAATATCTCGAGATATGGGGAAACATTTGTTTTTATAGAATTTGGTTCAGGAATACAAAGCGGATTTATTTCTCTATGGCACGGTAATTAAATAAGAACCATTCATTTCCTATCGGCTCAATTTGCATTCTATTCATTCGAACGACGCTTAAACAAAGCTGTAAAATTACGGAATGTGGCACCAATCAATCGATTTTCATAAATGTTACATTATTTGCCTTCCCATAGGTTGTGGCTCATGCATAGATTGCTTGGGATTATTGTAACTATATTTTAACATAATTATGTTTCAACAAGCATGTCTTTGTTTACAGAAACGGAACAATGTGAACTGGTGATAAACTCAATGGTGTACAACTACGCTTGTTAAAGGTACACTAACCCAATATGCTACACATAAATCGGCAAACATGCAGTGTACAGAGCCTCACATATACACGTACGATATACCAGACATACAAAATTAAATACTTGAACGTCGTAATACCACAGTTCTATGTTTTGTACTGTGTCGATATCGAGAATATTGCTAGACTAGGCCCAGCTTATGAAGATCCTTACAATTAATCATCTGTTTATTTTGAATTTACCTAAGGAGAACTACAAAACAGTGCCCAACGGATATTTTTTATAAATTTCCTTAGTTAATTTTCAAACGCAACCCCCATATTTGATGGACATTACTTTCTGTGCCCCATGTATGATTTGCAGCTCCAGTTAGTATAGAAATAATATAGAAATTCTCCTTGAGTTTGCTTTTTTATCAATAATTTGGTTCAAGTGTCAATTATGAAATATTTCTTTATAAATTCAAGTTAAATAAATTAGACATTATATGCAAACTTTGAAATTTAACGACTTGTCGGTCAAAACTCCGGATGCCATAACAACCATTATATTGTCTAAACTAAAACCATTTGTAATTCATACAATGGACATTGCATACATAACTTGTACAAATAAATAGTAGCATTTCAAATGAAATAGTTACAACATTTTGAAAACACCTAAAGAATTGTCAATAATTTCTGGGAACACTATAATAAATAATCTCAAATGTAATATTGACTAAAACATCAATTAAGAGTGTCGTTAACATGAATGAACATTTTAAGTAAAGTTACCACGCATGTATGATTGCTTTGAACCACAACATCATCCTGAATACAAGGATCCAACATGAGCTTCTATTTAAGATAAGGATATATCTCCTGAGAGGTCAAATTTTAATCAGAGACGAGGCTTGACTTATCCTACATATATATCTTCGAGTTTCTTACATAATTAAGCGTTCGTGGCATACAACTTGACGTCAACTTAACGGGCAGTTACCGTACGTTTGCATTAAAAATCGAGAATTAAGACATAAATAAAGCTTACGCCAGAAAATACCTTTTAAATGTAACAGAGAATATTTGTGTTCGTCTTTTAAAATACATAACGTCAGCAACACGTAAATCTCGAAACTAAAATATCCCACTCCATGTCGCGTGTGTGCCCATGTAAGATAGATGTTTCTTCCATTAGCAAAATATCACCCCGAACGGCAATGCACGCTTTCGTTACGCCTGAATGCGAGCAGTCTAAGTTGATTATTGCTTACAACGGATGACGTATTCCGAGTGTTGTTAGCGAGACACATAATGCTGCAAGTATCATCTATAGGATATAACACTTTCCTTATTTAGAAACATCCTTCTTTACAATGTCTTCATTTAATTAAACACATTCGCGGCTAAATAAAGCATGTAAACAAGCTATCTACCTCCGTCGAGGAGTTCTATTATCGTTTCAATAAAAGAAATGAAGCAAACGAACCACTCGATACATTATTCATGCCCACTGGATTATTTAATTGGATGTGACGATATATGTTGCAGAAGGGCCTTTGGGAATTATGTCTAGTCTTGGCTGTGTTTCATTCGGTCTCATGCAATAACCGCTATTCTATAATTCCTTTGTAAAATTGGGTCATCCTGCATTTTTTTGCGGGGACTTGGATTTTTTATTATTTCGTTGGCTTATGTGAGGGCATTGCTCTGTGCAGTTGTGTTTATGTGTTTCTGATTTCTGTGCTCAGCTGGTTTGATTGAGTGCTACCGCCCCTGTTTGATTCCCCCATACAGTTTAGTGTAATTTAATTGCTGCTGATCCTTACCAACGAATAACGAAAAACGAGATTCGTAAATAAATTGTTATTATTTGAATATCCAATGAATATATGCATTGTATGGAATCACATTCTAGTCACACACATGTACGAATTCCATTGTCATTGAAACTATTGGTACATTGTTCCGTCAATGACACCATTAATTTTTTGTTTTAAAATTAAATTCGTGGTATCGCAGAATTTTACAAATTGAAACCTCCGTAGCCTAAACACGTCATTCTATTCCGGTAACATGATATATACCACATTTACCATTACATCCAGATTAGATGTTCACATGGTAACATTTCCACTAATGGAAACTTATATAACTGTATTACTGGATGTTTTATTGAACACACGAGCATCTTAATTCATACACATCTGCCTTACAGCTTTTAGAGACATTTTGTTTCCCATCCTTATTGACGAACAATACACGTTAACTTGGTGATATTTGGTCTCTAGCGAAATTTAGGAGTGCATTGTGCAGACAATCCACTTGATATATCTTATATCGTGTTATAGTTTGTACCGAAATAAATGACTGAATGTCGAGACAAATGTCAAAGCGTGGTTGAGCGGCCTAACTGCTGAAAAGAGCCATAGAAAGTTAGTAGCTTAACTTACTTTTTTTGTGATATTATTGATTATAAAAGTTGATTTTTATTTTTCTGTGATACAAAGAAAGTGTCTGAATATGTAACGTGGTCTTCCACATAGACTTATAGAGACAAAGGTAGGTAATTACCATTACTTAATGTCACTAATACCTTCATTACGTGGTGATTAATAATCGGTTCTAGGAACTTATATGTCAGTGCTTTCCTTTCTTACATCAACGTATAATTAAATATTTCTCGATCGATGCGACTACGACGGATGTTCTTCGAGGTAACCGTCTACACCCCGTGTCTAGTTGCTAATGATAATTGTTCTTTACAACTTGATTAAAAAAGAACCATTTATATTTTACCAAAACAAAACATTCACCACAGTACTAGATTAACTTTTTGAGTTCAAAACAGATGTTTGCTGATGTTTGCTGATTTAAGTCAACATACTTTGTCAATACAGATAAAGTTGCCAATCTGCAGATCAATAACAAAAATAACGTGATATTTCATGTGATAACAAATGACAGAACAATGTTCTCCAACATACGTGATCACAAATCAGTGGAAGCGTAACGTCACCGGCTTTTTCTGAAGTTGTTTTGACTCTTAATGTGCTAAAAATCCGTCATACGTTGTCTTTGAGTAAACATTTGTAAACTCGTCACGTCTAGACTTGTTTAAGAAATACCGATCTCCAAAGGCAACTCATGACGGATCCTGTATATTCACCATATCTTCAATTTGTGAATATGTTTCTTTTAAAGGTAATGATTTCAATTTATTTTGCTGTAACTTATGGTGTGGTGATGTTTTTCAGATTTCTGTTCTCGGCACTCAAGTGCTTCCTTCTTGGTATGATTTTCTAACTACTTTCTCCTATGTGACATTTATCTAAAAATTTTCATTTTATTTAACGATCATGTTCAGTCACATGATATACAAAAAATGAATGTCCCTCAGATAGTTATATTATCACAATGACAAACTCCAGCTCAGATGTCTAGCATTGTGTTTAACTATTCCCTGTAGAATATCTAGCTGACAATTTATCTTGGAATATAAAATACTATTTCTCTTTTATAAACATTTCGTTGCAGTGGATGGGTTTTAGGAAAATTTGTATTGGCTTTGAAACATCGTACAACTATTGTAATGGCGCTAGTGTGTCACCTTAAACTGTCAACCATCATGCTGTAAGCAGGTTTACGGAAGTGCAAGTGTTCATGGTACTGTAACTTGTACAGTTCCCGGTTAATGTTCAACCAATATAGCGATAGAGTACTGACCAGACGGTGTCGATTTCTAACGTCATGTTATTCCACATGAAGAGTTTGCTAGTGGAAGTGCTAGCTAACCGGTTAATAATTTATACCACTTTCAGAGATACGGTCACATGACCGCCAAATATTAATTGAATCCGGAGGAAAATATACTGATTGTTCTTCTGGACGTTTTAGCTTATTCCAACCACAGTACTAGTTCTAAACTAAACTTCCTTTCTACTTTTATAACAAAACATGGATAGCGCGGTGGTCGAGTGAGTAATACTTTGAGGGTCCTGGTTATTATATTGAGTAAAATAGCAACATGAAAATCTCTGCAACTTTTCCACAAACTTTATGAATGACCCCTTGCACAAAAACAATATGTAACACTGGACTAGTAGTTGTCATTGAATTCTGTCTTAGTAACGGCATAGTTTACGAACTGCGATCATGTTTTCTGAATAATACATTATTCAATTAACAATGCTGGATGTGTGGTATCAAATACATTTGAACAAAATGCTGATGCCTGTAAAGATTGATAAATAACTTAAAGGGATTGAGAAAAAAGACGCTTTTAATTAACGTTTTTTAAACGACGGAAATTTACGGTAAGAAATGCCATATTTGTGCCATAACACGAGTACATGACATTGTATAAAAGTAATCAAGACGAACTCTAGTTATTTCCTTAAGTTAAAATGTAATGACATACTACATGTAGTTCACTAGGCATCGATGATGTACGTTTGTTTTCCCATTAATCAATTTGACGGTTGTTAAAGGGATAACCTTATTTGATAATTATGTTGGTAAGTTTCGCTTTGACTTAGGTGTTGTCAATATAATGCGGATGTATACGCCGGTATTGAACCCAGGCATAACATTACAGAACAGAACAAACAGTTTGTTAAGTTTTTAAAAGCATAAATTATACAGCTCATCGCTGTATGAACAAAGTAACATTGATGAAAATAAAATATACAACTTAATAAATGAAAATGAACAATATTAGTAGTGAGATTTTTGACATGCTTTTAACAGTTGCAATACTGCAATATACGAGGGGTGTTCCACAATTAATAGGACTTTTTCCATAGCAGCAAGGCAAATCAGAAATCAAGAAAACTAATTATATATAATTAAATTTTAATCTTTCACTGACAAACATGCGAAATATCAAAGAAATTGAATGAACAATAAGAAATATATGAAACATTAAATATGCTATGTATCAAGGAGGCGGGTCGCACCGTGACGTTATTATGACGTCGCATTTCAAGCAGAGTATTTTAACATAAAGAAACATTTAATAATTTTATTTATAGTCATCCTGACTTTCTTAACAGATCTAATAACACTGTCCTGATTGTGTTAATGTGTTTCCGTACCCCTGTTCACAAAAAATGTCAGGCAATGATGTTAGAAATTGCTCAAACCTTGGAGCGTCTATCAGGGTACAAACAGTGCTATTAACGTCAACCTAATTTTCAATCACTTCACCTGTGCTTATTTGTAAGTTTATAAATCCGCGATCTGTAAACAATTTGAGCCAACAGAACACAAGTGGCTGCTTAATGCCACTACATTACATGCATTTCATTATTTCATTGGTTAGCACTGTTGGTTTTCCATATGTATGCCATTATTTGGCAATCGTGCGGTTTCTGTTTATTGGCGTTGACGTCATTTTCATCCATGGCGCGCTTAGATACATTCCTATGATTACTGACGTATGGTAACAAACACAGACTCATTTCTTCGAAAGTTTGCATGCGCATGTCAAAGTCATCCGAGTAAGGACATACAATTAGGCGTCAATATTTATCAAGTGGTTATTGAGATATTCACATTTTTAATAAGGATGGTATTAACAAATAATAGTGTGACCCGCCTTGGCGTTACATGGTTTCTATGACAACGCTTTGCATAAGCATCATCAACAACAACGCATTTCTGTTGCTTACAGTATATAGAACATACATTGCTAAGCATATGAGACAATTTTCTTTAAAATGTAAGGGTTGAGTAAAAAGTTATGAGAAAAGTCCTATTATTTCTGGAACACCCCACGTATATGAGCCATTCATCAGGAAAACCAGGCTTAGTGACAAAATAACGAAACTCATGATAATGCAATGTACATGTATATCGTAAGAAAGACGAGACTCGTATAAACAATGCCTTAAGATTCTAACGAATTATTACGTACATTAACAAAGTAATTATAACAAAACTTTTAAAACTTTGCATATGTAACAAACATCTATAAAAACACTTGAGGGCCAAAAGTGTGTATAAATCTGATAATTAAGGTGCGAAGAATAACCCGACGCGTAGAATTACCCGAAGCGTAGAATTACCCGAAGCATAGAATTACCCGACGCAAACAATTACCAGGGCACTGTTTTACTAACAATGCGTAAATGTCGCGGTTATTTACGCATAGATATCTACCTTACGCAAACTCGTAAGTGTGTTTTACTAAACGATCGCAAGTACTCGCATACATTTACGCAAAAAATATTGAAGATTGAATGTAATTCGGGACACAATATAACCAATATAACAAATATAACGGGTACCAGAATGAATACATATGCGACAAGATTTGATGATTAATCACGCCTAAAACAACAAGTGACGGTCTAAAACAACAAACGACGGTCTAAGACAAAAATCATCAGTGCGTGTTAAAAACTCTTCACTTACGTTCATATTTGGCATTTAGGGTTGCCCAGCCTTGGCGTAGAAATAAGCTAAAACTTACGACAGAATGTGAACTAAAATATCTTTGTAAAACGCATTTACGCAAATATTATCGACTTACGCAATATTTTAGGAAATCTTAGGTTTACGCTAGCGTAAATACTTTGATAAAACAGTGCCAGCGTAGAATTACACGACGCGTACAATTACCCGACTTGTAGAATTAACCGAAGCACAGAATTACCAGAAGCGTAGAATTACCCGACGCGTAGAATTACCCGAAGTAGCCTATTTCGCGATTTCTATATATCACCTGTCATCTATAGCGGATATCGGGTGGAATGATCGCCGAGAGTACTCTGAGCTTCCTATCCATAGGTTTGAATCATTTGTATCAGAGTTTTGAACCGGAGACGTTAATAAAGAACCAATGAGTCTTTTCGACAGCCAGGACAGCACGCCTTAATATTACTGTATCATAACAAACCTTCTGTGTTTTACCTGAACGCAGGGGGTCATTGACCAATTAGGCAGCAGGGATACAATGAACATCCGCACGATCGGTCTTCTTCCGTCGTCTCGGGCATTTCCGTAACTGAGAAATACGCCTCGTACATAAGTGTAGGTTTACAATTTTTAGTTATGCGGTTTCCGGTAGTGGCCAATTATCAGTTTTCCAATGCTATCAAGAAGCCCTTCATTTACCGTTCTCCTTTTAGGAGTTGAAACCTTCCCAGGAGTAAGTAACCTTTTAGTTCTCTTCGATTACACCGTTTGATTCTCATGGGCCATGTTGTAAAGAAGATCGTGTTAATGGGGGGCTTCCCTATTATGTCCGAGGCACTTTCGTGAGATAAACACTGAGGAGTTCCGATTGCCGTCGTCTGTTAAAAATTTCTTCTATCGACTTATTCTGTTCAACTACTCGGCCAAAATGTATGAACTTTACAGGAATGCTCCTTGTGGGAACATCTTAAAAAATTGTTCAAAGTGTTCCGGTCTGTTGATTAACTAGGCTATAAGTTGTTGTTGTGTTTGATGCAAAATTCTAAAAAGTTTTTTTTTCGAGTTTGAGCATGGAGTATGTCTACCCAAAACATGCATAAAATTAAGCAGGTGACAAATAATATATTGAGTTTATAAACATGGTACGTGGAATCTGTCTGTACGCTCCCCTCACTATGGTTTCCTGGAAATAATGAAATACTGTTCTAATATATTGATTACACAGTTGCAAGATGCTAAGACGTGGTAGCAGACTTATTAGTTTATTAATAATTTATTAATCCCTGATACTTATTCTGTCGGCGTACTTCTTAGGATAATTGGTGCCAATTCTAAGAAATATTGAGAATGTGTTACGGGGGCCCATTCGGGATTCGCTTGTAACGTTAGGACGTTCGCAAAATGACGAGTATCCATTACAAATACCGGAAAAGTGTATGGATGTAATTATTTAAACCTTTCGGTAAATGATTACCCATGAAAGTGCAAGCACTTATTTCCAATGGGGTCCTGTGTTTTGATAAATGGACAGCAGGTGGAAGAGACAGTAATGTGATACAAGGTATCCGGGCGGGATGCCCTAGCTCTTTCCAAAGAGACACATTGGTTCTTTAACGTGCCAGGTGAATAGCACCGATACACCCGATACTATCTCTTGGTTGCTAACCAGTTCATCTCTAGTTTGGTGGGAAACACAGAAAAGCGTATGTGAGTAATACAATACGTCAAACTGACTATTCTGTTTTATATGCAATTTTAATATATTGTTGATATTGATAAGTGTCCGCAGGGTAACGTGATGATAATACAATTCACACAAAGTTACTATCTTTCACAAAGTCGAGAAATATAAAATGTTCTAAATCACATATTGAAAATTAATTATTCAAGTGTAGCAGCGATCGAACTCGCCGCCTATGTAAAAAGTATGTTTCTGTGAATAGAACAGTTTATCCACTAGGTCAAGTTGTCAGTGGAAAGTAACGTGTGGGTTTCATATATCGCTGGCTTAGAATGAGAAGGTAACTACACGTACTACTTAGGTCATTACAAGACTGATGTGTATTTGAAATCTGCATCATAACGAGCTTCTTATAGCCCATTTGCATGAAAAACTCGTCATGTTGACCAAAAGTAAAATTTAAAAGATGTTTTTCAATAAGTAAAGAGTAAATTTCCGACAGTTTTTTTATATTTTTTTCTCATAATATCGATTTGTACTTACGACCTTCTTATCCTAAGCCAGCGATTTATTGATTCTTTATCAGAAAAAACGGAAAACAACGTATTAACCTCGGCAACATCATTCTATAGTTATTAGTCTCGACGAATGGATAATGAATTAGTCTGTAGAAACTCCCGATCGATACTAATGAAAAGTACATAATGAAATACATCGATTTACAAAACATGGTAGACGAGTTTATGTTCACGTTATAACGTGTATACTAACATTGCTTTGTTTGGGTTTTACGTAGTTTCTATAGTGCGCCCAGGATAATAAGAAACGCGGGAAATTTTGGAATATTCCACATAGGTGGAATAATCAAGCGTGCACGTTTTAGCAGTGTTATTTTAGTATACAATTGACTATGTGTGTTTACTTAAATATAACCCGTTTTGCAACGGTTGACCAGTCCGGTCAATGTGAGTTAACATCACGTTATCCTGGGCACACTATAACCAATGAACCCGTCTTACACATATAACATTGTCGCGAGTAGGCAAAACACAAAACATACCCGTGAGGTCGATTTATTTAGTTAGGTAATAAAAAAGAGAAGGTAGCTCTCAACAGACACAGTCGAGCACTTAACGCACAGTAAAGAAACAAGAATCAAAGATCAAAAACCTACGCCACAATGTCCAACACGGAACTTAACAAGAAAATTAAACTAGACCGAAGCTTAGTCCAAGTTTTACTTACAAAATGTGTATAAGGCGTTAGGAAATAATTATCCGTACCATTTAATTTATAACTTTCACCCCGGATTGCATACCTTAGAGTAGCTTAAAACCCGGGAATCGCCTCAATTATTCTCCAGACCGCATCCTTCACAAGAAAGCCAGTTTTCACCTTTTCATTGTTGATAATCAATCAATAAATATTGTAACACTTATACAGACGACTGGAACATTGAGAACTTAATATTATAGATTGTAAGTTAATTCTATGGGAATAGGGATATCTTTGAACAAAACAATTACATTAGGATGTCTGTAACGGATAATAAATATTCCTTAGAGAGACCTTGCTCGATATATAGCCCAATATAAAAAAATATTTGTCGCGTTTATATACTCGCACAACGATGATACGATGAAACAATTGCTTAGATGGTGTTTTACAAAGACTTTGTACAATATGACAGATGTGTGATATCTAGCACCTAGAAATGTGAGTTGTCTAGCACCCAGTGTCAAGGTCAGCTATATATGACAATAAAAGTATACAGTACTAGGATGTGTGGATTGTTTCTGTTACCACATTCAGTGTAACCTTCCTTTACCAAACATGTCAGTTAAAGATTTCTAAAAGTATCTAAATCTTGTTCTAATAGTAGGCCTTTGGTTTTTAAGAAATGCAAATACAAATGAATGTAGGATCCGCCATGAGTTGTCTTTGGACATCAACATTTCTTAAACGAAACTAGAAAACACAAGTTATTTAGCGAGCCTTTTACGAGCTAAATAAAAACATTTCGTGACGAGTTTAAGAAGAGTTGATCTCAAAGACAACGCATGATGGATTCTTTTTATCACATCATCATAGTTACAATACAGTCAATACAACGTCAGAAATAAGAATATAAGCCGGTGACGCTACGTTTTCGCGGATTTGTTATCACACGTGTTGGAGAATTCTGTCATTTGTTATCACATGGAATATCACGTTATTTATGTGATAAAATATTTATACAACAATAGAAACCAATTATGAGGACATTTTCAGTGAAGTCGACTTAACATGAATAAGAAATGTTACATATTACTTTTTTCCAACATGCTACGTGTTTTTGCACTGATTCCCCCGATACAATTGCTGTCTCTACAGAAAATTACCTTTACTTGTAATATGTTCGTTTGGTATTCTGTAAAATCGATTATTATTTGTGGATTTAGCAACCGAACTGGCACATTCAAGCAAATGACTACAAAAATAAGCAACAGGACAATTTCGTTGACTTTATTGACTGTAAATCTAAAATTAAAGAAACCACCTAATTACAATTTTACCACAAAATATAACTCCAGTGAAAATTAACTGTTTTACACTGTTTTGTACAGTTGTTTTTAAAATGTACATGTATATTGTATTTTTGTAAATCTGTCCTTTGTGATTTTTGTAAATGACCAATGACATTTTTTCTGATAATGGCAACAAACTTCACCCCACGCTACAGCGTATTGGTTTGTGTTGTCACATGGTGGTTGTGTTATCATCGATTTACGTGTTTCCCAAGGGAACGGCAATCTGTGTCAATTACTTCCAGTAACGTAATTTGGATGAAAATCACTCAACATAATTGTAATTCTCAATCGAGCACGTAGTAAAGAAACGGAAAGTCAGTTTCTCCTGAATTAAGAGATTTCCATTGTTTACATTGAACGTCTTAATTAGATCTGGAACCCTCTTGACTGACTCTTGATACAATTAGAAATCACAGGGCAGATTGTTGGTACATTTACACTGTCAATGTACATATAAACAGGGCAGATTGCTTCTTGCTTGAGTTCTAGGTCTGATATTTCGCTTATTTCTGTCTTGAGTTCTATGTTTGGTATAAAATCAGTAGTGATTGTCAGCACAAGGTCAGGTAATATAAATGTGTTTGTGATTACATGTTTGACAACCATTTTAGTCAGCAATTTGTGAAATACAACATGATTATTATATTGGTATTAGTTGTAGCAATTATTTGACTTGCGTGCTTTTATGACATTGTCCGTCAAATAAATGGAAACGAAAATACTCTGAAAGTCTCTATATGTTAACAAATTATCGCCATGATTATTGCTGGGATGTAAATATCGGATATTAGAACGGATTTGAACGGGCGTACTTCAATAAAGGATAATAATGGTAATTAACAATATATATGATAACGTAATGCTGTATGATAATATATTATTAATTATGTGATAAAAAGTTTACGTTTCCATACTAGTTACGTGCCTTAAACTAGTCTCGACAATAAGTAAGACACATGTCCTTCTATTTTGTATATTTACATTGTATCTGTGTCTCTACAAGCAACGTTCGCTTCGGGCACCGTGTACGGGGATTACATGGTCGTTTCTAAGTCAACGTGCCTGATACCAGCATGGTAAAACTTGTCGTTTAATTTTCCCGTATCTCTTTTCAGTGTTCGTTAATCTGGATTTAGTTTTTATAATAATATTTTTTACCATTCGAACTTATGCTTTTGAACTATAAAGTTTAAAGAAAAACAACTCTTGCAAATTTAAACACGGACTTACAGCGAACATACAATGCGTGTCATTTGTGCCATTAAATAATTCCATTACTTATTACATGATGTCCTTTAAAATTTACTTAACAAATAATTGTTATATTGTAGCGAATCTAAGTATTTAGAGAAAATTAACACAATGTATGTATAAAACAACGGAAGTAAATGAACCCGAAACAACACAAACTTACGCCAGCGGACGTCAGCTAATGACGGACGAATTACGTTCAGGAATACAGCACGGATTTCCAGCCATAGTTCATTTTAACTCATTATTTCTCTATGGCACGATAATTAGATAAGAGCCGCACCAGGAGTGTACAAGACCCATTCATTTCCTGTTTGGTTCAATACGCATTCTACACTTGTTAAATGTTATAAGTACACCAACATGTAAAGTGTTTATCTTTTTTATTATACATGATATCATGTTCATTTTTGCATGTCTTCATGCGAGTAGTATGGCACCAATATCCGATAATTCGATGATTATAATTTGCACGCTTCGAGCAATGAACCGTGACTTTGTCAAATTATGCAAAATGCACGTGCAAAACAAATGACTTTCGCAAGAACTCTAAAACTGTTACATACACATTGTCCATCAATACCCACACCAGGAAAACACAAAACCGGTAGAATTACGATAACATACCGTACAAGAGAGGTTTGTGAAACATACACGTCTCATGGCATTAATTAGCCTAGTGTAGCTAAGGTCACCACGACCTTGACCTTTGATATATCGACCTCAAAATTAGTAGGAGCCTACATCTGATGATTAGCAACCTCTCTGTAAAGTTTTACGATCTAATGTCCTATATTTCTTATGGTGTGGACCAGTGATTGTTGTGTGTTCAAAGGTCATGGTGAGTTTGACCTTTGATCCAAATTACCTTGAAATTTAGTCAGCCGTCTGTGGAGGATGAATAATCTCCAATTAAAATTCTAGAATCCTAGGTCGAATCGTTTTGGAGTTATTGTTGAAAAACCATTCGGCATGTCGACTGACCGACTATTTGCACTGTAACGCTATGTACTGTGTTGGTGTACTTATAACATTTAATGAGTGTATACATTTGAACGACGTTTAAACAAAGCTACAAGAATTACGGAATGTGGCACGACTCAATCGATTTTCATAAATGTCAATTTATTTCACTTCCGTTAGGTTGTGACACATGCCTGGATTAGTTGGGATTATTGTCACTATAGTTTAACATAATTATGTTTCCTAACGCATATCTTTGTTTACAGAAACGGAACAAAGTGAAATGTGGATATACTCAGTGATGCACAACTACACTTGTTAAATGTAGACCAACTCAAAATGCTATACATAGATCGGCAAGCAAATAGTGTACATAACAACACATCTACACGTACGATATACCAGGCACACAAAGTTAAATACTTGAACGTCGTAATATCACAGTTCTATAATTTGCACCTTGTTGATGAAATTATATATGTACGTGGGTGAATCAAAAAGTTCGTAGAAAAATATCATAACTCACAAATATCAGCTTCAAATGCTTTCATATTTTAATATAACGCGATCATACGTATCACAAATCGATTAGTCAAATGACATTGAATTATTCAAAACGACATGATTTTTACATTGAAACGCACACATGCTGTGACAGCATACCGGAGCACGTCAGCGACATTTGGTGAACGACGTCAAACTTACGCCACGTTTGTCAATACTTACGTTAACGGTTTGACTCATTTTCGCTTCTCGAGTGAGAAATATGTAGGTATTTTTGGATAACCATCGTGGAAATACTTTCTGCATTTGCAATTGTTTATTTAATATCGTGTGAGCTGTCCCATAAGCTTAATCTAAGTGTTTTGCTATATCCGCTATTATATAGCGCTGGTCCTCTTCGACGACGTTGCAAACCAACGTCACCAATAGCGGGTGTATTGTTTTGATTGTCAAAATCCGTAGGCCAACACGAAATCACTAATTCCACTTATAAATCGATGTCTATTTATTTCAGGATATATACCTGCACGTTTCAAACCATGTATTGTCTCTGATGCCGTACGTATATTCCAGTTTCACGCAGATTTTGATATAAGTCCGTGGTTTTGGTAAATTCCCGTAGACCCGTTTTACGCAGGTATTTCTACATAGTGCGATTATGTAAATGTTGATTAAAGCAATATTTATCGTAGATGACATCTGAAATTTTAACAGACTTTGTACATGACATCATGCAATAAGACATACCATTTTGACAGTGTTTGGAGGTCCTACAGTTGAGATATTTTAGAAAATTAAATAAAATGTGTTTAAAATTATCCGTGTGCTCCGGTATACGTAATCGTCCTTATTTAAGATATAAATATTTTTAAAACGGTTAATATTAGGTCGCTACAAATCTGTGTATGTAAAGAAAATACCAATGTATTTATTCAGCATAAATATGACGACAGTAACTCAGAAAATAAAAAAATTATGGCAAAATTCTACGAACTTTTTGATTTACCCACGTATGTATAGGTCATTCACGTAATGAGACCATAAATGAACCCCAATGAATTGCCGACGAATTTATTAAATTATATATATACACTTTTCAGATATGCCGAAACATGGTTTTGAACATGTCCAAAATAAGTAGGAAAACTTGATGTAATTTATAAATTCTGCTAAGCGGAAATCAAGCAAATTAACAGATCCCAATTTTCAGAAGATTTCATCCTATTTAGAGATAGTCTTGTTGATGAACTCTGGGGAGAAATATCAGCTCTCATTCTGATCTGTTAATGTCGTGGTTGTCACCATGATGGGGGATTATTCGTCACAGCTCCTGATTTTTGTCTGTTACGTTCTGCAAAGTCGGGAACCGATAATTACACACGTCTTATTATACGCAACTTTCCTAAATATGTTTGTGTGAAAGGCATGAAGGTCACCGGTTAGGTCGTCGAAAAATTGTCTAAAATACAGAAAGGGAGTAGGGTTTAAAAAGGCATTATTATTTGTACAAATTCATTTCATATCTGAATATATTATTAATAAGGTTTAAACACTTTTCACTTGATTCAAAAACATATACAATTTAGAAAATATTTGTGTATGCCTAAAACGACATTTTGTGAGTCAAAAATGCCATAAATATACATCTTTTGTGTCATATCGAGAATATTGCCAGACTAGGGCCAGATTATGAAGTTCCGTACAATTTAATCATTTGTTTATTTGGAACCAGGATCTTCTCAATAAATATATTGATAAGCTCCTGTTTGAACTAACCTCAGGAGAATAGAATTAACTAGAACAGTGCCCAACCGATGCTTTTATAAATTTCCTCAGTGAATTTTCAAACACAACCCCCTATTTGGTGGACGTAATTTTCTGCACTCAAGGTACAATAATTTTAAGTTAAATAAATTAGACATTATATGCAAAATTTGAAATTTAACGACTTATTCGTCAAACCTCCGGTTGTCATGACAACCATTGCATTGTCTGAACCATTGGCAATTCATACCATGAATATTGCATACCTAACTGGTACAAATGAATAGTTGTTTTTAATATAAAATAGTTACAACAATTTGAAAACCCCTTAAAAATTCTCAATAATTTCTGGGGACACCATAATCTCAAAAGCGATATTGACTAAAGCATCAAGTAAGAGTGTCGTTAACATAAATGAACATTTTAAGTAAAGGAATCAGGCAATGATTGCTTTGAAGTACAGCATCGTCCTGAATATTAGATTACAACATAAGCTTCTATGTAAGATAAGGATATATCACCCGAGGGGTCGCATGTTTACCAGGGGTAAGGCTTCCCTTATCCTACATACACCGTCTCATGATAGAGCATTTGTCTTCTAGTTTCTAACATTATCAAAGCGTTTGTGGCGTATAACGTGACGTCATCATGATGTGGCATTTGCCGTACGTTCGTATTCAAAAATCGTCAATAATGATATACATAACGCTTACTTTGCTATGTAATGCTACAGAAAAGACCTTTTAAATGTTACAGAGAATATTTGTGTTCGTCTTGTTAGCTAAATAGCGTCAGCAACACGTACAACTCGAAAGTAAAATAACTATGTGTGTGTGCCCATGTAAGATAGATCTTTCTTCCATTAGCAACAATATCATCGTGAACGGTCAGACACGCGTTAGTTATGCCTGAATACGAGCAGTCTAAGTTGATTATTGCTTACAACGGATGACGTATTCAGAATGTTGTTAGCGAGACAGATAATGCTGCAAGTATCATCTATGATATATAACACTTTCCTTATTTAGAAACATCATTCTTTACAATGTCTTCATTTAATTAAACACAATTCGCGGCTAAATAAAGCATGTAAACAGGCTAGCTACTTCCGTCGCGTTCTGTTATCGTTTCAATGAAGGGACTGAAGCAATCGAACCACTCAATACATTATTCATGCCCACTGGATTATTTATTTAGATGTGACTTCGGTACGATAAATATTGCAGAGGGGCCTTGGGGAACTTGGTCAAGTCTTGGTTGCGTTTTATTTTATTTTATTTTGACTCATGCAAAAACCGCTAATCTATAATTTCTTTGTAAAATTGGGTCATCCTGCATTTATTTTGCGGGAACTTAAAACGAGATGCTTGTGTGAATTTCGAAAATGCTCTCACGACGTTCATTAAATACTCATTCGTTGGTTATTAACGACTAATTTGAGCTATCTATTCTCTTATCATCGTGTGTATTAAAACATACGAATAAATGGACACATACGAGGGTTGTTCATTTAATTCCCGGACGATTGATATTGCTGAAAAACGATTGGACGGATATTCATGAAAACTCGCACTAGCACATTCACATCATTCCTTGATGCACGTACATAATTTCAACTTGTTATAATGAAGGGTTTTCATAATATTAGCGTTTTAGTAAGCGCGTGTAACGTTAGTCGGCCCAAGTCGACGTCAAAAATGGCGACGGTACGTCGTTTTCGCATCTAAAACGCTACTTGTTGCATCGTTTGATAATTATTTAGGGATCAAGTAGTTGCCCGGACACGTATGTTTGCCGTGTTAAGATGTTCAGTAGTGATCTAATATGCTATAACTACGATGAAATCGCATGTAGCTGCAATTTATACAGTAGCTATTATTCTGTTAGTGTCTACTGCCCCACAAGCCTTGAATCTACGACATTTTCTGTTGATGACTGTATGTTTGCCCGGCCTGTGATAATCGCATAGTGGTGCTATGTCATCGTAGAACGTTTTATTTCATATATTAACAACGGTCCGCATTTACGATAACTGTCTGGAGGGTTTTTCTTAAAGTGAGTCTTAAGTTTTTCAGGTGTACGGCCAATATTTTCATAAAATCGTTTCATTACCCGTTTTGACAATACGCATCGCGATATTCATAGAAGCACGCTCTTCGTCATTAGAACGCAAAAAGGCTACACGGAATCGACATCAAATGTTATATTACACGACCTAGATACATACATATTGTCTCCTGACGTTTTCTGCTTAAAAATATGCGATAATGTCACTACCCCTACCTTATTAACAATCTGCATACCACTTCAAAATTAGGTTGGGCCGGGTAGTCGTTTGTGTGGTTACTATAGTAACCATAGTTTGTGCTCGGTTGGATAAAATTATTTCATGTTTTGTCAAATAATCCAGTTGGTGACTAAGTCTTATGAAACGAAATTTTACTACAATCGCATGTTCCAATCAATCGCTATGGCGATCGTCCGGGAATTAAATGAACAACCCTCGTATGAGCTCGAAGAACTTAATTTGTGCTGATCCTTACCAACGAATAACGAGATCCGTAAATAAATTGTTAGTATTTGAATATACCATATCTATATGTATTGTACGGAATCACATTCTAGTCACACACATGTACAAATTCCACTGTCATTGAAACTATTTGTACATTGTTCCGTCAATGACACCATTTTTAGTTTTTAAAAATTAAATTCGCGGTATCGCAGAATGTTTCAAATTGAAACCTCAGTAGCCTAAACACGTCATTCTACTCCGATAATACGATATATACTACAAGTACCATTACATACAACAAAACCAGATTATATGTTCGCATAGTTACATTTCCACTAATGGAAACTTATATAACTGTATTACTGGATGTTTTATTGAACACACGAGAATCTTAACTCATACACATCTGCCTTACAGCTTGTAGAGACATTTTATTTCCCATCCTTATTGACGAACAATACACGCCTTAACGCGGTGATATTTGGTCTCTAGCGAAATTTAGGAGTGTATTATGCAGACAAGCCACTTGATATATCGTAGACCGTGTTATAGTTTGTACCGAAATAAATTATATATTTTTCCGGTGGCAACGGAGATGTTTAAGTTTCAGCAAAATAAACTGAAATTATTACTTTGAAAAGAAACATATTCAAAATGCCATTCTAGATATGGAAGATATGGTGGATATACAGGATCCGTCAAGAGGTGTCTTTGAGAATCAAACTTTCTTAAACAAGTCTAGACGTGAGCTATCTTTAGCTGTTTTTAACTCATGCTCGACCAAAATTATTTATTTTGTGTTGCAAGCTTTCATTTCTCATATCGATTACTTGGTTTTTAGCTCCTACTTATACGCTTTAGTTCATTTTATTTAGTTTCGATATATATCGATGTTGTTGGTTGTGCATGAAGGTAAGGAGCCTGATTGCATGACTTGTCTTGCTCACAAGATGATAAGGTGCCTGCTTGCATGACTTGTTTTGCCCATATAATGGTAAGGCGCCTGTTTGCATGACTTGTTTTGCTCACAAGATGATAAGGCGCCTGCTTGCATGACTTGTTTTGCTCACAAGATGATACGGCGCCTGCTTGCATGACTTGTTTTGCTCACAAGATGATAAGGCGCCTGCTTGCATGACTTGTTTTGCTCACAAGATGATAAGGAGCCTGCTTGCATGACTTGTTTTGCTCACAAGATGATAAGGCGCCTGCTTGCATGACTTGTTTTGCCCACATGATGGTAAGGTGTCTGTGTGGATGACGTGTTTTGCTCACATTGATGCATACAAGAAAGATAAGGATGGTAAAATGTTCTAAGTGGTATTATTACCTAATAAAGTTTGGTCTACATATTCTGAGACACAAAGAAAGAAAGTGTCCGGAAATATTAGTGTGGCCTTCCGTATGGACTTATAGGTACAAAGGCAGTCAATTGGCATGTCGCTAATACCTTCATTACGTGGTATGTTAACGACCTGTTCTAGTAACTAATATGTCAATGCTTTCCTTTCTTACTTCAACGTATAATTAAAGATTTCTCGATCGATGTGTCTAGCACAGATGTTCTTCGAGGTAACTGTCTACATTCCCTGTCTAAATGCTAATGGATAACTATTCTCTACAACTTGATCAATCATAGAACCATTTATAATTTACCAAACAATACGAGATCGATTCCAGTTCCCAGCAGATGTTTCTTTGTTTTTGTCAACATAATTTATCAACATAGATAATGTTGCCAAACTGTAGATTCTTAACATAAATAATATTCCATGTGATATCAAAATTATAACAGGATAATGTTCTCCAACACGCGTGTTAACAAATCCGCAAAAAACGTAACGTCACCGGCTTAAATTCGTTTATTTCCGACGTTGTTTTGACTCTTAATGTGATAAAAAGAATCCGTCATACTTTGTCTTTGAGATATATGGGATCCGTCATGAGTTGTCTTTGGAGATAAAAATTTCTTATACGAGTCTAGAAAACACAAGATATTGAGGGAGCGTTTGGCGAGCTACATAATTTGTTTTCGTGACGAGTTTAAGAAATGTTTATCTCAAAGACAACGAATGGTGGATTCTTTTTATCGCATTACCATAGTAACAGGGTCAAAATAAAATATCGTCAAAATAACGAATTTAAGCCGGCGACGTTACGTTTTCGATTTGTTATCACACGTGATTGATAACATTGTTCCGTCATTTTTTATCACATGGAATATCACGTTCTTCATGTGATATAATTCTATATTCAATATAAGATCATTCTATATTCCATTATTTTGGTGATTACCTCATTATAGAATGTTTCTTTTATACTATGATTAACTGGAAGTTTGTAGAAACTAATACAAACCTAGAAAAAAATAAGTCCTACTTTATTACATCTCTGGTATCGTAGACTCCGAAATACATGGTGGTCTTCATCATTCTCAATGAACCTTATCACGGTTTATCGTTCATATGCATAGTTATTAATCACTCAGGTCTACGGCATTCGTGATTCATTCCTGTGCACACGTATATCCCGGAAAACTAAGATCCATTTTTCAAAGTTTTCACTGCATTCATTGGTATTTTAAGGTCACTTACGACCTTCTCATTCTAAGCCAGCGACATGGGCTTTTCTGTGGTAGGTTGGACTGTGATGGGATCGGAATTGTGTATCAGAAAAAAATTAAATGACATCGTAGGCATTTTAAATACAATGAACAATAACTAAAGATGGATAAAAAATGTTCCGCGGTATGACTTTGTATCTTCGACGTCACCCTGCGCCGAACTTTTTGTGCAATGAGAAAAATACATGATTTACTGGGACAACCCTCGTATAAGCCGGTATGTTGTTTTTGGATAAAAAATGACTCAACTAGAAATTAAATACCCATATAACATCGCCCACATGCAGACTGATGACAGTAATTCAAGGTTTTCGTAGAACCGGTGGCTTTTTTGGTTTCAATGTGAACATTTATGGAACAAAACAATCGCGCTTTGAATTTACAGACATCCATATTTGGCATCATCCAGCATTTAGTACCTTTAGAAATGACGTCGTCTTCAGATGAATGGCTGTTTGATTAAAGCTCAGAACGTATTAAATCCAATTGGATATTTTTTCACAATCTGGGTGTGCCATCGTTTGGATATTGATGAATAAAAAGTAAAGTTTACAAAAGTAGTGTCGACTAGCACGCCTTGCATTGCTCAGTGTAGTCGTGTGGTGGTGTTTCTGATTTCTGTGCTCGGCTGGTTAGGTCTGATTTCCTCATACATTTTTTAGTCATTTTTGACATATTGTCATATTTGTAGTACGCATCTGCAAGCTATAACCTGAACACATCCGTACATGTGTGTAGCATATGCAGTACTAGCTTTTGTTATCAAAAATGTCTTCTTTCAAGGGTTATAGTACAATTTTGTAAGACCGAAAAAAAATATCCGGGGCATTGCCTGTCTTTATCTTAATGCCTTCAATTTTTTTTGTAGATCTATTCAAACACAATGACTGAAATCTCCTTAAATTATATTTAAAAAGGTCCTAGTATCCGATATCAGAGGAATATTCAATAAAGGTGAACTTCGTATTAGTTTCTACAAACTTCCAGTTAATCATAGTATAAAAGAAACAGTCTACAATGTGTATAATGAGGTACTCACCAAAATAATGGAATATAGAATGATCTTATATTGAATATAGAATGATCTTATATTGAATATAGAATTATCTTATATTGAATACAGAATTATCCTATTATATAATTGAATATAGAATTATCTTATATTGAATTATCTTATATTGAATATAGAATTATATTATATAATTGAATATAGAATTATCTTATATAATTGAATATATAATTATCTTATATCGAATCATCTTATATTGAATATAGAAGAATCCTATATTGAATATAGAATCGTCTTATATTCATTATAGAATTATCTTATATTGACTATAGAATTATCTTATAAACAGTGGTATATTCACTATGTTGTGCAAAATATACAATATACCAGTGAATAAATCACTGTTTAGAGTGCATATGTACTGATTTTACCAACAACTGACATTTCAATTGACCTACATATAGCATTCAATTTGAATGATAGACAGCGGAATTGATTAAATTTCTCACCATAAGAAACATATAATTACATGTATCAGGTATTCATGGCAATTGTCTCACCTATTGTTTAAGTCAATAACCAGCATGGAAATGGTGAACAGAATGGCATTTTACTGTACCAGTATACTAGTGCCTCATATTTCCGAGGCACTTAACTATGGACTTAAATAAAATGTTTAAAACGGCAATACTGGTTCGTCACGGCCTGCCAGTGAAAGCAACTCTTGGTTTACGAGTTATCCTCATTAAATGCTTCTGTCAGGCAAAGGCATAAAAAACAAAAATAAGTTGGGCAAAAACCTACTCCTTTTCCACGTATAGAGTGGATACCCTTATTTATAGGTTCAGTGTGCTATCGGTTAAAAACTCAGTCACAAAATGTTTATACCGATGTTGCAAACTGTAGGAGGCGATGTAAAATAAGCTGTAATGTATCCCGTTTTTGCTGGAAGTTACATGAGTAACAAGCTCTGACCAAAATAGATATTGTACTGGAGCAAGACGTAAATGAAGCCAAACCTTTTTGCGGAACTTTTTGATAATTAATGACAGAAAAGTAACTTAAGCACAGGTGCGCTTATTTACAGGTATGTTTCGTGTATGTGACATACAAAACTGTTTATATCCTATACCGCGGAAATAGGGGTATCGCGGCTATATAGAGAATAATAGGTTAGTGCCGTGGATGAGTAAGTTTATCTGGCAAGGCGGAGGAATTTATCGGGTGAGCCGTAGGCGAATCCGATAATTTCCGCAGCCGAGCCGGATAAACTTTCACTCACTCCACGGCACTAACCTATTATTCTATTTATCCGGTCACTACATCTGCTTTAAAAAGGGAATAAAAGTCGGACTATTTATTTGCCTTTTCATTATTTGTGCGTAACGTCACGTTCGTTCACTGACGTCACGACAAAACAACAACGTCGGACATCTTGATAACGTCATGTACACGCAGGTAAGTCGTAGAACAATTATTGATCGACCCAAGCTCATTTTAAATAGGAAAACCTCATCGTCGGATACAGAGTTTCAGCCGGCGACCCCGCTTTAAGAAGAAGTCCGTCAGATCACGTGATGAGGTGACGGTTTATTGCAAGTCACATGACGAGGTAACGGTTTATTGAAAATGTTATCCGGCACCCTGTTATCGGGCTGATTTGGCCGGAAGTGACTGGATAAATATAAATAACATAGAAGTATCGAATATGTGCTCAAGACTTTACTTTTAAAATTAGTTTCAGTTTCAGTTTATTAGCATGAGAACATTATTATGTTCGTCGCCTTAAACAAACAATAGGCGGCATGCAATCAACATAAGAAGAGCATGTACAAAACACAATAAACAATTTGAACACAATAAGATAACAATAGTCCCAATTTGTACAAAGAATATAACGATACATGTTTTTACACAATTGTTTCTTTGTTTAACCCAGGTTAATAACCCACATGAACAACCCAGTATAGGCTGTTCATCTCAACTTATTATTATTAACCCGCGCACGTGCGCCAGTTATTCAAGCCCATGCGAGTATTCAAGTCCACAAGCTGACATATATAAACATTTGTATGATAGTTGTTTACATAAAGGATAAAAATATACGGGGAAATGAATTTACATGTATGTCCAATAAACACTGTCAAATAAAACATTATCGATAGACAAAACACCAAGCCAAGCCCGTTGTTATAACCTATCCTTGCAAAAAGACCACCTGTCAATAAAAACTATGTATTAAATCCTTTAATGTTCCATAGGTGGTGTTTATATACAGTTTAACTTGATACTTGCGGTCAAAGTATGATTATACAGACATGTGCCATACCAGTTCACCAGACTGTACAGTGCACACATATAGTCGCTCCTCGGCTGTCGCAAATCGAATATCTAGTCGTTAATGTTCAGAGGAATTAAAAATGAATGCACTGGCGAGATAATCAAACCATTAACTGCTTAATGTAAGCAACCTATCATAGATGATCGTTTCCCACCCAAAAACCTGCCAACAGAAGGATTTTGCTGTTCCCCATTATGAAACTAACTTATATAAGACAATTCTGAACGTACATGTATACAAAATCACACAAAGTATTATTTCAAAGAACTCGCAGAAATGGTCCGGTGACAAAGTTAGTTACAAATCACAAACAGTAAAAAATACAACGTTCATTTAAGGTTTTAACTCTAATACAATCACAAGTTTATTGTTTGTATGCATTTGTGCAATTTTTAAAACAATACGATCTTACCTGGACTCATGCAGACACAGTGTAAACATTATCCCTGCTTGACGTCTATTTTAGTGGCGTTATGCTCATCCAAAATATAAGAGCCTGTATCAAATTTGCATCGATCTTTTTATCCAACATCATGACATGTGCATTGTTGTACACAATTGTGTAAGTCAGTTATTGACCTCGTATTTAGGTATTCCTTAATATAAACAACTCGCGCACGTGAAACATGAAAACCTCGAACGCTTCGCGTTCTCGGTGTTCACGTTTTCAAGTGCGCGAGTTGTTTACATTAAGAAATACCTCTTATAGATCTACAACAATCACTCGGGCGTAAATTTATGAACTTTTTTAACATTTGAGTAATCCAGCTAATAGGGGTGTATTTACCAATAAACCATGCATTAAGAATTGACTCATCAAGTAGTGCGCAAAGCGCAGTCGGCTAAGCTACTATGAATACGATTACTTCAAAACTGAACGAATGCGATCGCATTCTGCTGTATATTTTTTTAATTTTGCTCAGCAAACATGTTTCGTGCTTGTCTAATTACACAGAAATGAATAATTATAGAAGCTTCAGTGTGTAAAAAGCACAATATGTCATAACGGGTAGACATATAGCATCGAGGACGTACATAGGGTTTGCATGTTTCGTATGGAGGAGAAGGAAATATGACTGTAGTTTTCGCTTGTCAGTGTGTGGGAGAGGGTTGTCGGACTGACAAGAGCTAGCCCTGTTCGTTAGTGGATCAGAACTCACAATGGAAAGCAAAAATAAGCGATCGAAGGAGATGTACAATGACCACTGCACCATACAGACAACAGGTACTGACAACTTGTACCATATTAGCCAATTCTGACGTTTCTACTGACAAAATGGTGATTTCAGCGAATCCAATGGCTCGAGTAATTTGTAATTGAATCCAATTATCACCAGAGAATAGAATGAAAAATGAATAAATACAATATCCAGACTAAATCAATGTAATGGAAACAAAGCATTTTTTATTAGTTATAAAACGTGAATTTGTCAAATATTAAGAATTAAAATACACGTTATACGATAAAAATATTGAAATAGAAATTTAATTATTGAAAAAAAGTATAGCAGCGAATTCGAATCCACAGCCCATATAAAAAGTATGTATCAGACAAGTGAACATCTTATCCACTAAGCCACCTTGCTTAGTGGAAGTAAAGAGAGGGTTTTTTTTCAAACGTATCCAAATTTGTTCATAAAAAAACGACAAATTTCGTTTCAACCTTGGCATTTGGACTCGTCCAGGGATCATATTTCGTATGTCGTTGTAGACCTATACTTGGTCAATAACCATTACATAAACCAATTAATTATTACAAAAATTACTGGTTATCTAAATAAGAGTTACGCCTTTGAAATACTAGGTGTATGTATTTTGCTTATTTGCATAGTATCATTTTATAAGCTGAAGACATTAATCTTGTGAATTTTTGAATAGTAGGCCAATGTAAATAATAATTTAGTAAATGACGATAGTAAGGACACACCAAGACAAAATGGTATTTGTAGAACAAAGTACACATTTATTAGTGCTCATTCTATTTCACTGACACTCGTCTAATGACCTTCAGCAGTGATGAGGAAACCTTCAGAAGAGGAGTATGTTTAAAGTCACTAATCACCATCAAATTTTGCGACTAAAGCATGGTTTGCTAAAAATATTTTTGTTTCCGTATTTTTGAATTGATTGTACCAGTATACAGTGTGGCCATACCACGTGACCATGACATCACAAACGGCTATAAACCCAAGTAATTTTTTGATAATAAACCGTCGACTCGGAAAGGAAAACAGGCGTAAGTATTTTATTTCTTCATCGATTTCTATGACATATAGCCCATGCTAAGCGGAGATTGATAAGCTTTCAACAAAATATAGTCACTCTATCCGTAGCAGGGCCGTTTTTGCAAACATTCGGTGAAACCTTTGCTTCAGCTTGTTTGAAAGCGGACTACTTTGCCAAGCCGTTCTGTTTTTTTCTTGTATTATCTGCTTTATCGTGCCTGAAGACTGATGTTTAAACCAATCGGTAACATCGGGTGCTATTTCGCATCAAATAAGATACATATTGTAACAATGCAAGGCGGAAATCTTACATTTCCCTTTGGTTTCTATTTGTGGCTACAATTGCAAGACTAAATTACCGGCAACAGTTGCAAGCTGTTTTCAGAATTCGCTACAATGCAAAGCAATGTTACCGATCATGTGTGGAAACTTAATTTATAATTAAAAAAACTACATCGTCAATTTTTCGTACGTACATTTACTTTATTGCTTCAAGATATTTATAGAATAAAAATAGCTTTCACTTGTCCAATAAGTATCATTTGGGTTCAGTCGACCAATAGATCATAAGCCTATCGCAAAATTATGACTGGTATTGATAGCGTTTATTGTCGCACTGACTATCGTAGAATTGTTACGAATTAAAGATCATTCACACATTCACTTAATAATACAAGGGAACAAAAACATATTTTCAAATAAGAAATCACTTTTAAATATAACACTTCTGACGAAAAAACTAATCGATTTTACTTTATATATTCTGTCTAAAATCATCATAAAACTAAATCCCGAACAGATGCTTGGTAAGCGACAGAAGTTCCACGATACAGAATTTTCACCGACGATGAAATATCCAAAATAGGATTAATGTGTTCTCAGGTTCCTCTTGTATTTGAACTCCTTGGTACACAAAGAACACAAATGGCATTTCGCTTTGCAACAATCTGAAATAAAATAAGTTCAACGATTTAAAACTATCTTTCTTTTGTGAATTCAAACTACGAGTGAATTGTTGGACCAAAATACATCATGCGTTATAAAAGATATGGTGATATATTAGACGAGAGGCTGTCTTCTTGTAGTTTCTTTTAAATTTCCATTTTCTAGCTCCTTAACGTACGATATATATAGTCTAGAGTCGAGATTGTTTGACTAGGTGAAATATACACCATAAACGTATAAAATACTAAGTCGATATTGTTTGAATATTCTATAATCGTCTTACATATAATAATAACTAAAAACAGGTGTTGCCAGCTTCCTTGTGAATTCCCTACTTCAAATATACCTACGAGCTCGTAGACAACTCGGGAGCTCGTTGAAAACTTTTCACCGAGCTCCCGGGTCCTCTACGAGTTACAAAAATCCGTACGAAGCTCGTACGAGTTTAAGATGTCCTCACGGACCCCGTACGGACTCCGTACGGCATTGATAAATTTCGACTCGCACGGAGCTCGTACGATTAATGTGACCTGGAAAAGTTGAAGAATGCCGAAGAATTTTATTATTGTCGCACGGACCTCGTACGATCATCGTGCGAGCATCTTACCGACACCGTACGGACACCATACGGACATCGTACGAGTGACTTACGAGCTTCGTTTGACCTACGAGTACCGTGTGAACCCTGTACGATCTCCGTACGAGTCCCGTACGATCTCCGTACGAAGATTACGATGTCCGTGCGGACCTCGTACGAGGCATTCTCTTTTATTCGTACGAGGTCCGTACGAGCTGTGACCAGAAGCTAAGAACCTACCAATACCGTTAGGATTTGAAATATTTTGGACTCGTAGCCTACTCGTACGAGTTGGTAAATCCGTACGGACATCGTACGAGCATTGTGACCGTAGCATTAGAGCGATTTCCATTTTCGCGTTATTCATTTGCCAAAAAGGGCAACTGTTATTACGCTTGTTTGAATAATTATAACATGTTATATATAACCGAGAAAATCAGCACTACCAACCTACATGTATATTCTGTAAACTATTGCTACTTAGTGTAGTGTACCAGCGTGTTTTGTTCTGTAACAGTAACAAATGAAATACTACTAAATAAATAACATTAATACTGGATGGTATTTGATTTACATTGTAGCGAATTCTGAAAACAGCTTGCAACTGTAGCCGGTAATTTAGTCTTGCAATTGTAGCCACAAATAGAAATCAAAGGGAAATGTAAGATTTCCACCATGCATTGTGACAATATGTATCTTATTTGATGCGAAATAGCACCCGATGTTACCGATTGGTTTAAACATCAGTCTTCAGGCACGATAAAGCAGATAATACAAGAAAAAGCAGAACGGCTTGGCAAAGTAGTCCGCTTTCAAACAAGCTGACGCAAAGGTTTCGCCGAATGTTTGCAAAAACGGCCCAGCTACGGATAGAGTCACTATATTTTGTTGAAAGCTTATCACTCTCCGCTTAGCATGGGCTATATGTCATAGAAATCGATGAAGAAATAAAATACTTACGCCTGTTTTCCTTTCCGAGTCGACGGTTTATTATCAAAAAATTACTTGGGTTTATAGCCGTTTGTGATGTCATGGTCAGGAGGTATGGCCACACTGTATATACATTGTACATGTACACTTAACAAATCTTATAAGTGTGCATGTGTTTTTACCTTGTAACTTTTTTATTTATGAATATTCCTGCATGAATTTTTGTATATACGCTTTTGAGTACCTCAAGATTGAATCAATACAGTTTTTTCTTCGAAATTAAAAGATGCGGTTCATTGCACCGTGAAAAATCAAAACAAGCAAAATTACCGGGAAATTTACACATACGTGCAAATTATATTTAAGTATGGTCAATTTAAATTTAAGTTGTATCACCATATTAAAAAAAAAACACACAAAATAATGAGATGTTTTACTCATTTTTATTTTGATGGTCAAAGGGAGGTAACTCTGTCAAAAAATTCCTTTTTCGGATGAAAGTGGGTATTTCTAATCCTCAGTTTCCTTTATAAGAATCATGGTTTACATGTTATTTAGACAAATGATAAGCACATAATAATTATGCTTGAAAATAAAATTTAAAAGCAAAGCGGTCAAATAGCTGCATCAAGACCCAGACAAACGACCGATGAATTCGCTGCTAATATTGCTACCATTTGCTTATTATGATGCCATCATTTGCTTATTCTGATTGTAATTGTTTTAATCAGATGGTACTAATAGGGGATTAAATACCCATACCAATAATGTCCACGTGCGTATCTTCGTCGAGTCTCTGCCGGTACTAATGCTTTCAGAAAAAGTTATTTCCGGTCAAAAATTTCAGGCAGTTTTCCGAGGTGAATGGTCCTTTGAAAATAAAAAAATAGTAATCTGTAAACGGTTGCCCCCTATCATTTTCTTTCGAATTATAACCATCTTTAAAAATATTCAATAAATAAAACAAACTATTTAAAAAAAACAAAGAGAAGAAATACGCTTCTGTACTGGATACACGGCGCCAATACAAGACGTGATGTCATGACGTCACAAATAACAGGAAATGACGTCATACCAAAAGTACGCCAAATAGACTCATGACGTTACGTTGCAATGTATAACAAATCAGTATAATATAGGTAAAACTCCAGGTTAGGGATGCCTACACTTATTCCAAACATAAACCACACATACATAGCCAATCTAAAGTTTTGAATAATTATTATTTCTGGTCTTAAATTTAAACACGGAGGTATATAAATAAATATATGTAAATCCTTGATTTAAAGAGGAAAAGTGATCAGTTGCTGATCAATAACTATCTTTGTATATTTTATAACATATAAATTCAACTCATATTTAGTCAGTTTCTATCTGAAACATAGCTTAGCAGATATCCAATGTGTATTTAATCCCTCATTTAGGCGGTGCCTTAGTTCATATTATCAATTGGATTGTATACTAAACGGATTTAAAAACGCGACACTGGGGTATGTTGTATTGTTGCAGACGGTTCAAGTTAATGCCTATATATGAATAATGCAAGTTAAGGGTCAATTTATTGTCGTCATTTTGGTACCAAAATAATAAAAATCAGATGAGTATTAATAAATATATTGTACAATCAATAAGTCGATCCAGAAAACGAAAGTCTCATTCTGACAATTGGCAATAGGTATAGCACCGATCGATGTATTCAAATTGTGCGGGCTTATGTTTGACGGAAGCACCATGGTTAAATTGAGTTCGATGTTTTGTAGCAGTTATTATGTCAGTAGGACCCATCTAAAACCTACGAGGCTGAATGGATCCATTTATGGGACTATATGAAGCCACGAATTCGGCTACGTCATCTTAACACAGTGCAGGATCTCCAAATTACACTACAGACAAAATGGCGACAAATCTCTTAGGCATTTATTCGAACATTGTTCAGGTCTATGAGACAGCGATGTGTTGCTGTTAGGAACGCTGGTGGAGGACACGGCCTATTTTAACACTGTGATGAACTGTATTAAATACTCATCATGTTGTGACATCTTAGTGTTACACATGTATTAATCAGTGATGATTTCAGTGAAATCAAATGTATTCATTTTTTATGGAATAAAATCAATGAAATCACACCATGTGTGCTTAAGCATCCTTAATAACCAATTGCAACATTAGGTCATTTCTATTTCTGGGAACATAGTTTGCTTCCGGCTACGATACAGTATAGACACTGTTTAAATAATTGGATATTTGTCATTTATTCCATTGTATTTAGCATGTGTTTATAAAGTTAAGACTGTCCTTACGTAGCCTAAACATTCGACCTTATTATTCAACAGCGCACTCGATACACCGATTAAGATGTTACTTTCGTTTTCTGGACCAATGTCTTATCCACGCAATAGTTTATTTAATACCTGTTAGATTTTAATACATTTGGTATCAAAATGACGACATTGAATTTACCTTTACGGAAATACCAAGATATTTTATATAAGAACTCGCTTTCCTAAAATATATCAACATATCCAAGTGTCGCGTTTTTAAATCCGTTAACCATAATTCCAAGTACCCGAGCTACATATGTTGATAATTTTAGCACAATCCATCAGGTATTGACTGCGCCATCGCTAATATAAGCATGCACGCTTATAAGATTTGTTAAGTGTATATGGAAATACTATAGCACACGAACGACTGGCTTAGAATGTGATGGTCGGAAGTGTTACTTATGAGCCTATTTGTAGGAAAATCGGAACTTGTCATGTTCACCAAACTGAAGTTGAAAAAGCTTATTTTACCATAAGTAAAGAGTGATTGACAGACAGTATTTTCTTGTTTTCTCAAAACGTTGATAATGTAGGTACGACTTTTTCATTCTAAGCCAGCGAAATTGTATCTAATCCCTTATCTGAATACAAGATTTACATGAATACAAAATTTACATGAATTTAAGAGTTACATGAATACAAGATTTACATGAATTCAAGAGTTACATGAATACAAAATTTACATGAATTCAAGATTTACATGAATACAAGATTTACATGAATTCAAGATTTACATGAATTCAAGATTTAAATGAATACAAGATTTACATGAATACAAGAGTTACATGAATTCAAGATCAATAGAGTAAAGGGTTAA
Organism: Spisula subtruncata; assembly: GCA_963678985.1. Classification (NCBI taxonomy): domain Eukaryota; kingdom Metazoa; phylum Mollusca; class Bivalvia; order Venerida; family Mactridae; genus Spisula; species Spisula subtruncata. Next base: position 47,218,820 of record OY787666.1, read on the forward strand.
TGGAAATTTCTATTCTATTATTTACATTTGTTGTCCGTGCTTAAGTGGTCAGAATAACAAGGCAAAAACTGGCCCTCGAGTAAACAACATAGGTTGGACCCCATTGTAACATGGATTGATATATCCAGCTTTAATACTTTTAATGTATCAATAATGTAGGTGAGTTATCCAGTATTTGTCGTTATTTCTTCTTTATTCATTTGATTACTAATTGGGTTCTATCTAGCACTTCATTAGGAACGTTTTATCGGTTTTTATACAGCTTCATACATGTAGTAGAAAAATATGGCTATCCTAAAATGTGATAGTTTGCTTAAGTGTGTCGCATATTTATGTTAGTTTTATACGGATTTTATCATTCTTCTATTAAAGTCACATTATTGCTCCCACAACTATTTCCGATCATCCATTATATACAATGAATTATGGAACCATTAAGCTGTTTCATATAATAACAAATACTCGACGATATAATGGTAACTATATCTGTCGAAAGAGTAGTCCAACAATCCTATTTAGCAAATAAACAAATGAATCAGTGTCTACTGCTATGTGCGTCCTCATTAAACAGGATACGTTACAAACACAATAAATACAGACTTACTGGCATTGCGTGTCTACTAGTGCGAGCATCGACATAGAGACGGTCTATTGTACAAACACATTAAATACAGACTTACTGACATTGGTTGTCTACTAGTGCGAGCATCGACATAGTGATGGTCTATTGTACAAACACATTAAATACAGACTTACTGACATTGTGTGTCTACTAGTGCGAGCATCGACATAGTGATGGTCTATTGTACAAACACATTAAATACAGACTTACTGACATTGTGTGTCTACTAGTACGAGCATCGACATAGTGATGGTCTATTGTACAAACACATTAAATACTGACTTACTGACATTGTGTGTCTACTAGTGCGAGCATCGACATAGTGATGGTCTATTGTACAAACACATTAAATACAGACTTACTGACATTGTGTGTCTACTAGTGCGAGCATCGACATAGTGATGGTCTATTGTACAAACACATTAAGTACAGACTTACTGACATTGTGTGTCTACTAGTGCGAGCATCGACATAGTGATGGTCTATTGTACAAACACATTAAATACAGACTTACTGACATTGTGTGTCTACTAGTGCGAGCATCGACATAGTGATGGTCTATTGTACAAACACATTAAATACTGACTTACTGACATTGTGTGTCTACTGGTGCGAGCATCGACATAGTGATGGTCTATTGTACAAACACATTAAATACTGACTAACTGACATTGTGTGTCTACTAGTGCAAGCATCGACATAGTGATGGTCTATTGTACAAACACATTAAATACAGACTTACTGACATTGCGTGTCTACTAGTGCGAGCATCGACATAGAGACGGCCTATTGTACAAACACACTTAATACAGACTTACTGACATTGCGTGTCTACTAGTGCGAGCATCGACATAGAGACGGCCTATTGTACAAACACACTTAATACAGACTTACTGACATTGCGTGTCTACTAGTGCGAGCATCGACATAGAGACGGCCTATTGTACAAACACATTAAATACAGACTTACTGACATTGCGTGTCTACTGGTGCGAGCATCGACATATCGACGGTATATTGTACAAACACATTAAATACAGACTTACTGACATTGCGTGTCTACTGGTGCAAGCATCGACATAGAGACGGCCCATTGTACAAACACATTAAATACAGACTTACTGACATTGCGTGTCTACTGGTGCAAGCATCGACATAGAGACGGCCTATTGTACAAACACATTAAATACTGACTTACTGACAATTGCGTGTCTACTAAAATGTATGTTGCCGTTTCATTGGATAGAACGTAAACCTTAACCTTTAGCAAACCTTAATTTATTCTAATAGGACAAGGTTGTTATTCATTTAGGTACTTTAACAGCTGCAGTGATAACGTCGCACAACTTTAACAACAATTCCGTCTGTGTCGGTTTTACTGTAGCACCAAACACATTTAACCGATGCTATCCTGTGTTTACTCCAACAGCAGTCCCGTTATTTATGTGTTACAACCGGATATGTAACATTCTTTCATGCCTATCGGTAGTTTACGGCGGAATAACGGTGGGTTATTCCCCGATACTTTCACTGGCGATAACTTCACTCAAACGGACTACTTTTTAAAATTAATTTCCCCTCCGCCAAAAATAAAATTGAAACATTTTCACCTCTTCTCTTAATCTTTAACAAACAACAGATCACTACCTGTACATAAATGTAAAACAATTGACGAAATTGAAGCCATTGCAGAAGAACAACTTGATGGCAACTCGATGCGTCCACGGCGGGAAACGGACGTAAAATACAAATATCCTCTCTATTTACTAATAATCGGATTTGATTTGACCTGGGGACAGTACAACAATGATGTTCATTAGTAGGACTGAAGCAACAGACAACAATAATCCAATTCTAGCTTAAAGTCATTATGCTTGTATCAACCAATTTGGAGTAAAATCTTTATGCTTGTATCAACCGATTTGGAGTAAAACCATTAATGCTTGTATCAAACAATTTGGAGTAAAATCTTTTTGCTTGTATCAATAAATTGGAAGTTAAATTTTTAGGAGACCGTGGTACTCAGTATCTTATACTGTATCTTCAAGTATTGCCGCCAGTTAGTTAATCAACATCAGTTTCATTACACACCTAATACATTACCAGTTTCGTTAGTTGGCTGAACTGTTTAAAGTACCAATTGTATAAGAATTAATCTAATTTTGTTATTTTAACTTAGTATCTAGTCTTTCTTAACTAGTTACCCGCACGTTTCCGAGAAATGAACAATTCGTATGTAAACAAGCAATATATCGATATATAATTTCAAGACTTGGGTTTTTAATTGTTTCTTTGGTTTATGTGTGGTATTGCTCATGATAGTTGTGCTGTGGTGTTTCTGATTTCTGTGCTCGGCTGGTTAGGTTGATTGCTGCCTTCCCTGTCGGGTTTCCTTATACCTTTTTTTCAAGAAAGTGTGCGCTGTGTTTTTATTCAAATGTCCTGATTATAATTATGATACTGATGATAGTGTATACATATACATGTATTGTCAATTTATTATCTTCTAAAAAAACTTACCTTAAAGTAAATAATGTGCCTTATGGTTTCTGCATCATACATTGTATATGAAATAAATCCAATATTATGTTTAAATTTTAATCCTATACACAAGATAGCAAAGTCGCCGCGGAAGAATCTGATATGTCGGAGAATTAAAACGACACTCACTACCGCTAGTACTTGTATGTAACATTTGTAAAAATAATACATTCATATCTGTGCTTCCTGTTCTCCCTTCAGGCACACGCTGTTTTTGATATTTGATCAAGTATTATCAACTGAGTTATGATATTTTTAACATGCGATAGTTGATATGCTAGTATTGTAGGTTATAGAAGGGCACCTAGATTGAAAATAAAATCATTGAACAAAAAGCCATACATGTACACAATTCTACATATTGTCATTTGAGATAGTTGTTAATAACTCATCGACAAATGCCATTAATTATATTCCATACAGATATTATAGCATAAAAACAGTGATTTTGCTCATACTTAAACGGGAAAAAAGGTACGTTATTGTAAAGATTCACGCGCGCACGCGCAGTTGGTGTTCAGTTTTAAGTATGCTCATTTCAGGACCCAGCCGACGCAAATAAATGATTAACAGCGTTATATGAACTGAAATTCACATTCTAATAGTAACTACCAATCAATTTTCTATAATAGTAAAATAATAAACGTAAACGAACCCCCAATGTCACTGTTTTCTTGGTATTTGCCGATACCGGAAGTCGACGCTCATAACAAAAAGTTGTATGTGACGTAACGTTTGCTAAGCGACGTCGCGTTTGTTTTCCCGACGTCGTTCAAAATGTCCCGCCAAAATGTCATAATTTTGAAAAACATACTAATAAAGTGTTGTTTTTATGCTATAATAGCGTTTACGCATGCTTTTTCATGCCATTACATCTGCAGAGTCCCTCGGGACTTTGCAGATGTAATAGCACGAAAAAGCATGCGTTAACCCTACAATCAAGCAGAGGAGAATACTCTCAGCATCAATACAACATGCTGCATCACAACATTCCCCTATTTCGTTTCTAATCAAAACTCGATATATGAAAAAGCACTATATATTCAATGAGCTTGCAATTAGAAAAACAATGATTCATACGTTTTGTTCCCTTTTTACTGTTGCAACTTGCTCAGCGCACTATACCAAAAAAGGTACCATTGAAAAAAACTAGAAAACTGTCTGACAATCACGCTTTACTTATGCTAAAACTGGATGTTTCAACTTCAGTTTGGTCGAGATGATAAATTCCGATTTTTCCGGAAACTAGGCTCATAAGAAGCGCCTTATGGTGTAGATTTCAAATATGCATTATTCATATAAGGTTACGACCTTTTCATTCTAAGCCAGCGATTTAGCCGCGATCCTATCCTGTGTGTATAGCAGCAGCCCCCGTTATTTCTGTGTCGAACTTGCCGGATACTAGTATGTAACAGTACTAATTATCGGATTGGATATGGCCAGGGGACAGTACAACAATGATGTTCAGTAACATGACTGAAGCAACAGACAACAATAATCCAATTCTACATTTAACTCATTTATGCTTGTATCAACCAATTTGGAGTAAATCATTAATGCTTGTATCAACCAATTTGGAGTAAATCATTAATGCTTGTACAGTGTATCAACCAAATGGGGATAAAATCATTAATGCTTGTATCAACCAATTGGGAGTAAATTGTTTAGGAGACCGTGGTACTCAGTATCTTATACTGTAACTTCACGTGTTACCGTCAGTGAGTTAATTAACATCAGTTTCATTATACACCTAATACATTATGAGTGTCATTAGTAAGCCGAACTGTTTACAGTACCAATCGCTTAAGAAATAAATAATTACCGCGAATTTAAGGGAACGTTTTGATACATCTTGCAATTTATCAACTGAAGTTGAGTCCCTTTACTATAAGTTTCATTATACACCTAATACATTACCAGTTTAATTAGTTGGCTGAACTGTTTAAAGTACCAATTGTTTAAGAATAAATTTAATTATGTTAAAGATGCTAATTTAACTTAGTGTCTAGTCTTTCTTACTTAGTTACCCGCAAGTTTCGTAGAAATGAACAATTCCTACGTAAACTAGCAATTCGATATATAATTTCAACAATTGGGTTTTTGATTGTTTCATTGGTTTATGTGTGGGCATTGCTCAGAGTAGTTGTGTTGTGGTGTTTCTGATTTCTGTGCTCGGTTGGTTAGGTTGAGTGCTACATTCCCTGTCCCTTTCCTCATACCTTTTTTTCAAGAAAGTGTGCGCTGTGTTTTTATTCAAATGTCCTGATTATAATTATGATACTGATGATAGTGTACACATATACATGTATTGTCAATTTATTATCTTCTAAAAAAACTTACCTTAAAGTAAATAAATGTGCCTTATGGTTTCTGCATCATACATTGTATATGAAATAAATCCAATATTATGTTTAAATTTTAATCCTATACACAAGATAGCAAAGTCGCCATGGAAGAATCTGATATGTCGGAGAATTAAAACGACACTCACTCACGCTAGTACTTGTATGTAACATTTGTAAAAATAATACATTCATCCATTTCTACTCTTCAGAGTCTGCCGCAAGGCAAATGCGTTTTTGATATTTGATCAAGTCTCTAAAGTGTCATCAACTGAGTGATGATAAATTGTAGTTTGAACATGCGATGGTTGATATATTGTAGGTAATGGATGCGCACCTAGATTGGAAATAAAAGTCATTGAACAAAAAGCCATACATGTACACAATTCTTCATATTGTCATTTGAGATAGTTGTTAATAACTCATCGACAAATGTCATTAATTATATTCCATACAGATAATATAGCAGACGAGTACACTGTCAATAACCAATATAACATGCTGCATCACAACATTCCTGTATTTCGTTTCCAAACAAAAACTCGATATATGAAAAAGCACTTTAGTCAAAGCACTTGTGATTGGATAAACAAGGAATTATATCGCTGGCTTAGAATGCGAAGGTCGTAAAAAGTACTTACGACCTTAAAAGACTCATACATATTTCAAATCTGCATCACAAGACGCTTCTTATGAGCCTATTTGTATAATAATTGGAACTTGTCATGTTGACCAAACTGAAGTTAAAACAGCTTGTTTTACCATAAGCAACGAGTAAATTTCTGACAGTTTTTTCTTGTTCTCTAAACATATTGACTTTGTACTTACGACCTTTTCATTCTAAGCCAGCGATATGTTATGTGCTATTTTTACTGTTGCAACTTATGCTCAGTATGCTGGGAGAAAAAAAGTTGTCACTATGCTTTCGTGATCACTCTTCTGTCTGTCCGTCCGTCAACAATTTCTTCAAATGATTTTTCGCCTGAACCACTGGTCCAAATTTTATAAAACTTTACAGGAATGTTCCTTGGGTGTTCCTAATGTTCCAAATGGTTCTAGTCTGTTAAATAATGTGGTAATTTGGGCCTAAGGGGGTGGGAGGGTGTTAGGGTAAATGCAATCTTCTTGTATTAAACCACTAGGTCCAAGGTTTTGATATTTGGTACGTAGCATCATCGAGTGCTGCTCTACCTAGATTGCTCAAATTATGCCCTAGGGATCACCAGTTTTACAGTGGTTAAAGCGATTGTCGTCTAATCTGGCGAACAGTGTTCAAATCCAGGTGAAGGCTTATTAATTACTATGTAAAATAAGTTTAGCAAATCTGAGTATAATTATTATTTTAGTGATGATCGCTCCAGAACATGCTGGTTACTAACGTCATCAAACTGACGTTTTCATCACCAAGACTATCCAGCATTTGCTTCAGTACGAGATACGACCGGTAAGCGTGACATCCAATCAATTGTACGTGTGCAATGGATACGTGTGATGATTGGCGTGTGTCATTCAGGTTGAACAAATCTCTGACGTGAACATTCTGGTTAATTTAACAGAAATTCATAGATTAAAAGCTTCCACTCAGCAAAATTTCTAATTGGTCACTTTTAAACTCAAGTATTTTTGTACATAATAATTGAGAAATATATTTAGGGTACATAACTCATTCGGCTTTACAATATTATTCAAATTTAGATCGTGTTTTACATAGCTTCGTAGTATCCTGTTCTGAGTTATGGCCCATTGTATACAAAACAGTTTTTATGTTTAATGCAAAACCTGTCAGTGGAAATGTGATAAACTGTTAAAATATAAACCAATTTGTGATCGCCAAAATAGAAAAACAACCAATATTGGTAAAAAAAATTGGGCGTTGAAAAGATAAACAGCTTTGAAGTTGAAGTTGAAAATTCTGAAATTACCTCCCTTTTAATTGAAAATAGAACAACATTAAATCCTCAAAATAATGAGACCCACAAGCGATAGATGAGTCAAGCTTTGTACATTCTTTCTTTCATTAATTATCTTTTTTGTGCTTCAATTATGGCAAGCTATCAGTGCGTTTCAACTTTAGAGGCGACATTGATTTCCTATGGCGAATTACATTGTAACTGTCAGAAATCCAGATAAATCTTAAAAGTCCATGCTTTTCATTTCATTCCACCGCCTCAACCATACAACCTTCTGGAGTAAAACTTTGCATATAAATTAATTAATGCCTACTCGTCCATATGAGATGATGGCTTATTAGGTTTTATGTTTTAAAATAGGGATGTTTACAGATGCATTTATTGATATTTTATGAGATTTTTGGTTCTGGGGGTTGTTGTTTAGTATTTCCAATAATTGAGCGTGAGAATAGTAGAATCTGCATCAATTTTTTAAGTTTGTGTTGTTTACACATTCGTTTTACGTTTGCTATTGACAGAATATATTGTGAAAAGTCATTGACTGACATTTCAGCAATATGTTAGGTGACAAATTAGAAATTGTGTTCAGTGTATTGAAGATACATTGAATGAATCACGCCACGTTTCATAGGTTGTGCTGCATTTGCGTTCATGAGGTTGGTCAATTACACATTCTGTGCATTATACGAATGCATATCTCTAGGGGTACCCGCAAAACTGTAGTAACTACATAGAATTAAAGAAGGACTTACTACAGTCTTGCGGGTACCCCTCGATCTGTATACTTTTCACAGTTGAACTCGATTAACAACAATGAATTCATATAAGTAACTACAAAAAATCATGATGGTGTGACGCTAAATAAGAAAATCTTAGCAAAGTCCTCTGGGACAACCCTCGTATATGCACATATCGATGGCTTAGTATTAGAAGGTCGTAACTACCAAATCGATATTTTGAGAAAACACGGAAAAACTGTCTGACATTTACTCTTTACTTATGGTTAAACAAACTTTTACAACTTCATTTTGGTCAACATGACAAGTTCAGATTTTTATGAAAATGGGCTCATAAGAAGCGCCTTGTGATGCTTATTCTAAATATATATGAATCTTAAAGGTTTTAAGTGGCACTTACGACCTTCTAATTCTAAGCCATCGATATGATATTGAAATGAATGAATACCTTATCCAACTAGTTGTATTATTAATCAGTCGAATGACCTGTCAATATAGGTCTACCATGACCTCTCGTTAATGACCCCTTTAGAGATAGAATACAGAAAGTTTTTACAAGTAACGCCTCGAAGCTTTGTGTAGAGAACACTTGGATATCTGTGGATATTTATGTTTGGTTTATTGACCAATTTTGTAATTCTTCTTCTTCCTCTTCTCATGATGGGATTAAGGAGATATCTCGATCTTCCGCTGACGATTACCAGCCAGTAAGGTTTTCTTAGAGCGGGGAATATAACTGGATATTTAATTAAGAAGTTTAAAATCCCGTATACAGTCGCCCACATGCAAATACTTGTGGCATAAGTTCACTTTTTTCGTCAATTTAGGATTTTTGCGGTTTCAATAGTGGCATTTATGGAACAAAACAATCGCTCTTGGAATTTACAGACATCCATTTTTGGCACCAATCAGTATTTACTTTTTATCTTGAGCTGAATCGCTAGTTGGTTAGATTCAAACATGTCACTAGAGATTATTTCACAATCTGGGTGTGTCATCATTTTTGTGTAAAAAGAATGTTAGGTTTACAAAAAAAGTGATAGACACGTGCAGTCGAAATCTTTGTCATAACCATTGTCTCACGTTTATCATTACAAGTATCAAAGCTGAATGAATCCTTATGAACGCATTTGTATACTTATTATATTTATTATGTCCGAAGCAACAACATACTATTAGTTCGAAAAATCAGATAATCTAGTATTGATTGCAGCAATCGATTGCAGGGAATGCAGCCATCACCACAATCATTACAGCATAGAAAACAGACATAATACTGACCACAACCACTCGACATATGCACAGCAAAACCTGTCAAAATTAAAAGACTGTATATTGTATACATGTACTTTTGACTGGTCGATTAAAACATGTTTGACTCTGCAGCTCTAATAACATGTATCACCAAAACATGAATTTGTGCAAATGAAACTTTCCTTTTTCTGAGTATTTTTCCTGATTTCTGTCTAAACATCACGTGACAATTTTGTCATGAGGGAGAAAATGTAAATACATGTAGTGTAGGAAAATCTCATCAACTAGGACATTATCGGTCTTATTTTTCCACAGAGAGTATCCAAACCTCTAACACCAAACAAACCATCAGCTATCAAACGGCTTCCCCGGAGACTTGATCTGAGAGCAGTATTAACATTATTAATCCTGTAAATGAAACCTTAGTATTCACACCGAAGGCGCATTTTTACGTTGAATGACATTGGAGATTTAGAGGATTGTAACAAAATAAGACTTGTGTGCACGAAGTGTAAAATATGCTATGGATTTAAGGAGCAACACCAGCATTCACGTACAATCCCGGACTTCACCGTCACTCACTGACTATCAATATAGGTCTAACATGACCACTCATTAATGACCCCTTTATAGATAGAATACAAAGTCTTTACCAGTAACGCCTCTAAGCTTTGTGTAGATCCATAGGTCCATTGCAGAACACTTGGATATCTGTGGATATTTATGTTTGGTTTGTTGACCAATTTTGTAATTCTTCTTCTTCCTCTTCACATGATGGGATTAAGGAGATATCTCGATCTTCCGCTGAAGATTACCAGCCCTTAAGGTTTTGTTGGAGCGGGGAAAATAACTGGATATTTAATTAAGAAGTTTAAAATCCCGTATACAGTCGCCCACATGCAAATACTGGTGGCATAAGTTCACTTTTTCGTCTATTTAGAATTTTTGCGGTTTCAATTGTGGCATTTATAGAACTAAACAATCGCTCTTGGAATTTACAGACATCCATTTTTGACACCAATCAGTATTTACTTTTTATCTTGAGCTGAATCGCTAGTTGGTTAAATTTAAACATGTCACTAGAGATTATTTCACAATCTGGGTGTGTCATCATTTTTGTGCAAAAAGAATGTTAGGTTACCAAAAGAAGTGATAGACACGTGCAGTCGAAATCTTTGTCATAACCATTGTCTTACGTGTATCATCCTTATGAACACATTTTATACTTAGTAACAAATATACGCTGCCGTTATTCGGTTAACCGGTTAACCGTTCGGAAGGTTAAACGGTTAACCGGTAAGCAATTTTGAGTTACATCCCTACTTCTTATACTTATTATGTCCGAGGCAACAACAAACTATTAGTTCGAAAAACAGATATAGTTCGATTTCGAGCATTGAGCCGTGACTGCACTTTAAAAGTTTAATCCACTCGCCGATAAAGATTGACGTGGGATTGACTATTCAGATAAGTATAACACACATTAGTAAGTAGCATATCTTTAAATCATGACTATTGAAATCAATAAATCACGGGTTACCCACCCAAATAGCCTCGTCTAAAAGGTCATGGCTCAGGATTCAAAATTAAACTATAATCAAGTATTGATTGAAGCAATCGATTGCAGGGAATGCAGCAATCACCTCAATCATTAGAGCACAGAAAACATAAATACATGTAATACTGACCAGAACCACACGACTTATGCACAGCCCCAAACAAAACCTGTCAAAATTGAAAGACTGTGTACTTTTGACTGGACGATTAAAACATGTTTGACTCTGCATCTCTAACAACATGTATCATCATAACGTGAATTCGTGCAAATGAAACTTTCGTTTTCCTGAGTAATTGTCCTGATTTCTATATAAACATCATGTGACAATTTTGTCATGAGGGAGAAAATGTAAATACATGTAGTGTAGGAAAATCTCATAAACTAGGATATTATCGGTCTTATTTTTCCACAGAGAGTATCTAAACCTCTAACACCAAACAAACCATCAGCTATCAAACGGCTTCCCCGGAGACTTGATCTGGGAGCAGTATTAACATTATTAATCCTGTAAATGAAACCTTAGTATTCACACCGAAGGCGCATTTTTACGTTGAATGACATTGGAGATTTAGAGGATTGTAACAAAATAAGACTTGTGTGCACGAAGTGTAAAATATGCAATGGATGTAAAGAGCAACACCAGCATTCACGGACACTCACCTACAATCACCGACACTCACCTACAATCACAGACACTCACTGACAATCACCGACAATCACCGACACTCACTGACAATCACCGACAATCACCGACACTCACTGACAATCACCGACAATCACCGGCAATCACCGACAATCACCGACACTCACTGACAATCACCGACAATCACCGACACTCACTGACAATCACCGACAATCACCTACAATCACCGACACTCACCTACAATCACCGACACTCACCTACAATCACCGACACTCACTGACAATCACCGACAATCACCGACACTCACTGACAATCACCGACACTCACTGACAATCACCGACAATCACCGGCAATCACCGACAATCACCGACACTCACTGACAATCACCGACAATCACCGACACTCAACGGCAATCACCGAAAATCACCGACACTCACCGGTAATCACCGACAATCACCGACACTCACTAACAATCACCGACAATCACCGACACTCACCGGCAATCACCGAAAATCACCGACACTCACCGGTAATCACCGAAAATCACCGACACTCACCGGTAATCACCGAAAATCACCGACACTCACCGAAAATCACCGACACTCACCGGTAATCACTGGTTTTCATCGCCTCACAACCACCAGCGTACATAGCCCTTACAACATCCGTGTTTGGTTTGAAGGTTTCTTGTACCTAAGCAATTCTATCACAAACGACAGTTTTTACTTCCCCAATTTTCATCCATTCAATATACCCGGTAGTACATATTTGAATGAATGAAACATTGGGGAATAATATAATCATTATTATCATTGTATCGAATGAATGAGTGCGGATATTGTACTCTGTTTTTTTGTGATATAATTTCTTAGACATGTGATTAATTGTAAATGTATAAAACTATAATATGAATAAAACCCAAGGGAAGGAACTCTGTTTTGTCCAAATTATAAGGCTATTAGAGTTACCTATAGTATAGCATGTTTAAACACTTTTATGTAGATCTGTCATTCATATCGACATTTTACTGCGGGAAACCCCAGTGATGGATTTACTTACATGGACCATATTTTAAGTCCTACCATTTTATACATACATGTATCAACAAGCAGATCCTTTCTCCACAGCTGAGTCACGCGAGCAAAAAACGAGTGCCAGCGAACCACAACCAAAAGCATAATAGTCGACCATTAAAGAGCATTTGTCTATTTTTATTCCGTGGTATTTTGAGAATTTTGGAATGTGTCTATTCTGTGAATGAACGTAACTGTGCGTATAAATTCATACACGCTGGAAAACACCTGTCTATATATTGAAGAGCTCCTGAAAACACCTAATGATTTTTGAGGGGTGGTTTAAAAATGTCATTGTAAGAGTAACCGGAAGACGAAATTCACACAATTTATGGTTTTGAAACGTTCATATTACAGTAAAGACAAATGTAGCGTGTGCTTATTTTCACTATTTTCACTATTTTGTCTTTGATAATAATATTTATCGACCTTACTTTCAGCTAGCCTAAATATTTTGCGTCTGTCGGTTGAACAACACCTTTCAAAGCCCTGCTCCGGACAATATTCCCATCGGGAGCCGTGACCATATCCGTCTGTTATGTTTCGTTCCCTATATTATACGTTCGGACTATTCGTACCCTATCTTATACGGGCGCACTATTCGTACCCTATCTTATACGTTCGCACTATTCGTACCCTTCCCGGTTGGTTCATATTTTATATATGCAGTCGTAGATATTTGGAAATGGTCTTCCAGTGTTCTACTAGGTCGCTGAGTCAAATTATGCGGGGTTATTATTTTGTCAATGGGTTCGCAGCGTGGTAGGTGTTTGAGTGTCTTGTTTTGTCGCTCGATTTCGCAGTGTTTGGCATGGTATTTGGGGTCATCCGGGATCAGTAACTAGGTCAAGTCATAGTAATGCCGTGTTCCATCACTTGTGATCAGTCACCGTTGAGCCATATATTAATGAAACTTCAGGGTATTGAGCTTTTTGACCGCTGGGAGTTGGGTATTTTATTTTCTCGTTCGGTAATATGTCTGGGCATTGTTCCGTGTATTTGTATGAAGTGATGTTTTTTTATGTTTTTCTATGCCTGTCTGTTTAAGTAGAGTGCTGTCTTCTATGACCGATTTTCTCATATCTTTTTCATGTGATATGGTGTTCGTTGCCTAAGCAAAGCACTACGTAGCGTTTTCAAAGGGAGGTTATCCATGCCTTATATATTTAACTGAACGGGAGGTAACAGAGCGAAGGCACTAGGTAGCGATTTGCTTAGGCAACGAATACATGGTTACCAAATAAACATTGTTTTATAATTGTATATGCCATGAGGACTATCTTTTGAAAATCTATCAATATCACATAAAATGACAATACATTTATTCAAAGATGACTTCAAAGATTTCACACAATTATAATCTTTAGTTTGCCCGTTTCTGTCATGATAATTGGAGATTTAACATGTGAGCACTGTCCCATGATAGTATACACTTATCGCATGGATGTCCTGTTAATACAAACGAGTGACATACTATTGACGAGAACGAATATCCAACAAATATATTATATTTCATACATCCAACTATAGTACAGTCCAGTTAGGATAAAAATCCAGTGACGCAGTGGAACATTCCACTAGTACGGTATTAAAACAAGTATAAAGGCTTATGCAAACAGTTCAATATCAAACTAAACTCTACCTATTTAAGCAATGGTTTTAATATTTTGGGTACACATAAACGATGACGTCACCGTCAATTTATCCTAACTGGACTGTACGCCCAGGATAATGTGCTGTTTACAAACATTGACCGGATTGATCTACTGTGGCAGAATTGGTTGCTAAGATAAACACATACGGTCAACTTTATATAACATAACACTGATAAATCATACACGCTTGATTTGCCAACCTACATGGAATGTTCTATATTTTCCCGCCTTTCTCGTTATCGTGGGCGGAATATATCCACAAATGTATATGGCGAACGCTTATCGTTTTTGCTACGGAGGTACACGTGATCATGTGTCGATACATGATTGGCTAATTATGAATTGACGGGCGTTCGTGCACAAATTTAAGGAGGCATTTTAAACGAATATAATAAACCAGTCTTACTATAAATTAGCAATAATTTTCAACACAGTAGTTCAAGACTACGCTTTTTATAGCTTCGTTTCTGGGAATTGTTATCCTCAATTCTCCAATGTCCCTTAATTGTTCAGAAGAGTGATTAACAATTCGTTTTTATTTTTAAGCAAACAGACCATTCATCCACAAATGAGCAAATTTTGCTAATTACGTTTGCCTGTTTAATTATTCCATCTAGCTTTATAACACTATTTTCGACATCAAACATAACATCATATTTTATGGATGAAGTTTTGAAGTTCCTCCCCAGTGAAATATATTTGCATGAATCATAAACTATCACCATGCATCGTCGTATTTCAATTTCATAAACATGATTTTAGTTTAATTACATGGTAGTTATAAACTATATTGCTTTTTCTTTTTTATAGTGGTTTTTACAGCTTTAAGGACACACACACATAATTACGAAACTACAAAAAAGAGCCAGCCACAAGAACAAGTAAAATCAGGTTCAAAGTGACTGTTTCAAGAATGAAATTGGCTGACGTTTGACAATAGATGTGTCTACCACATAGGACCAATGGTCTGTTAAACATGCACGCAAACATAGGATAGTGCCACCCTATATCGCTGGCTTAGAATGAAAAGGTCGTAACCAAAAAATCAATATTTTGGGAAAACAAGCAAAAACTGTCTGAAAATTGCTCTTTACTTATGGTAAAATAAGCTGTTTCAACCTCAGTTTGGTCAGCATGACAATTTCCGATTTTCATGAAAATAGGCTCATAAGAAGCCCCTTATGATTTATATTTGAAATATGCATCATTCTTATAAGGTCGTAAGTAGTAGTTACGACCTTCTAATTCAAAGCCAGCGATATGTCGGAAAGTCTCCTCAAATAACACTAATCATAATATCCGTTCTGTAGCGCCAAATTATCTTGTGACACATTTAACTATGTAAACACACGAGTGTGTAATACAATTCCTCTTAAAAATAACTATAAACGACTTGCTAGTAGAATTGTCTTTTGTATATTTTCCCCTTTAGTTTCTTTTTATTGCCATTTTACTGGTTTTCACAGAATAAGAATGACCCCAGCATGTTTGCCAATGCATGCCTGTATAACCGCCTGTGTATTGCCCACTGCGGTATAAAGCATTCAGGTTACAAAGGGAGCACGAGTTGTACCACCAAGCGCCTTTTTTATAGTTGGCACAATTCCGGTGGTAGTTGTCATTATCGCTGTCGCGTGTTGTGAACTGCTGCTGATCATCGAGCTGATTAACGCTGGATGATAAACTGTCACCACAGTCGCCATTATAAGTACCCACTGATAATCTGTACTTGTCAGTCGCCGAATTCAATGAAAAGCTGTCGTATTCGGCAAACGCTGATTGTTTGCTTTGGTCGTCAAACGCTTCTACATCAATACGAAGTGACGATTGGTGTTGTGTTAACAAATACATCGCTTCAAGCCCAAGCCAATATTCCCCCGCAGGGTCACCAAATCCGTTCACGTATTCCGCCCACGTCCGATAGAAGTCCACAGATCCATCATACCTATGCTGAAATACTGTCCAGCCGCCACCAGTCTGATCACACCATGCTCTGGCTGTTGTTCCATTTGACAAGCGTATGTTGTATACACCATCGTCTTCATGTCCAACCTGAAGCCATTGCAGACAATCTTCAGCGCCAACATCAAGAACATTATCCATATCGCAGTAAGTATCTTGAACAGTCCCCCCAATCGGTTTGACTGTGTATACGGCATTGGTCCTGTAACCATGGTGATACAGAACGAAACAGTTCTCTTTGTGTGGTTGAACATCATACTTGAGAGTAGAGGAATTTGTAGATACCTGAAAGACGGGGAAGTGAAGCCTCTTACAAAATAGGTACAGTGAAGTTCCGCTAATAAGACCAGTCAAAAAGGTGGTCTTAATAGTGAAACGGTCTTATTAGCGGACTTTTTGTGTTCTAAATTTGATACTTTGGGACCATATACAGTAGAAACTCCCTAATCCGAACTCCCTCCGGACTGCCCAAAAATTTCGGATTGGAGAGGATTTCGGATTAGAGAGGTTTTTATTATTTCAGTGTCTAACTGTTACCAAAATAATCTACTAGTATATATATTGAAAACTACAGGAGCTGTAGTATACATGTATTCCTATATATTATTGGGCTGTATTTCCTTGGCCATAATAAATAAGTTACAATAATATTATACTAAAATAAGTTTGTAATCAAATTATTTATTTCTTAATAAAAACTTAATATAAACTTTCGAAATCAATTGCGTTTTCCTAATTACATTGCGTTATACCCACTGTTTCACCATGGCCACTTACAATTCAAGCTGAGTCCATGTATAGAAAATGACATGTTAGTTGTGTAAAGGTGTTAAAAGTCATGTACATTGTACCATACTTTTCAATTATATTGATAGATATAAAGGGGTAATTCTGCATCAATAGACAATAGGTTGTTAACAAAGTGTCACCTTTTATGGTACAAACAGAAACAATGGAATGTATTGTCACCAGTCAGTTATGGTGCACTCTGTTGAAATATTTGACAATTTAATATACAGTCCGGTACAAATTTTTGAATTTCGGATTACGGAGTTCAATTTATGAACAAAATACCAATTCCGGACTGAAATCTTAGTTCGGATTAGAGAGGATTTCGGATTGGAGAGGTTTCGGATTGCAGAGTTTTTTTCATGAAGCATTATATAAGAATATAGAAGGAAAAAAATTGGGACCTTGAAAAATTTTCGGATTGTGGAGGATTTCGGATTAGAGAGGTTTCGGATTAGGGAGTTTTTACTGTACTGGCAAAAATCTGCATGATTTCAAAATAACCAAAGCGGTCTTATTAGCAGAACTTTACTATAAAAGGAACTAAGCCAGGGGAGGCTGCACTCAACCCAACAAGCCAAGCATAGAAATCATAAACACCACGACACAACTACACTGAGCAATGCCCAAGTTGCAACATGTTGTTAGTTATCATACATCACCTACAGCCAGCAAACATCATTAAAATGTTTAAGATCAGATGGAGTGATATACAAATAGAAGGACAGACGACAGGGGCTGCACAAACAGAAGGCCACGGAATGCCCTGTAAGACACGCGTAAACATAAAATATCAGACAATGCCTAACGCAAACCCGAACAAGGAGAACCCGTATGAAATGCCAAGTTTAACGTTAACAAAATTCCTGATTTTTAAGGACGTCTCCATTGTTTAGCTTAATCGAGAAAACTACTAGTAATCATTTGTGAAAACTGGGTCTGTAATTCATCCAATGTCTCTATACTACGACGTGTATCACAAAAATGCTCAATAACTGAAGGACAAAGAAATCGTGTTTAGAATGCCGAGCATAACCTGTATTTTCCAGTCAGTTTTCTACTGAAATATGGCCGGCATATATGCATGTGCTTCTATCCGGGGCGTCAGATAAGACGGCAAGCGCACTAACCACTGAGCTATAGTTCAATTTTGAACCCTGAGTCATGACCCTTTAGACCAGTCTATTTGTGTGGGTAACCCGTGAGTTATTGGTTTCAATAGTCATGATTTAAAGATATGCTACTTACTAATGTGTGTCATACTGTTACATATCTGAATAGTCAATCCCACGCCAATCTTTATCGGCGAATGGATTAAACTTTAGAAGTGCAGTCACGGCTCAATGCTCCAAATCGAACTATACAGAGACACATCACAAAGAAAACATACTTACACGAACAGATGAAATCAAGCTACCATATATTATATCGCTGGAACCATCGTCTGTCGGATCTCCAGGTGTGAGTCTTGTGTCAATGCCATTGTTACAATAGCATACCTCTTCGTTCTTGTTATAATAAAACGAAGGTCGCTCATTGTTTCCGCAAAACCGCGCGCATGATGAAACTGAATCAGCGTGTGTCACTTCCGAAACAAGTGCTTCGTCTATTGCCATTGAACTCGGAAGCGAAGTAAGCTTGAAATACGATTGAATATATTTGTTCTTCCATTCTAACCCAAGAATATCTTCAAAATATAACAAGCTTGCTACAAGACACACTTTACAACAGAACTCAAATTTCGATCTTCCAATCATCTCGTGTTTTTGTTATGATGATATAACGCATGAAGTTGTTTATTTATTTCTAAAATAAAATCCCTGATGAACACATATTTTTAAATAAAAGTCGAAATATTAAAAGAGCCTGTCTAGAGTTTAATAAAGCTATTTAAAAAAAAAATATATCTCGTAGGATTTGTATATTCAACACAAGTGTTTTCATTGCCAACACATTATCACGGTCTGTATCCGAATAATGACTGCTAGGTCGGATAATAGCTGGCTGGATGATAATGATTGGCTAGGGCCCTAAATATCGACAATAGAGACGCAAGTTTATACGAAATTACTGTTTTACTATGATCCAAGGCGTACATTTTTCTGTCACTATTGATATACCAATGATTTATCAATACAACTGTATTTTTACCCTCAGAAATATCCATGGGAAAGGGTAGAAAAATGACAAAACATCACCCAAAGTAAGCGATATTAACAGAAAACTGTTATATTTTTGCTTCGTACTTGATAATTCAACATTTGTTGTATACACTATATCAACGAAAAATAAAGACAAAGTATTGACAATAAATATGCCACCTCTCTTACCTCTCTAACATAAGCAATAAAGCCAAAGTGCAAGGTGTCTGTGATGAAGTGGATAATAGCGGCTACTTGGTATTTATAATTGGATAAGTATCTGGTTGTTGACGGATAATAGGCAGGCTTACTGTATTTTATATTAATGTGATAGTAATAATGGAAAATATTTATAAATATAGCGCTTTATATAACAAGCATCTAAAGCGCTTAGCACGCGAAAGTCGTGATTATCACTGATATGCAATTTTGAACAGATGTATTTTCAATGTTTTATGAAAGACTGTCAGAGAGTCAATGTGTTTCATATCCACAGAAGTACCGTTCCATAAGGTGGCACACATTTGTCGAACCGCATTTCACCGTAATTATTGGTTCTTATTTTAGTAATGTTTAGCATAGCAGTGTCTGATCTTAAAGACCTTATTGACTGGTATTTACTAGTCATCTCATTCATTTTAATGCTGACATTGGTGCTCGTATAAAATATTAACATATCTTTGCTTTTTCTAAGCTACTTACTTCTTTATAAACTGTATAAAAACCAATAGTATATGCATTTATATTGTATATATGCTCCACTTTAATACACTGGGTACACCCTCTATTTTAAAAACTGGATAAACCGTTACTTGGGACGGGTGACTTTTGGTTTGGACGGTGTAAATATCTGATTTTCTATCTAACAACTTTATGACCAAAAGACCTCAACTAGCGCACTAGTTGCCACGTATAGATTGCCATCATTTTCTTTTAAACGATTCCCCAATTAAACAAAATAGCCGGTACCATTTTTTTTATTTGAGAATTTAAATTTTGTAACGGCTATTTTATTTAATCCGGGAATCTTTTCAAAGAAATTGATAACAACCTGAACGTGGCATCACTTAAGGCATACGGTGCACTAGTTGAGGTTTATGGATCACAAGTTAGTAGATAGAAAATCTTTATTTACCTAATCACCCGTCCGAAGTAACGGGTTTCCCAGCTCTAAAATAGACGGTGTACCCAGTGTAATATAATAAGATAAAAATTATAATAATCTGATAGATATAATTATAATTAATATATACAGAATATAATTTATTTACGATATGCTTAGCCCTAAATAGCACGAATGTGTTCGCTGACCACTGCAGTGGTACACTTAGCCTGAACACATTCATTTATGCATAACACAATTTATAATATATTATAGTGACTCTCCTTTATGTCAAATCAGAAATCAACATAAATATGGACTCGAGACAGTGTTAAACATAATCAAACATAATTGCTTACGTTCCTCATATGCAGCATAAAGTAGGTCACTGACATTACCAGAGGAAATTCGTTTGCAATACTTAAGTAAATTACATATAGATCTAACATCTACATAAATGGGACATTTTAAAATCTCACCACACACAGCTTCATTGGTTGCTTTTTGTGAACACAAAGAACCCTTTTCTTTAAAATTTAAATGCAACTTATCACTGTTCATTTTTTCAAAATATTTTAATATTTAGTAATCTGGTTTTCTCAAAATAGCATTACCAGTATTAGGGCTTCCCCTGATCTCACTCTCATATAACAAGAATTAGTTTAGATATATATTAATATGTAATAAAAAAGATGTCAAATACAATCAACATTCACTCAATCTCACTAAAGTGGGACAA
Source organism: Spisula subtruncata (assembly GCA_963678985.1). Classification (NCBI taxonomy): domain Eukaryota; kingdom Metazoa; phylum Mollusca; class Bivalvia; order Venerida; family Mactridae; genus Spisula; species Spisula subtruncata. Next base: position 47,239,888 of record OY787666.1, read on the forward strand.
ATGCCAAATAAAAAGTTGGATTTATCAACTTGAGCAATTGGACATTAGCTGTACAATTTTGGTACCATACGTGTGTGTGCATTTTAAATCTGAAGTTTCACCAGTACAAGTGTCATACTTTTTGAGATATAAGCGTTTGAAATATAGAGTACTAACACATTTTCAGAGCAATGTACGAGTCATGTTTAAAAATATATGTTATTAATATAGGTCCAGAAACAACCATTGATTATACATCTTTTGAATTTTAACCAAGATGATATATGTGACTATAGGAATCATACAATAATAGGCATGTCAGAATATGTAACAAGCTAAAAAACACTAATACAGGTTTCAATAATAGAAGACAAATTGTAACTTTATTGTACAAGTCACTACACAATAACCGAACATTTGTGTTGAAATGAACATGATCATAAATTTTAGAATGAATGGTTATGTTCATTTATAAGAGATATAAAAACGATATCATGTGATATGTCTTGTTGGATTTTGTTTCACATCTCGGACTCATAAAATTGTCCCGAATCTTGTTTACTTTTGTCCCGTATATTGTTAAGTAATATAAATATGTCTGGCATAAAAATTAAGGACGAGTGTCTGTCCTAAATATTTGAATTGATAATCTATTGACATTGTACCAAAGTGAAGACTTCAGCAGTACAAGAAACTGTATTAAACACCTATTGGTATATTGTTTATAAACGACACGTGAATAATAGATTGATATATAGAACTTCGAAATTGTCACATGTTTATATGTAGTTGTTGTTTTAAATTGTTCCATCAGCGTGACATCTCACTAGGTAGGCTTGCTTTTTACACAATCGTTACATGTGCATATAACGTTAGCTACATAATAATTTTGTCAAGATGAGCTTAACTTGGATGTCCCGAATCTTGTTAAAATTTAAAGTTCACATTTCTACTTAGTCGAAACATCCATTTCCAGACCTGTACCAATACTCTCTCATGTATCATGTTGCATCATTATCTATACTGAACATACGTTGACTTTTCGCTGTAGGTTTCGGGATATCATTGCTTTTATTACATTCATTTCTACTATTTAATCTTATCTTGTATTTTTACTAAGCCATTTGAATCGGCCTTGAACTTTGCTGCATTCTTCCGTGCAATTGATCTCAACTTCATCATCATCTTTGTAATGTCTTCTATTTGACTAATATAGCAAATGTTGTCATACTCTATGTAATCATATTTAATCGTCTTGTTTCTACATCGTATCTCTACGGCATACATGAATTATGCTTCTCTGTTTTCTAAACTTTGCTATCAACAGCTTCTATTTTATTGTCTTTTTCAGTTTCTGTCTCTTTCTCCGCATCAATTACTTTTGGTTAGCTTTTGCTTCGTCCACAAACAATGTCTTGAGAAAATCCCACACTTGTAGACTTCTCAACACGAAGCGTTTGTCTGTGTTAGAAACGTCAGAACTTTGCCCTAAACATTGAGATGTCTAAAAAATACAAGTTGCCATCTATTACTAGTCCAGATAAGTTTATGGATATGTATGAGACTCAGGAAGCCGTCGAAAATGATTCTAAATGGATTGAAATACACAACTGTTAGATACCAAGATTGGAAGAGACAAACAAATGAAAGATAGAAACAAGAAAATGTTGAATGTCACACGTTATATGTTTTGTCAGTCTGATTAATTCCATGATCTTTTAATAGATTATCAGTTTCACTATTTGAAGTAAGTACTTCCTTGTCATGTGTTTGTTTGTGTTAAAAAAAGGTATGAGAAAATCCGACAGGGAAGGTAGCACTCAACCCAAACCCAACCCAAGTCTATTAAGCTTATTGTGTGTGGAATTCTATTTTCTTTTCAAGGACTCGTTCTCTTCTTCTAACCTTTCATTCTTTATGTATTGCTTTGCCAGAGCTTTTGAAACCCCTTTTCTCCCACGTGATATTCGATTTGTAAGCTCAGGTGTATTAAATTTCATTTTAACTTTTAATGGACAAGGATTATCAATGTTTGTAGTGCTGCTTACACCATTATTGTCACTTGTTGAAGTAGATGTTTCTTGATCACTCTGAACTATTTCTTGGTTAACTTCAGCTAGTTTATGTTTCTTCCTGAATGTAACACAGTGCCTTTTATTCAAATCACGCTTGTGTTTCAACTCTTCAGCACTAAGTTGTGATACAGGTACACGTAAAGCCTTTATTCTCTCCCTTTCCATTCGAGTCCATTGGTCACCTAGGAGCTGCTTCTTCCTTGCTCGGTATTCTTTCATCATCTGTGACTTTGATTTTGCCATTCTGCAAAATAGGTTTAAATATATTATGTAAATTGTAAAGTCATTAAAATGCTCTTGTTTCATGTATAATATATGACCAACAGACAGACAAATGGACGGGCGTACAGACGGACAGACAAACATACCACTGACGGCATTTAGCTTTAAAAGATGTAAATGCATTTGTCTTAAAACTTATAAGCTCAAAATATGTCCCTCTCAATAGGGAATATCGTAAACAGTCACATGAATGTGCAGCAATGTTCGGGACAAACTGCTGCAAGGTTCGGGACATTTTTGAAACGTTCTCTTTTAACCAACTACAAACTTCGTCAAATTAATATTTATGCCATCTATTTTACTATTATACATGCGTAGAACATATTTATTTACTGAAATATGTGCACAAAAGACAAATAGTCTATATTTTATTATTGCATGGTACCTCTCTTCGGGTATAAACATAATTTCAAATGAAATAAATATAATGATAGACCACAAACACACGTTTCAATATATTGATGAAACATCCACATGGTTCTGGTACTTCAATTACGAAAACACTTCCGTGTATAGCCTACTTGTAAACACACATGCCAAAAAAGCAATGTTCGGGACACATTAACAATGTTCGGGACAAAAAAACAGTGTGTCTATGCGATAAACATGGCAAATACATTGATGCAGTACTTCCGAAGCACAATTTCAATATTGCAAGAATGACATAAAAAGCACCTTTCAAGAACAGGTGCTATCTTTCACTGTAAGAACCATCAACAAATAATATCATGAATAGTATTGATTTTTCACGAAAACATTGAGAATTCGAACAATATGGCGGAATAAAACTTTTCAATTTCGAAAATGAGGCTAAAGACGTCATTGTGCATAACGAAACGAAATAAGCAAAACGAAACAAGAATAATATGGCCCAAAATGCTAGTTTTGTCCCGAATCTTGTGTCCTGAATCTTGTTGAATTTTTTATATTTTTTGTTATAGTAACAACAAAAATTAGAAATTTTGATGATCTTTGTCTTTCAGTACCTAGCATAATACATAGTGTTTGACTAAAAAGTAACAGTATACTTACATTGTGCTTTATAACACCCTGGTATGAGCATAAAGAACCGTCTCGAATCTTGTTTCTTTAAAATTACGCAAAATATTTTAAGACAAACCCTCTGCTTTTCCACACATGTGAACATGACTCCAGGAAAAAACTTTCTCCATCCGGAGGATAACATATAAGTGTTTGTTATATAAGAGGAATTGAATATATGTACAATGGATAAAAACATGTGGGTAAATAATAATTTGGTCTCGAACCTTGTTTTAATTTTGAAGACGTATAAAACTCGGGTAATTTTAAAAAATAGTAGAACTTTCTGACAAAATGGTAATATCTATGGTCATTTTGCACGTTTGAAGTATACAATGTGCACATAAATCTATCGCTTAGGCTTATACACTCATGGTGTGCGTAAGGTAAAACATAAGATTTTTTATGAAGACACGCTGTTTTAGTACTTGTAGTCTTAATGCAACACGTGTGACTTCATAATTCTGCGAGATAGGCAATGTATATTGTGCTTATTTAATGTATATATGATATGTCTACGTTGAAATATATTTAGGATATAATATTTGATACTTAATATTACGTTACACTTGTGTCAATGGTAAAGACACCATTTGTCGCACCTTAGTGAGATTGAGTGCATTATGGAGTTGCGGACAAAACAAATTCTAGCTTTCTAATCCCTTTTTATCAAGATCTTCTTGACAAAATCTTAAAGTACCAGAATATGCAAAAACTATACCATTAAAATGGTATTGTACATTTGAATTATTTCCACTTTTACAAAATTTCATACATGTATTAGTCTTAAGATTTACAAAAAGATGTAATTATTTTCATAATATACAGATAAGTTGTCCAAACAGTTTTATAAGCCTTTTGGTGGTGTATATGAAAGAAAATTAAAGTTCAAAGACTTTCACTTGGTCATCATTTCTATCAAGAATAGAAGGCAATTCAGTTAAAAACAATTATAAAGGATTGGAACTAAGATTTTCCCCTTGACGTAAGTGTCTCACATGTATTGGCACAAAAGACACACATGTATTTGGGCCGTGGAGGAAGCGTTATAATTTTAGTTGGAGTCACATGTCTTTTATTTCTAACACCAATGCTGTTCTTGTTCTGACCTTCCATTTCAGATGGAATGATATCCAAGTAAGTTTTAGTCCTAAAGCCATATTTTCCGGTTACATCGTTTAGTATTAATTCCTTACATTTAAGGCATGTGTTCTTATGTTGAACTTTCAGATGGCAAATAATTTCCAGCAATTGTACTGAAATATAGTTGCAACATATATTTTCTAAGCCATAAGTTATATGACATTGTATAATTCGTAGTTTTGAACACTATCCAAGTAAACGAATAGTAGCCAGCTCATTATCTATTAAAATGTTGTAAGCATCCTGCCATTATCCGTCACATAGCCACCACTATCCACTTCATCACAGACACCTTGCAGAAAAACATGATTTTTGGCTTTATTGCTTATGCTAGAGAGGTAAGAGAGGTGGCATATTAATTGTCAATACTTTGTCTTTATTTTTCATCGATTTAGTGTATACAACAACTGTTGAATTATCAAGTACGAAGCAAAAGTATAACAGTTTTCTGTTAATATCGCTTACTTTGGGTGATGTTTTGTCATTTTTCTACCCTTTCCCATGGATATTTCTGAGGGTAAAAGTACAGTTGTATTGATAAATCATTGGTATATCAACAGTGACAGAAAAATGTACGCCTTGGATCATAGTAAAACAGTAATTTCATATAAACTTGCGTCTCTATTGTCGATATTTAGGGCCCTAGCCAATCATTATCATCCAGCCAGCTCTTATCCGACCTAGCAGTCATTATTCGGATACAGACCGTGATTATATCTATTGCTCACTCAGCGCGCTGAACTGATCTGTCCAATGTTCTACATGTGTAATGACATGTTAGAATAACCATTGGAGATCGTTGTCCGTGACTGATTACGGTGATGCGAGTATACGAGGGGCGTTTCAAAAGTTCCACGAAAACTTCTCTTGCAGTGCCATTTTGTACGACACACTTCAATGCGTTCGATTCATGGTACAATATGTATCATGAATGGTTCTGTGTAAATGCAAAGTTTGAAGTAATTTGAACAAACAACAAACGGTACAGAGCACTTTTCCTGGAACTTTTGAAACACCCCTCGTATGTGTACCGTATAGAGGACTGTTTACACGGTAAAATGTTTGCATTTTCTGCAGGGTTTTCAGTACACGGTGTCTTTTTTATATATACTATTAATTAATCCATTAAATTGTCAACCATTGGGAGGGTCGTCGCTAGAAATTGGAGCGGTATCGCATTTCGTAGCATGGTCTCAAAACAGGTCAAAATCTGCAGCAACATCTCAAAAAATAGCCTACCAAATCACCGTTTTGTCCACAAAGCAGGTTGCAAAGCTGCTGTCTACGAACTTTATTTTTTCGTAGGTACAGTTGTTTAGTGTATAGCGGATCATTGTCAATAACGGATCAGTCTAAGAAACGCGAAGAAATTTAATAACTTCCAGGAAAAATCATAAATATTTGATGACTGGTCTTAATAATTGAACTCTTTCGACGATTAGCATTGTAAAGTTTGGGGAGCTCGTTAAACTTACAATACCGTGAACGTATTCTCTCTGTATTAAATTCCTATATCGTGGTCAGGTATTCAGGCAAAACGCAGTCAAATCAATCAAGATCCAGTGCGCTATTATGCTTTTATATCGGTTCTCAATTACCCGATTTTCATAAGTTACCTTTTCCTCATTAAAATATGATACACATGCATCAAGGCACGACCAATTCAGAAGAAAAAACATCAAAGCTGCCTATAAATATGAAGATATTCATGCTTAGTCTGCGTACCAAATGAAATAGCTATATTTTATTCATTTATAATTATCACAATCACCTATTTGTCAAAATGAATGTCAATAACCAATTGGATGAGGATGAGTCTGGTTCCTGACGTACTTGGTCACACACTAGAAATTGCACGACACGAACCGGGGTTTACTGTCTTCCATGGTTTTCTTCAGTTGCGAATAAAAAGCATATTTCTAAAATAAACCAAGTATACATTGCTTTTTGATATTGATTGTTATGTCTAAAACCGATCACTTTGTTTGCATTCAATTACGTAATCACCTATGAATGGTTGAATCATGAAGTTGCATCATTGGCTATTCGAGGGGTGCCCGCAAGACTGTAGTAACTGCATATGATTAAAGAAGGACTTACTATAGTCTTGCAGGCACCCCTCGTATTGAACCATATATACGCCGAGCGGTCGTGTTCGTATGTAGGTCTGTGTGTTCGTGTGTAAATCTATATAAAGAAGAAAGGGGTCGAAGAACAGTTTAGTACTGGGGCAACATGTGTTTGTGGAAGAACAGTTTAGTACTGGGGCAACATGTGTTTGTGGAAGAACAGTTTAAGTACTTGGTCAACATGTGTTTATGGAAGAACAGTTTAGTACTGGGGCAACGTGTGTTTGTGGAAGAACAGTTTAAGTACTTGGTCAACATGTGTTTATGGAAGAACAGTTTAGTACTGGGGCAACATGTGTTTGTGGAAGAACAGTTTAGTACTGGGGCAACATGTGTTTGTGGAAGAACAGTTTAAGTACTTGGTCAACATGTGTTTATGGAAGAACAGTTTAGTACTGGGGCAACGTGTTTGTGGAAGAACAGTTTAAGTACTTGGTCAACATGTGTTTGTGGAAGAACAGTTTAGTACTGGGGCAACATGTGTTTGTGGAAGAACAGTTTAGTACTGGGGCAACATGTGTTTATGGAAGAACAGTTAAGTACTGGGGCAACGTGTTTGTGGAAGAACAGTTTAAGTACTTGGTCAACATGTGTTTGTGGAAGAACAGTTTAGTATTGGGGCAAGATGTGTTTGTGGAAGAGCAGTTTAGTACTGGGGCAACATGTGTTTGTGGAAGAACAGTTTAGTACTGGTTGATAATTAGTTCCAGGAACATTTGTAAGTTTCACTATCCACTGTATAAAATATGGTGACTGTACATGATTCATTAAATGCTGCCTAAAGTATCTTTATATATACAGGCTATCGTTTGTAATGTTGTTGTACAGGACCATTAAATGATGCCTTATGTATCAGTACAGACATTAATTTATAATGTTTTTGTACAGACCATTAACAGTCAGCACATGTAGATCACAGGATTCGGGAGTACCTACGTAAGAACATCATTGACTATATGTGTAAATCTGTTTACATAGTTCACAGATGACAAATTAAGTGACGTTGTACTCCTAGCCATGCGTTTGGACGAATCTACTGTATTTCCATTGTGTGCATTTGGTACATAAAAACAATAAGAAAACAAAAGATGTGAGAATTTATATTTTTATTGGACACAGCATTGTACAAAGGCTTACTATAAGCTTGAAACACATATGGTTCGAAGAGAATACATGAAAAACATATTGAAATGTACAACAGTAGAATAAGTCATACCTAGTTACCAGTGGGAGTGTTAACAAAATGTAATCCCATACTTCCCAATGTCACATGCTTAGATCAATAAAGCTGTAGTTATGAGTAAATCTCCCAACAAATGAACTGGATAAATCCATTGGTCAGACTTTTTTCATGACAATCTTATTTTCAGATGACATTCACAACGTGTATATCGATACCATACTGCTTCATTGCATACAATCGTGGATCATGTTAAACCAACGGCACCTTGTAATACATGCAAGGACAATTCTCCAATGACATGGCAGACAACTGTATAACAGTATATTGTTTAGTATCAGTGCATTGAATATCATCGTGTTGGGAAGATGTAGGTTTACATTAGTACCTGACAGGTCCGCTGTGTATCTACGGGTAAACAGTTTCATCATGGTGGTGAAATGACTCTGGAAATGTTAATTGCATCAGTATGAAGAATCACCCGTCAAAACTAGTATGAAATTTAATGTAAAAATATAGAAGAAGAGATGCAGGTTATTGGATAACTGAATAACAAATTGCTGTTGTCTAAATGACTGATACATGAGTTTGCTATCTTAAATTACATGTACATGCTAAAATGTCCGTTATCTAAATGACTGCGAGAAAAAAAACAAGTTTACACATATGTAAGGACATACACAGATACATTATAACGTGGTACATGTACACATAGATAAAAACATATAAATGTTCAAGCAGAGTGTATAATGAATGACTATCTTGAGACTTTAAACTGTTTGTGTGCATTGAATAGGTTATATATGCACTTCAAATAATATGAGAACCTAGATACACAAATGTACATACATGACTACAAATAATTTGCACATATTCCGCCAATCCGGGACATAGAAAATATCACAGCCAAATGTCGGCCATGATGTGAAAATTATGACATTTTACACAGAAATCTGTGCTTCAAAGGTAAGACGCCAAATACTATAAAGGACTATGAGAAAGTATTGTATATTAAATGTTTTGTACCAAATATAGCAGCGTAACTGATCTTAACAGACATATGAAGTTTGAGCAATGCCTTTGGAGGTATACTATCTCGAGTCACACAAACCAAAGGCACTATAAGCAAGAACGTTCTCCTACACAAACTATTCAACACACAATCTGAACACGGAGTTCATAGTTCTCTTCTATATTGTGTGACACAAGATATACATAATTACTGCTTTCAAATTCATCATGGATATCTATCTGGATTTATGTCTTAAGATTGCAAGTCCGAGAATTGAAACTTCTTTGTTTTGTATACATTTTTGTGCAGGATAAAAAGTATATGAAACGACAAAGGCTAAATATCCTGATTTAATCAAACTAAACGTCCCTTTGGATTGAACTAAGTTCAGTGCGGACATAACACGAGCCGGCAATCTACTGATAGACGGAAAACTGAACAGCATACATGTTAGTTTTCAGAAAACCATGTGACATAGTATAAAACACACAGAAATAAAACATGACTAAAATGGTTTATGTTAAAATCACAGCCTGAGACACATTCATATTGAAGCATTTTAAAAGAAAATTCATAAAAACACAAACTAGAATAAATCGTACACATAATTCATTAGACGTACAAACATTTCACTATAAATAAAGTCTCCGATAGAAGTCATACCATAAAACCACTTTGATCAAATTTCAGGATGTCTTTCATTTTTTTAGTATCTTTATATCCAATCCAATCTAATTGTGCTTATAATTGACAAAGCCAATTGAGCTGACCTGGCATCATATCAATTGAATGCCCAAGTATTGGTCACAGCCTCACACTGACTGATGTTTCCGTGTTATAACAATAAAATGCCCATATTCTGGTCACAGCCTTTTTGCCATATTGTGTATTTAAGCTTAACACAACCATTGATATAAAAAAAACAAATATATTTTTTACTAATTTAAGCAAATGTTTACAGCTTTTTACGTAGATTTTATAATAGGTCGAGTTACCACCCTATATATTGTGTCAGACACTAGTGCTACATATTCTATAGTTTATACACTTTGATACATAAAATTAATATATGTTTGACTTCCAATAATCTGATAATAAAATAGAATAAAGAGAATAGATTGATTTATAGAAATGGCTTCATATATTCTGCTCTAAAATATGATAGTTTTAACAATTTATTAACTCGGGACAGTTTGTGGTATAACTGTACTCCGTGACTGGTCAGCAGACTGACCGCTAACAACAGAATGAAAGCAGTCTGGCCACTGACCAATCATGTATACCAAAACAAACTGTCTCTCAAGCAATCCTCTACATTACATGTGTACATGATTTGCAAATTGATTTGAAAACATGAAATAAATCAGGCACTAAAATGAATATGAAGTTGGCAATATTCTTTCACACACAAACACCCAACAAATATGCCTCAACAACAGTGAAGTTTTTACTTTGTAATAAAAACATGATAAAAATAGACACTACATTTATGACAATATCTACATAGATACATGTTGTATCATGAATCCTATTCATGCAAAAATGTGACGAAAAGCATAAAATTACAGATTTTTGCACATATTGGACCATAAACATTTTACGTTTAAAATAAAACAAATAAATGGCAGGTAAAAGTTCTACATCAATATTGAGTTTTCCATAATAAATATGGTACCGCGGCAACGGATGTTAACATTATTATATATAAACCAAGACTACAGGAGTCAGAAGTTCTAGATGTCAGGAATTTGTATTTGTTTCTGAACTCACAAATACAAATTATTGTAGTGCAGTTTAATATCTTATATATTATAGTTAACCATTCATAAACAGATCTTGTATATAAGAAGCAAGCATCGGAAATTAAGAATTTCCGACTCATCCAATCTAAGCAGTATATATAAAACATGAAATATTTCAAGTATTATTCAATATATAAACACCACTTTAACATGTCACTGCAGACTGAACAAGCCACAAATATCCGACTAAAACATGTAAATATATAGGTTATCTGTTTTCTGTCTCCGTTCCTACTCTTAGTAACATTAGTATAAAACAGTATAAATATATGGATAAAAGCAAGTATAAACCATAGCAACATTATTGACTTGAATCAAGTATTACTAAGCAGTAAAAACACCCTAAATCCTTCGAAGCATAAATGCGAACACATCCATCTAGCACTCACAAACCAGTCATACACGGCCTGGAAGATCGGTCATAACCTCTCATAAACGAGTTACACAAGGCCTGGAAGATGGGTTTATAACCTCTCACAAACCAGTTAGACACGGCCTGGAAGATGGGTTATAAGATGCAGGCTACCAGCCAACCTTTCACACATATACAGCAGTATCTTACAGTCAATTCACATTCTCCGTATTGTGTCAGAAGTGATCTATGGGCTATGATGATGAATTTACATAATGAGTATAATGGCAAATAAAAAAATGAACAATTTGGGCAAGCAAAAATAAAAAAAAAACAGGGATATACCAAGGGGTAGGGGCGGCTGAATCTTGCTATTGCATGCTATAGTCCAAAATCCCAAAGTTATAATCATAAAACATAACGAGCCACAATGCAATGTCAAAGTCATTATCAGTCAGCTTCCTTTCCATCATACTGAATAATAGTTATACATTGAATGCTAGTAATATACATGATACAATATAAATACTTAAATAGTTCAGGCACAAACATTTGAACTGAAAACTCTTTAAATCACATATTTAACTAGCAGCATTATGGAATAAACTACATTTCATTACACGCAAACAAATTGGACAAAATATTATGTTTGCATAAAAAAGCAGTCAAGCTTGTAAAAAACGTAATTGATCACTTCGTTTGGTTTTCCGGTTTTATTCAATCCATCCATCCGTCCTGGGTAAAGCTATGGCCCCTTTATGGTATCCTCCTGACAAGTTCTTTTTCCCTTTTTATACATTTCTGGGCCCGAAACAGCTGACCAATCATCGTGGAAAGCGTTAACCTTTGACCTTTAGTGACTGTCAAATCATATTATAGATACACAATATAAACTGTTTTCTTATCACGACTGTTAAAATCGTCAGCATTATGCATTTAAATGTCTAAAACTCAAATTGAACTTTCTTTGCTTTCCTTATTTTTTTTAGTTTTTGAGAAAGATGGCATTCTAAATTTCTTCTTCTTTTTCTTGTCCTTTGACGGTGATGCGTGTTCCTTAGTTGGTGAGCCCTGAAGTAGAAAGCAGTACAATGTTTAGTCTGTTATAGCATGATACCTGTGTAAGTAGATATTTCCATTAGTCAGCAATTATGATAACTTAAAATTTCAGACATTTGGCATTTAGAAAAGCATTAATTTTTAAACTTAAACTTCCTAGTCAAGTTCTTTGCAGGCCAAATTTTATGGTACATTTCACTACAGAAAATGTACCAGTAAGCAAATTTGATACCCATAAAAATATTTTTCCTAAGAATTACATGCAAAGGCTGCTCACAAAACTGTTCACATCTAACAAAGACAATGTGACAGATTTACAAACTAGTCCTCGAATTTTACACAGATTGACTGAACTGTTAGTTGGTTTAAGTGAAAACAAATATAAACTGGTCTATATGGAGATACACATACATTATTTGGTTATAACCCATTCTTTAAACAATGAAACAAAGTCTAAATAATGCCAAAAATCTCAGAACTGCATAACTATTTTTATGATCTATGTAATACAACACAGACCTTAAAATACAGATAACAATAATTCAGTTGAAATAATACATATATAATACAACATATTTACAAATCTTAATAATGTTAACAAATTCCTTGAGAGTGGAATATATAGGGGTTCTTCACTTTCAGATTAATCTGGACTTAGGAACTGGTTTTGAACAGTGTAGTTGCCATTTGAATAAAAAAATCAAAATTTGGAACTACTGCATGGAAGACATTATTAACAATATATGGAGACAGTTGCGTTTACTTTCCTAACTAAAACATATTTCATTTGCTTAAAAAAAGAAGATATCTAATCCTTAGGTGAAGGCATTGAAAGCCTCAAAATTAAGAATCTGAGAGCAGTAGAACCCCAGTATATACATACATTTCAGTAAAATAGTGCTAACACTGAGCAACACATATCTAGTCAAAATTGGTTCTTCAGTTTCAAATGACATAGAATGCATGTCTTGGACTATCATAGAATATATTGACAACTACTAACCCAGCAATACCACTCTGTCATGCAGAAGTAACTACCGGTATAATTCACTGGCAATTACTACATGACTCCTGAATCAGCACACGGAGGAAAACAAAGGCATAACAATTATATACAGTATGCTTAAAATAATACTTGATGGGGAGCATGAGAATCAAGACTTGCCCGACTCTCAATAAAGTGTGGGTCTCTACTGAAAGTGTGAATGGACAGACAGACCAACTGAACATGAGGTTACTCTTAAATTTTTATACCAGTTATTTTCTGAGTCATTTACGACTTCACCGACAATTACAACACAGCAGCAAATTAAGAGCAACATAAATATCAAAAGAGTGAGCAAAGCAACAATCAGCCATCACATCAGCATAAATAAACCGAGGGGTCACATAATAAAGAAGTGCTTCATCGGTAAATATTATAGTTGCATCCCAATTTCAAAAGTGTCAGTCACTTGATTTCACTAAAATATCACAGTCATGGCAAAAAATAATACAGGAACCAAAACTATTTCTGACAGATGTGCCATGCTGTGCGTAAGTGTAAACTGAACCAAGTAATAGCACTGTGGTTGTCATGGCAACCACAACTCTATGGCAACCATTTATCACTGACAACCATGTTTCAATGGCATCCACAACTCCATGACAACCATAACTCCATGGTAACAATGATGTCCATAGCAATCACGTCTCCATGGTAACAATGATGTCCATGGCAACCACATCACCATGGTAACAATGGTGCCCATGTCTCCATGGTAACAATTATGTACATGGCAACCAAGTCTCAATGGTTACAATGATGGCATTGCAACCACATCTCCATGGTAACAATGATGTCCATGGCAACCACATCTCCATGGTAACAATGATGTCCATGGAAACCATGTCTCCATGGTAACAATGATATCTTACTACATCAGCATGGTTGTCAGACCAAACTAAGCTAGCCATCAACAGAAGAAAGCATGGGTTAAGAAGCCACAATGATGTCATACAATACACAGACACATATCTACACATTGGTAGCTGAAAGTTCTCTACACTTGGGTAGCTTATAATGCAATCTTTTATCTTGTCAAACATTAACAGAACTCCGCTTGAAGAGCAAAAAGATTAAAATTTCTGGCGTAAAACAAAATGTAGCAGTGTTCATAAATGTACCTCGGCCATTTGTTCTCTGGAAAAATATAAAGTAAGTAAATCCTGTCAGAATGGTTTATTAACACTTAAATGGACAGTTCAAACAGTGGATGTTTGAAACAGTAAAACATGTATGCTCCCGTGGCAGCTAAATAGTCATTTATCATGAAGGTTAGCGCAACTTTGACATCACAACCATTAGATATCATCTACTTAAGGAGACCAATGTTCATATTCAGTTTGATACTCCTAGTCCAAACCCTTCTCTCTTCCCCCATCTTTGTATTAATTATACTAAGGTGGGGGATAAAATAGACTAGGCCATTCCTTCCCCCATCATTGTATTAACTATACTCAGACAGGGGATATAATGGACTAGGCCATTTCTTCCCCGTCTTCCCCCAGTCAGTTTTATCCCCCGGGGGATAAACTGGGCGGGGGGGGGGATAAAACTGACCGTTACACCGGGTAATTGATTGGAAACCATTTAGTCCAAACATATTAGAGATTACAACCATAGCAACACAGAGCTTTGACCTCAATATCAATAAGGGTCTTCCGTAAAGTTTAAGGATCCTAGGATGATTATTCTTTATCTATAAATCCAAGGACTGACAGACAGAACAACATGTGCAAAGCAATATACCCCTTCATCAAAAATGGGCAGACCTAACGATATTCCATACACTCAATGGATATATTCCATGATCCATTAAGAACAGTGAGAATTTCCTACCCTCAGAGTAATAACATGTTTTAACATTAATAACAGGTCAATAATAGCACACTAGTAGTCTAAATAAACTTAGCTATGTTATAAACATAATCACATAAACTTCCTATTCATGTACAGAAGGACAACATAAAAAGCTCAATCTGAAGCAACTAAGTACAAATGAATGTTTTGATCAGATAAATATAGCTGCAATCATACAGTATACCTGCCAAGTACTCTTATAAAAGTGGAGTTACTCCTATTTTCATTGTTAATTTCTGGTTTTCAAAGTTCACCTAGCTTTGAACAAAGGTTCATTTGATTCATTTTATTAAATTTTCTGTCCAATATTTATAACCAACAGAACTATTAAATTCCTTGTTTATGCATCTGAATCCCTATTAAATCACATTTAAGTGCATCTTGTGACATGTTTTGCTTATCACTCCTATTTTGGATTTAACTAGCTTGGCAGGTATGCATACAGTGTGGCTATTGCTATTACTGTTGTCAACATTCAAAATTAAATGTTTGGTTCAAAGAAAACAATTGCATTTCTATTTCACAGAGGGTTTAACTGACCATAGAGAATGGTATACATGTGATTTAGTGTTTCAAGGCTACCTAATCAATGCAGAGACTGTTCTCCGATGCAAGTGTTATATACCAACCTCCCTACAGGTCACTGTGTGTAAATCTCCCTTAAGACTCCCTTAATCCCTGAACTCCATAGACCCCCCTCCCTCAGTCACATATCTAACCTGACCACAAAAACAGAATTGAGCTAAAGCTTGATCCTGAAAACTGATCATTTCTGTCAAAACACAGAGTCTGACTATTCTGTTAGCACATGAACAGGAGGGACCATGTAGTAACAGAATTAATAAGACATTATTAATGAATGAAATGGGATCACACACTTTTTTACTTTGTAACCATAAAGCATTTGTTTTCAATATTCTA
This sequence comes from Spisula subtruncata, assembly GCA_963678985.1. Lineage (NCBI taxonomy): Eukaryota > Metazoa > Mollusca > Bivalvia > Venerida > Mactridae > Spisula > Spisula subtruncata. The sequence goes on from OY787666.1 coordinate 47,255,765, forward strand.
CTCAGCTTTCTGTTGACCTTACCAGCTTCCCTGGATTCAATTATCAACCAGTACTAACTTTGCTCTTCTGCAAGTAACTGATAACTTCCACAGACATGGAGGACAGTAACCGATGTAATGTAAGATACTGGAAGAATATACCCTACCCAGTATTTAAAACTGTATAAAGTAAGTGCTCTATCCATGGCACTTACCAGCTAAGACTGAAGGGAGATCACTCTCCAGTATTGTTTAAGGGAAATCACTCTCCAACATTGTTTAAGGGAGATCACTCTCCAACATTGTTTAAGGGAGATCACTCTCCAACATTGTTTAAGGGAGATCACTCTCCAACATTGTTTAAGGGAGATCACTCTCCAACATTGTTTAAGGGAGGTCACTCTCCAACATTGTTTAAGGGAGGTCACTCTCCAACATTGTTTAAGGGAGGTCACTCTCCAACATTGTTTAAGGGAGGTCACTCTCCAACATTGTTTAAGGGAGGTCACTCTCCAACATTGTTTAAGGGAGATCTCTCTACAATAATGATATTTATCTTAAAGGGAGATCACTGTCAGGGAGATTGGTACTAGATTTTGTCATTCAATCTAACTGAGTGTTTTAGTGTTCCAATAGATAGGAATCATTCTTACACATCTGATACAAGTTGTTCGGTGTGTACGCTAGAAATTTAAGTATGCTTAAAACATAATGAAAATTTAATAACAAATTGTTTATAATTTACACATTTGTAAAGAGTAATTCTACAAAATGTCTTAAACCAAAATCAATTCCAAGTTCTTTTGAAGAATAAGATAGTGAAGTTCACATGGATTTAGTTAATATCGCCGAGACAGTCATTCAAAGAACATAGCAATATATTTCACAAATTTATTTACACTCAGTTGAAAAGTAAGCAGTACATAACACTGCATTATTATTTGGAAGATTTTACATCACCAATAAATAGGCAAAATTAAAATTTAGACAACAAATTTATGATCTTGGAACTATATACATTCATGAAACTTGTTAGTTTTACATTTTTAGTTTACTTATCTATAGTGAACACTTCTGAATACACAATTCAAAATCTCAATGCAAAACTATAGCAACTACATCAATTTTATAATAGAGGCATGTACGGTAGTTTTGCACTGAGCCCTAGAATATGAATACAATAACTCAGGTGCCTGTTGCCAAAACAAAGTGCTACGAAGCCCCTTTATCCATACCTCACTTTCATTTAAATAAAGAAGGCATGAGTTATCCATACCTGCCAAGTTCTCCTACCAAAGTAGAGTTACTCCAATTTTTGTTGTTAATTTCTGGTTTTCCAAGTTCACCAAACTTTGAACAAAGGTACATTTGATTCATTTTATGATATTCTGTCCCATATTCATAACCACTAGCATTAATTCATTCCTTGTTAATGCATTTAAATCCCTTTCAAATCAAATTAAGTGGGTTTTGTGACATGTTTTGCTTTATCACTCCTATGGATTTAACAAGCTTGGCAGATATGGAATTACCTCCCATGGAAAGCGCTACATAGCACTTTCATGGTAAAAAATCAACATTTTCAAAATACTGAAAACTGCTTGTTAATATACTGAACTAGATGATTTTCATATAAATAACACACGGCAATGATTTCCAAAAATACTGAAATCAGTATTTAGACTGAATCTTTTACCCCTGCACGTTGCTTAGGCAACCGACACCAGTACTGATATAATTGGTTTTCCACGGATCAAACACTGGGGAAGGATGGTATTACCTCTTTACTGCTACGTTCCTCTAACGTCTCCCCACCACTTGCACTATCAGTAGATCTGAGTGTATCAGATTTAGCCGGTGATCTCATCTGATCATCTTCACCATTCATAGCTTTCTCTGAAATCATATACAATACATGGGTGTGATAGCGTGTGCTTGAATTTCAATATATGCTTTATTTTTAACAACATTTGTACACAAGACATGGTAGTTGACATTATGCCAGTTGTCAATCAATACCCTTAAAATCAATTTCAGCTGTAAATTATAATCACATGGCCCAATGGATTAACTTGACAACCTTTGCCAAGCAGCCTTCAACAAACAATTTCTGCTCCGGCGTAATGTCAATTAACAGTTGTTCTCTAGCCAGAAAAGCACAGTTTCAAAGTCCGAAATTCCACTTTCCATTAGATAAGGAAGGAAATTTCAGGATTCAAAAAACTGGAGCATGTTCAATAGACAACAACAATTATATTTGACAGTAATATAGTTATATACAACAGATACAATCAGGCATATATTCACTAACAACAAAATACAACATTAATAGTACACATTCAGAATTTAAAACACCAATAATCATAAATTTACTAACAGTATAAATTCATTAAACACATCACAGTTTTCAGCATCAGTAACTTACTGAACATGCACAACATCGAAAGTATAAACAATGTTTAATACATTGTCATCAAACATAAAACAATAAAAAAGCCGTCTTATTTTAAATTATTAGTATTCAACCATTTTTATGATTTCTATATTTGTTCATTAATAACTGTAATAATAGTATATTATTATTATTAGAACAATGGTATATTGTAATATATAACTAAACTATGACCTGAAATAGAAACCTGTACCAATAAACAAACATATACAACTTTTACCCAGTATGTTCCAGAATTAGGTGTTTATATTTTCTACGGGTGTTATTAATGTCTAGAAGTACCTCCCAAAACCAGACACCATCCCAAACTCTCAAGATTAAAATGTTCAGTTTGTTAGTATAACGGTACTGTATAGAGGGCCCAGTTTTAGCATGCTCCACAGTACCAATACTTTTTTTTATCCACCCATTTTCTTACCAACACCATGTTAGAAGTTTTAACTTAATTAATTAAACTAATGTTACATGTATCAAACAATCCAATTATAATTGAATATTTCATAAATAAAGTGCAAGTGTTAGTAATTAGCAATTTATCATGCAGCAGTTACTGGTAAATACTGATATATAAATTATATATAAGACTAATCTCAGAATCTCACCTTTTGATTTACCTTAATAAATTAGCAGAAAAAAATATGTTGAAAACATTTCACATTCAACATGCCTGGGTGCAATTTATATCATGCTTCAGTATCACATAATTATCATCTAAACCATCTAGTATATTGTTCTCAATTATTCTATCATGCAAAGTGGGATTTTTGTTATGTTCACATTGCTTATTGTATTTTGTACATGCTCTTCTGTTCATTAACCAACGGACATAAGTAATGTAAAGCTGACCTAACCATGTTCCTGGAATTAAAAAACTTGCTTTTTCACAAAATTCTGGTGTCACTATCTACTGCACAACCCAGGAGTGTTTCAAATGTTAAACTTAATTTCAAGTGGCATTCAATTTTTTTAACAAAATACTTATTTCTAAAGCAAGCAAGATACAAATCCATTGAAATGAAACCTAAAATCTAGAGCATAACTAGGCAACAAAATAAAAGCAAGATTGCTTGTTCTTTCTATCTGAATCACCTAATTTGTGGGTTTTTGACCCAGTGAACACTAACTATTTCCTACAGCCTACACAATGTGTCAGTTGTCATGACGAGGTTACAGACATATATATGCACCTCAAGTACCATACATGTCTATCACCATGACAACACTATCCATTCCAGCATAAAGCTGACCTGTGTTCTCTGTGTTCTGCCTACCTTTCTTATTCTTAGCTTTCCTTTCTGACTTTGACCTGTCAAAGTTCTTGGCTTTCAATTCATCTATAACTAAGGAAATGTAAAGAAAGAAATAAAACAAAACATGCCACAAAATGCACAGCAAACAACAATCATACAATATCTATAGTTAATATTATTACACTAAACACATCATAGAAAACACAAACTCTATCTTGTACAATATAATTATATGACCTCACAGATTCAGTAACTTGTAGTAAGTTTTCTTCAAGAGTTTCTTTATGATGCCTAACACTTTGACACAAAATTGATTTTTTTTTTCAAAGAAAATTTAAATCTAGTATAATCAGCAGCACATATAATATAAATCATTAAATAGAAAGAGTTTTAAATCTAAGGAATGTTTTAAATATAAGTGCCCTCCCCACGCTACTGACAGTCTATCAGTCAGTTATTGTCGTTTGATCAGTGCTGCCTGCCATGGTCCTAATTCCTGGTAAACTAAACTATAAAAGCTACTGCTTTGAATCTGCATATCATTCTGATGTAGTTTCCATTCAAGAACAGACAGACCAACCTATAGGTACAAAGCTATATATACCCATTTCTCCAAAGACTTTACTCTTGAATGTAGCCAATGTTCCATTAAATTGTACTAAATCTCATGCCTAGTCTCTAGCAAACGGATATTGTTCTACAGTTAGCTTCAATGATTAGAGATGGAAATACATGTTAATATGACACTTACGTTGCGGAGATTTAGGAGGATACCTGGCTGATTCTGATCTCTGGAAGTTAGGTTGTGTAGGACTGGATGCTTCTGGTAACCATGCAACAAACACAACAAACATGCTAGTATATTACACACGTCACCCCCACACATCAACCCCCACATACATCCACAACATCAGGGGTGTCAACAGGGAAAAAATGAAAATCGGGAAAATCTTACATGGCTGAACATTTTAAAATGCCAACAAGAAGCCTTCCATTACTTTGTTTCGTAATTAACTAATTGTGTATTCAAGAAAACCCGTCAGAGCTGACTTAATTGACCACAACTTTGCCATTTCTTGAGATATTTTCATCAAATATATTTTTATTTTGACCAAAAGCAATTGCTCTTTCATGAGTGATAAATCCGGAAATTCAGATTAATCAGGAAAATTGACACCCCTTCAATATAAACACACCATGTTCATACCAAGTTAATACTCTCTATATTCAATGGGGGGTGAATTTTTAAGTATTTAGTGGATGAAATGTACTACAAAATCTAACCCCTGTCGTAACTTCATTTGACCAGATGCCAGATATATGCATTGAAAATTTTGTTGATCATGCAACAATTTAATTTTGCTTGTTAATACATGGCACTAAGTCTTGTTCCCTTCAAGTTCAAATGCAAGGATTTAATTTTGCTGGTTAAAACATGGCACTATTGCACTTGCTTGCCCAAAGAACGTTTGTCTCGAAGTCTTAGAAACGGACACAGAAATGCATTGGCATCTGGTCAATAGTCTTAATGAGTGAAATTATACCATGCAATCAGTCAAAATGTTATTTATTGAATTAAAAAAAAATTAATTGTTAAGCAGAATATAAATAATTACAAGAGGGCCATGATGGCCCTATATCGCTCACCTGATTATAAATGAAGCCCTGCACAATTTAGACTAACAAAGGTAGAGCGTAAATATAGAAACTGGTGAACCCCGGGGCGGGGTCAATTTTGACCTCAGGGGCATAATTTGAACAATCTTGGTAGGGGACCACTAGATGATGCTACATACCATATATCAAAGCTCTAGGCATTGTAGTTATAGAGAAGAAGATTTTTATATGTTTTCCCTATATAAGTCTATGTAAAACGGAGACCCCCGGGGCGGGGCCAATTTTGACCTCAGGGGCATAATATGAACAATCTTTGTAGGGGACCACTAGATGATGCTACATACTAAATATCAAAGCTCTAGGCATTGTAGTTTTAGAGAAGAAGATTTTTATATGTTTTCCCTATATAAGTCTATGTAAAACGGTAACCCCCGGGGCGGGGCCAATTTTGACCTCAGGGGCATAATATGAACAACCTTGGTAGGGGACCACTAGATGATGCTACATACCAAATATCAAAGCTCTAGGCATTGTAGTTTTAGAGTAGAAGATTTTTATATGTTTTCCCTATATAAGTCTATGTAAAACGGTGACCCCCGGGGCGGGGCCAATTTTGACCCCAGGGGCATAATATGAACAATCTTGGTAGGGGACCACTAGATGATGCTACATATCAAATATCAAAGCTCTAGGCATTGTAGTTTTAGAGAAGTAGATTTTTATATGTTTTCCCTATATAAGTCTATGTAAAACGGTGACCCCCGGGGCGGGGCCAATTGTGAACAGGGGCATAATTTGAACAATCTTGGTAGGGGACCACTAGATGATGCTACATACCAAATATCAAAGCTGTAGGCATTGTAGTTTTAGAGAAGAAGATTTTTATATGTTTTCCCTATATAAGTCTATGTAAAACGGTGACCCCCGGGCCGGGGCCAATTTTGACCCCAGGGCCATAATTTGAGCAATCTTGGTAGGGGACCACTAGATGATGCTACATACCAAATATCAAAGCTGTAGGCATTTTAGTTTTAGAGGAGAAGATTTTTATATGTTTTCCCTATATAAGTCTATGTAAAACGGTGACCCCCGGGGCGGGGCCAATTTTGACCCCAGAGCCATAATTTGAACAATCTTGGTAGGGGACCACTAGATGATGCTACATACCAAATATCAAAGCTCTAGGCATTGTAGTTTTAGAGAAGAAGATTTTTATATGTTTTCCCTATATAAGTCTATGTAAAACGATTAGTAAGGTTGCATAAGACTATAATTACAGCTTAATAATTGTTTAATAGTTTGTAAACATACAATCACTGTAAACGATGATAACCCTAATATCCACATTCTGCATTTAATTTAAATTAAAGCCTCAAAGCTGCTAACAAGTACACATTTCGTAGTTCTACAAATAAAATATAGTAAGAGAGACAACTCTTACATGATCACAACCAGTATAATTACAGAGTACACTCCCTTTGATCATATGAAAAACAAGGTTTTTCTATTACTTGACCTAGTAGCCTAATTTTTGACCTCAGATGACCCAATATCGAACTTGACCTAGATTTTGTTAAGATGATCATTGTGATCAAGTTTCATAAAGATTAGGCCAAAATTGTGACCGCTAGAGAGGACACAACCCAATTGTTGACAGACGGACGGACGGACGACGGACGAAGAGTGATCACAAAAGCTCACTCTGTCACTTTGTGACAGGTGAGCTAAAAACAGTTTCAGGACGGTTCTATGTACTAGAAAGACCAAGCTTGTGGTAATTAGTTATTTAAGTGCAAAAGAGAATTAATTAATTTGAAAAAAGAAAGTAGTAGGTTCATCGTAACTAAGTCTTGTTTTTCTTAACTTGGTATATATAATATTCTTATTTGGATTTATTACAATAACAGGAACACAAAATGCACACAATTCAATTAATAAACACAATATACAACATTATATATACTGATACTGAATAGTATATTTTGGGAGCATAACACTGTTTCTGCATGTTTTTCCCCTGAGTTTTTCATAGTGTTATGTTAGCTGACCTTAACAGGTCTCCCATTAATATCAAATAGTATTAGAATTGATTCTTCAGCAAATAACTGATCATTTCTCTACATGCAGAGGACATTAGTTAGGTCAATATTACGACAGAACATGACCTGTGTAACTCACACCTTCAACGTCCTTGTAACAGTCTAGCAATCTACAGACCATGCTTGGGTTAATTAATATCCAGTGTACAGCAATATTGAAGTTAATATAAAATTTAATAATTAAATTATAATTGGTAATGGGGCAATGCCTTTTGGATGCAGTACATAGTGGATCAATAATGCAGTACCTAGCAAAGTTGATGGTATATTTCCAGGGCTACATAATCACATCAAACTATATTGCATTGTCAAAGTTGTACATGTACATTTAATTTGCATTGGTATTTGATTAAATATGTTCTATATATTCATGCAACTTATAAACAATAATACACCAAGTGGATAATCAAATCATTCATAAATAAATTGCTGAAATGAAAATCTGAAAAATAATTGTAATTCAGAATACGTCTTCAGGAATATCTAATAACTTTTTCTAAGTACATGTATGCATATAATATATATCAGTGTAAATTTTGAGTTTCTTATAAGTCACAACAACATAAACTAGAAACATACTGGTATAGTGGCACAAATAATCTTCAAGAATTTCAATCTGACATTAGTTAGTGGTAATTGAGAGAAAAGAGGGAAACAATATTGAAACCAGCGTTAAAGTGTGCTAATAAGTATGATGGCTTGAGAATGATTGGATGTTAACTATATTCGTACTGTGTATAGAAAGTCTAAGACGGAAGTGTGAAAGTCTTTCGAAGAAGAATGGCATAAGATGTCAAACCCCTATACTAGGAATAGAGTAATCAATTCCTAACAATACATCACAGGGATCATAAAATAACCAAGAAAATTTCGAACTTTATTGATTCATAAATATCTAATAATGTGCATCCATTGGACAGTGATGAAAACACTACTATATCATATAAAATTATACATTGTGTGGTTGCTACAGATACCTAGCATTGTATGTAAATACCCTCACCAACACAAAACCTGGCAACTTATCACCAAAATTAACCCTTTACTCCATCATCATACAAATATATTGAGAAACAAAATTCCCGGATCAGTTTTCCTTGACTTTTTAAGGAAACCAGCTGTATACAATAGCATATGGGTTTGGTTTGTATTTAGAAAACTATGGCAATAGTGAATACAAATAAGTGGAGGAAGCTATAATCATCTACAAGTAACAGACACATTCTAACAGTTTTAAGATTGACAAATTGTTTTAATTGATTTAGAATTATTTTTGTTTTCAGCATTTTCCATCACAGAAATTGACAGCTGCTCAATTCACAAATGTCTCTAACTTAAAAATTTCCTTGACCGTGAAAAGTTTTTCCTGACAGTACCTTGTAAGAATAATGAAAAAGAGTCACTGTGGAGTAAAGGGCTAACAAAAAGCTATCAGTGCTTAGCAGCGCAATAATCCAAACATTTTCACTTTCCAGTCAAAGGTTTTACGATACAACCGCAGTAAATATTCCAAGTAAAACTTGTATGGACTATCATTGATATCTGGATATTTCCTATGTACATAGTCACAAGATGAGAGTAAAAGAGTGTACATGTCTACATAAATCTTGGGACATGTATTGATCGTACAATCATACCTATATCAGATGTTCTACTAAGGCCAAGTCCTGAAAACATCCATAACTCTGTCAAAATTTTCAGCAAGTTAATTCTTTCTAAAGCAGCAAATTCTGATTATTCGGAATTGTAAGACGCCTTGATTATCAAGTACCCTGTCAGATTTTCCATTATCATTTCGTTAGTTTAACAAGTTAAAACATTCATATGGAATACCAAAATGACAGCCAGGAAGAAGTGCCAAGTAAACACAATCAGACAATAGTGAGTGACTTTTATGTCAATTATATCAAATGGTCTCGTACAGTTTAGTAGATTCAACCATTCTTCAGAAAACAGTTGATTAATTTCGGCCAGTAGAATAATACAGCAATACAATACAAGTCCCAAGATTTATGCAGGCATGTTTTCTGTAGGAAATGTCAGGTATATTTCAGTGAAGGGGAAAGTTCTGTCTATGTAGACTGGTTGTTGTGTATTAGATAAAAAACTTCACACCGAGTAAATCAAACTAGCACTGCATCAAAGGGAGAGAACTCCTACCAACCCGTAGATACACGAGATCGTACACTCAAATTGTCCATACTATCTGCCGTGAAACTAGATATTTGAGATTTGCGACGTTCGGGAATTATATCGTCAATGTTTGTGTCGCCGGACAAATCATGCTCGGCGATAATATCGTCGATACAGCTTTCTCGTGATTTGCGGAGATCCGGTTTCATCCGGTCCAAATATGGAAGAATATCGTCAACATTTGTTTCTCTAGAATTTCTGTTAAGTCGATTTTGTGAAGGACGTTTGGCTCTCCGTACCACTGACAAACAATAACAAGCAAGTTACATTATATAACACCTTGGACTTAAATATAAAACAACCTTGCTTCTTAAGAAAGTCTCATCTATATGTAACAAGCGACAAAATCTTAAGACAACTAAATCATACAAAGCATTGAACATGCAAAGAATAAAGAAGCATATATGCAGCAGGAATCAATCTATACTTGCAAAGATAAGATGGTATGTAATGGTTGTTTTAACCTATAAGCAAGAAGATATGAAGCTATTTTCTAGAGAGGTTGTGCTTTAAGCTGATGCCTGGTGCAAGATTGGAGGCTGCATTCCGTGGCAATATCTCGTGCAAACAAGGACAGAATCATTGATACAGTCGTACAAATATTTCACACCATTGTTTATACATGTATGAACAAAGTATATTTCCATCACTCAAAACTGAACCCAAATTAAATGTAGCATACAAGAAATGGCTTTAAGTAACACCAAATACCTAGTACCCAATGTCTACAGAATTATTTTTTAATGAAATTTATGTTATGCAAATCTGTATAATAAACAGCGATTTTCTACGGACCAATTTCAAGAACTAAATAATAGACCCCAATAATTCACAAATCACTCCATAATAAATGGGTATATCATGAAAGCAAAGTTTTCAACTCTGGAGCTACTCGGACCTAGCAAATTTAAGACCATGGTACCATACTTCTCACATGCTGACAAGAATTGATTATAAAGTTTGAAGAATGTAAGTATGTATGACAAAAACATAGTTTGTTGACCCTAGCCAAATTTATCAACATAATTATTTCTGTCAGAAAACAAGGTCAAACTCTAGCAAGAAGCATTATACATGTATATGCCGGTATCAAGAGCAAGCAGTGGAGATTGTTGGTAGAAATATACATTTATCATACATGTAACAGTAGATGATGATTGTTTGAGTTTCTGGATTACACAGTAGAGCTGTATATACAAACCTTGGGCAGTCGGTGACACCGGTGTGGGAGGGGGTGAGGCAGCAGACGCACTATCGGCATCGCTGTTTGATGCCACAGATGTTCGTGTATTACGTTTACTTCCCTCTTAAAACAAAATCATGCACAATGTAAGGTGTAACACATGCTATTAAAAATAGGTTACTACAAAAACATCAAATTAAATCTATTAACATTTCTGATATCAATTTTCAAATAATATTTCTCCTAGTTTCCCAAACAGCCAAAAATATTTCATTATCAAAATGAACAATTACTTTGTAAATTTTTATTTTACTATTTCAACAAATAAATTGATCTAGGCTTAGTATCCATGGGAACTTATTATTTTGTTCGGCAACCAAGAAAAAAACAATTGAATATTGATTTCAGAACTTTTTTAAATTAATCATATCAATAACGAAAGTAAACAATCGCTAAATATAGGTATAATGTACAACATTTATGACGTTAGTGTAAGATTGATAGCTAAGGCAGCACAACTTCGTCAACTAAGGACACTAAAAATATTCTTCATTTCTACAGTCAACCAGAAAATATTAAGGAATTACATCATCCTGAATTACAACAATATAGAAGATATATCTATCTCAAAACTTTAAAAGTAGAAAAAAAACTGCTTTACTATAAACTACAGACAACTTGATAAGACAATGATGAACAAATACACACACAGACATGTACAGATGATAGCCACAGCAAGTTATATGTATGATCCTGTTAAATTGACTCCCTTGTTGTTAAATTGTCTCCCTTGCAAGGGGGTAGAAATGAGGTGGAAGGTGGAAAATTTCACTGCGTATTAGGACATGCTTGCCAGATATTTTTGTCATTTTCTTCCTTGTTACTTAAGTGAGATATCCAACCAACAGCCTACTGGCTACATGAAAATATTTCTACCCCCTGGCCCTTGTTGTAAAATTGTCTCCCTTGGACCCAAGCAAATGATGATGAACATATTGCAGCACTGAATAACTAAATAGTATACCTTAGTATGACCCACATTACAAATCAAGTCCAGTACTAATATGCTTAAGATTATTTTTGTATTCATATATTTTTTTAGTTTCCATTCCTGCCAAGACATACTATCACCAAGTTAGTTCCCTGTGTTAAACATAATACAGAATGATTATAATGTACATGATACCAATGTCAGTAAATATACCATGTTAGAATGTATTCTTACATACACAGATTTACACAATGTATGATTATTCTATTACTACTATGAGGTCAGTGGGTGGGGTATGAAATGAACATGCAGTAAACATGTACACATGTACATATAGTATGAGCGACTCACTTGCATTCACTTTGTATCCTTCACCGCGGCCTGAAATATGTTGTTGTCACAAATGATAGAAACAAACACACACAACAAAGACATAGCAGGGGACGCGTGAATTCCATGTACTGTTTATGAATTACTAGTATATAACATTAAATATATGAGAGAGTAATATGTTAGTGCATTATGACATTAGAAGCAGATATATAAAGCAATATAGACGGCAGTGTTTGCATGATTAATATGTAAATACAGAGAGAAGCAGTGTATGTGTGTGTCACCCAGTCAACATGTACCATGCCTTCCTATTTAGTTAAGTCAGGACACCCTGTTCAATCCAATATACCCTGTAACCAATAAAGTACCAACCCAGTACCATCGCAATAGGCATGTAAGGTCCAACTAAGCCGAGCTACCCTGTACATCTTATGTTCTTTTAAAGCCATGATATCCTGTACATCACATTTAGCCACTTTAACAGACTTGGTAATCAGCAATCATTCTTTGGCCTGAAAATTCTAGTCCTAAAGCCTGTAACACTTACATTATTTAAATAAATACCAAAGGGGATCTTTTTCCCTATAGAAGAATGATTGTAATACTGGTACCCCCTCCCTGAGTTGAACCCCGTATTGCCCTCAAGTTGGACCACCAATCCCCTAGGTTGCACCATATTCGGCATTTCTCTCAAGATCCACCCAAGTCTGTGCTAATAAAGTTTGACCCTTAATAAACTTATTTTCCAAAATACAAAGAAGGCATGTTTGCGACAGGTGACATCACGAAGCAAGGTTTTGTATGACTTATTTAGAAATGTGGAATGAACATATAGACATGTAACAGTATATATATGAATGCAAACACAGGGTTCTCAGTAAGTTTTAACCAAGCAGGCCAAAATGCTTAACCAACAGGCCTGTTAAGGTCCTTGATGCGTCTATTTTCGTCAAATTGTGTATAAATTTCAGATTTCTAGCCGACCCAAAACGGTTTTAAGCAGTCAATTTGGCCTGCAGCCTGCTGCTATTGAGAACCCTGCAAACAGTCAGTGAGGAAATGTTAACATAAAGCTGCACAAGACCTATGATCCTCTCAGTCTGTACCAATGATGTAATACTACAACTGTTAACTCTCATAGAGTGCCACATACAGTATATGCAAACAACATCAATGCAGGTAGAAACCGACAAACTATGTCAGCTGTGACAGACAAACTATGTCTGCTGTTTTACTAAAATCCTTCACACATCTTTCGGCAAACTTCACAACATCAAGTATGGCTAGGGTTTAGTTAAGCTAAACACTCCTTAAGTTGTTACTCCAAGCAATCAGAAAAACATCAAACAGACAAAAGAACTGACTATAAGTTAACATGTTCAATGAAACAGGGAAGCTAATCATAACCAGCGGTAGATTCAATAAGGGGAGGTAACTACGTACCATCTTCACTGACTTCTACAGTTGGTACAGAGTCATCTGCCCTTTGTTGTTGTACTTGTTGTAGTCTCTGTTCAGTAGAGATAAGTTTCCCCTCTGGACCTGGCTCAAGCTGCTCTTCTAAATAAACAAAACAACAACAACAAATTGTAACCATGGTGACGAAAATAAACAGTGTAATCATGCCAAGTATATCCTTTATTTATCAGTCAGCTTTCTACTGAAATATGGCAGGCATATGACATGAGGGCCACTACCTGAAATTGAACCCAGGTCGCCGGAAAAAGCAGCCAGCGGACTAACCGATGAGGTAAACATTCATTCAATAAGCTAAACAAACATTGATTGTAAGGTGTAGAATTTGTAATACTAACGTTCTGAGCGACAATTAACTGGTGACAATGGGTATGCATGTGTTTAAGTCCACTTCGTGTGCACAGTGTTTTATGTGCACTACTTTTATGTGAACTGTGTGTGCTTGAGTGCAAACATGTATCATTGATGTGTACGAAAAGCTCCCAAGAAGCAAATATTTCAAAACATTTTCTTTGTTGAATTCAATTTAGTTGAAAGGAAAATTTCTTTGTTGAGTAGGATGAGGTAAATATTGTGTGAGTACTATGGCTAATAGAGAATAATGAAGTATACCTTGTACGGTAGCTAATCCATCTGGACCTCCTTTATGTTCAACATCCCATTTATATCTCTCTATCTCATCTTCAGACATTGTCTCAAATGGATTGGCTGCATATTGTGTCTTATATACCTGTAACAATAACATAAACATCAGTGCTTGACACTAACATTGGTTCTCTGGCAGGAGGCCAGTAAAAGTCTTGAAGGACTAGTAGCTGTTAAGAATCTTACCAAATTTAATGCTTTTTACTGGTGGACCAGTTGTAACTTTTATTTGCTGTACGGACTGCATAAATCCAGATTCACATTATTCTGTAATTGTAGTATTCATGATAAAGAGGATCTATCACAAGTTGTCAATTGCTTTATTGGAAAAAACACACTTGAGTAGTATAATTTTATACAATACATATGACATATAAGATTATGCGTACTCGCTGTACTAACCCAGATACAAGGAAAATCATGTGATATATTACCTGTACATTGTGTTGTTGATCTCTCTGTATAATGCCTTTAGATGCTGCACCAATCACAATCACACTGTCACCTGTTGCACTTAGACTACCATCCTATAATCACAATCATTTATCATAAATCAGGGCTGTAGAAATAAGCCAAAATCAGGGCTGTAGAAGTGAGCCGCAATCAGGGCTGTAGAAATGAGCCGAAATCAGGCCCCGATCTCCTGAAGCATCTCAAATTTGAGCAAGATCTCATCTAAAATATTGTTATTCATTTTTTAGTTCTTTTCTGTATGCTGAGATGCTGGACTCAAATTGACATTACAAAACAGAGTTAATTACAGTAAAATTCAAAGAGCTCAAACATCAGAATTATTTAAAATTGAAATTTTGATTTGAGCAAATTCTCAATTTGAGTTGAGATTTCTACTCAAGATGCTTTAGGAGATCTTGGTGCTAGGGGCGTAGAAATGAGCCAGAAGGCAGTAAAATCCACTAATTTTTGTCCGTTTTGTTACCAGATTTCAAACCAACCACCTACTTTTGAAGAATTAACTGGCTGCATGAAAACATTTCTACATCCTGCATAATAATACCTACCAGTGTATATGATTATACGTCTATTTTACTATCCTAAATGACCAAACCATGCAGTGATGGGGTATCAGCAAAAACAAGGCATCTTTAAATAGTAGAAAACTTAAATTTCCATAAGTGAATAAATTATTTAATAACAAGAAACTAAATATTGTTCATTTTAAGTTTTAAAGCATTTATATTAAAAGCTACATTATAATCACTAAGAAAAGAAATAATAACTAAGAAAAGAAAGTTATTCTACAATTTGTGAGAAATATCAGCATCCATTTTTTTAAAACTAAACTCAAAGTTTTCTACTAAGATGCCTTGTGAATACCAGCCCAGGAGCAGAACAACACATGAAAATAGATATTTCAGTTTCTTGATATATAGTTATGAAAAGAAAATTAAGAGCTACACAAAAATGTTTGACGCCCAGCTCACTCAACACTTCATTCCGATCAAGTTTATTCATTGGAAAATGTGTGTTAGATTTTACTGCAAACTTTGTACAAACGGCATAGGACTATAATTTCCCCTAATGTTAATAACGTTAGTAATTCTCCTCGTGTATAGACAAGAATGAGTATTTAAAGCCTGTTGCCCAATCCCATTTCTGGGGAAATATGATATACAGTTAATTAAGGGAGACAGGGGCCAGTTCCTGTGGATTAATTGTCAACAAGGATATAACTGCCTATAGTGTCAAACAGTAATACATAACACACCCTTCACCATGTTATACCAGTAGACAAACAATAATGATCTTAAAGATACAAAATGTACAATGATTATTATATTAGCAATACAAACCACACAAAATAGATATTGTTATAATATTAAATAAATTACTTTATTATATATATATTTATATCATTTGAGAGATAGAGTAATACAAGAGTAATTCAGATTGACAATTCTATCAAACATAAGGCCCATAGCCATGCTGACACATGGTGAAAATTGGAAAATTACCAAAAATAAGCATGTTTTTGAAGAAGCAAATGCCTCAAATAGACCGAAGAAAATATTTGCCTCTGTGCTTTTTTGTCTCTGGATAAGGGCCTGAACATTAAAGCGTTTGTTTCATTAAATGAAATGATACACGTTATTCTGTAAGTTCAAAACACATTGAGCAATATTTGTTAGGTTTTAGTTAAATCAATACACACAGCATTTATCATGCACATACATGTATCATGCACAGAGAACAAAACAAAATAGTCAAAGCTCAAACAATGAAAGTGGGATTTGCAAGAAAAAAAACAGTTTCAAACAAGACTCACTTTTACTGAGGGGTATAAATGCCAAAATTATTTCAATTGTTTTAACCTCAAAAACAAACTTTGAGTACTGTCACCCACCCAATTTTTTTTCTCCAGGAAAAGTTTTTATTTTGGTCTTAAGAGCTTTGTTTTGTTCCCGGAGCAAGATATTGTCTCTATAT
Organism: Spisula subtruncata; assembly: GCA_963678985.1. NCBI lineage: Eukaryota > Metazoa > Mollusca > Bivalvia > Venerida > Mactridae > Spisula > Spisula subtruncata. The sequence goes on from OY787666.1 coordinate 47,272,428, forward strand.
ACAAACAACAAAAGATATATAAAGCAAACATGAAATACTGAGGGTACAACTTACATGACCATTTGACTCAGCAAGCTGAAAGACATGGCAAAAAAAATATGGCTACATTACATCACAAATACTACACGGCATGACTTGCATCAAGAAACAACTTGCTACAACAAGCAGATAAATGTAGGCACTGTATGAATACATGTACTGAAGGCTCCCTAATCCCCCATCAGGCATTACATCCCTGCCCTTGTACCAACAGTCATCTAAATTAGCAATTGCCTGAAGGCCAAGTCAAGTAAATTTTGATGATTTTCTGTTTGGACAAGAAACTTTGTCCATAAAAGAATTTACTTTATGTTGGATTACTCGCCCGAATGTTAGGTAATACTCAAAAGCTAATTTCAATGACTGTACCAGTAAAAGCTGTGAACTGTATTTCCCAGATACATTATCTATGTTAGACTAATCTATTGAGACTGCTTAGAAGACTGTGTAATTTCGTAACAAGCAAACATTATTTGGTGACCTTTTTCACACATTCAATTTCTCTTTCTGAAAATGAGGTCTACTCTAACTGATTTGCAAAATATTACCTTTCACATAACAGTGCCAGCATTTTTTACAAACAAAATAAAACAGTGTCTTATCAAAACAACAATTTTAGCAGAAAAACAAATTCCTACAAAAATCACACTTATAAAACTCAAAACACAAAATTCAAATATGAAAGAAACAGCGCATGTAAAACATGAGAGACACAAGTGACTATGTCATTCACATGATACAGTAACATAATCAGTGCTAGCTTCCATACAGTAACAGTGCTAGCTATCGATACAGTCTGTGAAACTAACTACCAAACTCAGTAGACGTCAATCTACCCCCCAACTCTAGTTCACCCATATAGAATACTAGCAAAAATTCACAGCTAAAATTTCATAACCAGTCTAAAACACTGCCTTGTGATTGGTCAATTTTAAAAGCTTAGTTCAAAACCAACCAATCAGAAGCTAGAGCTGTCAGGCTGGCCTAGAATTACAGATTTACACTCTTAGACTCTAAAATATGTCTTAATACTCATACAATTCATTATTTTTCAACTTAAAACCATTGATTCATGGTCCCCGAGGTTTCACAAACTGACAACATGCCTACACAAGCTCTGTTTAGGTAAATGGTGAATGATTTTGGATGATTATGCGACAATAGGTATAAAATAGAAAACCAATATAAGCGGACAATATCATAAAGAACATCTATGGCTGTATTTCTAAATGATTGCATATTGATGGAAAGTATAAAGTGTAGATAATGAAATGTTTGATAGGGAAAATTATTTAAGGTATGATTTGCAACAATACTGAACAAAAGTGACAAAATGTATATAAAATTGTGACATATAAATATGAGGAATGGGTGCAGTTGGTACTGTATAACATAATATAACCATGTGTATACCTCACCAATCCATCTATTCTGACAAAAACTACAATTAGGGTCAAGGTCACCGTTTCTCATGGAAAAATCTTTAAATCTTTGACAATGAACAATGACTAATGAATTGTTTTGTACCAGAATGTAACACCTACTTATATACAACATGGTTATACTGTGTATTCACCATGGAACTGGCCATACCAACATACCATGATATACTGTGGTATATATAAACCTCACCTTCATCTTTTCAGCCTCTTCCAAGGTCATACCATCTAGAATCTTTGACTGTGGTCCTGCACTTATTCTTTCCTCATAGTAATCTTTCTTTATCTACAATCATACAAACATCCATCGGTGTATATCATTCAATGAAATGAACACAAAATCGTGGGTGTCAACAAGGCCAAATAAAAAATCAGGTAAATTGTATGCGGCCAAACATTATTGCCAAACAGCAAAGAAAGTTTTTATACAACAAAATCCTTCATACATAGCAGATTGAATGTACCATAATTTTGAAAGACTTTGAAATGCCTGATGAAAAAACAGTTACACCATAGCTAGATGAGACGTATTACACCTTGGACCGAGAACCGTTCGCAGAGAAGGACTTGGTAAAATTGAGGAAACTTAAGACAGCCTTATGTCCCACTAGGGAGGTAGAGGATATGTAGGTAGGCATGTTTGTCTTGCCATTTGATAATCAGGTCTGGATAATCACTTCTGACATCAGAGGCTATGATTACTTTAGAGTTTCAGCAACAAAGTATAGAACATATTTCCTTATATCAGACTTAAATGTTTGTCTTACTTGTCTTTGTTTCTGTTTGAATTCCTTTGGATCAGCACCTTGTGGAGCAAACTGGTTAGGATGGTCTACCTTGATGGGTGTGCTGGTACGTTTAGGTGATCCTTCTTCACCATCTTCCTTCACCCACTGTAATATAAGGTAACGTATTTCTTTACTAAAAATGCCGAGCTAAGGGTTAGGGGCTAATTGCCAGTCAGCTGTCTGCAGAATATGGCAGGCATATGTGTACCTACACCTGAATTTTAACCCGGGTCACCGGATTAAGCGACAAGCGTGCTAACCACCTAGCTACGTAGGCCACGAGTGTTACCCCTATTGAAAGGGCCAACCATTTTGATTTATGAGACACCTATCTTTTATATGCATAAAATCTCCAGAATCCCTTCTCGAATTTCCAGCAGCCTAGCAGAGATGGGCATTTGGTAACCATTCTTTAACTAACTGGCGGCTCACTAACTTGTCCCATCAGTTCTAACCAAGCTCTTGCCAGGAATCGAAGCTTCGACATCCCGCTCGCTGTTATACATCAACATTCTTTGGGTTACCATGGGTACAAAACGTGTTACTAGGCAACAAATGGGGTATTCTACTTTGAATAACATCACAATAACATATTGATATACATGTATATAATGATATATAACAGTTAAAGCAACACAGTGACTGGAACACCACATTGTCTACAGCTGACTGTTCTATTGAGGATCGATAAATATCAGTAAGTTTACATGTTCCCGATTTGAATATAATAAACAGCCCATAACATAATTTATAGATTAGAAACTTATCAAATTATAACAACACACACTATCCTGACACATCGGCATGTACTTGATTGGAAAATGATGTTAAAAATAAGATTGACATGTAATAAGGGCATGGACTAGCATAGCATATCTATGGAGTAAATGTTAAAGATGAAACTCAGTGTCAGATGTAAATATAAGCCAAGATATGACCATAGCTTTGTGCTAGCAGATTGTGATCAAATTTTAACAATTGTGGCTGTTGCATATTGATGCCGAGTTATAAATGTCATCAAGCCAAGCAAATTTATTTCTTAAAGCATAGAAATATCGAATCAAATCGATAATTTTGCTATAATTGCAGCAAATATACTGTGCGTATATGTATGCATGTAGTGGATGGAATTCACTTGTTAATCCGAAGACACAAATACCAGAATAACATAAATATAACATAAATATTCCCAACAAATAACACAACATAATGTAACAGGTAATGATTAAAGTTAGCACTCAAACTGTCAGCAATGTGAATAAACACTTTAAACACAGAATGGGTATGGCTTAATAAAGATGCACCGCCTTAAAACAATAATCAACCAAGAATAATCTTTCAAATGCTGAATAGGAGTGGCTAAATAAAGATGCACCGCCTTAAAACAACAATCACCCAATAGTAATTAGGGCTGTAACGTTATACCGCGGTATACGAAATACCGCGGACTTCAGTCCCACACGGTTCACAATACAAGACTTCTAAATTTCGGTACGGTTCGGTATAAGCTTTTTTATGAACAAAATCATATTCAGACAACGAAAACATCTGATAGCCTTCTGAATATGTATAATTTATAAATTACCATGTATCACTCGTTTTAATTGTATTGAGATATGCTTCGTATTGTCTAAATTCACTTAAAATAGTTGATAGGCACATAATATTTGCTGTTATAGAAGCAAGAAATTCATTATTACTTAAAAATTGAAGTATCTAAGAAGCTGTTAGAGAATAATGTATCATACCGAAATATACCGAACCATTAGAAAAATTGACGGTACGTATCATATCGTGAGGTGAGCGTACCGTTACACCCCTAATAGTAATCATTCAAATGCAGAAGGGGTGGGACCAGGCCATTATAGAAATCAATCAATATCAATATATGTAGTCCGTGTATACTGTATAAACACACATACAAACCTTAGAAATACTCTGTTTCATGGAATTACAGATTGTTCACTCAGTAAAGACATGCTATTGGCGAGGAATTTACCTTAATTCCACCAAGTATCTCATGTAAGTTAACCAAATTTTATTGACATGACCAATAGCATGCATTCATGAAATTATGAACAAACTGTAATAACATCAGGGAAGAAGATCGGATATTGACCAAAACTTGATTATCGTACAAATAATTTTATCCCATGCCTTTCCATATGAACAGTATACAAAGTATTTACTAGCCATCTATAAATTGAATAAACTTTATTCCAACACCAAAAACGTGCAAAGTTAAATGTCTACCTCAAAAACTTCAAATGTATTGAACTATTCCTTCATACATTAAAATCACAGAAATTCAAACATGAAGACAATGCTAGAAAATACTTAATGATTGAAATGATCACTATAACATGAAGACTAATAACTTAATAATTATACTGGTTTCACTATAACACAACCATACGCACAGACTTTGCTAAGCAAGATGGGCCATTTTTAGGGTTTAGTGCAAAATTATGGTAATGCCTCTATAAATCGATGTAGTTACCATATTTTGCACTGGGACCTTGAAATAATATCAACTCATACTATTTACTCTCTACTCACTTATGTAGCCAAAATATTAAAGCGACTCACTGAAGGAAAACAAAGAGTTTTCCCCCATTTTAAAATGAAGGTTAAGTGATTGAAACTAGCAATGTTAGAATAAATATTCAACAACAAAATGATTAGAACAAGTTATAACAGCAGCTGTCTACCAGTAACCGATGTGAGGGTGTTTACCTTGTTGCAAGCCATCTGTAAATGTAACATATACCATATACCTTTAGTATAATAGTCAACAATCTCACAGGAATTGTCTCCCCCTACATAGTGCACAGTTAGTACAACTCTAGAGTTACCTCCCCTATTTATACTACACTATGTATATATAACAAGGGAGCTATCATTGGAAAGAATAGCGAGGATAACAGTTTAATCAGTTACACCCAGTTAAACCGAGATAAACATAGCTTAACTAAAGGAAGGGCCAATGTTTATAACTGTTATCATTTAACTTTGAAAAGACTGTACTGATGTAACATGCCTCTGAGTCAAATAGAATGTCACCATTATTTGAACAGTTTTTGGCTGTTATAAGTGTATGCAAAACTATTTTTACAGCTTATAAATATGGTAAGTGATGGAATGAGCTCCACCAATTAGACATTTTAAATATAAATATAGGACTGTGCTATACTCAACACACACACAATTGGTAAGTTAATTAATTTAATGTCAATTATTGCTGAGAACACTTATCTATATTCTTAGGCAAAGTGGCATGATTTTCAGCAGATATTCCATTTTGAGAAATATTTGTCATGATAGTCTGCTTTATACATTAAATGGAACTTCAGCATTGGCGACAGAAAAACCTGACTAGTTAAGATTGTATGAATGCAAAACTCAAGAGTTTTCTACCCTAGATACAAATGTTGACTCTAACACTACTGTATAGTAAAGTTTTGAATGCTAGTAATAGTTTAATTAACGGATGAGCTAGAAATAAGAAGGGTTACAAACAATATTTTTGATCTAGAGGGAAAATAATAGAAGAACAAGATAACAAATACGAAAAATAAAGTTGATAAGCACATTGAGAAGTGGACCTTTTTGTAATTTTTTTTCTCTATTTTTTTTCTCTATTTTTTTGGCTTTTTTTATTCTAATTCCTCGTAATTCTGGATTTTTTTCTTCAAAGTTTTCCCCATACATAATAATCCTGTATTATATGCAGTCATTTTATATGTACATTAATATTTACGTTTGTAGAAATATCAAATTTGCGTTTTGAAAAACTAAATGTTGAATATGTATGTTTATATATAGTAACTTTATGTATATTGGAAATAAAAGTTAAACCACAAAAGATAACAAATACATTAGGTAAATGTACAGTTAAAGAATAAAGAAACACATGCTGAATGAATGCGCTACTTGGTGTATCCTTTATATAAATATAGTTACAAAATACAGACATAAATCAACAGTTAAACAATACTAATACAAAGAACTAAGTGAGATTTGATGGGAGTGTGAGGTAATGTAATCTACATATTTATATAACCAATGAGAGAGTTAAATAAAAGTACAAGAAAATGGAGTAGATGCGTTAAGGAGTTAAGGAGTACAGAATATCGGTTCTCACCTTGGTGATTTTCTTAGGATTTTGTGTACCGATCTCATCCACGTCTTGTCGTACATATACATTGGGTGAATTCAACCAGCCCACTTTATGTTGTTGTTTTTGTCTCTCCATAGCTGCCTTGATTGGTGAGCTGAGTAAATATATACGTACCATTAGTCAACATAATACTCAATACAAGCGTTTTTGAAACAGAAAAATATAGAATGAAAAGGTCGTAAGTGCCACTTATACAACTAATTTATGAGCTTCCTATGAGCCTATTTTCATGAAAATCGGCACTTGTCATGTTGACCAAACTGAAGTTGAAAAGCCTTGTTTTACCATTAGTAAAGAGTGATTGTACCACAGTTTTTCTTGTTTTCTCAAAATATTGATTTTGTAGCTAAAACCTTCTCATTCTAAACCAGCGACATATCTCCCAAAAAATACTCTTGCAAAAATCATTCAAACCAAAAAATCCTGACAATACCCATACTTAGGAATGGTACTAAGTACTCATGTTGAGTTATGTTTAAATAAAACCTGACCAATTGTTAAAGAGATTTAAGTATGGACCAAACCTCTGACACTCATCCAGATGTCCGGTACAAAATCATTATGCTCATCGCCATGTGGGAGACTAAACACTTTGTATTTTCTAGCAGAACCACTGTTCATATTTTTTTTTGAACAAATAAATTCAGTTATTTAGGGTGGAAACTCTCTCTATAAAAAGTAGCTGACAACTTCTCCACATGTGGAAGAATTTCACATCATGTGGAAGATATGACAGCAACCACTCAATGTCAGACATACCCAAGTGAGAAACAAGAGTGAAAAGAAACCAGAAATGATGTGTTGATGGAATGACGCCTAGCATTACCATATCCCCTTTGCCTCGGAAACAAGAAATGTTGACTTACACATATTTTGAATGTTCCACATCACCATCAAACACGTATGTAAATGAACTAGATGCAGGAGGTACTTCTACTTCACTGTTACATTTCTCTCTCCGTGTTTCACGTTTAATGTTCGGGTGTTTGTATGCGTAACCGGTTCTGTATCCCTGTGCACGAAATATACAAACATCAACTAAACATAACATTTCAAAATAGTCTTGTCAATAGAACCAAATTTAAAATCACGAAAATCATATGCAGTCTACCATTTATGATACACAAGAGGCCTTCAACAACATTGCTTCCCCACTTTAATCAGTTTTTTATAAGAAATTCCTTCAAAATAGATTAAATTTACCATAACTTTGCCATTTCTAAAGAGATTTTCATCAAATAACTTCTATTTTGGTAAAAAATCATGGCTCTTTCATTATATGTATATATAATCCGAATTCCAGAATAATTAGGAAAATTGACACCCCATCTACAGATTTAAGTTGTTCAGTATTTAATACTTACAGCATTATCGAGAAGTCTCATCTGTGCCTCAAACTCCATTTCACCAATTTTCCATTTTTTACCGGATGTATCTACCCCACCACCTCCTTGGTTGGCTATGTTAAATGTTTTCTGCTTGATATCTTGACTAACAAGTACTAAATTATCTAAACCAGCTGGTGTGGCTTGAATCTGTCAATGTAAATAATATCAATGTTATACTCATACATATCAATACTGTATAATAGCAGTCATTGAAATTAGCTTTTGAATATTACCTGCCATTCGGGCAAGTAATCCTTCATAAAGTACCTACTTCTGTGGAAAAAGTTACTCGCCGGAACAGAAAATCAGCAAAACATTACTCGCCAGGGCCTTCGGGCAAGTGCTAGTTTTGATGACAGTAAAAGTTACATCTAGGTAGTCTGGGTACTAAGAAGTCACTTGCGCAAACAACTTTGAACCTCTTCAGATGTGGACTGGGACATTTAGCAACTCAACAAGTTTTCTCAGTAAATTGTTGTTATTACAGAATATTACATCGCTTTCTCTATTATATTGATTTCATATAAAGTGACAGAATACATGATGGATGTACGAATAATGGATGGAGAGATGTGTACAACACAATGTTAACATGATTAAGCCGAAAATAAAATAGTGTTTTTCCCCCTTTTGCAACTTGCCAACTGGGACTTTCTTACCAATTGTAGGCATATTGACGGCTTCAAATTTTCGCGTTTTTAAGTCTTTCGCAGTTTCTATATTAATGTTTTGAACACTTTTGTTGCTTCTTAAATGTGTGAATACTGAGCCTAGTCGAGCGTTAGCATCTTTAAATAGATATTGACACAGCTCTTGATCTACTAAATTGATTTCCACCGATATTCTCAAAACTGCAGGAGGAAACTGTTACATTATTAACTAGCACACAATAGAACAGGTGTTTTAGACAAGGAGATGTTAATCACTTATAGTCTAGACACGGGTGAGTGGGGGGGGGGAAATAGACAGTAAAATATGATGAATGGTGTGTTACCTGTGAATTACATGCATTGACTACATTGAAAGCATAGTGGTATGCTTCTTCTATCGAAGTTCCACACGCTACTATTCCATGATTACGCAATATCATCACCTGAAAGTAAATATAACAATCATAAATATAACAATCATAAATATAACAATCATAAATAGAACAATTATTAATAAAACAATTATTCAGATCAACATAACAATGAACATACTTGTACAGCATTCTCATAATTTTACCCTGAGGAATTTCGAAAAATTATCTAGATTTGATCTTATCAATTTGGCAACTTACTTAAACTTTTGTGCCTGAAATTTCAAAATTATCTACATTCCTAAGTACTGGTAACATACTAAACTTTTATTCCTATGAATGAGTTATTATTTTGGAAATATGATATACGCAACAACTGTAGAGGCCCCTTGCCCTAAATTAACAGTCTGTCCCATTCACCATCCTAATTGACACATTATATGGATATATTTTTTATTTTAAATGCTGAACATAGCCTTTATTAGCTTTATTTCTACTGAAATATGGCAGGCACATATATGTACCTCCACCCGGATTTGAACCCGGGTCGCAAGATAAGACGACAAAGTGCACTAACCACAGAACTATGGAGGCACATGTCACATGCCGGTATTCTATAGAGCTATGATACATAAGTAATCATAACATACTGTGAGGTTGATTTATAGATGTTTCACCAGGATGAAACAATATTTATATGATCATAAGAAAACCTTCAACACGTCTTTGAAGTGTGGATAACATCACAATATAACATCAACAATCATTTTGTTTGTTGTAACAGAGATCCTCAACAACATACAGAAAATAAGATTATCAACCACAGTTACAGTCTGCTCAAAGTTAAATGATAACAGTTGTAAACATCAGTTTTTCTGTCTAGGTTCAACTGGGTAGACCCTGTTATTCTTTCGAATGGGATAACTCCCTCATTAGTATAACTTATTGAATGGACAGTAGTTACAGTAATTTAAGTCATATCCCATCTTAACAAAAACATTTTAAATTTTATTGAATTCCTTTTTGTGATAAAATTGACTAAAACATTAATAATAGAAATGAAACTGAATATGTCTCTCTATGTTGCATTTTAACAGTGAAAAGTTGATATATAAGACAGAAAACCTCGGTCACAATCAGGTGTTAACTACATGCTGTGTTTGACCGGGTTATTTCATAGGTTCTTCATTGTAATTGTTCTAATTTCTAATTGGGCTTCAATTGACATTAATAGATTGTCTGGGTCAAGTAGTACCGGTAACATTTCCTACATGGGACATTGGGTGTAATTGGGTACAATACGGGTGGCAAAAGGCTTCAAGCATCCCGTCTAGCACGTTTGCTGGTCATATTACCCAGCACACTAGTTGAACACAATTCATTACACAGCCATGTACATGTTCAACAATGAAGAGCATGCCCAGCATAGCCTTTATTCCCTTAACCTCTACTGAAATAAGGCAGGCATATATATGTGCCTGCATGAACCCAGGTGGAGGTAGATTAAACGGCAAGCGCACTAACCACTGAGCTACAGAGACACATAGGTTATCTAAGGTGATAACTACACAAATCCCACACATACACTCCACAATCAGTGTACAGTAATATAAGACACAGGTTGACAAGTTTACAATGTATTCTCTCTACAGTTTTATGTCAGTATAAGGTCATGTACCAGTTGACAGTAAAACTGTCGAAAGCAAAACTCTCCTGTCATGCCATCAAACCTCCAACATTCAAAATGTCTAGTGATAGTTTAACTGGAATATCATACAGTGAAATCTCTTCTAGTAGTTCCCAAATTAAAACAAGAGGGCCATGATGGCCCAATATCGCTCACCTGATTATAAACCCTGCACAATTTTCACCCGAAGGAACAATTTGAACATCTTGGTAGAAACCACAAGATGATGCTACATACCAATTATCAAAACTCTAGGCAGTGTAGTTTTAGGCAAGAAGATATTAATATGTTTTCCCTATATAAGTCTATGTAAAACGGTGACCCCCGGGGCTGGGCCAATTTTGACCCCAGGGGCATAATTTGAAAAATCTTGGTAGAGGACCACTAGATGATGCTACATACCAAATATCAAAGCTCTATGCAGTGTAGTTTTAGACAAGAAGATTTTTATATGTTTTCCCTATATAAGTCTATGTAAAACGGTGACCCCCGGGGCTGGGCCAATTTTGACCCCAAGGGCATAATTTGCACAATCTTGGTAGGGGACCACTAGATGATTCTACATACCAAATATCAAAGCTCTTAGGCATTGTAGTTTTAGACAAGAAGATTTTTATATGTTTCCCTATATAAGTCTAAGTAAAATGGTGACCCCAGGGTGGGGCCAATTTTGACCCCAGGGGCATATTTTGAACAATCTTTGTAGAGGACCTCTAGCTGAGTCTACATACCAAATATGAAAGCCCAGGGCCAAGCGATTTCGGAGAAGAAGATTTTTAAAGGTTTCTCCTCTATAACTCTATGTAAAACTAAGGGCCCCCGGGGCGGGGCCAATTTTGACCCCAGGGACATAATTTGAACAATCTTTGTAGAGGACCTCTAGCTGAGTCTACATACCAAATATGAAAGCCCTGGGCCAAGCCGTTTCGGAGAAGAAGATTTTTAAAGGTTTCACCTATATAACTCTATTGAAAACTAAGGGCCCCCGGGGCGGGGCCAATTTTGACCCCAGGGACATAATTTGAACAATCTTTGAAGAGGACCTCTAGCTGAGTCTACATACCAAATATGAAAGCCCTGGGCCAAGCGGTTTCGGAGAAGAAGATTTTTTAAGGTTTCCCCTGTATAACTCTATGTAAAACTAAGGGCCCCCGGGGCGGGGCCAATTTTGACCCCAGGGACATAATTTGAACAATCTTTGTAGAGGACCTCTAGCTGAGTCTACATACCAAATATGAAAGCCCTGGGCCAAGCGGTTTCGGAGAAGAAGATTTTTTAAGGTTTCCCCTGTATAACTCTATGTAAAACTAAGGGCCCCAGGGGCGGGGCCAATTTTGACCCCAGGGACATAATTTGAACAATCTTTGTAGAGGACCCCAAGGTGGTGCTACATACTAAATATGAAAGCTCTAGGCCTTACGGTTTCAGAGAAGAAGATTTTTAAAGTTTCCTTTTTGAAAATCTATTTTTAGCCTGTGTGACCTAGTTATGCAACAGACCGGAAATCTTTTAACAACTTTGGTAGAGGTCCACCCAAGGAACATTCCTGTTAAGTTTTATCAAATTTGGCCAAGCGGTTTAAGAGGAGAAGTCGTTTGAAGAAATTGTTGACGGACGCACAACGCATGACGCACGACGCACGCTGCACGACGCACGACGGACGACGGACATCTCGGTATGACAAAACCTCACCATGACCACTTTGTGGTCAGGTGAGCTAAAAAATAGTTTTACCACGGCAATATCAATGGTGAGTAACAGGTGATATGATTGGCGATCCTAATTCTCCAATAAAATAAGATCAATATTGAATACCACCCTAGGACAGTAAGACCTCATCATGACGTCTGATGATTATACATACTTTGTTAATTGGTCCTAGATTTCTCTGTAGAGCTTCCCTTTCTGTTGCATCTATTAGTATACCATTGTAGTCATGATAACTGACCTCTCCACAGATCAAGGCCTCTTGTGATAGTGGCAAAAATCCACATTTCATACCAGATATCTGCAATATAATAATACAGATTATAGTCAAGTCACTCTCAAAACTCTCATGTTCTAATACAACTTTCAACCAGTTGAGATAACTGTGTGGGCTTAAAGTAGATGATCCTTCAAGAGTTCTACACACATTATCTCCCTTAGCTAGGAATTGTGGGTACAGAGGCGTCAATAATCAGGAAAATCATATGCGGTTAGACATTCTTGACAAACATGAGGCCTTTAACAACATTGTTTTCATATCTAAATGAGTTTTTGTTAAAAAATTCCTTTGACCATAATTTTGCCATTTCTAAAGATATTTTCATCAAATAACTTTTATTTTGATCAGGTGTCATTGCTCTTTCAGGAATGACAAATTCGGAAAATTGACACCCTGATGAAGATAATCCTTCAAGAGTTCTACAGTTACCTCCCTTGAGCTAGGAATTGTGGGTAACATTGTGGGTAACATTCAATGAACACTGATACTTACAGCAACTACAGATGGAGTGTGAAGATGGATGATGCATTTGATGTCAGGGCGAAACTGATGTATTGCCGAATGAAGAGTGAATCCCGCTGCGTTGATACCAAGAGTTGTTGCCCCTGGATCAATAACTTCCCCTCGTATGTCGATCTTCACCAAGGAAGATGCTGTTATTTCTGAGTAGTTCATACCAAAAGGGTTAATAAGAAAATGTTCTTGGTCTTGACTAATTCTGGCCTGAAATAACAAGCATAAAGGGTTACCATGGCAACATATGAAACATCTCTGAAAAGAACAATCAAATTTGTAACGAGTTAATCCAGTAGCATAGAATAGTTCTGATTGTGCAGACATGAGTAACCACAAGAGGACATAATCAAATAACACAAAAATAAACTCAATTTACATTCTTTCTCATGTAATCTACGACAACTATTTCACTGCCAAACTGTTGTATCGCTCATACATTCATGCATACTGTTTCTGCAGATAAAAAATCACTATCTCTCAATACTCAGACTTAAATAAAACATTTATTCAAGTCATATCATAGAAGCAATCAAAAAATGCTTTGTTAGAATACAACACAGGCACTCGTCCAGATGCAACCATTAAATCACTCACGCTAAGCACTTGCGAGTTGATTCCAAACTTGTGCCTGTGTTTTATTCTGCAACAAAGCACAACTATATATTCATCATTTCCTAATACAATCCGGAATGCACAATATTGTGGTGTTTCTGCACATTTGCATGTGGTACAAATATTGTTGACCATAATTCTTTGCTATTCCTTTTGTGATTTAAATAATTAATGTATGAATATTTATTGAACAAAAACTTGGACAACAGGAAAAGCTGTTTGTACCACAGGATTAGCGTGAAACAACCAGGTTGCATTGAATTCCAGATGCTGAACCAAAACCCCATAACTCAATTTTGGTGCAAAAACTTTTTTGCTGCATCTGCATCTGCTAGTCGTCCCACCCATTTCTGTCTTGTCGCCATTTAAATAGCCAATCACGTTACTTAGATGGCGACAAAACAGAAATGCGCGGGATTTCTAGCAGTTGCGGATGCTGCAAAAAAGTTTTTGCGCCAAAATTGAGTAACGGGGTTATGGTTTGGCACCGTCGATATACATGTACGACTTACTGTGATGTGATTATAAATGCTATGTGACCATCCATTATTATCAACAAGTCTATAACAAGCAGCAAGTTTACATCGTAGAGCTTTCTCTTGTTTTGTGTAACCCATTGCTTCGGTACCCTTAATGTCAGATACTGGAATTACAGGGCTACCTGAAATATATCAAACACATACATACATATAGTACAGAAATACATTTAAACATAAATCTACATTAAACACCCAATCGTCTATTGTCGACTATTGTAGGGTGGATATCATATAGTACAATGTGCTACTACAAATTCAAATAACAGAGGTGTAGAAATATATTGATGTTTCCAATTATTCTTCATGCCGAGCATTGCCTTTATTTGCCAGTCCAACTTTTTGCTGGAATATGGTAGGCATATATGTAAATTATATATCTTAATTTCACTGGGAGATTGGGACAAATCTCATTTAGTTTATGCTTACAGCATGAACATGCATTTAAGTAGACATTAAACTACCATGCACCATCTTGAACAATGTCTGAACCAACTATCTTTGGTCAGTCATGTGTACATATCTCTGAACCAACTATCTTTGGTCAGTCATGTGTACATATCTCTGAACCAACTATCTTTGGTCAGTCATGTGTACATATCTCTGAACCAACTATCTTTGGTCAGTCATGTGTACATATCTCTGAACCAACTATCTTTGGTCAGTCATGTGTACATATCTCTGAACCAACTATCTTTGGTCAGTCATGTGTACATATCTCTAACAACTGAATGTCAGACTGATGTTAAAAGTAAGTACAGAAAGCCTGTATCTATAAATATCATCATGATTCTTGTGTCTATTTAATACAGATGATGTTATATAATCAACCTATTATATTCATATACGTATGAGAGATAGATGCTTGAAATTGGTGATTAAATATGAAGTTTTCAGGGAAATAGCTATCTGCATAATATAACAAATCTGTGCCTATGACATTTAAGAAAAGTTCTTGAATTTCCAATTTGGACAGGAAACAGGGCAGATAGCCAACACTGAGTGCAGCGAGCCATGTACACACTGTTCACATACTGAGTCATCCAGTTAAACTGGCTTCAAGAGATAACATAGATAACATAGTGGCAGTCCACTGTCTGGCTGGTCACATACATTGGAACCAGTCTTAGACTCTTACACATTTGAAATATGTTTTTCAATGCGCTTCTTATGAGACTTTTTTCATGAAAATCAGAACTTGTCATGTTGAACAAATGAAGCCAAAAAAGTTGTTTTTTTACCATAAGTTAAGAGTAGTTTTCAGGCTATTTTTTCTTGTTTTCTCATAATATCGATTTTGTACTTAAGACCTTCACATTCTAAGCCAGGAATATATATGTATATTATCTGATTATATGCAGACAAATTTAGCAGTAAAAGATAAGTTATAGAGGTATCAGCATTATAGGTGAAGTCAGAAAGTCAGCAAGTCATACATCATACTGGGAATATAATCAATAACCCAGTCTGGATAGTTTGGTGGATAATTCCTGATCATTGCCTGTGTTACATGATGGATTAATCTATAACTACAAGTCTACCAGTCTAGTCCCGAGAATTTCACACGATCCTGACTTTTTAAATAGCATCATTTAACAGCTGATACCTTGTCTTTATTAATAACCCCCCCCCCCCCCCCAGATTACAGTCACAAATCTAAAGTACCGATATTACACGATTTGCTTGTGGAATTTGATATATTCAAAGCAAGAACCTTGTAATATGTGTATGTATATTCATGCATAAAGGTCAGGATCGTGTCAAATTCTTCAAGCTACTATACATTGATCAGCATCTCTTCACATAATATTGGTCTCAAATTCCCTAACCTACATATGATATCAATAATAAATAGTTGTATATTCCATACAGGGCAGAAAGTAATCAGAGTTTATTAGCGAGAAAATGAATTGTTTGTCACTCTACATTATTACTAATGATATTCCTATGATTTAGTACTACACTACTCAGTGGTTGAGACAATGTGGTTTCCGAGTTTTGTCATTGTAAACCTCAAGTTTTCAGCTCTGTGACCTAAATATGCAGCAAACTAAGGTTTTGAGCCCTGTGACCTAAATATGCAACAAACTACTGTTTTGACCCCTGTGACCTAAATAAGCAGCAAACTAAGGTTTTGAGCTCTGTGACCTAAATATGCAACAAACTACTGTTTTGACCCCTGTGACCTAAATAAGCAGCAAACTCAGGTTTTGAGCTCTGTGACCTAAATATGCAACAAACTACTGTTTTGACCCCTGTGACCTAAATAAGCAGCAAACTAAGGTTTTGAGCCCTGTGACCTAAATAAGCAGCAAACTAAGGTTTTGAGCCTACAGTGTTACCTAAATATGCAACAAACTACTGTTTTGAGCCATGTGACCTACATATGCAGCAAACTAAATTTTTGAGCCCTGTGACCTAAATATGCAACAAACTACTGTTTTGACCCCTGTGACCTAAATAAGCAGCAAACTAAGGTTTTGAGCCCTGTGACCTAAATAAGCAGCAAACTAAGGTTTTGAGCCTACAGTGTTACCTAAATATGCAACAAACTACTGTTTTGAGCCCTGTGACCTACATATGCAGCAAACTAAATTTTTGAGCCCTGTGACCTAAATATGCAACAAACTACTGTTTTGACCCCTGTGACCTACATATGCAGCAAACTTAAGTTTTTGACACCAGTGACACCTACATAATGCAGCAGACTTGAACCGTTTGTCACTTGACAGAGGACCTTGGGATAATTCCCCTAAAGTTTGATTTTTGTAAAATCCATTCAGGGATGGTAAAATTTTATCTAAATTTTTCACTGTTCAATTTTTTGCCAACCCTGTGACCTTAGATACCCTATAGACAGAAAGTAATTAGGGAGTTTTATCACAGAGACAGGAAATAAAATGTTTGTCATTATACAATACTACCACAGGTTTCATATTGATTTAGTTCATGGTTTATAATTCAATCATTTATTCTGGTCTAAACCACTTCACTAACATAATCAATCTACGACCAGAGAGACAGAATTAACATGCCTTGTAGAGGTTGTTGTAAATTGCTGACAGACTATACCACAAATGAGAAAAAAATATGTGTACAACATAATGCTGAAGAACTGACCAAAATTATGGGAAAATGTGAGTTTCTGGCAAGATTTGAAGCGGTCAGGTATTGGAAGGCAAAGGCAATGTCAGGCAAAAAGCAATGTGTTCCTTTATAATATCGCTTTCCAAAACTACGACCTTGGTTTGGGAAGGGAACACTACTTAAGTGTTGTTCTGAGTGCAATTTATGTACCTATGGAACATATATAATTATATAATGTCAGCTCATGGCAACTGCCTTTAAAACACATCACAGGTTATCTGTAATTTATAATTCTCAGATAAAATCTCCCCCCCATTCAATTATCACTGGTTTGTCATGATTCTGGTAGCCATATACAGTTAGATAGACCACATTTCTCTATCAATTACCCCCAGTCAACCGACCCTGTGTGACAAGAGAATGAAATGTCAGATAACAAACTTGAGTAATGTGTCATCATCATTTTGTTAAATTTTACATATAAAACAGACTGTTTGAACTTAAAGGTCAAGCATATACACTGTGTATGTTAGGTAAAATGATGAAAAGCTTACATATTCGTAGATAGTATAAAACACATGAAAAGTTGGATTTTTTTAAAACTCTTGAAATATCTTTCCATTGTTATTAATGCCCTTTAATCCATTGGCTATCATTCCTTAATCTTTCCCAGATAAATTCATACCCAGGTTGGAGTGTGTACACCATTTCCACACATTTATTTGAAAAAAGACTTGGGTCATTCTGCATTTTTGCGGTGCAACTTTGGCAATTTCATTGGGCTGTGTGTAGGCATTGTTCTGTGTAGTTGTGTTATGTCGCCACTGTTTTCTTTGCTCGGCTGGTTAAGTTGAGAGCTGCCTTCCCGGTCAGATTTCCTCATTTCTGTTTTGGCTAATTTGATGGTAATCAATTATTAATTAATACCTATATATAGTAACATGACGTGACAAGGAGTCTGGAATCATGGCTATTAAAAGGGTTAGATAGTTTCACTATTAGAACAACTTAAATGAGTCATTATAGAACAGTTAAATCATCATGCATTTTTCCTTGGTTATTTTGAAGTTGATATCAAATCCCATACTGTGAAAAGTCAAGATAACAACTATATGAACTTGTATGAAATTTATAAACTCTTATCAATAATAAACAGTTTCTTAAAATCAAAATGATAAGAAAAGCAGTTAAACAATGATGTGTAGTGTGTAGGTTCTAAATTTATCCAAGTTGATAAATTACACCGATCAACATTATGCTTTACACAAAGTCATTGGTACGGAAATATAAAATTTGATAAAGGGATTGAGTTAAGACAAGAAAAGTAAACAATGATTAATGTACAAAACACACAGAAAATGAACTTGTAAAACAATACCATTTGAAGATTATTTTAGATAGTATGCAAACCTTTCTTTGTTTGTGTAGGTGGTTTTTATCTTTCGAATATTGAGGAGATATAAAATTGTTTAGCAAACAGAGAACTATCATTAAAACATAGAATCAACATGAAATAGCACTTTATATAGCCGGGATCTCAACCTGGGAAACCAATTAATGTGAAGTTTGCGAATATTTGCCGAAAACGCAGTAAAATTTACATCTTTTTTAAACAATATGGATGAAATAAAGTTGTGGATTAAGTCAAGTATATGATATATTTTATGCAAAATTTTAGAGCATAATACCCATCAAAATATACATGTATTTTGAATAACATGAAATAAAGCTGTAAAATAGGTCATCAATGCATGAATATTCATCCATCTCCCCAGGATAGTTAAATAATATTAACATAAACAGGTATATATTCGTATCACGCAACCACAGATTTAAAGTTTCATTACATATTTCAATTTTGCAGGGATGTAAATCATTTTTCGATAGTTATTTGAGTTGATATACAGTCCAAGAACATTTTATGGTTAACTTAACCAATGAAGATGTAACATGCACAAACAAGGAATCAAACCAGAGGTGGTATTCAATATTGATCTTATTTGACTTAAGGATAAGGACAACGAATCAGATCATACCATATTTAACTATTGGCAGTAAAAGGTGATATGATTGGCTATCCTTATTCTCCAATTAAATAAGATCAGTGTAACAAACCCTGGACCTGAAACTTGTTGTGTATCGAGGGCTTAGTGCAAAACTATTGTATGTGCCTCTATAAATCAATGTAGTTACCATTATTTTGCGCAGAGCCCACAGTATGATACTTGCTTTAACTTAAACTTTATTTTATCGGGTATGTGATAAATAGAATATTATACAGGATGGTTCAATTAAATTTATTGAACTTTGTGACATCAAAAGAACATTGCGCCCCTTTGGTGCAACAAGGTTGTATGTCTCTATATAATATATAGTAAGATACAACCTTGTTTCACCAAAGGGACGATAATTTATTCATTTTGAATCATTCATTGCTTCATAAATATATAATAGTGTGAATGTGTGATTGAATGTGTTTATCCCCGCCTGGTTGGTTCAAGGTAAATGACCGGTACATGCAGACATTTTATAGCTCGTCAAACAAATAAATACGACAATAAAACATACATGTACAGGGTGTGAACAGCCTGTTTATATGTATGTAACTTTATCAAAGACCTAAATTACACAGATTGGAAACCTGTACCAAATCTCATGATATCTCGTGGCAGGTCTTCTGAAATCTCGCGAAATATCGTCTGTAATTAATACATTATATCTCATGTTCTAATATACTCACACAAAAACTAATTAGTCTATGCAATAGATTTATTATTCAGCTTTAAAATGATGCCTCATGTATTGAAATCAGACAAGGAATCAAGTAGTAGACCCCAAAGAGCCAGACCTACTCTCATTTTTATAACATTCATGTAAATTTCAAGTTTATCAGAAAATATCTGATTTGCCTTATTCAAATCCTAATTTTCTGTATTTTATAAGAGGTAAACAAAAATAGATTACTTCATGTGGTAGAAGAAAACTAAGCTCTTCAACATGATGCATTGTCCATGAAAATTGGATGACTAAAAAGAGTTTTATGCACTGTAACTGACTCTGCTGCCTGTTACTTTGCGTTTTCCTCTAAGTTTTCAGTGGAGTGTCCAATCTGTTTAATTTAGGTCTTTGTACACATCAACACAACAGTTAACTGATTCCTAGGTCTGATAACTATCACGTATCATAAAACTGCAGAGAACTGGATGGGATTTCTTTATTGATCTAATAGCTCATATCATAACTATCCTACATGCATAATACAGATGTCAGAACTTTGAAGGCTTCAAACATCCATTCAGACTGAGAAAACATAATGGGACTATACTGTAGACTGTAGCACAGGACATCCTCACACTGCTGGCAGACTAAAGGAACCTGTTTGAGATGATGTGTTTTACCTAATGATTATTCTGAACCTTTAGACCAGCTCCCAGCGAGCAGTGTTCCCCGATAGCACTGTTTCTCAGCACTTTGCTAGACGAGCACTTTCTTGTGCAACGGACTGCTCGGTAGGGTTTTGCTATGTATCGGTCTGCTAGCCGTGAGTGCTCACCGACAGCATATATTGTTTTAATTGGTGTACTTAATTGGCTACATCAGCACTATTTTACTCAAGCTGTTTCATAGCCCCTTACTTGAGCAAGGGCCGGAAGCAAGGGCCGGGCTTCCGGTGGACCAAAGAACTTGGCCTGGAATCTAGGGTATTTGATGCATAACTTTCCAGCCATCCGAGTTCTACTGTATTGCAGATGGATGGTAATAAATAAATGATCAATGAACTAATTACACACATAATCAATTATCTTAATAGGAGTGAAGTGCTAATTGACTTTTAATTGCAAGCATAAAGGAATTTGATCATCCATTTACAGCCATTGTTTACTTTGAACCCCAGCTATAATGTCAGTGCTTATTTCATTGGTTTTTTTCCAACAAATTTTAAGTCAAAGACAGTAGAACTAACTAGGTTACCTTCCCAGTTTCTCATTACTGGTACTTAAATATCAACTAAATTGCTCTTCCACCAGCAATTGATTAATATCTCAAAACCTATAGTCAAAGTCACAGTTAGACATGACAGCTCAACCAGTTCAGGCAGACTTTCCCGAGTGACAAGGGCAGAACTTGAGTACTCCTTAGTGCTTCAAATTTCTAAGACTTCAAATTCAAAGTCTTTCAACATTCTAGGATTTTGAAATTGTATTCTAGGGTCCTAAAAACTGGACTAGATGGGCTACATAACCCAGGCTTATGGTTAAGGGTAACTAGCACAGGTTTACTAACTTTTGAGTTTTTAAATGGAGTGATGATGATTTGTCCAAGTTTTGTTTTTTGATCAGTTCAAGCACATATAAAATGCCACTTACCTCCCATTCCACTTAGTGCACCCTGAGAGAATTTATTGTTAGGCATGAGGAGGTTTGAGATCTGTTGTAGTGCAAGCAAACTAGCCGGAGCATTTCCTTGACGTAACTGTTCATCAACAATCTCCTCCAACTCACGACGAAATGCCTCGCTGTTGAGTATCAGCGAGACTCGACTTCTGTCCGACATCTGTTTGATATCTTCTTTCACTTCAGCGGGACGACGTAGATTCTTCTGGTACTCCGGGTCTTCCGGATCTGAAGGTAAAAATGTCATACATTGTAATATATACATAACAATATACAAAACCGAGCATGCCAAACATAACCTTTATTTGCCAATCAGCTTTCTGCTGAAATTCGGCAAATGTTTATTTTGCCAGTCAGCTTTCTGCTGAAAAACAGTAGGCATAAATATATGTTAGTGCAAGGCATTTCTATGAGTGACTCTACTCTGATTTGAACCTGGTGGGTCCACTGATAAGCCGGCAAGTGTACTGACCACTGAGCAATGGAGGCAAACTTTATGATACATTATTCTTGTAACATATCATTTATTTGTAAGTCAGCTTTCAGCTGAATATGGCAGGCATATGTGTGCCTCCAACTGGATTTGAACTCAGGTCGCTGGATTAGGTGCAAAACGTGCTAACTAATGAGGTATGGAGGCCAAAGAGGTTGTACTTTAAATGTCAGTAAATCTTGTTGTACTCATCAGATTATAGTCAACATGTTATCAACAGCTTTGGTATATTATATGTCTTGTTCTAGAATATTGTATGTCTCATAATAAAACTTAAATTTCATGATATGTGCATGAATTACATATAAACGACACCACTATTATAAGGATGGGTGAGTCATTATAATTTTATTACCAGTGCACATTATATATAACGTCTCTGACATTCTATGTAACCCAGACTAAATAAGGAAGCCAATGACCAGGCACTAACAACTGTCTCAGCAGATCAAAAACAACAGAACAACAAACACAAGGAATTTAAGTTTTTACGAGTGAGTAGTACTTTCAGGGACAATTAATCCTGGGCATAAACAGACAAATTATTTATGCTATAATTACCAACAATAAACCTCAATAACCTGAAGTTGTACATAATAACCATCAAACAACATTATTAAGCCATCAAATAAGGTTACTATAAACCTCAAAACAACAAGAAATAATTCCACCAAATAAAATACAGTCATAAAACTGACCTTGACATTTACTGAATGTTAAACAGCCTAGAAAGACACTACTTGGTCTTCCTGAGTGAGGTATAAATGATTGGGGAGGATAATTCCTAGCAATATGCACATCAGTCAATTACACCACCATTAAGCCACAGCCTAACTACAAACATTAGTTAATTAGCTCAATTACTGCTGCATTCTTAGACATTCTATCATGAATAATTCATCAACGACTACCGCCTGTTACTACACACAGCTCACATTATGGTCCACAAACATTCATTTTCGCGTGGGATTAAATTTCGTGGATTTCGTGTTTCACCTTCAACCAAGAAATGAAATCCCATCAAACAAAAATTTTGACTGAACATTGTATTTATCACCTGAAATGAAACTCAATGAAAAAACATCCCATCGAAATGGTCTTTTTACCAAAACCACCAAATTTCGTCCCATTGAAATGAAATGATTTTACAGTACCACACATCATGGTCCACACAGGGGTGATGTATTTGTGAATAAATGACTATGAAGAAGAATATCACTATTGAAAATGAATTTCTATGAAGTGTTCAACAATTTGCATCCAATTATTATACAGTTTCAGAGACAAAACAGTGACACGCTGGACCACAGAATGACATGTAACATGTACATAACCATTGTTATAAATCTAACCAAGAGGCAATAAAAGCAGATATATAACACCAGGAGAGAGACATGAACAATGTAATGTTGTAATAATGTGTATGGCGAAACTACAGTACAACACCTCTGTAGAGCAACACCCTGTGGAAGCTACAAATATTATCTGCTGTACAGAGGTGAAGAAGATGGTCAATTAACGCTTATCCCCCCACCCCCTGAAAGCCTTGTCCATAAAAAAGTTTTATTAAAAGCATATGAAGCAGTCGATCCATAAGATCTATCGATTCGGGGCCATAGAAATGTTGCTCTACAGAGCTTAAACTTGTAGTGAATTTCAACTTGAGGTTGTTGCCAAACAGAGGGCTGCTATATGGAGAGGCTGTACTGTATATGTATACTGGTATAGAGAAACATTTCCAGTCTGTCACCTACAGACAACTGAAGCCAGCCCATGTCTAGACAATCGACACAGGATGATCATCAAGGAAATACTTACAGCTAATCTGTGAGACAGCACAAGGTGTAATTAAAATTTCAAGTTATTTCATGCCACATCATCAAGAAAGACAAAGTGAAGATATTAGTGAAGATAATGAAGTATCGGGAGAGAATCAGGGCAGGTATTTATAAAGCATCTTAGTTTAAAACTTAAATATGTTGACTTAAGTTAAAATTTATAAATGCACTTTTTTCCCACAAATAGGACAAACATATCCATGTTGGCATAATTATTGATTATGGAAGCTCTCTGTAGAATGCTTAAAACAGTGTACACAATCAATAATATTGGTTGTCTTCTTTAACAGAGACACTTAAGTAAAGTTCAATGTTTTAATGAAACTTTTAAAATTTTCAACTAAGATGCTATATATAAATACCCGCCCAGCTGAGACTGAATGAACACATGGTTAACACAGTGAAACATCTTCATGCACAGAGTAAATCAATCAGATCTATACATCAAGGAATGTCAGAATTTCACTTCATTCTTGTAGATGTGTAATATTTCTTGGCAGAGAGAACATGAACACCAGCCAACTACTGTATGAACACATCTAATATTCCTCCACAATACAAGCTAGATACAGACACATATTTAACACTATATGATATCACAGTATAACCCCTCGAGTATATATTGAGAAAGTCTTAACTCCCAGAGATCAATACCATAGCAATAAAATAGCAAAAGTTCATTACATATCAGCGTAATAATCAATCAAAATACATATACTCGGTATAAATAAACCAAAGTTTTGTCCAGCCTCCTGTGATAGTAAAAATGCAATACAGAATCGTTTTATGGGTGTAAAAACTGCTAGATCAGCAGAAATTGTGCAGACAATTCACTTGTATCATGAGGTCGTTAAAATAAACAACAAAGTTTACGAGAGTTGTGGGAATAAGTGCAAAAACTGGCTAAAGACGGTGTTGGTCAGAATTTCCTTCTAAGTTTACTATGAAACTCGGGCTTTATCGAACAACTATACAGGGCTCGACACTAACACTGGTCTCCTGTCCAAGGCCAATGAAAATCTTGAAGGACCTGAGCAGCTGTTTTATTTACAAATTTAAAGCTTCTTAACTGTAGGACCAGTGACCAAAAATAGTGTCAGTATATAGGATTGTAACACAGCCACACATATCAATATATAATATGTACATATAAACAATAAGCAGACTCACTATGCTTTTACTACAATCATTACCTATTGATTATTTCTCCAAATAATGGATAGATGCTCCACCAGATATACCATGATGATTATAATAGACATTGTCTAATAACAATTACAGTAATCATTAATTTGTAGGAATGACTTATACTGATATCATACAGCAAAGAGCAGAAAAGCAGATTACTGTATTACCTCGTATTATCACCCCCCCCATGGCGATGCATTTTATGAAAAATAATTCCATACACAGACGGACCTCGTACAAACCCCCCCCCATGGAACGGTACCATATAGTACGGCACTTAGCCGTAACCTTACCCAGTACGAATTACTTCCCCTTCTTAAAAATACTGGACATTGGTTTTTTTGCCTATTGTATACAAAAATGGCTAATAAACATGTAGACAACGCTGTAAATACGGGCCGTAAATAATTACTCGGCGGTTTGAATGGATTATCGTATCATGACTGACTGTTATTCTGGATTTGTGTGGATACTTTATTGGATTACTGTAGGACCAATTATTGAAGTGAGATTTTTTTTTCAAAAATCGACGGGGGGGGGGGGGGGGATGGGGGCTTTAATCAGAGGGGGAGCGCTAATACGAGGAAACACAGAATGCTTCATGGCATTATTATTTTTTTACAACTTTGGTTTGTCACTGTCTGGGATCGAACCCAAGCCCTCTCATACTTGAAGCGTCAAGTACTCAACCACTCAGCTATCGCAAGGCCTATCACAAAAGTCAAACTAAATTCTCAATTTTGCTACCGGTTTCATAAACATTAATAAAATATCTAAATTATCAATTCACTTCAGTCAGTTTCCATTTTACAGTTTAAAGCCAAACAGGCCTATCTGACTATGTATTAGATGAAAAGATGGACTAGTTTAGCTTTCAATCCCTTCAGAATGATGTTCTATTCAATGAAAACAGATACCACAGGGGAGAGAAAATCCAAAACCAAAACCTCAATTCAGATTCCATTTACTGAGAAGCTGAGATCACAAAGGCCACCGAAACACACAATTTGATCCTAGATGTATTATATTGCTACCATTATTTCTAACAGATGTTTTCTGTGATATTCAATCTCAACAATAATTAACTGTGACAGAAATAAGACTCTGAATATGTGTCACAAAAACATGAATCCTTTGAAACAAAAGATGAAGTCCATGATAAAATCTTCATTAATAACATTATTCTGTCGGCTAGAGATAATTCACATCCATGGATAACCTTGAAATATTATATTTTGCCGTGCCAGTTCACTCCTACACGGATGACCTTGAAAGTGCTGACAAAGGTCAAACAATCATAATGATAAAAACAAGTTTTAATTAATTGTCATATAAAAGGTTTAATTTGCACCTTCTTTTTAAAACACTGTATTTTTTCACTATTCTTACATAATTTCAGTTGCAAAATATTGAATGCATTTTCAAGGTTACCAAAGCTTGCATGACGCACATTTGTTTACATTTACCCATGCAAGCATGTAAATTGTTGAGATAAATTTTGAACATTATAAAAATTAAACAACATTTGAAGTCATCCACCTGTCATTCTGGCTTTGAATGTTTTAGGTTGTAACATGGGTATCATAAGCTGACCTTGCTACTCACAGTTTTGCTGCAAATAAACTAAATCACTGTATGACTTATTGGGATAGAATACTATAAAATTCAACTTGTATCATTGATTTATAAACACACATAACTCCTGATCACCGTATGACATATTGGGATCGGAAACTATAAAATTCAACTTGTATGACTTATTGTGATTGAAACACATGTAACTTCCAATATCATCTGATCACTGTATGAATTATTGTAATACTATATAATTCAACTTGAATACCTTATTGCAATTAATGATACACCATGATTGAGTTTGGTAAACTCAAGTATAACATTAGTAGCAAAACCACTCTAGACTCAAATTTTCGACCTTGCAGTCTTTTTCAAGAGATATGATTCACTTATAATTTTTCTACATTTTTAGTACAGCTTGAAGTCTTTGCATTGTAACTTGTATAACTCAAGTATAACAATTTAAAGAATCAGTAAGGTTACAAGGTGCTCAAGTGCATCAAACAGTACATGTGTAACAGGATTTTGACAATCTGAGGCTCATGTTCATGCATAAATAAGTAACAGACATTGAATTGATTAGCACATATATAAATTATAATGACTCAACGTGTTCCAAAGAATATGACAAGATTTAAGGGGATTACTCAGCTACAAGGATAGACAGAAATACTGTAAACCAAGAAATGTTTCTCACGATTTACTTTCACGAAGTTCGAGAATGGTAGAAATTCTTGAAATTAACTTAGCTTCCAAACCGTTCAAAGCATTAATATGGACATTGCAGGAGACTCAAAATACATCTAGAAATGTGTCCAGAGACACGGGTGCCCTCATTGGGGTATATAGCAAAAGAAGCAATTTGGGGCCATCACTCTGGTAAAAATTGCTGCAGCAAAACTTCCATACCTTACAGTCAACAACACATTCATCAAAGTTGTAAATGCGACAGTATGAAGACATTCCCCCAAAAGTTTGTGAGGAGTTCAACATCCAAGATTGGTGTAACCTATGGACAGATAGCATCAATGCTATACGCCCCCCCCCCCAACCCACCCCCCCCTGAAGTGGTGCACAACAACAAACACTTTGACACAGGTTTGACTGTACATAAATAAGACTGTGAGAATTAGTAGCAGTAATAATAGCTGGTCCTAGTAATTAGTCCACTTAATGGGGAGTAATGTAAGTACGAAGAAGCTGGAATGTCAATGATAATCTGGAAATAGGATAGGAAAAGGTGGTTCATCTATATATCTACTGAATACACTGTAATAGAGATGTAACAATTAAACACAACAATAGGTACCTATACAGTAAGCCAGTAATTACAATCACCATAAGATATCAATTATCACCAGAACATTCCAACATATTGTAACCAAGTACTCCATGACATTATCATATAATACATCAACACAATACTACAGCATTCTTACATCCTGATAATCATAAAATGTATTACATGTACAGTCAGTGTATAGAGGACTAAGAACAACCTTCAGCATGGACAGACAAATCGATGGCTTAGAACAAGAAGGTCGCAACTACCAAATCGATATATTGAGAAAACAAGAGAAAACTGTCTGTAATTTACTCTTTACCTATGGAAAACATGATTTTAAAACTTCATTTTGGTCAACATGACAATTTCAGATTTTTATGAAAATGGGCTCTTAAGAAGCGCCTTGTAATGCTTATTCTAAATATGTATGAATCGTAAAAGGTCGTAAGTGGCACTTACGACCTTCTAATTCTAAGCCATCGAAATGTTTGGAAAACTGTGATTGACATTCATCCATGTAAACTGCTCACCAGAGACCCAACTTTCACCCCTTTGATCAGTTCAGCATAGACCAACTTTTCACCCGTGTGCACAAAGACCAAATGAACAAACAATGGCTGGCCTGTTAACACACTGAACAGCGACAGTCACTCTTAAAGAACAAATTATTAAGGATTGTTAGTCCTTGCTGCTGCCAAATCCTTCTCATTGCATGCTATTGTTTTAACACAGTTGTTCCATGGTATTTATGTTACTAGGTAATGGTACTTCCAGCTATTGGTAGACATTGCCAACTTTCAAGTACATTGTATTTTGAAAGAGTATTCATTATTGATTAAATCTGTCGGCCTTTCCTACACAGTAACAATTATGTTACAGACACAACTATAATAGCATTAATAGACTGCTTGTTTTCCTTCGATTATTCACATGAATCCTTTAGATTGGGGAAGTTAAAATATTTTGGCGTCTTCAAAGTTGCTGCATTAAGCCTATCTCATAATCTGATGATGAGGTCATGAAACAGCATACACCAAACTACAAGGGGTTTTGATACAACATCTTCCTCCAACAAAGGGCAATTAAAGCTACAACAAAAACTATCTGACCTTAAATTGCTGACAATTAATTTATTCTAAAAAATAGTCATGGCACCATTTTGTAAACACATGAAGTAATGTTTCATTGAAATCACACCAATAGTGAAGGAGTACAAGTGTGGACTAACATTATGTGGAACTTCCCCCCCCACCAGGTGTGTATCTGATAGGAACATGACAATACAGGTAACACATAGCAATGACGACCTTATGATATTGCTAATGCACCAGTCATTTGCATCCACAGCCCCCCCCCCCCCCCCCCCCCAGGGATGGGCAGTGGATTGCTGGGAGGATGGGCAGTGGATTGCCGGGGAAATGGCTGTGTTTTCACCTTACAGCTAAATGGGCGGCCAGGTTCAAATCTGGGTTAAGGCACTCATATAATTTTCAGCAGAAAGGTGACCGGCAAATAAAGGCTAAGCTCAGTCTATATAATAAGTGTGGGGCACAATAACTGAATTTCTCTTCCATGTTTTGGTCAGCAGTAGATATTTACATACCAGAGTACATGATTACTTAGATGCATTCAGTATATTGATCTAATTGACCGAATCATCTTCTGGCAGTTGTATAACACAATCAATACATCAGCTCAATGTTTGTTCTGATTTACATCACTCAGCATCCTACTAAGGATGTTCAATGTAGGTGAATCACTCACTGTTATCTCAGGACAGACAGAAAGCTAACACTATGTCAAACTACTGGATGTTAGATTTCTTTCAGTAAATATTGCTGGGTCTCACTTAAATCAGTTGATTCCATTCATTTCATAAACAACACTAATTTTCAGTGTTTCCGTTCGGTGCACTGGCTGGTTCCCGTTCCACAGGAGCATTTATATGTATGTATACAGTAATTGAGTATAATCGGATATCAAACATAAAGGATATCTTCCACCAAACTCTGCAAAAACTATCAGAACTATTATAAACCATAAAACACCATACAACAGGTTGGAAAAAACAGAACAACAGAAATAGTAGAGAGGAAACGCCCATTGAAATTATTCTCCACAAGAATGCGGTGAGAATATGGGAAGTTGTGTGCTGTGTGTGAGAGCCTGTGTGAGAGAAGGTTAAATGATTCAACATCTATGTTACTGTATCAGTAAGGCCAAATAAACAATATTAACTTTTATTTATAATATACAGTCATCACCTAGTACTTAAAAAGCTGTTCAATTTATAAGACATCTACTTCTGAGTAAATTTAACGCGAACTCAATACTGGATAGACCTTGAAAAGGGTTCTAAAGACCTTGAAAAGGATTCTTAAGCCTTTAGAAACCTTGAAAAGGATTCTAGACCTTAGAAACCTTGAAAAGGATTCTAAAGACCTTGAAAATGGTTCTAAATACCTTGAAAAGGTTTTGTAGACCTTGTAAAGGCTTCTAAAGACATTGGAAAGGATTCTAAAGACCTTGGAAAGGATTTTTAAGACCTTGAAAAGGATTCTTCAGACCTTAGAAACCTTGAAAAGGATTCTAAAGACATTGGAGAGGTTTCTAAAGACCTTGAAAAGGTTTCTAAAGACCAATGCTGAACTGCAGAAGGCATGATTAATCATTTATATTTTCAGTTTTCTTTTCGGTCTAGTAATGATGCATAGTTTATTATGTAGGCGTGGAATTACATGTAAGTCAAGTCAGCAGGATGTGTGAATACAGTTTCCCAAATCACTTAAATAAAGTACATGGCAGAGGAAAACTTGTAACCTCAAACTCCTAATTGTGTATAAATTCTTGAACTCATTGAAGTATGTGGGAGGTAACGTTATTACATCATCATACATAGGTCCTCTTATATAATGTAGCAAACATATTTGTTACATTGAAGCAACACAGACACTCTACAAATTCACGAAATTGTGTTCCATCACAAAGTCGCTGGCATGCAAGACAAGGGCTTAAAACATACCATGGAATAACATGAAAACTTAGCTCAAATCAAACGTGTATTGAGCGGGCAATAGTCTGGCATGCCAAACAACTTAGCCGAGTGGGGTTTGGCAAGCAATTTTCATGGAGACTTGAGAGTGAGAACCAATTATGTTAATAATGAAAGAAGTTAGAAGATAATGACTCAGACCAGAGCTTAAACCAATGACCACATCAAACAAGACTGTGTTCAGTAAATGTTAATGCCCCAGTGGAAGACTTGTCCATAATAACTATAGCTAAATCAATCAGGGGCCATAATTCTGTTGAAATGTTTGATAGTGTTACCTGGCTTTGGCAATGCAGTATGCTCATAATGGTAAACAAGTATGCCAAGTTTGACAGCAATGACTTCATGGACATAACATATGTGGAGTTATAAGGGACAAACAAACAAATGAACTGATGGATGGTCAAGACAATCCCTATATCATGTATGTACCCATATCATTGGCTTAGAACAAGAAGTTCGTAACTACCAAATCGATATATTGAGAAAACAAGAGGAAACTGTCTGTAATTTACTCTTTACCTATGGGAAAACACGTTTTTAAAACTTCATTTTGGTCAACATGACAATTTCTGATTTTCATGAAAAGAGGCTCATAAGAAGCGCCTTGTAATGCTTAATCTAAATATGTATGAATCTTAAAAGGTCGTAAGTGGCACTTACGACCTTCTAATTCTAAGCCATCGATATGCTCCTGCATCAGTACTAGATGATGTGGCATAAAACGATCTCAATTTGCTTGTTATATGAATGTATCCACCAAATGTTTGTGTCTGTATTTACACAACATACTGATCAATCTACCAGAATTTGTGACATGTATTGAAAACCTCAGGTACATAACACCAGAGATTAGCAACACAACATTGTTACTGGTGGAATAAAATTCTCATTTGTAACATAGCAGCGTCACTAGAGGAATATATCAACTGTCTTACACTGTAGACCTTTCATACATCACAATATCATGTACATATACATGTCAATCTCTCCTATAGTATAATAAAATACTTATAATATAATAATGAGAGATTTTTGCAATGTCAGAGAAAAAATCTTAAAAAGTTGTTATTTTCACACTTGACAGAGTGAACATATGAACAGAACAGACTATTGCTGTAACAGTCTACAAACTTCAAATGTAAATTATATAGCAAGAGGTACTTGGGAAATTGTTTTAACTTGCAAATCTTATTTCCCTACTTATGTCTGTACACAGTTCAAGAATTCAATTCTGCACAGTTAGATTGTCACATTTTCAGCACTTGAGCATGAAAAGAAACCATCCATCAGAAATGTTTGACTTGTGAAGTGTCCTAATTGGTACACAGCATGCTGCCACCAGTACTGTATAGCTGTATACACCATACATACAGTACTTGACAAACACTTCAAATCTACAACACCCAACATTCTACTACACAGATTGGTACTAGATACAACGCTCATCTTGATCCACAAGTAAGCCAAATGTAGATGTGTACCCTAGATTGTAAATATAGCCTAATTGAGGTCTGACCGTAAAATTTCATTTGTTATGTTATAACAAAATTCAACAAACTTATCCAACACCCCTCCTACAACAATTTTAGTTGTAAATAATAGAGTTGTGGCGATATCACCGATGCATCAGGATATTTGCCTTAGCAATTTTTATCCAATGTGAAGGTCACACACAGAATATTTATAATTTTATATATACAAAATATATAAATAATGATCGTGCCCTTGAGTTCATTGATCACATATTAAACAGGTAACAAGCACACAGCTGGAGAAGTATTGAGGGCTCAGTGCAAAATTATGATACATGCCTCGATATATCAATGTAGTTACCATAGTTTCGTACCAAGCCTTCGATATGTTTTAACAAAATCTGAGTAACCTAGAAACCATAGAACAGATCTATCTATCAGACAAGAAGATATCTGTGAAGAATGCATCATTGGTTTCCTTGGCAAACATTCAAACATTCACGAAGGAAATATTACCACATAAAATGTTTTATTGATACAAGAACTGTACGGATGTGTCAAAGCCAACCCATTATGTGAATATACACAATATACATAATACATAACCTGTAGAAACAATGGATGAGTTCATACACCAATAAACCAAACATGTACAAAACAACAGATTTATTAATAATAATAGGTAAGCGAATGTTTCATTCAATGAATTATGCAGTGGTGAGAATTTGTTCACAGGAAGACATAGAACTACCAGTATTTAAATGTTACAGAAAAACACCGATTAAAGAACAAAGTTTGCACTAACAACGTTAACTGAACCACATTTTTATTCGGACAACTTTTGTTTTTCACTAAATTTGATGACAAAATTATACTTAAAAATACAAAATGAAATTTGCAAATCAACATAAATTACGATTATAAGTCAAAATAAGACTGATGGGAAATTTTAAAGTTTCCGATGACTCAGCAGATTTTTCAAGGTGATTTGTTATTATGATTTTACTTGTACTTTAGATTTCAAAGTCAAACACCGAGTATGCAAGCATTCGACATGTTTATGACATTTTATGTTTCCACAGCTGTACATTTGGTGTACACTCTGGTTTACCACAAAATTTACATAAAATCAATATTGCACAATGATACAGACAGTTTGCCTTGCTGCGGCTTTGCTTCATTATGTGGTAATTAAACACATTTATTGAACAGTATCAGAAACTTAGCATCCAAGTTTGTAGTAGCTCTCAAGCTTATGTATGCCAATGAATTCTAATATACTAGTACCTGTTAATCATCCTTTGGCAAAACAATGTAGTATCTTACTAAATAGTATATAGAGAGATACAACCTTGTTGCGCCATAGGGACGTAACCTCATTGTTACATGAATATGTATCAATCGTGAAAGCTTGGCCATTTCCATTTCAAGGGCTCAGTGCAAAACTATCATACATGCCTCCATAAATTGATGTAGTTACCATAGTTTAGCACCGAGCCTTCGATTTGTCTCTGTTAAAGATACTATTTGCATTGCAAAAAGCCGAGGTGATCAAAATAGAATATGATATTCAGATTCAGATACAAAGTTCATTGACCAGATAGATGGAGGGGGGGGGGGGGAGTCAGAGTGCGGTCTATATTGGCATTTTCTGGGCGTGAAGGAATGTGGATACAGTATGTAGATGTATATATTAATCTATACAGAAACATGCATGGAATGATGGAATGACTTACAGTGTGTAACAGATTGACAGGGTATATGGTAGAATGTAGACAGATTGTAGAATTTAGAAAACCAGGGTGGAGTTCATGGCATACACTGATACACTGAGGACCTTAATCCCAAGGCTTCTCAGTTCTGATGCCCAAAGGGGTTGGTAACCCAACAATAAGCGATTAAGTAAAGGTTATTATACAGGGCCTGCGTGCATTAAGTCAATATTGGCATATTGGGTTAAAGGTATCTTCTTGATGAATTGTCAGTATATTGAGTAAAATATAAAATATTCACAAGGGTGCAGAGTCATTCAATGAAAACATAGATTATATCATTATAATGTCTGCATTCTAAACAAAATGTGTAGAAACATTTACATAAATATGTCCCCAACATAATGCTGGATTACAGTTTGCGTCCAATCCCTCAACAAAGAAACCAAACCTTGGACCAACTACAGCAACTGTATAGAGCAAGAAGCATTCAGGGTGACTTGTATGCTGTAGCCTGACTCAAGTGTTTTCCTATCTATCCACTGTAACACACGCAGCCTAACATGATGACTTCATACTGAGCAAAACATCAAACAGTCAAACAGTAATAACAAATTTACCATCAATAATTCAGAAGAAAATGTTGTTTAACCTCAACCAAGTATTAGCATAAAACAACATATAGCATGAAAGAACTTATTATCCCCGCACCATTGAAACATGAACCTTTATAAAGATTGTATATTGATTGGTTAGCATTGAATGTATTGATAGATTCTGTACTGTTACAGACATACTAACACTAACACTGTGTCAGAGAGAGCAGATGATGTGATTCAACAAGTGAAACCAGTGAAACCAGGCAGAGCGAGCCGAGATCAATATTTGCATAATAAAACACAGAAGTCTGAACATTTACATTTTACACTCATCGCGGTGTAAGCCTAGATGATTCACACACACACATCATGTAACATACAACATGATTACAATATGTTCAAGGCTGAGGTACTTTATAAATATTCCTAACATCCATATTCATATAACTTCATATCAAAGCGCTGGTGCACACAGGCACTTGCCTCTGTGAAATTCGAGGATTACTAAAATATGCACATTTTTAAGAAATAATTTTCTAGAAAGGATTTGCCTGTGTGCTTTCAGACCTCTAAGTTACAGGGCCCTGCAGAGGGACAGGGATCTTATTTTAGGACTGGCTCTCTTCAACTCAGAAAATCTACAATTAAATCACAGTAACAGTCCTATAAATACCATTGCCAATCAACATGGTAAGCACTTATATAATAGACAATATAATGTTGTTTCATGTCATATCCCAGGACAAATATTAGTCACTATTCACGTCAATGGCCAGCATGAATTTAATGGTCAATCAATACTCAATTCAACCAAATCATTTCAGATCAGGTGAAAATTGGGTGGGGACTGTAAACAACAAACCAGCATTGTCTTACCTATTGTATCGATGTACTTTCCTGTAGGGCTGGAGGGCCCATTCATTTGAGGAGCCCCACTCATCCCAAAAATCTGCTAGTCAAAAGATGTACTCCTGAAAATAGATAAAAACAACATTGTTACCAAAATGATAAAGTACAATATCACAGGGCTTTAATTAATCACTTTCAACACCTCATTCCTGATGGTATACATTGCCACAAGGGTACGACAGAAGAGGAGACTGTTTCTTTCCCTAATTAAATGCTAAGCATCAGGCAACAGAACTTGAACCCCAAAACAACTTTCAGGGGAGAAACAGTCAGGGACATGACTATAAGCATGTATAACACCTGACCTTCGATGAACTTGACTGGTTTCCGTTGCCTAAAAAAGCGCCAGTAGGCTAACATAGCACTTTTCACAGGAGGTAGTCCATGCCTTCTATATTTAATTGGACAGGAGGTAACTGAATGAAGGCCAACCTAGCGCTAAAAAATTGCTTAGGCAGTGGATTTTGATGGCTTTAAAACTGGTATCCCAATGACCTAGAACACACGTTACACCTTAAACCAGTAACACAATATTTCATTTTACCACAAAAACACAGCATGTAGATCACTACAAATATCAAATTCTTTCACATAAATAACAAAAACCTACAAAGTTATAACAAGATTGACTTTATACTTTTCACACAAAAATAAAGTAACCTTTGTGTAACAAAACATGTTATGGATGAGGTATAAATATAACAAAACTGACATACTTTATACAACTGATAAAGTATGTTCAAAGTTAAATGAGAGTGGTTATAAACATAAGTTTGTCCATCTGGTGAACTATGTTTATCGAGGTTTAACATCGTCCTATTCTTTCGAATGCGATAGTTCACTCATATTCTGGGTATAGATTTACATCATAACAAGATTCAGGCCTGGGATTTTTGAAGTAGGGGTTAAATATCTTACCCTTGCATTTATTCCCTGCATTTATTACTCAAGGCTACAGACAAAAACGAATGATATAAGGTTGTCACAGTGTCCTCCCCCATGCATTTAAAAGTTGCAAGTTTATCATAAATATTATATTATTACAATTAAAGACACCACCTGTCACAAGTATTGGTATTCCGATAAATAATTGTACATGGACTAAGTTTCTCTGTCACATACCAGGGCAGGTGTGATAGACATAATAATTACCTGATAATTTGACAACACAAAGACAAGATATAACAATAAATATAACAATAAATATGTGTGTAAGTAATGTCACAGTCAGTGGCGCTAAAGTAATTATCCACATTAGACAAGTTTCTAATTGATGTCCAAAACATTGTGTGTAATAATCTCCTTCCATCTGATTATGACTTTGTTGTCGTTTGTAAATGG
Organism: Spisula subtruncata; assembly: GCA_963678985.1. Lineage (NCBI taxonomy): Eukaryota > Metazoa > Mollusca > Bivalvia > Venerida > Mactridae > Spisula > Spisula subtruncata. The sequence continues at coordinate 47,309,569 of OY787666.1, forward strand.
CTCCGAGGCAATAATGTAATAAGGTTAAATGATGAATGTTTTATGTACAAATATTTGTATAACTGTTTTTGGTTGTTCAGTACATGAATACACAATGAAAGAAAACAAGAATGATGCACAAACATCAATCTTATATTATACACTGTTACAGGTAGTTAACCTTACCAGTTTTTCTGGAAACATAAACAAACCTTTGACAAACATTTTTGTTACAGCAAGTACTCCATAAATTTGATGATAAAAGAAGGACAGTGCTCAACCTGGGAATCTGACAGCTACACAAATCTGCCCAGCAACTTGAATCTGTCAGGCTGCAATAGGGGACAGGGATTTGTCGGCATACTAGGCAACTTAGCTGGCCACGATCTCCCGAAGCATCTCAACTTCAGCCAAATCTAATTTCAAATACTGACCTTTGTCTTTCAGTTAATTTTCATGGAAGGTTGACCTCAAATTATCATCGCAAGACTGATACATTATTTCTGAGTCGATAACAGTAACATTTCAATAGCTTGAACTTCCGATTGGTCTCCAATTCAGACTTTGATTTGAACAAAAACTTGAAAATTTGAGCTGAGATTTCTTCTTGAGATGCATGTTCAGCAAAAAATTACTATGTACAAAGCTTCTCCTTCAAAATCAACAAAATACCCCAGAATACCAGACCACAAAAACCATACAAAACATTCCATGTAAAAACAACAGCAAAATGCAATAAACATCAAATTTTCATCAAAACTTTCTTGTTATGTTAAATAAGCCTGATATCAGGTTGTTTACAGTTGGATTGAGTACAACAGGTTATTGTTTAACTTTCAAGATGAAGAATAAAGTAGGTTTACATGTTTATAAACTGAGGTATACTTGCATGCTATGGGGGATTATTTTCACATTTAGTGCTAAGATGGTTCAAGTTCAGTCCTGAGTCATCTACTTGTACATAATGATACTATCAGTCAATATTCTTAAATCATTTTGAGTATTTAAGCTTTTTTAAATGCAAGCATAGCCTTTATTTACCAGTCAGCTTTCAGCTGAAATATGGCTGACATCTATGCGTCTCCACCGGGATTTGAACACACTACGTAGTCACATACATAGCGTGCCTCTGTAGCTAAGTGGTTAGCACGTTTTGCCATCTAATTGGGCGACCCGGGTTCAAATCTGGATGGAGGCACTCCATTTACGCCTGCCATATTTCAACAGAATGCTGACTGGCTTTTTAATGACTGGCTATGCCCAACATTTTAATTAAATACTTGTATAGCAGTGGATTTTAAATGAACAATAACATTGATAGATGATTGACCTTCAAAGCTTAAATATCTGTCCATTGTAGCTAATGGATATTAAGTTATATTATAGGTACCGTAATAACTCTTGAAATATTGAGATAGCCATAAAACTTAGGGACCATAAATTATCTACAATGCATTATACAGACTTAATTTCCACTCTTGTCTATATACAGGACACATGACTTGTATGGGTCATAAATTCTCCGTGTCCTTAAAGCCTAGGTTCCACTGAGCATTTTTTGCCGCGGAGATGTACTCCCAATTTAGATAAATTATCTTTGGGAGGCAACGGGAACAGGGGTTTCACAAACTTTCAAATGACTTCCTGAAGTTTCCCCTCAACCACAAGGACCCTTTTCCCCCCCACTTCCTTACGATGTCCATCCCCGCTTCCTTACGATGTCCATTTATTTAATTGGGAGTTAATCCCGGAGGCAAAAATTATCAGTGGTATTATACGCTGTGAGATAAGCACACTGTGGTTATCACTATAAACAAGTTAGATGACAATAGAATATAAAATATCACTTAAGTGAATGACCAGAGCAATAAATAATGTACCAGTTTTACGATGTAGGGACTACTACGGTGGGTATGTACTTGGGTTAACCAGACAAGTGATAACCCTGTCAGTACACATACAACAAGCTCATTTCCCATCAAACCAAACTGATAGAAATATTATCCTGGACAAACACACATGGAGTCCTGCCTAACCAAATCAAACCAAACCTTAACTACCAAGAGCTATTGAGTGCTTTCCTATGTGTATGCAACATCATACTTTCAGCAAGAACATATAACGTTTCTAAGCACTTAGCTAATACATTAGGAAAGTGTTACAGATAGAGCACTTTCTTGTGCAACTTCGGAAAGAACTTGATAGCGCTTTGCTGTGCAACAGTCTGCTTTCCGCAAGTACAGGTCGGTAGCATAGAAATTTTTACTTTGTCCAACCCATAGTGCTTTTAGGTTGCAAATGCTGAAGCACTTTTGTTAGGCAACTGGTGCTTTATTTCGTTAAAATTGGATCCCCCATTGCATACCGGATCATAAAGTTCTATTTCAAGCAGCTCTCTACCATCAATGTTAATGAAGTCATCATAAGGCCAAAACATAATTATGCAAAAAAAATACTTTTTTACTATTGCTAGACATTTTCCCTACATACAGACCAGCTATTTGAAACATATGTTGGCTAAATGCATATCGACGGTGCCGAACCCAAACCCTGCAACTCAATTTTAGCGCAAATGTTTTTTGCAGCATCCGCATCTGCTAGACATCCCGCACATTTCTGTCTTGTCGCCATCTAAGTAATGCGATTTGCTATTTAAATGGCAACAAGACAGAAATGCGCAGGATGTCTAGCAGATGCGGATGCTGCAAAAAATGTTCTCGCGCCAAATTGAGTTATGGGGTTTTGGTTTGGCACCGTCGATATGTTAATACTAGCAAGTAGCAAAAACACCAGGATCAATGTAATTCAGAATATACAGCGATATAATGACTCCTAACAAAAACTCTCACATCAAACGGACCATTAATATGTTCATTACAAAATCAATTTCCTAGATGTCACCGAGGTGGTAGAAAAAATACCTACTTGATATAAACACCAATAATAATTATATCCAAAGTGAAGTCAATATCAACAAAATATCCAGTCAATATCACAAATGTTATATGTACAGGTTAATTTTATACCTATGTATAGGAGTTATGTATCCAGACTGTTATAAGTCCATACAGGGAAGGCTATATAAGGTCACATTCCTCTTTATTATACCAGATATACCAACAGCATACATCAATAATTCACTACTTGTAATTATACTGCTGGGTGGTGTTGAATGGTGTTGGATGGTGAATGTGCTTCTCCCAACACTGTATAGAAACCTGGTGTTTGCAGTGTTAAGACAATATAAGGCATCAAATATCAAAGCCAGAGTAATGACAATATATTAATACTTAAAGCTAGGTCATGAAGCTATCAAATAATGCAACAAGAAGCTTGTAATTGTCTGATCTAATTAGTAATTAATTGATTGCTCTAATTAACAATTTAACATCCGATATGCTCTACAGTAGGACATATTTCACTCTGCAGGTAGCTTGCTGCGTCTGTACAGCGTTATGGTCAGGCTCACAGAATATTGGAAATATGAATATGCTTGATAATTAGTAATAGTGGATGTCTATATTAAGTAGGGGAGTCTATAATTACAGCAAATATGTCAGATGATACTGAATATGGATCTACTGTAAAATCATGAATTGTCGAGACTGGGGTTAAATTTCGAAGATTTCATGGTTCACCTTCAATCAAGAAATCAAATCCCATCTAACAATAATTTTGACCCTTGTATTTATTACCTGTAATGCAAAATTCACTAATTAATGTCCCTTTGAAATGGTCTTTTTTACCAAAACCAAAATTTTTTATCCCATTGAAATTAAATGGTTTTACAGTAGATGATTCAACAGATTCAAGCAATCAATGGAAGGTCTGTGATGACAATATTATACAACTTATATTCAATGCTTATTGTTGCAGTTTGTACAAATATCCTCTTATTGTAAACCAACATTTTTATACAGAACATAAGACTTCATGCAGTTCACAGTCAGTGTTTGTCAAACATTTAAGGTCAAGTTTTCTGGTACTACAGAGTACAGATTGAGAATGGATCACTTGCAAACATCCACTTAAGGACTATTATACCCTATCTTCACTCTAGTATCACCTATAGATGTAACTATAAGAGACTTGAAACTTTAAGAGGATCTTCTGTACTAAACCCATCCATTGATACAATAGTCAATGCAGGAAACACAAAATAAGATGAAAACAAACACTCTCATGTCGATTATGTTGAAGTATTTCAACTTCGCCTCAGGCAAATCTAATGAACCTTCAATGACAAATAAAGATTAATTTAACAAAACAAGTTAGTGAAACAAATTACAGAGCATACAATTCATTGAGGCCATCAAAGTTGTCAGCACACTTCTTATTGAATACAATAGGCCAGGTTTTATAGCAGTTTTATCTGGCTTACAAAACTTACATCCTTAGTGTACTGGTAGGCGTCAGTCATCATGCAATAAAATATGCAAATGAATGTCTAGTTTACAGCAAGCACAGTGTGTATGTATATTACTTTAAAGTATACTGAAAAGTCCCAACAAGTAGTGGAGGAGTGAGGATGATAATCATTGCTGCAATTTGCATGGTCAGGGGGAACAGTCTGTGACACAAGGACAAAACAAATGGTGGAGTGATGCAGCATCTTCAGGACTTGTAGACCTAACGAATAGTTGAGGGGAACAGTGGCTGACATGGGGACATAAGGATTTGACTTGACTCAAGAGATACACAGTGCCTGACACAAGGACAAAACATATAACAAGTGACCAGTCAAAGGATAGACTTTTGAAAGTGAGTGCCAGTGAAACTGTACATGTCAGAAAGAGGTTAAACTGGTAATCAGGTCAGATGTCTGACTCCTGAACCCCTGGATTTCAAAGGCAGGACCTAGTTGATAAAAATGTTTGATACCAAAGCATTTTAATAATAAATCACAAGCAATGTACTGTAACTATCAATAAATCTTCTTAAAGTGTTACCTCAGGTGAACATCACTTTATACAGTTCATACTCTCAATGGTGCGTTTAAGTCACTTACAGTCCATACACATCAGTCAAGTGTGTTTTTTACTATCCTAACACATTCAGTTTAATTACATGACAGCATGCTATAATGAGAAAGTCAAATTTATATGAAGTAGTTAAGTGAGTATTCAATATTAAACTATATCAATCGGGTGTCTTGAAAAATATGAAAAATGGCTCAAATAGTTTTTGTATTTTTATTAATATCAAACATGCTTACCCAGACTGACATTTTTTATCTTCTAAAAGAATGTATGCACATGTATGTTTAGTTACTGCCACACATTCCTGGCTCAATTAACCACATGCCTGACATTACAAGTATGTCTTTATTATATCCCTTACTAACATACCAACAATGTCACAATGTGCCAAGGTAAGGACCAAGCATCATATACTGCATGGAATGTCGGACATATATAGACAGATTAAATACATACATTATATACCCAAAACCCCAAGTCAAATCCATTGAGTAAAAAGAGTGGCCCTTCTTTTGATCGAGCAGCAACCTCACTAGAAATTATTGTCCAATCGAGATCAGCATCATTTGCAGAGCAACCCTCACCGGAAAAGCCTCACTGATTCAGCAATAACCTTCAAACCTCTTTTTAAGTTCTGAAAGAAGCAGAATAGGACTGAAGAGACAAGACCTGCAGTACATTCATTGAGAAAATATATCGCCATCATATATCAGTACATTGCCTTCACTTGATATCTCGGTACAATCATTAACCTGTCAATCCGGGTAACATAATCTTGTACTTGTAGGACAACAGTGGTGAGAATGTTACCTTGTTGACAAGATTAAACAGACTGGTGAATGGTGACCGTATGAAACAACACCAGTTTGTCTTTTTGATGACCATGGCTGCTGAATGTGAATATCACATAAATTATAATCAAAGATACTTTTGCAATGACCAGAGACCTCTGAGTGTGAGCAACAGAGGAAAACAGACCAACCGTCAGAAATGTAAAAGGAGCTCCTAGAAGACAGCACGCTCGTCTTAGTCTATATCAAACAGAGAGGATTTAATATTCTCACTATAATATAGTAATGGACAATCGACTCAGCAAGTTATTACAAAAATTGTCCTTAAAATAATACAATGTGCACATAAAGACTTAAGAGAGTACTCATACTTGATATGAGAGTCTTCAACGAGCATCCAATATCCGATCACTTTAGTCTCGTTGTTCAATAAGATGACCTTGAGAACAAGTACATACAACAGTCGCTTACCCAGAAATTACACGCCACAGGAAGCGACACGCCTCTGTAATCACTCCAATATTGTGTTATAACAAAATTCCTATGAACAATAATCACTTATGCTTTAATAACCACTATTATATCCTGTTGAATATCCTATTATCCTTCTGAACAGAAAACAATCCACTCGATAGATAATTTCCTTGCACTTAGCACAACTTGAATTTATTATATCCTTATATTATTTGTACACAGTAAAGTACTAATATGACAATGACTTCAAAGTCGACTTTGATAATAGCTCAGTAAAATTTATTTACCAGTATTTTTTATCCGTCAATGATAACTGGTCATGTACACGTTACAGCTCTGACCGGCCAGTACGTTAACACTGACTGAAGTGCTGTAATACACAGATTTATCATATATTTGCATTTTAATGGCGGGACATAAAGAGGTACAAGTCAGCAATCATGTGATGGTTTAAACTTTCTGCACATGCATACAGACAGGATATGTAAATGTTAAGTCTGCTTTATATGTAAAATGTTCAATGTTAAAACTTGAAGAATGACAATAAACACTGTGGTAAGACTCAAAGTAAACATTATAACAAATAAACTGAAACTTAGTGAAAGTGACAATACAAGTTTATTTTGTATCAATAATGCTACACAATCACATTTTCGTAAATTTCTATAATAACATAAGTTTGCGGTTGACTAAATATTACGCATATCTGTGTAAAGCTTGACGATGATTATTTTAGAATGATTTTAAACCTTGAATTACATGTGTATAACTTATTGGCAAATGCTTTACGGGCAAGCAATGCCATGCTCCAATTATTATATGTTTATATGCAAAAGGTACCTATTTCAAGAGGCAGGGGAGGTAATAAATCTAACCTGTACAAAACAATTAATATACTATGATCCGATCAAGTCTATTCTGGACCATATTTCCCTATGAGGTATAAAACAATAGATTTCAAATTTGTTTCACAGTAAATTTTATGACCGCTATCACTTTAATCGCTATCACTTTAATCGTTTACTATGAGTTATATATATAGAACAACCTCCTACACCTATGCATATTTCATGCACTCGGCTCTCGTGCCCACGTAAAATATGCAACCCACCAGACTGAACAATCATCATAACATGAGTTCAACATTTAGAGCTCAACAAAAACTCCTCCATTCTTAAATGAGGGATTTCAAGGTCAAGGTTACACCAATGTCATACATGATGATAAAACAATGATTCATGGCTGAAATATGCTTTATCTCAGATTGTCTCTTAATCACCATCTTTAAGATATCAGACGACCTGAGCATTCATGAATCCCCAAAAGAATATGTCAGTTTCCGGAACCAGTATCAACAATAATGGACCCAGTATATCAACAATAGTAATTACAATACAACAGAAATTTTTTCTGACTTTCTAAATAACTGCCATTACATTCCCTGGCCATTTACTGGGGGCTAAATATCGAGAAAAGTATTATTTGCGATCATTCAAAACTTATCATTGAAACTATCCAATTGAAAAAAGGAAATCCACCAAACTCAAAAGCAAACAGACTTGATGATTAATAGGTGTACATTTCTCACATTAACACAGTCGGGTAACACTTGTCAGGGATTGTTTTATCACATTATGTACCGGCAACAGATAACAACCTACACAAGCAAGGTGGCAAGGTGACAAGGTGACGTTTTGAAAAAGTTCATTCAACAGAAAAGTCAATGATGAATTATTGATGATAAAGAAAAGGTTCGAGCTATTGGTGACTTGATTGATAGATACAGGGACCGACATTACCCAGTGTATAAACCAAATCACTGTATCACTTATTGAGATACTATAATTTTCAAATTGTACGACTAATTGCAATTGAAAGAACATGTATATAACATCTGTTAATACATAATAAAATTATTTAGTCATGCATACTATAGAATTCATTGTGTATGCCTTATTGCAATTAAAAGCACATATGAATAATCACCGCATGACTTATTGGCATACTTTATATAATTCAACATGTATGCCTTATTGAAATTATTGGAAATCAACTTGTTTATACACTGTGTTAATATGCATTATAGATCTTTCTGGCTGAAGCAAAATGGATTAGTATCTCATAATTAATTCATATCTAGGAAATAACCAATTTGCCCCTCATGATGAGATTAGACAAGTGATAGAAGGGCAGATAAATAGACCAGCTGAATGCCAACATATCAACCACAGGAGCTGAAGAGAGAGATAAAATATCAGATGAATATTCATACCAGATTATCCATATTCCAACTTACAAAATGTGAAACACACAGATGATAAAAGTTGTGGACAATGTCTGAAAATTCATAATATACTAGCATGCAAATAACCAGGGCTGGACACAAACACTGGTCCACTGGACCAGGGCCAGTGAAAATCAAGAAGGTGTTAAAGTCTTGAAGGACAACAGTTAGTGTTGTGTTTACAAAGTTTACGCTTCTTCTTCGTTTCTGCATTTGTAAATTTTAAACAAGTGTAATGCAAAAGGAGTGAAAAACCACCCAAGACCATGATGAGGTCAACCATATATGTGACACAGTTGTAAGGGACAGGGGGAAGTGACAATATTAGAACAGCAAAACTGCTAAAAGATTTAGTACAGTCAAGAGATGGTGCCTTATTCACCAACGTTATAAGTCTAAAACTCAGACTTAGACTTAAAATTGACAACATTTTTTACCTGAATATTTTTTGCAAACTATGGAATATGTATACCGATTCATATCAAAATCAGTAAATTTATAACAACATGAGAGCAAATAGAACATTTGGCAATATAAAGTCTAAAGTTGTAAGGTTGGTGAATAAGGCCCCTAATCAAATTATGTAGAACAGCTAGAAGACATGACATAGTACAGAGAGTAGACGGTCAAATTACTAGGCATGCAGACATGGGATATTGTAGTAAGGTAATAAAAGATCATGAAGTGGTGAGTACGAGTGTATGAGACAAACCAGGAATAAAGGTCAAGTACCATCCATGATACCAATATGATACCAGATAGAACATTATAGTACCCGGTATGCAAACTATTCCACTTAACTTCACATTTTTATATTTTTCATATCAGTGTGTAAAGCAATAAAATAGTTGGACATTTTATTAGAGAACTGCAAGTGATGTTACGTCTGATGCTTCATTGAATGTCGGAGCAATAAAACCTGTACCATTCAATGTCACATAAAACACAAGTGGGTGGGGATAAAATGAAAGAATGTTGCACGTTCAGTATAATATAATTCGATAATAACGGAACAGACATTTTTGACATCCTCAGACCTATTTGAATGTACTATGTGCAATGTCTACAGAAACACCACAGAGGTGCAATAACTAAAGAAACACCATAGCGAAACAAAAAGTTACAACTTTTCTAGGGCTCCATTCAGCTGTCTGAGGCACCCTTTGACATTTTAACTTCCCCTGGTCATTGGGCAACTATGAAAACCTACATTTGTGTCTCGCCCAGGAATAGACACTGCCTTTACAGGTACCAATTTACACCTTGGTGGATTTTTCTTGATCTGAGAAATTAACCAGTTGTCTAGACGGGATTGAATCTGGCCAGGACATCTCGAGCCCGAAGTGCATGCCCAACCTCTAGGCAACTGCTCCCCACAGTGATGACGGAACATCGATATATACATTCATATACCCAAACTATAATGCCTAACCATTATAAACCAATATACCACTGACAGCTGTATTAATTGTATAGTAAAGTATATGTTACATATCGCTGGCTAAGAACCAGAAGGTCGTAACTACAAAATTGATATATTGAGAAAATAAGAGAAAACTGTCTGTAATTTACTCTTTACCTTTGGAAAAACAAGTTTTTAAAACTTCATTTTGGTCAACATGACAATTTCCAATTTTCATGAAAATAGGCTCATGAGAAGCGCCTTGTGAAGCAGATTTCAAATATGTATGAGTCTTATAAGGTCGTAAGTAGTTATGACCTTCTCATTCTCATTCTAAGCCATCGATATATTGATATGAGTAAAACAGAGAGAAGTTGTGGAATGTGGAACGCTCAGAATGCTTGTACACATAAACTATCTGAAACCCGCTGATCAGCAACACCTGTATATATATATTCACTACCAACTATTTTACAGGTAACATACAAATATCTCTCCTACAAAATCAGTATCTCTCTCCAGGCACTCAAATTATTGTAGTACAAATTTGCCTTCAATCAAACCTACAAGAAATATCCCATCTGTCCATTCATTCATTGATTGTACTTCAGATCTAGAAGCATTATAATATTATATATATACAGCTACACTGCATTTTTGGTAGTTTTTAAGCAACTTCCTACTTCCCTATACCATTGCAACCTCAAGGGCAGGGCTTGACACTAACACTGGTTTGCTGGTTCGCTGGTCCCCTGGCCTGGCTTACAATATGAAAATATGGGTTAAAATTTAATGCTAAAACACACAAAAATCAGAACGTAAAGGGTGTGGCCACAATCAGCTCTGATAACCTACTTGAGTCAACTATTTATCATAATAATCAAAGAATTTCTTTCATCAAACAACATGATGAATGTTGTATTTCTAGATCTTTCACAGTATGCACAATACAGAGAGCAGAGCAGAGCAGAAAGGAACAGAACTTTATTCACCAACATCGGAGTGAAGCGAAGACAACGACATTCCAGATGCACTATGTGATACAGGAACACATGGGGTATGTCCCATACACATTTAGCAGCATACTTCAGTACCTAGCATACCAACCATACCCTGGTACCTGGGATATATATATAATACACCAGTATGAATGAACAAATCTCACCATGCAAGGTTGGTGAACGTTGTACCTGGTGTACAGACATACATGTATAATATATTGTCAGATACCCAAAGCTTCCATTCAACCATAAAACACAGGTGAGATATAATAATATCAACATAAAAATCTCTTACATTCAAACTCACATACACATAACTATCAGTTACATAAAATCACTTCACACAATTATCATTCATGTGTGGTCGTTTTTAAAATAGTCAAAAGCTTAAGGATGCCCTCGATTCAGTATCCAATTGAAAGTAACTCAGCCATTAAGGATTAAGGTATTATATCCATCAACTATACACAAAATATCAATATGATATTATGAAACCAGCAAGAAGTTTGACTATTCATTCAATACAAAATTGGATCATACATTGACAATCAGAAGTGAAGATCTTACTATATAAAACAAGTGTTGAACACTGTGTTCAGAAAACACCTACATATCCCCAGAGGAAGTCTTGTACATTGTAAAATATTAAACTAGCAAAGTTAATCAAATTGAACATCATTAGTAACAAATGGATGGAAGGATGGACGAACTGACGAACAAACAAACAGATGAATGATCAGTAGATCATTCCATTGGACATAAACAAACTTTCTGAAATGATGATCATCAGATGCCATTGAGGAAAAAAAACCACTGATTTTCTTGGCCTACGAAGAAAGCTGAAACAATTAATTAACACATTGTAGATAATAGGGAACTGTCGATTGAGTCTGACAACCCAGCATGTATACCATCATTACATACATCAACACAAAACACATGCGCCCAATATCAGAATATATAGTTCAATTTTGAACCCTGAGCCATGACCTTTTCTAAAGACGATTCTATTTGGGCGTATACCCGTGATTTATTGATTTCAATAGTCATGGTTTAAAGATATGATAGTTACTAATATGTGTAATTTATCAATTAGCAATTTAACACAGTTAGTCAATGCCGTAACAAGCTTTATCGTCGAATTGATTAAACTTTAAAAGTGCAGTCACGGCTCAATGCTCGAAATCGAACTATATCAGATATACTCCAGCAATGTTTTGAAAAGAAACAAGTCATGCAGGTTTTAATGCAAATTGTTCTAATATTAGCAAATGTTCTAAAATTACGTCAATTAATCCATATTTAACCTCTCCATACAAACATTTCATTGGATTATACAACTATCAGACAGTATTAGTTGAATATGCAATATCACAGACATTGCAATAAGATTATTGTTTAATCCAATGAAACAATATCTGGTAAGTACCTTGTATTATAGACTAACAATGACCAATTAATGCTAAAAGTTAAATACATTTTAGCTGTACAGTCATATGCATAAATTAATTCGGCATAATTAATCACCTTTCTATTTTGGTTTTGAAATCTCATTTACAGTGCCTCTGTCAAATGGAGACTATGCCATGTGTAGAAAGAGTCATGTTAGTCAGGATATTCATATATTGGATCACCCAGTCCACTTCTTATCAGATCCACTTCTTACTCACTCACCCCGATTTCAAAACCTCTCCACCCCGAAGCATGCACCCTACCTCTAGGCCACCGCTCAAATTCCTGAGGCAGATGCTCTCACCCCTGTGAAAAAATCAAGAACTGTTCATGAAATATTCACTGCACAAATGGCCGCTTCATGAATCTCCAGTTCATGAATTTATTCATGAAATTATTCATGAAATGTCAATCCCTCTTTCATGAATAAGTTCATGAACTTATTCATGAACTGGAGATTCCTGAAGCTGCCATTTTTTCTTAAAATGCACTTGAACAGTTCTTGAACTCTTTAAGAGCAGTTCATGTACAATTCATGAACACTGTTTTTGGACAGTGCAAGAACTTTTCTTGAACTGCTCTTGAAACTTTCGCAGGGGCAATGACACAAATCTTTTTTTATTTCTTTTCCTTTTTTTCCAACACAACTGTTCAATTTTAATAATTCGAGTAGCTTTAACATCCCTTTGATAATCTGCCCAAACTCAAATGTATATAAAGCCATGCTGTGCATTTTGATAATAGTTAAAATATCAATACATAATTAAACAGTAAAACAGAAGTAAATTTAAAGTACAATCAAAGTATTATTCGGTACAAATAAAGTACATTATCCGAAAAAATTGTCCGAAATATTGAAAGTTTCAAGTACAAACTGGAACATGCATTGCTGTTGATTTAATGCATCATAAATTTAAAACAAGTATAAAAATTGACCACAAATAAATTTTACCTTTTGGGTGTTTTGTTCATTTATTTCACCATCATAAAAACAGGAAAAACAAAAACAAATTTTTTCTAACAGAAGATAAACCATGTGCTGCCATCAGTGGTTGTTTACTGTGAGACACATTCAGGAAATATGAGGGCCTATAAAAGTAGGCCAAAATTTTAGCCCCATTGACAAAGCCTCTTATTTGTTACCTGATTTTAAAATAATTTCTCAGTAATATTCCTTTGGGTCAAAGTCACAGAGGCAAAGTTCAAAACTGGGTCATTTGGGGTCAAAAACTAGGTCAATAGGTCAAATATAGTGAATAGTTCATGAACTTAGAAGTTCATGAATAATTCATAAACTTTGAAGTTCATCGAAGTTACATGAATAATTCATGAACTTTGAAGTTCATGAAATCTTGTTCATGAACCTGACAGACTTCATGAACATGGAGTTCATGAACATGAAAGTTCATGAACATCATTTGTCTGTTCATGAACACTTCATGAACACTTCATGAAGTTCATGAAGTGTTCATGAACTCATGAATTTTTTTCACAGGGGTGCAGCTCTATGAAATATGATCACTACACTACCAAGGCCAGCATTGCCAGCATTGCATGCACCTTTGTTACAAAAATACACAGAACCAGAAATAATCACAGTTCTAAGCATTCCATGCATCATTTCAATTCTCTCTCTTTGATAAAACTTGGTAATAAAATTAGATGATAAACCATTGGCAGGGAGGGGATAAGACAACAGAAACTTGTACTTCACATCTAAATCATGAAGAATTCGGTCAGTAGGTTAATGAATTTGAGTATTCATGGCCACGATGATAGAAGAAGCTTTAAGTTTCCCATGATAAAACTCAGCCAGCAGTGCTCAGCACCATTAAATATTATATTGAATGGCAACATTGTTCTATGATATGTGACAGCTGCCAGAAAGTTATTTAAGAATAAGAATGAAATGTTGTGTGTGTGTATGTCTGCAGATAAAAGCTGTAGTAGTAATACACATTGTCATATAGCAGCCATTGTTTAAGAAACCATTCTTGTAAATTAAGTTGAGAGTTCAACTATTATTTACGATTAATGACTCCAATTGTCCCTAGCTATTGTGCAACACAGTAAACTGAAAGTCAAAAATGATAAACATGGTATACATAGAAGATGGTTCAATATTTGGAACAGACCCCTCTCACTTTGAATCACGCAAGAAGGTCCTAACTAAGATCATCTGATGTTCAAACTGTTGAAACACAAAAAGTCCTAATATTAAAGATCATTTATTGATTAAAATTTTGACAACAAAAGGGTTGGGTATCTTTTGAAATATTTTAATGTTAAAATGATTAAATGTTATCAAATTAACTCACCTTTCAATTGATAGTAACAAACTACACAGTGAAATATGTCCAATATAAATACACCAGTGACACCACCGACACTAAATCCAAAATCACAGTGACAATATTCTGTATGTCGTAACGTCCAGAACTTACACACTCACTATGTGGATCAACTATTTCACCTTCAGATCAATTTCTCTCCCTACCAAATTGAAAGCAAGTGCAGACCGGTGACTCAGCAGATATCACCCCATCAAATATATCCTATCCGAAAAAATCAATCAAGTGATGTATACCATAGAATATCTTAAAATTCCAAGAGAAATAAATATCCGAAATATTTCTACAACACATCAGCCAGACAGTACAGGCTGGTAAGTTAAATCCACTGGTACTATAGGAACAGAGGTATAAGCCGTAGTAGTAGTAGTGGTGGTATTTCTCCTTGGAAGTTGTCGGCTATGTATCCATCACTTGACTGATATACAACAGCAGAAAGTACCTAGCAGACAGGCAGGCAAATCTTGATGTTGTTCCGCATGTATATATCTCCTGGCACTACACACAGTGTGTATATACAGCACAAGCAGCTAGATGGTGGAGAGCTGGGAGAGATAGTGATAGAGAGAGATGGAACACACTCTCAGCTTCTGGTAACCAATGTTATGTCATCAATAATCAATCATCAGATAGACTGTACACTACATGACTAACACACACAGCCAGACACTGCTGCTGTAAATATTGGAATATAGATGACTACAAACTTTAATGAATAATTCATTAAAGTGGAAGAATTTACAAGCTAGAATAGAGGCGACTAGATTCCTTCTATAGTGGCATGAAAACATGATGGCATTCACTGATTATCGAATGCTATCCCCTGTCCCAGCAGCCAAAGACCTGAAGGTCAAACCGTGAATTTTGGGGGAAATTTAAGGGTCAACTCAAGGGTCAGATGACAGCCCCTGATAAAAATCCAAACTGGTGCTCTAGGAACAAGGTGTCAGATTATTATCTGATGCCACAGCAGTAGGGGATTTAACCCTTGAAATTTCCTGTGAAAGCCAAATTTTGACCCTTAATATGATTTTGCCTATACTATTTTTACTATTAAAACTTAATTGTAACGTTTTGTAAAAAATATCAAAATAACCCTAAAAATACAGATGCGGATATTTGTTTATCTGTGACACACTAATCATTGTGATTTCCTCTACTTCAAATCAATTAAACTGTTGCATGATTAACATTGTTTTATAACAATAACATTGTTACAGGTCATTATGTACTCTAATTAAACATAAAATGTCAAATGTCAAACTTGTAGAAATCACCACAATACATAATATTTCCATTTGTTTAGGTCTAGGTAAAACAGTATTGCACTTAATTGGCCTCAATTAACACTTGAATGCACAATAATGATTAATTGAAAAACCAATTTGATTACCAGTTTAACCCACATGAATCAATGACATCCATACGCCATTGAATAAGACCCCCTACACCTTGGAGGATTTCACTGTGACAAACTCTATGCAGGGAACCAGATTAACTCTGTAATTCCTTGGTATGACTCACATTGGGATAACAAACATAATGTGACTGACTAATGTAGCTTTATAACTCAGTTTTAATAGCATCGACTTTCCCCCTCACAGATCATTAATACAAGAAAGTTGCCTGTATTCACCAGGAATCATGGTCATGACTCTTAGAGATATAAGTTGCCTGTATTCACAGTTTGGAATCTGCCTCATCATATGGAATCTGTCACATGTACACAGATATTGATCAATAGGAAGAGTCAGCCATGCAGCCAAAGGAGGATTACTCTCACATGCAGTAGCCCTGAGTTAATCAGGTTGATTTATGACAAAATAGAACTCTGTAGAGAGACAATAAAACAGTAGATAAATCTGTATTCAATTACCATATTCTCCTGGTTAGCTGCATGTCATGCAACATGTGACGATGTTCAGCTTATTGTTCTACACGACAGCATCTTTTGAAGTAGCCATGCATCACATTCAGTAGATCAAACAGCTTTAGCTCTATGCATGAGGTTTCATAGGAATTTGCAAAGCAGAATATAAGGACACAGTTACTGTTATAAACGGGACAACCCACAAATGGGACACATCAGCACAGCCTGTGACAGCCCACAAATGAAACACATCAGCACAGCCTGTGACAGCCCACAAATGAAACACATCAGCACAGCCTGTGACAGCCCACAAATGAAACACATCAGCACAGCCTGTGACAACCCACAAATGAAACACATCAGCACAGCCTGTGACAACCCACAAATGAAACACATCAGCACAGCCTGTGACAGCCCACAAATGAAACACATCAGCACAGCCTGTGACAGCCCACAAATGAAACACATCAGCACAGCCTGGGACAGCCCACAAATGAACACATCGGCACAGCTGGGGTCAGCCCACAAATGAACATATCGGCACAGCTATGGGACAGACAGCCCACAAATGAAGACATCGGCACAGTTATGGGACAGCCCACAAATGAACACATCGGCACAGCTAGGGGACAGCCCAGTAATGGAATATAAAAGTAAAATTATGAGACAGCCCCAGAGCCTAGACAAAAGTTAAACATACCAGATTTAGAAATGTGACAAAACCTAAGCCAAATAATCGACCTTTAAATTTAGAATAGCTGCATAAATTCAGTATGTATGGAATCATTGGAATGAATAAAGTAACTGGAGGGATGAAAAACCTTTCAGCATGTAAACCTCAATGCATGTCTGAGCAATCCATTAAAATGTAATACAGTACCAGTTTCTGTCTGGAATTTGCCAAGAACTGATAAGAAAAGCTCATGTAATATTTGTACAGTGATAATCTATATTAATATGTTGCCAGAGTAGCGTAAATGCTGCTGTAGATATAGTAGAGGTAAAGGGTTAAATAGTAATGATAATAGATATATCTGACAAGATACTAGGTAGCTTCCAGGAGGGCAGGGAGGGGGTGATCTATGTGAGGAAAGGTAGCAAAGCCTGATGTAGCTATCTATATGTAGATATTAACTAGATAACCAACAGTACATAGGAAATATCTAGAAAACAAACATTAACACAATCTGGACTCATTAAATCCATAGGAAGGTGGTACTATTTGATCCATTGGCATCCCTCCACTTGTAATGGTATGCTTTTGTAGTTTGTTAGTTAATTTATTTAAATGCTTCAACAAGCATGATGTACATGATATTGCATCTTGTGATCTAATGTAAGATAATTTACAGTTGATATTATCATACACATGTGTATATATTGACTTTTCTGAAAGTACCGCTACACTAGATATTGACTGAAAAACCAAATTTATAACGAAATTTGTGTACATATTGTAAATCAAACATTAAATCATGGTCGTAGATCTGATTTTAAGCTCCAAAACTATAATAATTTTCAACTGAAAATAGAAAGAGAAAATTAATCAAAATACATAATTCATCATTTTGACAGGGCCCAGACTTTCAAATTTATGCAGTGCTAGCTGAATTTCTACACTGTTCTTTTCTGTACTATTTTGTTTTCTGCTGTTTCAGTTTAGTGTTGCCATCCATGTCCAAATTGTTGTCATCTATGTGTATTTAGATTACATTGCAGTTCACATCATCATTGAGATGCACTGCTTGAGAATATAAATTTCCTCAGTAAAAACCTTGCCAGTAGAATCTGAGAATGTAGACATAAATAGATGGCAAATATGATTATTAAACCAGACAATCATTATATACTATTGTAAAATATATATTTATATACCATATGTACTTCTTATTCAAAATAACGCTGATTTCACCATATTTGAAACCAAGAAAGTCACATGTGGTCAACCATTTTTGACATACAATCTAAGACCTTCAACCACATTGTTTCCATAATTATGTAAATCATTGTTTTTTAAAGAAATTCCTTCAAACAGATTTAATTGACCTTAACTTTGCCATTTCTCAAGACATTTTTATCAAATAACTTTTATTTTGGTCAGAAAGCATAGGTCTTTCAGGATGTATGTAAAATCAGAAAATTGAGACACCTAAGAGATGTTTTCTTGCTGCCATTTAATTTTCAAAAGAAGGTGGCTGTTTTGAAATCTGGTAACGACAAAAAGTAGCCTGCAAGCATGCTTAAATAGCCAGTGGATTTGTTACCCGGTCCTTCCGCAGCTCAATTTTCTCCACTCCAGCAAATTGGCTACCGATATGTTATACTGGGGATAGGTTTTAGCAATGTATATTACCTGGGAATGCTACAAACTCTCAGACAGATAATAGAACTAGTTAATGGAAGAAGTGTAATTATGTAATCATGTATAACGAGAGTTACTTATAGGCCCATACAAATACCACACATTTGTTTCCAATGACATTGAGAAAATTATTAGGTAAGGCTGTCATGAAATAATTGCTAGATTAAGGAAAGAATTAATGACTTGTTTTTTTTTCTGGCCAACATATACCAGGTAGTATAAATATTCAAAATTGTTGTATTTAGTTAGGTTTGGAAAACTTCCGCGGCTACTTAATTTCGAGAATTTCAACCACTCACAAACTCTGAAATATTTAAGTGTGCGAAATATTTCTTGGTTTACAGTATATTACAGGAGTGATGTAGAGAGTGAGAGAAGATGTTTGCACATGTATCAACATCTGTTACAATGGCAAGGTCGAATACCTAACATACTTACACCTATACAACAATTGCAGCGTACAAAACACACAAACCTTGCTGTGTGTGTGTGTGGAGAAAAAACATATATACCTAACTAGACAACAGCTGCGGCTTTCAGTATAATATGAAACAGACTACATCAGAAAAACAGAATCATATATAACTATGTGTAACAAACATTCAGGATCTGCTACATTCAATATGAGGGGATTATTGAATGGAAATAACTGCAGTAGAGATGAGCAAGTAGGCCGAAAAATCCACTGACTATTTGAACATGCTTGCTTGCTACCTCTTGTCATTCTCTTTTTGTTACTTTAAGTGAGATTTTCAACCAACTGCTGACTTTTAAAAATTAACTGGCCATGTGAAAACATTTCTTCATTCCTGGCAAATGAGCATTATTATTTACAATTATTTAGAGCCAGTCCCCTTCAAATGCAATGTGAAATACTATTGAATGGAAATAACTATACCTTGAGTAGTTCCCAACTTTATCTTAAACCAAGGGGGGTTAATCTTTTTATATAAAAAACCCAAGAAAGACAACTCTTCCTTTCAGAAACCTAATAAACAAATCTATAGTAGACATAAACAAACTGTGCATTCAATAAGCACAAAATGTTGAAAATCTGACATAAAGTAATTTATTCATCAACTCATTCAAAGCTGCATATTATCAGAAAATCATGTTAGAAACACATTATTGCTCCCCCTCCACATTGTGGATATATAAACAAGACAGAAATATGTTTTCCAGCTGGTAAAGTTGCTGATATCTCAACATATCTACAGTCCTTATCACAACTCCACAATCATCTAATGTACAGTCTGTATTAGTCAAAGTTCTAGGAGAGACCCTTGTGCCTTGTATTAAACCAATGAGCATTGAATACATGAGGAATGTATAAAATATATATCTCCCTGCATACCAATCTTTCAGGCACACCTTCACACATATATACATTCCAGACAGCTAAAACAAACTAGTCTTGTTTATATGATACCGACAGTCCGCCACTAGCAGTCCGTCAACAGTATATTAATTTCATGTGAACTTTCAACTCAATGTGTTGTTTATCAGGAATAAAGTAACACAGGCATTTGAATTACTGACCCCCAAACTCAATGTGACTCAATTAAATTTATGAAACTCAAAATTTTACGAAACTCAAATCTCCTTTATTGTGTAAAGGAAGCTGTCTATGCAATTTGGACAAGAGAGCCAGGAAACAAAATATCATTACTTGGATTCTGGAGGCTGAAAATAGTACATTTATTATTTTAAAATCACCATTCGGCAGCCTAATATACCCCCTGCCGGCATAGGGTCATAACTCAGGCAAAAATTATTGCAACACCATTCTTTCCTCCATATACAACTACATGTTATGGTTGTTCACGTGTGAAAGTTTGAAGGAAATCCTGCAAACTGAAGGAGGAGTTGCATCTTCGAGAATTCGGACAGACAGAAATTTATACATTGTGCAGGGGTATAATTAAGTACTGTAGTAAGTAAAACTAAAGGTATGCACTTATAAAGTACTGATTAGCAAACGAAGCCAAGTTGTTCAATATTTAACACACATCTCTCTAGCGATGACTGGAGTCTGGATCATTGACAGATTTATCCACCAAGTACTGCCTGCAACATGTCTGACATCTTGCCAAACACAAATCATATCAAAACATTTTGCATTGATTTTCTAGCAAGATATATTTTCTTGGTCTGATAATGTCCAGGATAATCCATGAACAGATATACTGGAAATATTAGCTCCATCTTGGTGAGAGCAAATAAAGATAAGAGTCTCAGACTCTGAGTAAAGTGTGAGTAAAGTCAACACTGGTCAATACAAATCAGAAATACACATGTACAGTTCATATTTCTGATACTGGGCCTAATATAACGAAATTCAAAACACCCAAGCATGTGAAACTATTCACAGCAATACATGTATCCCGGATGTGTGTACAACTCTAGCCTAACCACTACCTCTGTCCCATATAGTTAGCCTAGTACGGCATTACCTCAGTATGGGTAGCATGTAACTCATTACTGATCAGAGTTAGAATTCAGAAATAATTCCAAACAGGCCTAGCCGATAATGATCTTGGGAAGTATCCCGACCAGGTCTATTTCTCTGTGGAGTACTGTAAAATCATTTAATTTCGAAGGGATGAAATTTCGTGGCTTTGGTAAAAAATACCATTTCGATGGGACGTTAATTCATGGATTTTGCATATCAGGTAAGAAATATAAGGGTCTAAATTATTGCTCGATGGGATTTGATTTCCAGGTTTAAGCCTTAAAGGTGAACCACTAAATCCATGAAATTTAATCCCCCACAAAAATTAATGATTTTGCAGTATGTATTGTCCAGAAAAAATGCCATTCCACCAATACAACTCTAGTTTGTCAAGCTTTATACATAATATAGGTGCGGTACAATTCTAGGGTCTTCCTGGAATATTTTATTATTCTCAAATTCAAAAAATAAAAACTTACCAGAATTCAAACAGAACACAATGTGATCTCAGCACTGTGGTTCCAGCTTTAAATCCCAAGTATCGTCTCTCATAAACTGCAAGTAAACAAAGCATACAATCAGTACCTGAACAATTGACATTACGTCATCTTTGAACAACACAAGTCCCACTGTCATTTCTATTTTTTTACATTTTAACAAGTTACAACTATAAATGAAAGGAGACCAGGCAATCATCAATGAATAGAAACAAGACTTAATCGTCCCTTTGGTGCAACAAGGTTGACTTTGACTTAGTCAAATTTACTATACTTGCAATACAAATTGTCTTGCAATAAACGCTGCCTTGGTTGTATCAACAATTTGACAAAAATACTGTAGTAGATACAACATTGTAGCACCAAAGGGATGAAATATTTTAGATCAATGTCTAAATGAAGTTTAACATGCGACCCACCACGGCATCTGTAGCCAAGTTAAAACAAACGCATATTTATAATATGTAGTTGTACATGTAAAATATGTCATGAAAACTTTCAAAAGACGTAGGAGTGAATAAGCCAACTGTTATGTCTTGACATTGTAGTGATTGTACTATAACAAATCTTGACAGCCTAAATAACCAAGTCAATCGAAACAAACGATCAGCTATGTGCATTGAACTGACATAAACTTTATACGATATTACGCCTGTAAGCTGTCAACACTTTAACGTAAAATACAGCAAGATAAACAAAGATAGCTGAAGCGTGATACCTTTAATATCAACTATATATAGAGGCGTTGTATAAATTCAAATCTAGAAGTTAAAAACACAATCAAAATAACCTTGACTTTGGCATTAATGAATTTAATCCTTGGTAGAAAGACAAGCAGTCTGAATGAGTCATGTATGTATACATACGGTTTTCAACAGAAAAGAAAATATTGTACTATTTCATACTTGAAGCTTGATGAATTGAATTGCCTTAAGGTAAACGATAACATTCAATTGCTTACTTAATGATAAAATGCATTTTAAACAAATAACATAGAGCACACAAATCCACCAAGGACATCTGAAGCACACATTGAACAGAAAGCCACACATTGCATCATACTCATTGTGTTATCTCAGCATGATGAAACTGTCCCAACATTCATACCAAGTGATTTGAAAATGATGAACGGAAGAAAAGATATCCAGCCGATAATGTGTAAAATTTGATGTTGATCTTTGGTAGACTGTACACACATAGTGCATGAACATGATTGTTTAGCTTACACTTACAGACAGACACAATGACACATGTATCACCATGTACACAAAGCACCAGGTCTTTAGAAATAATTTCTATTACACTAACAGAATTGAAAAAGTCGCCATTGACAATAATAATTTCGAGAAACTTGGGCACCTATAACTTAAAAGAGAGTGAATATTTCCTTATGAATCCTATACATCCTATATGCCCCCGAGAATACATTGTTAGATGTGCAAACCAGTTTAGTAAGAACTTAGTAATACATGTCCGAACATTTTGGACAACTTTCTTGATGTCTGAGACAGAAAGCAGGGGTTTCACTAGACCTGAAAACCCGAGGGTCCCAGGACCCTTCACTCAAAATTTTGGAGGGTCCTATTCTTAAACCCGGGAGTCCTTTCCCGAACATGCCTGTCTACATTAATGGTTAATACCATTAGCTCTTGCT
Organism: Spisula subtruncata; assembly: GCA_963678985.1. Taxonomy (NCBI): domain Eukaryota; kingdom Metazoa; phylum Mollusca; class Bivalvia; order Venerida; family Mactridae; genus Spisula; species Spisula subtruncata. Next base: position 47,333,117 of record OY787666.1, read on the forward strand.
AAGTAACATGAACAAAGTTTATTAATAAAATGTGTTGTTGTTTTATTTAATGTCAAATAAATGTTAATATGTACATGAATTTAGCCAAATAATGGCTTATTTACAACTTTATATGATTTTCTAATAATTAAAGTAGGCTACAAAAGTGGTAGTCTTGAACAGGGTTGTGAGGCTAAATACAGATTCATGATACCAAAAACAATATATTAATACACGTATCTGCATGTATTTATAAACTTCTTGATGCATTAAAATACCACTTCGAAACTTAGTTCTACTTTCGTTTTTCTGAACGATACGCCAATATCGCGAAAACATATGACATTCGAAAGTGACATTATAATTTTGGTTTTCATCACTACTGGTGGTAAAATAATATCAAATTGGGATACTTTGGTAACTTATACAAATTTATCGTGTGACTGTGACTACCTTATTGAACACACACAAGTATAAATATAAAATCGATACGAATTTGTTTTGTTTTATTATCGATCCGGGCACTTACAATTAATTGATTATCAATTAAAATGACCGTCCGGTGGCTTTTTAAATCGACCGGTCAAACGCATCGGAGGTTCTTTTAATTCTCTATCCAGTGGTTTAAGACGACACGTGCGTGTCACAATCAACGCATACAATTAAAACACCAATTAATGCCAAATATAACACCTTTCGCGAAATCTACATAAACAATTTACTGCCTGTCAATCTGCATATAAGTCCCGCCTCGTGTTTACATCACCTACGACGACCTTGGGCATTTTACCATGTAATTTATTCAAGCCACGCCTTCCGCCGACAATCATTGGCTTCTGACCGACTCGTGGATTTCGTCACGCATCCGGGTCCCCATCCAAGCGTTCATCGATTGCGATCATGCGTTGATTGATAGCGATTACGCTAATATTTACAGTTTTATGACAGGAAACGTGCGATGATTTAATTGACTGACAAAGGAAAAATCCTCCGGGTCCGGAGTGACGCACAGGCTTGAAATACTCCGGGTCCTTTCTGCGTCTTTTGGAAATCTCCCGGGTCCGGACTCGGGTCCAATGAAACCCCTGGAAAGTTCATCTGTTTTAGTCCAGCTGTGTTTGACTCATGTGACCTGTACAAAATGTACATACAGTGTATACATGTAACATTATGTCAGAAGATCTATGCCACAACTAACCTTACCAATGAACCTCACTGTTTGATTACTTTATATATTACAGCATCTCTATGGGATTATAATTACATTCAATGAGAATACATTATCGATGTTCTAAACATTATGATTTATTGGAAATCAATAATGAATAGTTCACTATCATTATAAATATAGCCTCAAGGTGACTAAGATGGTTATAGATCTGACTATCAATCTAGTAGCAGGATAGGAGAACATGTAACAGGCAATTACGGGTAATCAATACCAAATAATGCATGTTTCTGAATTACGCATGATACACAGATCTATGAGAATGCTAAGGCTCCATTTGACTCGGGAGTAGGTCATTTCCTCTTAAATTTGTGAATATGTTGCCGTAAGATATAAAATGGTAAAATTTAACCAAAAAGTATCAGAATGAACCTTCAAATTACGACGTTAGTGGAACCCCTGTAATGTTGTCCCTATTCTACCAGTATGTAATTTAACTATTGACAATAATTGATCATACTATCATAGTGGGTTGAAATATGATATAATGTACAACTGCTAAATATCACACAATGGATTGTTATCAGTTTAAATGGCGTACAACGGTAATTAGTAAATTACTAAATGATAGAACTATATTATAGTACATTTGTTGTTTCCTAGTTAATCCATAGATGATCTATAACACTGCTGTCATCAAATGATACATCAATATTGGGTCAGTCACCTGGTAATTGATAATCATTTAACATGACTAATTATTCAAAACATCATTATTTATGCGTAAACATCTGTTCAGAAATTCTTGTAAAATGTTCAACTTGCCACAGTCATATGTATTGCATTGGCAATTGAACATGATACTTTATGTTTTCATTAAATATAATATTGAAGTTGTAAGTAAGAAAATCAAACTAGAGGTACAGTCAGGTATGTGTTAGCTGAACAATCACATTCATTTGAACATACAAAACAGTCTGATACAAAATATCAAAACGTATGACTGGTAAACAATTAATTTAAAACTTTATACAAAATATCTGATTCTCAAGATTTATCCCCCATGCCTAAGCCTAACTTTGTATCATATAACAAATAAATACCATCACAGGATCCGTATAATAGTATGTATCCAGGTCAAAGTGTTATTCCCACTAAATTATTCCCAGCAGGACTTATTCATACTTTATAGGTTACATACAGATCTCACAGATAAAATTAGTAATGTATCCCATCTATATTCATCCATGCTCTATTTCTAGTCTTATCGATATTTGAGAATTTTGTACAGTTAAGACTAAAGCCACCAACTTTTATGAATTTATAAACTACATGATATATGCCCCTCAAGATATCAGTCAATGACTGAATGAATAAGGTTTAAAATTTAAATGTACATGAAGATATGTATTCGGGTGTAAATAATGGAGCTTGGACCTACATAAAAATTTATGAGTTAGAATTTCATATCCGCTTCCAGTGCGAAAGTCCCGAAATTTGATCCCTGACCACGTCATACCGCAGACGACATAAAAATGGTTTCCCTTGCTAGACCCTCTGACAGCATATACTATCTATAGGAGAAACTCACTTCTCTTCTCTCATATCCTGTTGGCGATGGTAAACACCAGGAATCAGGTGTCAAGAGTGATTACTACAGGGGTACTGGGAACAAGCGGATAACCAGTTTGACTACTGATCAAGAGATCCCTGGTACGATCCTCGGCCAGGTCACTTGGTCATTTCTGTAATGCTTTTTGTGTTTCCCATCCAATTAGAGATGAACTTGTTGACAACCCAGGGTCACTGACTCAGTCTTCAGTGTATGGATGCAGTACACACTACACAGGGCACATTAAAGAACCCAGGAGTATGTTTGGAAAGAGCTAGGGCAACTAAAGACAGTAAAGTCAAAGGCTGAACCTAGATTGGACGAGTAATTGTGTAGCTATAATTACTAATAGCGTAAGCAGCCATCTGGCTCATTCGGAAGAGCATTCGCCCTGTAAGTGAAGGGTCCCGGGTTCGAGCCCCTGCCTGGTTTCATATTTTTCTCACCCTGTTACAATTGTTTCTTGGTGACTAGTCTGAAAGACTGATAAAAAAATTCCACAGAACATGTATTAAATTACCACAAAACAAGAAAATGAATCTTGTTTTGCATTTTTATGTTCACCCGGTGAAGATAACGTTTCACAGCACTTTGCTAGACGAGCGGTACCTATCACTTACGATCACTTTCTTCTGCAGCGTAAAGGTCTGCTAACTGTGAGCGCTCATAAATTGTTCGCCACATAGCACATTTTTGAAAACAAGCGGTTCCAAAGACTTAAAATGCATGTATTTTAGGTCTGTGCCGTTTCCATTAGTGTTCCAAAATCGGACCAAAATCACTATCGATAATCGAATCGAATTTTCATTTCACTATCGATTGTACAATCGATTGTTCTATCGAAAACTCGAATGAACATTGACTTCATAGTTTTTCCAGTCGAAAGAGAGAATTAATTTGCCTCATGTTCCTAAGACTAGTATGAGCAATGAACCAAAGTAATTGACTGCAGTGGTTACCTGTGTGTGACCCCAGTCTCAGGACCCTTATAAACAGTTAAAAGTCAATATTGATTGATCATTTTCTAAAACATAAAGTAGAACTCTACTTGACGGTGACCTAATGTGTGGATGTTAAAAGGTTGAAACTATTTATGGTAATAAACTGTTCTTTTCAAATTAAACAATAATGATATTGTGATCATTGCTTTTAGCTTCAGCTTGTGTTATAAATGTAGATTATGTATAAATGTGTCATGTAAATAATTAGTACATGAATGAAGCCTTCTTGTAATATTTCATCAAATAAAGAAAAGTTATTATTAAAGCATTTTCCTATATATATTCAGAAGACCTGAAAACAACAAATAAATACGTGTATATTGTGTTAATAAACAATTCTGGGTGGGTTAAGATGAACAGTATTGCTATACTTTCGATTTACAAAATAAGGTCGCGAAAATATATGACAATCGGAAATGGCCCAATTCCGGTTGCCAATAACGTCTAAAATATCAAATTATGTTATTTTAGATACTTGCATGAACTTATGATTCAATTGTCGCTGCTCATTATTGCTCTAAAGCAAAAATACGAATCTAAATATACGGTAATTAGATTTAATTTTCCTCGCTGGTAAATCGTTCTAGCAGTCGTAGACTCCGCCTCCCAATAGAAATATATAGAGCTTGGAGGCGGGGTTTATTTAAAGGATTGTGGGTATACTCCTTGTAAAAATTGTGATTTAGCGAGTCTATAAGATTCTCGCGCGTGCGTCAAAACATAAACAAACAAGCAATGGCGGTGTGGTCTATGAGGCATACGCAAGCGCAACGCATATTGATTCCATTAAAATGATCCATACAAGTAATGAGTGATATGTTTATCTAAAATTAGGGGAAATGGTTCTTATTTTCAATTGCCACAGACCAGTTCACCTGGCAGTCAATTACTGGCGACTATCGATTGTTCCAATTCACTATCGATAGTCGGCGACTTCGACCTTACAGCGACGATAGTTCGATTGTCGGCGACTATCGTCGGATCACTAGTTTCCATGGAGTATGATTTAACGTGGTTCTAGGTTCCTGCCGTTTCCTAGCATAGCGCTCCGGAGTTTAATACAAATAGGCGACAGGCTCCTGGCTACACGAACAATGAAAACCTTTCTACACCTCCATCACAGCTGGAGGTAATCTAAATGTTCAATTAGAATGTGACAAAAATGGATTTATGAGCATTCACAACTGTCACATAATGGAATAATAAATTAATAGGGGTAATGCCATCAATACATTATTAAAGACTGGAAATGGTTTGGAGTTTTAGACTTTGGGTGTTAGACTTTTAGTCATTTTTGGAACATGTCCATAGCTTCAGTTCACTCCTTGCCGAAGTATTTGGCGATTTATCAAGTAGCACTAATACATTACAATTTGGAAAGTAGGAATGACAAATCAATCAACAAGAACAAGACAACACTGCTACTTTCAGTTAGGAATCTACCCCACCCACTTGAAATTCACAAGGCCAATTTCACAAGTTTTTTACGCGAAAAAGGGAGAGCTTTTCATGAAAAACCTAGCAGTGAAGTAGGAATTGAAACCAATATAATGCCTACATTGTTATATACACACTAGAAATTTCAAGACTACAAGTCATTTAGGACCAGCCTCTTACGCCGGTGAAAAATCTAAGAATCCACTTCCTCTACAGACTTTGCGCGTGCATAAATTTATCACCTCTTCACGAGCCGGTGAATTTCGGCAGCCGCGAAGTTAACAACCCAAAACAGGCGACTAATGGGTCAATATTCATTAAACTGAAACCCCTTTACAACAATATAATTAGTGTTTACCTGTTAAAATGGTGAAACCGTCACTTAAGTAATCCAAAATTCGCCGCAGATTGACCCAGATCCAGAGCAGGGCAGCAAATGATATGCAAATGAGGTGATACATACATCCAAAAATAGAACATATCGCTGTTAGGTCAATTGGACGGCCCCACACAGTAATTCAGAGATATAGCGCATTATGCTAACCAATATGCGTATTACCCGTCGATCTTTAACATAATTATATTTATTCTTTCATGTTAACAACACAACAATAAAATAACACCTGATTTATTCGATACAAACTTCACATAAAACTGTTAACCGTTTTGAATGAGGTATTCTCGCATAATAGAATTGTTAAAGGGAAGGAATTCAATACAATCACAAAAGTAAATGGCCAGAGTTACTTCCCATATATCAACTTTTTTATTTGGCTAGCCAACAGGACAAGTACAAACTCAATATTTTGAGAAAACAAGAAAAACTGTCCGAAAATTATGCTGTTTCCTTTTATTTCGTGAACCAGGTTAAAAAACTATTGACAAATGATGAAAGAAGTAAAAAAATGATTTATCGTCAATTTCTAGGACATTTCTCTAAATATGCTCACATGGCTCAATATCTAGAAACGCAACGTATTTTATCCCCGATGTTTTCTTTCTTACATTGATATCATTTTTTAATTTTGTGTAGTAATATTGTATAATCCACATGTAGTGTAAAAACTTGCCTACCATCCAAATTTTATCGACCGAGTTACGTAACTCCCGTGCTTCAAGAAAATCTCAAAACGCATGAATTCCACGTTCGTAATTAACGCATGATACATTTTAGTGTAAATTATACATGGAATCATTTGTAAGGTTTTGCTAGTGGAATGAAAATCATAAACGGTTTTGGAATAACGTTGCCATGATGGTCAGAACGTGAACAAAAACATTCCATTGGGATGTCTGTGATAGGGACGTCATTATTAAGTACGGCGGTTAAATTGTCATGCACGGACAATGTCTCGCTTGGAAACACACTACTCACTCTGGCACCGTTTACAGCCAGCCATGTCCAGGCCATATGTACGTGTAACAAGTCTCCGACAGGACTAGTAACTATGTCGGTACAATGTCTTTAATTTGCACATTAATTAATTTCATTTTTGTATGTTTGTGACAGTGCCTGGTTCGTACTCCATCTTTTTTTCAATCATTGAAACATTCAAAATTCTACAAGAGGCTGCACCTGCATGCTTGGCAACGGACATAAAAATTTACTCATTAATTCGGTAGAGTGTTTATGTGCTGAATGCTATACAATTTGTTAATTCAGCAGCGGAGGACATTAAGCCAGAAACTGTGACAAACTGCTTTCAGAAAGCAGGATAGTGCGAGAGTCAGAATCTGAGGAATTTGAGAATGACAATGTACCACTCATTGAACTTATTAAGTTAATGAGTGCGTCTCAGGGAAAGATTGTGACCGAGGAACTTATGACCGCGGATGAATTTTTAGCCATTGACGATGACGTACAAATGCATGCAGAGTTGGATTCTGACTGGGAGAGTAAACTGTTGACTTCAGTTAGAGAAAGCAGCACTGACATGGATGAGAGCAGTTTGAATACAACTGACATTGAAGATGACACTACTGATATTGAATGTCAACCGACTATCAAGTCGCACGAGGAAGCACTGGCATTGATCGAACAGTTACGGCTATATTCACTCTCAAAGGATCTAGTAAATATCATTCCCTCACTTGACTTTGTGCAAGAGTATGTTGCAAAAAATTCAGTGAAAATCATATCGTCCGGGAAACAAACAACAATCGACACGTATTTTAAGTAGACATGTGCATGACAGATAGCGTGCCTACATGTGACTGCATTTTATATAAAGATTTGGCCGACTTCACATCATCATTGCCGTTATCGGGTCTCATTAATAAGACCAGAGATCCTGATTATACACACAAACACTCTTTGCCACCTTTAATTCTACGAGTTATTTTTACGGATATATTGGTGATGGAATAAAATATTACCAAGTAAATGCTGTTTGATTGTCAATCACAGTAAGGTTAAACACTATTGACAGTAACACCAGTGTTGCGTTTCTAGTTGTACTCAGTTTATCATATTTTAATGAAAACACCCGCTCAAATACGATGGTTAGGACTAGAAACGCACACATACAATAGTAACAGCTCGCTGTTTTCATCAATAAATTGGATGTTCAGCCCCGTAACGACATTTGATTAGTAATGGTTTCTTGATTTTCTGCTCATTTCAGAACCGACCAAGTCTACCTTTAAAAACTCTTACTGATTTTGCGCTTACATCACTAGGATTGTTAACTTTTCCAAATGTCAATTGTTCTAAAACTAAATGAGTGTGTTTATCATGTTTTATCGTGCCCCTTTCTTGAATAACATTAATTTCGTACATGTCCCCTTGTTCTATCAGCGGTTATATCACATCTTTTTAAAAAGTTATTCTGGCTTACCTGTAATCGTATTCGTTGTTCCTAATCTTTAATGTTTCTACCATATATGTCTTCGTCTGCATGCTCGCGTTGGCAAGCTTAGAATTCGCAGTCTTCCATCACGACACGGTGTGTCTTTTAATCCTGACACAAGCTTCTTGGCGCGTTTCTGTATATTTTCAAGCACATCATTAAGGTTCTTTTTATATGACGCCCATACATGGTTAGCGTATTCAATGTGGGGCCTTACTAAGCTTTTATAAAGCATTACTAAAGTGTCGCTATCAATGTGTATAACCCCCGGTACTGAATGGGCTTAATGACTTTTTCTGCAATGTGTTCTTCAAAGTTGAGCTCGTTATCTATTATAACTTCATTTTATGATTTTGGTTTCTCCACTGGCTCACATTTTTCTTCTCAAGTTTAATCATAATTCACATTTTCTTTCTTACTACAAATTGTCATAATTTTACATTTTTGTGGATGAAATTATAGCAGCCATTTTTGAGACCGATGAATATCTTCTTTGAGCTTTGACATTCACTTGTGTCATGTATCGTATTTCACTAAAACATCGTGGTAACGTCAGCGTATAAAACACATCACTTAGTTTTTCAGACAGTCTGGTACGGAACTCAAAACCAACTAACGCTCTGACAATCATGTACATGTATCACGATTCCTACCGTAATCTTGGGAAGTCCGAAAATTACTCTTTACTTATGGTAAAACAAGCTCTTTCAACTTCAGTTTGGTAAACATGACAAGTTCCAATTGTCATGATAATAGACTCACAAGAAGTGCATTGTGATACTGATTGTAAATATGTATCAGTCGCATAAGGTCGAAAGACTTCTCATTCTAAACCAGCGATATATATGTCTTACATATTTAACTAGTTATCATACCTGTCAAGTTGTTTATTACGGCTTATAAACAATGACCACCTGCATATTTGGATGTTTATTCGTAACACTGAATGCGGCAATTATGAAACTTGACTGACGACGGGTTTACTTTGCGATTTGTTTTCAATGAAAGTTCAAAATAAACTTTTTTTAAATAATTATCCGATTAACTGGTTAGCGATTTTGCTTACCGTTAACCGAACGTTCGAACGGTTAACCGATTAACCGTTGACATCCCTAAAAATTTTAATGGTTTCTTCGGCCTATGTGTGGGCATTGCTCAGTGTAGTTGCTAGAAATATGTAATGTTATTTCCCACTCCATTCCTACCTTGCCCATTATTTTAACTATGTCAAGACGTAGTTGTGCCTCTTTAGATCGAATAACGTTAGGTCACTGTCCTTTGTGTTTTAATCCATTGTTTCTTTGGCTTATGTGTGGGCATTGCTCAGGGTAGTTGTGTTGTGGTGTTTCTGATTTCTGTGCTCAGCTGGTTAGGTTGAGTGCTATCTTCCCAGTCGGATTTTCTCATACCTTTTTTGTCAATCCTGAAAACGAGTCGCAATTTTCTTTCGGATTAAATTAGAATTTGCACATTAACTTGGTTCCAAACATTGTTTTATTGGTAACATTTAGATCATGGAACTTATGAATTAATCCGGAATTGTAGTACCCCTGTTGTTTGGTCGCTAGGGTCACTTCGTTGGCATATTTGGAGCTACATGAATCTAGAAATATGTAATGTTATTGGCCGTCTCACTGCCCAGTATTTTAAACGTCGTAGTTGTGCCTCGTTTGGTCGCATTAACGTTTGTACTGTCCATGGTGTTTTAAACTAGATCACGGGATGGTAATGTCTCATTTGGTCGCAGTTTTAGCATTTGTTTGTGAAACTGGGTCGTAGCAGCGGGGCCTTGGTGAAGTTGGTCGAGTCTTGACTGTGTTTTATTTGGTCTCATGGAAGCATCGCTATTCTATAATATCATTGTAAAATTGGGTCATCCTGTTTTTTTTCGGCGGGGACTTGGATTTTTAATTGTTTCTTTAGATTACGTGTAGTAATTGCTCAGTGTAGTTGAGTTGTAGTATTACTGATTTCTGTGCTCGACTGGTTAGGTTGAGTGCTGCCTTCCAAGTCCGAGTTCCTCATACCTTTTTTGTAGCATAGTACAAAGATATAAGGCCGATCCTCTCCATAAGTCCAATGTAAAACTATGTCCGGAACAAGAAAATCAGACAAAACAGTTTACCTTATTCAAAACTTTATTGCACATATAAAAAAAGAACAAGAACATCATTTTATTACAGTATACAATCAAATAATCAAATGTCAACTATTAATCACTGAAATACATACAAAAAACTCAAACGTTGACAAGTATAAATACCAAGTATCGAATACCATGTCGTATAATGAACCCTATGACAACGCCGAGATAGCAATTGTACCTGACAGTGCCAGTTGTTCACAAGTGCAATGTTTTTTACATCCAAATCCAATCCTTTCGCTTGTCTAATGCACGAGTCATCTGTCACATGGTCAGTTACATAGATATCAGATATTCACAAGTGAGATATAAAACAAAAAAATGCAGTTATATTCATGAATATTCTATGTGTACAATGTATAAGACATTATTTGTTTCCATCAAGTTCATCGTTTAAACAAGCCAAAACATTCTAACAATAACGAACAAATTCAAAACACAAGGAATAATGTTCAATGTGTGTCATCACACTATAAATATGTGTTTAACTGTTACCATATACAGTGTGTAGAACTTTATATAATAATATGTTACTTACATTTGTAATGTATGACATTATAAAAAAAGAACCCGAACTGTCGCCATTCGGCAGACTAATATACCACATCGGCAATATTCACTGGAACTTGGAGACTGGACCACACTCTCTCTCGCTAAGTCGGTTAGAGTTACTTACCCGGTAATGGTGGCAGCGATCTACTGAACCCTGAATTTTCAAAAATGATTCGCTACCATCCTAGTGGGTGAATTGGTCTAATTTGGTTTTGAGAAGAATAGTTCTAGATCGAGTAGCATTGGAGCTCGAAAAGAAGGGACAGCAAGTCGTCGTACCAATTGTTTCTGTTGTCCCTTCGTCTAGCTAATGAAGGGGATCTCAATAAGCAGACTGAGGGTGTTTTTATCAGAGCAAGAGTAGTAAATTGATGTATATTTCTACCCAATGTCTACGGTTTACTCGACCTACAGAAGTCTAAGGAAATCGGATAACGTGATTGTGTTGCATTTGTATTTGAAGGCGGTTATTTTTTGCATTGGGAATGGCGGTCATAGATGATAGGATAAAATTTAATTTCGAGGAATATGAAGAGCTACAGAGGCTGGCTGTCTGAAAAGTGACTTTTCCTTCAGTTATCTACCTTTCTGATGAGATACTTAGCAAGCCAAGTGTCTACGATTGATTGTGAAAGAGGTTTTAGCAGACATGACTTGATTAAACCAATACAAGAATGTTGAGAACCTGATGATGATTTCTATGTTGTAACCTGTGTCTTACTTCACATACATGACCGCTTATAAGAAATAGGTGTAAGAAAAAAGGAGAATTTTATAAAAGAAATGTTAATGTATTGAAGTAAACAATTGGTAATATCTGTTTCATTTATTTTCATTGCAGTCTTACATATTACAATTTACCGTGGCTTAATGTGTACTGATATTTTGTGCTGTGTGAATCGAAATCTGCTTCTGAAGTTAAAAACGAATTTAAAGAGGAATGTATTAATAAGGAAATTTTGTCTCTGTAAAAAAACCTTAATGACAAAATAGAGTCTCTGACTAAAGAATATCATGTGTGTGGGTAGGGTTATTAGCGGTGTGCGCGCAAATTATCACACTGAGATAAGCAATCTTCGAGAAGAAAGAGACGTGAAACTAAACACGAATCAAGAACTCGTTAACATCAAATTTGATCGAAAATTCATCAATTCCGGAAGAGACAAAAATACCAGGTGAAAATTGATGATGACCCTGAGTAACTTCGGAAAATAAATCTGACTTATACCAGAAGGACCAACCGCTGGAATCTGATGTCACTCGACACCTGTCACAGAGGGAACTTGTCCTTCAATGTTGCCGTCGGACTCGTGGAACTGAAGACACACATAGACTGATAGGAAGTTTGCTGGAAGTCTTCATTGGAGATCAGGGACGGGGCATCTTGAGAGTGCTACTAGATTTCTATATGATCGTAAGAAGATATTGAACACTTGAGAATCTCAAAAGCGACATGAAGCCTGCATCCAGGACCCTGAGGGATTCTCATGGTATACTGAGACAGGTCTCGTCAAGAAAGGTACCACTCAAATCATGCCATACAGATGATGGAATTCTTAAAAACAATTCATGAAGCTTCATAACCACGAGGGGCTTTACATATTGCTTTGGCATTCTGTCTAAAGTAGAAATTTACTGGTACTTCATAGTTACTGTCGATACATTATATAATAACAAATCTGTTATTACATATACATTTTAGTGATGATTTTACTTTATGATAACAAAAAGTGATGTTACATAATATACAATGACTGAAATACACCTAAACATCTGATTTAGGTGTCAATATGTACACTAGCAATAGTGTAATTTGAAGTATGTATTGTTGTAAATATTTTCTTTGTATATACTTGTTCATTTGTATTATTGTTGTGGACCATAATGAAAATTGGTTCACCAATTATGTTATCCACCAAAAATAAAGACGTTATTATTCTGATGGATTATCTATTGGATTTGATACCGGTACTTTAATTATACATGAAAAAAAATTCATTCTTTTTATAACTATGTTAATTTATTTCTAAAGCTTGAGCTAAATTATACATAGTTAAATGTTTTATTCTCTACACGTTTTTAACAGATTAAGCATGAGAGGTGGAACTTGAAAATTAATAAGACCTAGAATGGCTTGGAGATGTGACACAGAAATGAACAACAAGTTACATAGACTTCTATGAAGACAGTCAATGATTTACTTTAGAAAGAGCATTATCGAAATAAATTGCTCAAAATAGCCGACGCTTCCCACAGCACAGTTGGATAGTATGAATCTCCTTCGCTGTGCGGCAGCAATAGCGACGATGACGAGAAACACAAACAAGCCGAGGGGTTATTTGAAGAAGTTCCAAACAGAGGCTCCACAGATACACATTCTACATGAACAGATGCTTGACGTCACAACTAAGTTCCTGTAATAATTCATCAAGCCTAAACATATTCCAAACAGCTTATCAGCGTTAGTGAAGTTAGAGGTTAGTGACCTTTCCATCCAAAAGTCGAACAAGGACATATCAGTTGGAAAATATGCTGCTCCATGGATAGTGAAGGCCAGACAGGACAAAGCGCAAAATTACTGGATAGACTATCTGTATATAAATATGCGTGCAGGATATGTGTCGGCTGCAACAAAAATTCTTCAACTCCCTCTCAGAAACAAGACTATCCGTTGTTTGTCAGTACTAGACCTCCGCACTCAAAGTCACAACCAGTCACAGAAAGCATTCAAGTACTCTGCAAGTATTCTTCCTAATGTTGTTCATGAAGAAGAAGTTGGTTGTCTAGACTTGATGTACTGATGTATCGGAAGGGAAGACTAAGAGCAGGATCTACACACGTTTGATGAACTTTATGAAGAGTTTTATTAGACTGGTGATGCAAGTGGTAGTGATGTTAGTGTTAGTGATAAAACGCGGCTATCATAGTTCACACAGTCAACGTGACTGTGTGAGCAAGATAAAGAAATTTGTGGACGGTGAAATCGTACCCGAGAAATTTATGTCATCGATTAGATATTCGGACAATGTGGACATTACTGTCACTGATCCAGCAGAAATATCCAATCGTGCTCAATAGCAATTCACTGAATTCACAAATAATTACAACAAGAGCTGTCACTAGACAGCGCGCTCGACTATTCGCAGCCATTTGTCAGAAAAAATATAAGTTCAAAACAGGCCATTTAAAATTTGTATTATATTGAAACGTGAGTTACGCTACTTAGTTGACTACATGGCAATGAAAGTTAAAAAAAAGGATCATAGTTCGCATTAAAAAGTTAAACTTTTCAATGCAATATCATTGATAGTAGGTGAGATATGGTTTGAATGTAACTTGCATGCAAAACTTTAACCAAGGAAAGTCTAAGTTAAAAGGGGCATAACTTGAATTAAACTAAAAATGGAGTTATTACAATTGACCAGTACCATTGACTAATGATGATAAACAAGTGTTATAAGTTTCAATGCAATATCATAAATAGTAACTAAGATATGGCGTGAATAGAACTTGCATGTAAAACTTGAACCAATAAACTCCTATGTTAAAAAGGGGCATAACTGAAATAAAAAAATAATAGAGTTATTGCCCTTGACTGATACCATTGACTGATGATGGTAAACAAGTGTTGTAAGTTTCAATGCAGTATCATGGATAGTAGCTGAGATATGGTCTGAATGAAACTTGCATGCAAAACTTTAACCAAGAAAATTCTATGTTAAAAAGGGGCATTTATAACTCAAATAATAATCATAATAGAGCTATTACCCATGACCGGTACTATTGCCTTATGATGGTTAGTAAGTGTTGTTAGTTTCAATGCCATAGCACAGATACTATTTGAGATATGGCCTTATTAGTAACTTGCATGCAAAACTTTAACCAAATTTTCTAAGTAAAAAAGGGCCATAATTTGCATTAAATTCATGCAAGAGTTATCTAACATGGTTGATTACATGACAGGGAAAGCCAGTGCAAAGTTTCAATCCAATATATGCACTGGTTATTGAAATATAACCAAGGTTAAAGTTTTGCATGCAAAACTTTAACCATATGCAACGCCGACGCCGACGCCGACGCCGACGCCGACGCCGACGAACAAGTGACTGTAATAGCTCTCATATTCTTCGAATAGTCGAGCTAAAAACTGAACTTTCATTAAAAAATATTCAATCACATCAGATAAATAATGCCATTTAGTTAGAATGTAGAACAAATACAATCATAGTTCTACATGATATGAATGTGTTACTTTGACTTTGTGTTTAATTTTACTTTTGGATGAGATGACACTGCAGTTGTCCATGTTGTACCGTGACGATGTGCTGACACTCGTTGCAGTGGAGGACAACATAAACCAGAGTTAAAGACATACAGGGCAGTGTAGATTTTTACAGGAGATATTAATTTTAATTCACAGATATATCAAAGACAATTTAAGGGCGAGCAGTGTAGATTTTTACAGGCCATTTTTGTGTGGCGATAAGCCACACAATGTAATAACTATCTTTCATTTTTTTTTATTTATATATACTATGAAGTTAACGCCTTTATGCCTACACCAATAAATAGGTCTATGATTTGAACAATATTACAAGCATGCTACACAGGTTACACGTATCATTGAACCCGATTTGTTTACATTACCAACATTTATTAATATTAAGACCAACAATTACATCAGACTTTTATTTTTTGAGGATATTTTAATTTTATAGCAAATCATTCCGCATGGACTATATTCCTACTATCAAAGGCCTGCGAACCGCCAAGGACCGTCAAGAAGGTTGAGAAAGTAATCCCACGGTTTCATGTTTACATATCGGGGCATTCATATGCAAATTGATATACAACGAGCTATTGGTCAGTGACTAGTTTGTATTGTTTATTCAGCCAATAGATTTCTGGTGGAACACGGGTGAACTGAAATGTGTCTATTAAAATCACTCCGCCGCTGAACATTTGTAGACGATGACCTAATTATGTTGTTTACAAACATTGATGCTATAAATAGAAACAACATGTTTTCGCTGGTAATTAGTTCAAGGACAGTATATACAGTCTATCTAACCGCTAGCAGACGATCGATACACTAACTTGATTATACTATATTAATAGATCTCTGGTTTAGCAGTACTGTCACGCAATATTCAATTAATTGCAGTTCCGTCAATTACTATCGGATTTTGACAAAATAAATTTTGTCAATACCATGAGATATTTCAATTTATTAATATCAAATTAAATTTAAATTATAAAATAATATGAATTCACATTGGCGAGTTAAAAAGCGAGTCCCTAGATTTTCTATTCGCGAATTGCGCAAATTTTCGGAACTACCTGAGGTTTTAAATCGTCAGTAACAAATTTGTTTTCTAATTTACATAAACAAATAATACCTCACTGAAAAGAGGAAACTTTCAACTTCAAGAAAATGTGCAACATTTATATCGGTCTCAATTAATAAGCACATGACAGCGAGTTAAACGCGCATCGTGCGAACTAATTGTGCTATTCATAGCGGCTATTTTCAACACGTAACGCTATTTAGGATTTGAATTGAGAAAGAATAATTAAGCAATAAACGAGAATTCAGTAAAGTATTTTCGGATTAAAAGAAATTGTCAATACTATGACATATTAAAGATCACTTATACCAATTTAGTTTGCGGTAATAAAATAAATGAACTAATGCTGACGAGTTAAACAGCGAGCACTTACATTTTCTATTCATGAATTGCGCGATTTTTAGCAACAACCTGGTGTCGTAAATCACCAATTATATTTTTACTTTCTAAGTAACATTAACAACTAAAAGCTATTTTAAAGACGATACGTTCAGTTTCATTAAGATGTGCGACTTTCATATAGATCTCATTTAATAAACACTCTACGGCGAGTTTAAACGCGCAACATGCGAACTAATATGCCTTTTAAATTGGTAATATATTTTCACAAGGTTTCGAATTGAAAAGTTAACGGTAATTGGATTAAAAGGCCGTTAATTAGTATATACACGTTGGGCAAACCAAATTCTTAACCAAATACCTAAATTACAGGTCTTTGGGCAAACATACTTCAATAATTGTAAATAATTAATAAGCTCCTCCCACTTAATGTGCAGTTATAAAGCCCTTTAATGCATATCTAATTAGCTCCTCCCACAAGCCACGTTGTGCAATATTATCTATGCATTTTTTAATTAGCCCCTCCTTATTATGTAACATTACATAATCCTAGCTAGATCTATATTTTGACAATAAATTTGTAATCAATTATTGAAGCTGCATGAGGCAGAAAATTGATCATACAATCTGGTAAACTTCAAGGGGTTGTATATTGGTAGGTCGTTAGTAACTTGTTTTGGGACAGTTGGGGGTCATGTAACATAGGGATCTATGTTTTTACAAGGGATTGAACACACCATGAGACAGGAAATAGACCGTTAAAACTATTTTTAATTGAATGGGTTTTATATCGGGTTCTTGTTAGTTGATTTGGAGACAGCTGCAGAAGTTAGGAATTTAGGGTCATAAAATTTACTGGTATAAAAAAGGGTTTACAACTTTGATACTCAGAATTTAGAAGTTAAATACATTCTTCTTGATATGGATTTAATAAAAAATACTATATTTGAAAACTATAAGCTATCCACTGGCCATCACCTGGGATGGGACCATGGTCGCACACTGACTGGTGCATAAAAATATGCTAAATACAACATAATAGCTATAATAAATATCACCCGCTGATTAGCGCGAGTTCATATTTCGGAACAGAATACGCAATATCTAAATAATAACCAATACATAAATAATAGTCAGATTTTCAAAAAATAACTTGTAGTATATTCAAAAATATATAATTGACCTGTTTTAAATACGATTGTATTAACATATCGGACAGAATGCTATAGAATTTACGCTGAGTATGGTCCGAAAGTCTGTTCGTAAGTTTAGTTATGTTACTCCGAAAAACATTTCTGCTCTTGATCCGGCGGGAGTACGGACAACCTTCATTATAATCATATCAGTAGTCAATAGCCCTTACCACAGGACCACTTGTCCACCTAAATTCAATTGATCGACTTTAAATATATATATATATGGCATCTAAGAGAAGTGATGTGACATGAAACCATAATTCTATCTGGTTCCGTTCTTGAATTATTTCATTCAACCAAAAAAAAGTCATTTTCTTATATTTTCCTTCTACTGAAATCTGGTTCTATCTTATTAATTACCTCCCTTTATTTAATTTTCCCAACATATTTCTACCTAGTCCAGTTTCCATAGCGGGGGGGGGGGGGGGGGCATCTCGTTTGTTGTGTTTTAATTCCCAGTTCATCAGTTGTATGGAGACTACCCAGTCACTCAACTTGACACTGACGCTTGGTGTCTTGAGAGCAGCACAAACATTCGAGTGAGTCTGGGCTTATCAGAACTCTGACACAGCATGTTGGTGCAGTCTTTATTTGAATGGTCAAAATTAATGACATCAGTTCGCCACACATCAGTACTTTCAGTGCTTTGATTATCATAATTGTAATTTTATATTTCAATGAAGATCAAATGACTGCGTTTATTGAAAGAATATTCAATGTACGAGTCTTGTTATCTACTACTCCATGGTTCGGTAGATTTTTATCGAAATTTCAATGATTATGATAACAGATTGAACAAATATATATATATATATATATATATATATATATATATATATATATATATATATATATATATATAGAATGAATAAATAAATAACCCGGAACGGGAAAAAGATATTGTGAAAATAAAAAATGACTTCTCACGCTCGCTGTATTTTTAGTATTTTAATTTAACAACGTCATGACGTCATGACCAATTCTGACGTTAGAGTAACGTCCCTTGTTGTCATGACGTCAGAATTATCTCCCTTCTATTTATATATCTATTTATAGCCACACTGACGAGCCGATAAGGCGAAACTAGTTTGGGCACATCTTAAATTAAAATACTAAAAATACAGCGAGCGTGAGAAGTCATTTTTTATTTTCACAATATATATATATATATATATATATATATATATATATATATATATATATATATCACGTCATTTGTAAAATTATTACATTGATAGTTATTTAGCACAAGATACCAGCAAGTCAACAGAAAAGTACCATTCCGTCACAGAAAAGTCAAGGAAGAGAAATGTCGTTTTGTCTTTTTTTCTGTGATGTTTTGCTAATGTTAAAAGTATGGTCATCAACCAGCATACTTTGAGAAGGGAGTATAAGAATACAGCTATGTTGGGGAAGAATATTACATCTCTATAGAGTTATTAGAGAACAACTGCTGTAAGTGATAATTTTGGAAATGGATCAAGCTGATTTGGGCAAAGATTTACTTTCGTATGTGCAATTAAATTATGGATTGACGAAGATAGTCAAGTTCAGAGAATTCCGCGAGGGACAAATGAATGCAATTTGTGAAGGGTGTATTAGCATTTGTAAAATAGAAGAGAGATAACCATAAAACATTGGTGTGTCAAATATTTAAGCAAGAACAAGCCGAAAACTTCTTCACAAAACCTTGTAAACCGAAACTGTTGAATATTGTGTTTGTCAAGATTTCTACAGGACATGTAAGGAATATGAGAAAGGATTTGGATACGTCACAGGCTCCGGAATGTTGGCTTCAGGTTTAAATGCAAGTATCTAACAGAGGAAGTTTCATAAAACGTTAAGAATAAGTTAGTGTCTCTGAACATGGAAAAGGCAACCAACTAAAACAATGACAAAGTGATTCATGTTTTAATTCAATACTTTGATGAAGAAACTAACCAAGTGGTGATTGGTCATTTTGGGTCAAGAATTCAAAATGTTGCCACTGCTGTAGAAATTATAAATTATACTAATTATACTATATCAATTATTTGGAATCCCGCAGCAGGCAAAAGAATTTGCTGATATATGGATTATTTGAATCGTCAAATCGAAGCAGTTATAACCAATTGGAAGGTTGTTTCGGGTGCCACTATCACCTATCCCTTACCCTTATCTATGGTTCAAACGCTGTTTTATTGTTAAAATACAGCTCAAGGAACTTCAAAATACTTGTTAGTTGTCGAAATTTGTTTGTATTGATAGTAGTATAGCATTTGCTGATGAAGCACTTCAGAGTTTGGATCATTTATATACTGAACACGGTATTACAGAAATAGAAATATTGTTAAGACAAGGGAGAAAATATAATATTCCTATTGAAACTCTACAGTGTTTAATTGATACTGGACTGAATGTTAGAGGTATTTCTGAGTTGCTTAGTGTTAGTAAGAGAACAGTCGAGAGAAGAATGACAGAATACAATTTATCAATCCGCCAGACTTACAGCAATTTGCCTTATGGAGAAATAAAGCAAGAAGTGCAAGAGCTTTGATACAGTCATCCGAATGTTGGTTATAGAACCATTCACAGTTGTCTCCTCTCAAAAGGTTTGAAGATACAGGAACCTATAGTATGCCAGGCTGTAATACTTTGTGTGATCAAAAAAGAATAAAAATCAAGTGGAGATGGAAATGGGTATCGGAGAGTGCTTCGGAGAGTGCTTCGAAGGGTGAAAAAATAGGTGCTTGTTTGAAGAAGCCCTGTGTGATGGGCATTATTTTCAGTGAAGTTTGTTATAAAACGACCAATTTCAAGTCGAATGGTAAATAGGTACTTTTTAAATGATAGGTATATTCATGCACATTTATTAAAATAATTGTTACTTTTCAGGTATTACATGGCTCGTCAAAGGTTTCCAACAAAGAAACTGAGAGCATGCAAGACCGCATTTCAAGACAGAAAGTATTAACAACAGCTTTTCTCAATGAGCACTGTTTGCCATTTTCACTAGCAGGAAGCATACTGGATCTAGCAAAACGCCTGGCCGAAGACAAGACTGCTCTTGATAAAACCTCTTTATCCCCTACAAGTGCAACATACATAACTTCACAAGGAGTAGCCAAGTCTATAAAAGAGGAAGTTTCATCAAAAGTCAAGAATAAGTTTATGTCTCTGAACATGGATAAGGCAACCAACTAAAACAAAGACAAAGTGCTCAATGTTTTAATTCAATACTTTGATGAAGAAACTAACCAAATGGTGATTGATCATTTAGGGTCAATAATTCAAATTGTTGCCACTGCTGTAGAAATTGTAAAATCTATAGAGAGCGTACTCAAGGAGTATAGCAATGAATGGACTAAGATTATTAGTGTGTTGATGGACAATTGCAGCACGATGAGGGGTGTTAAAGGGGGTGTTGAAACTATGATCAGACAGAAAAATCGCTGTTTATTAGTGGTAACACTGTTCACATGATCAGTAACGTAGCCAAAACTTTAATGAAACAAGAGCATTTGCTCAGACAGGGCTCGACACTAACTATTTTTGGTCACTGGTCCCCCAGCACAGAAAAGTAAAATTTGTTAATAAAACAGTTACTGGTCCTTCAAGATTTTCACTGGTCCTTCTTGATTTTCACTGGCCTCGGACCAGGGGACCAGTGTTAGTGTCGAGCCCTGTCAGACATTTTCTATGATGCTGAATAGTCACCAAAAGTGAAATAACTTGTATGTCAGTTGACTACATTGGAGGTGGTGTTGCTCCTTTGGGGGTCCCGTTGAAGCAGCACTCCGCCTGACGGATACACCTGACTCCGGCCATTGACACCATTTGCGTATATAAACAGATTATATACACACACTAGAGAGATTAATGTCATGGATTTTGGATAATACACAACTAAAACTTGCTTAGAGTTGTGTTTTACGTTACATTGGTGGCGGCGTATCAGATAGAATGGATCGTGATATTTCATTTTAACATATCTATGAACTACCGGTATTATAAATTTCAATAATTAAAATATTGGTACACATTGTTACTAAAGGTGCGGAATAAATTAATATTTAATACTTACAAGTTTTATTTTTTTTAAATTTCATTACTTATAATGTGACGTCTTGCTATTACAGCTACGGAAAACTTCGAAGAAAGAGGTATACAAGATGTCCATGGTAATCGTGGGGGTGCCCTTCTGGAACACTGCACCGACAACGACATAGAACAACCAAAGAGTTTAAGCGCCTTCGGGTTATACACTGTACAAAGTCTGTAAAATTAGTTTTTTCCAGCTGGCATAAACGTAAAGGACAATTGTTAATGACGAGTTCCCAGGTTGGGACACCTACATCAAAGGTTCAATTTATTTGAGTTTTATATACAAATTCTTCGGCTAAACCAGAATCATAAACAGGAGAACCTGTCACAGACCGGATGATCAACTTGTCTTCAAGTACACCACTGAAAGTGTCAACATCCTTACAATCATCTCAAATACCTATGGTACACAATCATGAACCTAACACAAAGGAGCAGTCTCATATAGCCGCCGCACAAGATCAGACTGTTTTAAGAAGCCTGCTACAAATAACCAAAACACTAAAACTGTAAAACATGTAAACAAATCCAGGAGTGTGTCTACAGATGCTTAAAAAAATCAAAATCATCTCTGATTGAAAAAATGTGTTATATTTGATTGAATATTAAACTAATTTATATTATTGTGATTTTATTGAAGGATTTAATTATATGAATGGTAATTTGTATTTGAACATAGTGATAATCATAATGTCATCGTAACATTGCTATCCTTTCTTTGAAATGATATGTTAAACAGACGGTTAAATTTGGTTTTATATTATATTACGTTGTTGGTAAAACTTTACACAAATTGCACAAATCTGTAGTTTGACCTTGACATTAACATCGTTATGTAGAATGTTTGTATTAATATTGTGATCATGGGTCATCTTTGGCTTAATTCACAATGTTTTACTGTGTCATATATTTTTGATGTATCTAATAAACTTTGAAATGTTGTTTGTCTTAGAGCATATAATTGGAACATGTTTTTACCCGTTCGGAAGTGAAATTTGGATTCGTATAAATCACGTGGGTTGTCAAAATACATGTATGTACACTTTTCATGTTCCCACTTAATGGATTACCGTACATGTATATATATCGGTGCTGGCACTAACGGCCAGCACCAACGGGATTTCGTGTAACCTTGAAATACTGTCTTACATATTTTATCAGTATATGAACCAAACATTGAAAAGGTGCAGTTGACTAACGTGGAGCAGAATAGGTGCTGCAGAGTTGTTGATGGGACACTTGAGGTATTTTTTGCGAAAAGATGTTTACTATCTACACTTGCACCTTTTTGTGTTGGTTCCTCAGTGTTAAACTCATTACCTCTGTTACTGTAAGGACTTACTTCTTAGAGTCAAGCCAAAGGGAACACATAGTAGTTACAACAACAATCAACAGTAAGCCTATGGCAGTGTCAAATTGGTCCGTGCATATCTATTGTGTTTTGTAGGTTACAGACTGTAGACCAAGGAAGAACCTGTTGTTCTAGATACACTTCATTCTCTACCAGACTTAGAAATTGTGAAAATTCTGTCAATGGTAGACCTGGCAGACTTGATAAAAAATGTCAGTAGAACATGTATTTTCATACAGGTTATTTAATACCTTCAAGGACAGACTTTATACCTTACCTAACTTTAGCATATGTCTTTACAAGTATTTTCTGTAATTGGTCCGTGCATTAACTCTATCTATTGTCTTTTGTAGGTTACAGACTGTGCACCATGGAAGAACCTGTTGATTCTCTACCAGACTTAGTAATTCAGTAGAACATGTAAACGTTTTAACAAAAGCATCAATGAAAATTCTACTTTGTGGAAATTTAACATATCTCAACTGAATTTCTGATGGACACTGATAAAGGCCAGATGCAGACCATTTTGCGACATTCAGTTGGATTTTCGAAGTATTTAATACTCTGTGCATCTTTTAATTGCACTGCAGCAGAAATCCATTTCTTATTCACAACAGAACTTTGCAAGCAAAGTATTTGTGTGGCCAATCGCCTTCAATCAAACTTGAGAAAGATATATTTGCAGGAAATATCAAGAGGTTTTAAAAGTAGTGTAAATTCACTGGTGTTTGATAGAAGATTCCTACAGGACATTTAAGGAATATGAGAAAGGATTTGGAAACAATATGTCAATGACAAAACAAATTCTTGCATTAGAACAACAGACGAAGTCTGTTATATCAGCTACTTCCCTGTGTGTGATACTAAAACATTTTTCACCCAGTGAAAATCTAACATTTATGAACTTATTGGAATAATGCACATGTTTGAGTGTTAATTTACCAAATTTTATCATGAAATAATGTAAATAATGTAGGTTTGTCAAATTGATTCTAGAGCAGTGTAGATTTTTACAGGACATTTTAAATAATTTTATATTTCAAAGGCAATTTAATGACAGTGTTAATTGAAAGAATATTGGTTTACTTTGTAATCTTCCACAAGACTGTTTAAATAGTATTTCATAAAAGATGCAATGGTTCAGTAGATTTTTACAGGACATTTTACAGATATTTAAAAGACGATTCAAGGGCACAGTAGATTTTTACAAGAATTTTACTGATAGTTCAAAGACGATTCAATGGAAGCTTCGACTTTTACCAGAATTTTACCAATATTTCAAAGAAGATACAACGGTAGCGTGGAGTTTTATCAGAATTTTACAGATATTTCAAAGACGATACAATGGTAGCGTGGAGTTTTACCAGAATTTTAC
Organism: Spisula subtruncata; assembly: GCA_963678985.1. Taxonomy (NCBI): domain Eukaryota; kingdom Metazoa; phylum Mollusca; class Bivalvia; order Venerida; family Mactridae; genus Spisula; species Spisula subtruncata. The sequence continues at coordinate 47,357,550 of OY787666.1, forward strand.
CAATATTTCAAAGACGATACAATGGTAGCGTTGACTTTTACCAGAATTTTACCAATATTTCAAAGACAATATAACGGTAGCGTTGACTTTTACCAGAATTTTACCAATATTTCAAAGACGATACAACGGTAGCGTAGAGTTTTATCAGAATTTTACAGATATTTCAAAGACGGTACAATGGTAATGGGACTTTTGCCAGAATTTAACCAATATTTCAAAGACGATACAACAGTAGCGTGGACTTTTACCAGAATTTTACCAATATTTTAAAGACGATTCAATGGTAGCGTGGAGTTTTACCAGAATTTTACCGATATTTCAAAGACGATACAATGGTAGCGTGGAGTTTTACCAGAATTTTACCAATATTTCAAAGACGATACAATGGTAGCGTGGAGTTTTACCAGAATTTTACTGATATTTCAAAGACGATTCAACGTTAGCGTTGACTTTTACCAGAATTTTACCAATATTTCAAAGACGATACAATGGTAGCGTGGACTTTTACCAGAATTTTACTGATATTTCAAAGACGATTCAACGTAAGCGTTGACTTTTACCAGAATTTTACCAATATTTCAAAGACGATACAATGGTAGCGTGGACTTTTACCAGAATTTTACCGATATTTCAAAGACGATACAACGGAAGCTTAGACTTCTATCAGAATTTTACCGATACTTCAAAAACAATTCAAGGCCAGTGTAGTTTTTTACAAGACATTTAACTGATATTTCAAAACATAATGGAGGCGCCGTTGTTTCCAAGACCCTATCAACAATTCTTGAAAGAATATTGAAAGACAAATTAGATAATTTCTTTGATAAACAACAGAACAAGCTTGTAAGAAATTTTACAAATGGTTCAATGACGATTCAATGGCAGTGTAGATTTGTGTAGATTCTTACCCGCCCCTCCCATAGAGGAGGCCACTGAAAAGCTAGCCTCTGAAAAGAAGCGTACATTGCTAGTCTCCTACTTCTGACTGGTGATGATTAAAAAATACTGCGTTCAATAAACGCTTATGCCCATGTGGAAGCCATTTCAATAAGTCTAAGTCCAAAATTAGGTCAAGGTGAAGGTCAAAATGGAGTCAGGTGATACAGGCGTGTGAAGAGTGATCATATACAACATCCATGCAAGTTTGAAAGCTTTATAGCAAGCCATATCAATGCTAGAAGAAACGGTCAATTTGGGTTAACCAGGCCGGACGGACAAACGAACGGACGGATGGACGAATGGACGGACGGACAGTTGAATCACTATATGCCTTCTGATCTATCGATACGGGGGCATAAAAAGAAACGTTAAGCAAGAATGTAACAAACAAACTACACAAATGTAGTCTGTTGATTCATTATCATTTTCTAAACGAATGAGAGAACAGCAAGGATATAGAGGATGTGGGGATTCTGAAGTATAATATATTTGTATTTCCAGTAGCCTACTTCTCAATCCTACATCTATGGGGTCGTAAAAGAAAAAGAATTATACAAGGATTGAGGGGTTTGGGACAAACTAGTCTATTGATTTAATCATATTTGTGCATAATATATTGGTTATTCTTTTATCATTATGCACTTTTTGTGTAACCTTCTTAAATTATTATGCCAGTCTGATTTCTGAGTGTACAGATGGATCTACTTATTAGTTTTGAGAGAGCTTGCATGATATGCCTCAACTGATAGAGAAGTTTGCATCAAAAGTAATTTTTTTATGTGTCTATTATTTTCAAGACCTAGTTGACTAATAGGACGGCGAGGAAGCAAAAGAGTAGCTGAAAAGGGTAGTCGAGAAGACGCCATCTATGCTGCTGGACATTTCAGCCAATCTTTCGCAGCACCTAGACCCACATCCTACCGGCTGTAGTCAGCGGTCATCTTGGTGTGTTTGTGAGAGGTGTAGGGATATGCCTACTGACAGCGAGAAGGTGTGTCATGGCATGCGTCCACATCTATGCAGCAGTATCCAACCAGTAATCAACCGATATGTTGTCAAAAGTAGAACACAAAAAGACGGAGAATTTTTTCAACATTTTGTAACGGAGTTAAAAACTCCAATTAAAGATTGTGATTACCCTCACAGTCGAGATACAACAGTACTTGGTCAGGGATCATATCTCGTTTGGTGTAACATCGACAAAAGTTCGAGAAAAACTTGTAATGGAAGGATCGGACCTCACATTAGAAAAGTGCATGGACATTGCACACACTTATGAACTGAGCCAATGCCAAGCTCAGGCAATATCAAATGGGACACCGGACCAATCGGTGAACACAATAAAACAACGTCAACATCGGAGGTATCCAAAAAGTTACCAGAAAGGTCGAAATCAACCAAACCAAAAATAAAGGAAAAAAGAAGGCAACATGTGGGCGTTGTATACTGAGGCTCCATGTAGGCACATATTTTTATTTAATCAAAATATAAACAACTTCCTCACATGAGGCAGGGCAAACATCATATTTCAATAGTCGGTTTACACAACAAGAGGGTCCAAAGGGCCCTGGGTCGCTCACCTGTTTGGCCTAGTGACCTAGATTTTGGCCCAAATGACACAGTATCTAACTTGGCCTAGATTTTATAGAGATAAACATTGTGACCAAGTTTCATAAAGATAGAGTCAAAATTGTGACCTCTAGTGTGTTCACAAGATTTTTCAATGATTTGGCCTCGTGACCTAGTTTTTGACCCCAGATGACCCAATATCGAACTTGACCTAAATTTTATAATGATGATCATTGTGATCAAGTTTCATAAAGATAAGGTAAAAAATGTGACCTCTAGTGTGTTCACAAGCTTTTTCAATGATTTGGCCTAGTGACCTAGTTTTTGACCCCAGATGACCCAATATCGAACTTGACCTAGATTTTACAGAGTTGATCATTGTGATCAAGTTTCATAAAGATTAGGCTCAAATTGTGACCTATAATGTGTTCACAAGGTTTTCCTTTGATTTGACCTAGTGACCTAGTTTTTGACCCCAGATGACCCAATATCGAACTTGACCTAGATTTTATAGAGATGATCATTGTGATCAATTTTCATAAAGATTAGTCACAAATTGTGACCTCTAATGTGTTCACAAGGTTTTTCAATGATTTGGCCTAGTGACCTAGTTTTTGACCCCAGATGACCCAATATCGAACTTGACCTAGATTTTACAGAGATGATCATTGTGATCAAGTTTCATAAAGATTAGGCTCAAATTGTGACCTCTAATGTGTTCACAAGGTTTTCCTTTGATTTGACCTAGTGACCTAGTTTTTGACCCCAGATGACCCAATATCGAACTTGACCTAGATTTTATAGAGATGATCATTGTGATCAATTTTCATAAAGATTAGTCACAAATTGTGACCTCTAATGTGTTCACAAGGTTTTTCAATGATTTGGCCTAGTGACCTAGTTTTTGACCCCAGATGACCCAATATCGAACTTGACCTAGATTTTACAGAGATGATCATTGTGATCAAGTTTCATAAAGATTAGGCTCAAATTGTGACCTCTAATGTGTTCACAAGGTTTTCCTTTGATTTGACCTAGTGACCTAGTTTTTGACCCCAGATGACCCAATATCGAACTTGACCTAGATTTTACAGAGATGATCATTGTGATCAAGTTTCATAAGGATTAGACTCAAATTGTGACCTCTAATGTGTTCACAAGGTTTTCCTTTGATTTGACCTAGTGACCTAGTTTTTGACCTCAGATGACCCAATATCGAACTTGACCTAGATTTTACAGAGATGATCATTGTGATCAAGTTTCATAAAGATTAGGCTCAAATTGTGACCTCTAATGTGTTCACAAGGTTTTCCTTTGATTTGACCTAGTGACCTAGTTTTTGACCCCAGATGACCCAATATCGAACTTGACCTAGATTTTATGGAGATGATCATTGTGATCAAGTTTCATAATGATCAGGCTAAATTTGTGACCTATAGTGTGTTCACAAGCAATTGTGAACGGACGGACGGACGACGGACAGACGGACGACGGACGAAGAGCGATCACAAAAGCTCACCTTGTCACTTTGTGACAGGTGAGCTAAAAATACAACGCAAGTTATAGAGCGAGATAGATATTGATAGTTAGAGACCGAGCAAATGGAAATTAGATTCGAGGAATTGTGTACGCGACCTTGCCCTGGGTAAAGCGTGCATAGTGTGTATTATTATATTATTATTATATTGTTATATAAGTGTATATTTTCATTCTAATGGTTCCGTTTACCATTGCTATGTACATCACATTTAAGGAACTAAAAATCCCAGATAAGTATAAAGATGATTTACTACAGATATTTCAATATCTAGAGGAAGGATCGTGGGTAGAACGTCTAACTCCGGAAAATGATTTTGGCGGTTAATAAATATAAGTATCCAGGGCTCACGCTGTCGGTCGACATTGTCGCCATTTACGGGTAGTTTTATCAAACTGGCGAATATTATTTCATAATGTCGATAAAAAATGTCGACCAGGTAAAATCCAACAGAAATTTCAAAAATAAATCTGTGCAACTTCGTATTTTATCTTCCACCAACCTGACAAGTCTCATAAATTCTTGTGTTCACACTTCAACTTGGACCCATATAATCTCATTGTTAATTACCTTTAGTCCCCAGGGCATGTCATGCAGACCACCACTAATCCCATTAGGGGTCTAATTACTGATAGTTTGTTGTGATTACATCTTTTAATCCCCATTTAATTGGTGTAATTAACTGTCAACAACGTGCGTGGAACCGGTGTAAGGTATTGACGAATGTGAAACAGGGTCTAAAACACCGTCGAATTTGAGCCATCTGAGCGTGTGGACTGCAGACAAAATTATTCGCCATTTAGAGTTAGTAACAGGTGATTCATTAAATATCTGTCAAATAATGACTGCTTGGGGTAAACAATGACCAAATGATTCAATAAAACTTATTTTTCACGGCCTTCTAGATAATCAAAGTTGACCGGTACCCGGACATGCAAAATTCGGATACTCACCATTTGCAAAATAAGTGCATTATTTTTAACACAATTTTAGATAAAACTACCAATTTTAAAAGGTTGAAATTAATGAAATTTGCTGTTTTTAAGCATTCTTGAGGTTTCACATAGTTGTTTGAGCAGTAAGTATGGGTCAATTGAAAAGTTTATTTCATTTTGCTTTGGTTTATTGACATATTGAAACATTAAATTAATATCTTTTCTTACAGTAAATTAGTAATAAAAGCATTGCAACTTCTTTACGTATCAATATGTTACTGTAACAAAGGTATTCTTCAAATCTTTAGAAAGTTATCAATCAACAAGAAATGACAATTTGGTTCAAAATTGGTGGGGGTAGGGGCATGGGGTAGGATCATGCCTGAAGACCATTCTTGATTTTTAGTCTGTAAGCTGCCCAGAACCCACTTGCAGCATTTCTATAAACCATGAAAGTATACCTCTGGACCACCTGAATAAAGGTACCTATTTGTATGAAGACAATACTCATTTCATATGAATTTTGTTGACCAATGAATGATGATCAATTTGAAGTTATCTTGTCTTTGACCTGCAACCAGAGTGTGCTTAATTGTGCATGCAGGGGGGTGTCCCTGACCCCCCCCCTTACATAAAATGCCAAAAATGACCCTAAACTATGTTTGCGCTACCATGCATTAATAAGCTTGCATCAATTTTGGCTATAATTTTTGTTGAGTAAATAAAAGTGGCTATTAATTTAAAATGGCCAGTGTGAGCCCTGGTATCTCATAACACTATTTAGCACACACTTGCCATTAACCTAACAACTTTGAACTTCAACATCCTCTTTATTACTTATATCAATTGTAAATGCTTAATTTTTAAGCATTAATAATTGTTTTCTTCATCCAACCTATAACCTCACATCAAGTTAGTCTAGTCTACTTTCGCTTTCGATTTCATAATACAGTTAGACTAACTCAATGATGTGATTTGGTTAAAACACTTAAACCTTCTGCAGTGTATATATATACTTTGCTTTCTTCTTTTTAGCAATATTGTATTATATTATGTCACAGTAGTTCAATTACAAATTGTTAACATAGTCTTTTAAAAGCCCTGGAGCTTGTATGTAAATTGATATGATTTATTGAAAATAAAATATCCTACTCCCAAAAAAAAAACAACGTAAACATCGGCTTTAAATGCAGCAAAAGTAATATAATACTTTCATGGTTCAGATACGTAAACTTTAAAAATGAGAGTATTTGTCTCATTTCTCTTTGATCATCCCATAACATGTAAGGACTATTTATTGAGTATTTAACGAAACTTAAAACGGAGACAATACCGTTCCTGTAATTGCACAGAATGATGTCCACGAAAACAACTTATGGTAACTTGTTTGACTATGTCGAAATCACATGGTATGTCAATCCTGCTAACGTAATGGAACGAACGTAGGTTCCGACGAATGTATGAAAGATATATGTTGATTAGAAGGAAGAACACACATAATGGGTTTTGTTAATTACACTGTCACAAATGTATTCGTTCAATGAAATTATATCAAATAAGTTGATACATTATTAATAATCAATGGAATAATTGGTTATATAATGTATGCATACAAATAATAAAAAATAAAAAATATAAAAAAAAAAGATTGTTAAGACATATATAGAGTAATAGGTAAATGGTGTAGGTGTTGTTCCAGAAGGTTCCAGAAGGTCATAAAGGGATAATAAGGTTAAAAATAATGAGACCAAATTTAAATTATTGCTCATCAATGACAAAATTCAGAATCACTCTAGTAAAAAATTATTGATTTACTAAAGTATACTTTGTTTTTCATAAATATGTAAAATAATTACATTTTGGAGGTATATTTTGTGTTAATTGGTCTTTTAAAGATAGCCTTTCTACTATTTCGTAATGTCCGGCCCCTCTATGACAAAAAAATGAGACCAAATTTAAATTATTGCTAATCAATGACACAATTCAGAATCACTTTAGTAAAAAATGATAGCTTATAGAGTGCTCTGATAAGGGAGATCACTGCGTGTTGAATCTTACTGTATGGTATAGGGTTTACGGGGAAGACCAGCGTTTAGTATGTCTCGAAAATTTAGTGTAGTGACACCTTCCAAGGGAAGTAATGCAAACAGGATGTAAAAATGGCGTGGTTTATGAGTTTGCAAACATGTTTGTTCTTATTTTTCACATCAACTTACACATCAGAACTTCTGAAGATTATGTGTAGAGTGTCACATTGGATCTTATCTTGTATAAATTTAGCACTTGTGCATACTGAACAGTGATCAACAAACTTGTACCACTTCCAGTGTTGTATGCGCTTAATAAGAGTCGGTATCAGATGCAGGGGTGTGGATTTCCTGTGTTCGACTTGAACGACTCGGGCTTTTCTGCATGCGTACAAGTGGATTTTTTAATCTAGCTTGACAATGGGCAAGTACAAAATTATCGGATGATTACTTGTAGTCAGTTTCATTTCTGTACATGTGGTGACTTATCTGTTAATCTTGACATTTGTATTTTGATAAATATCAACAGCATTGATATGTTGTGCCTACGTCCCGTAACTCGGTCCGTACGGCTTGGACTGGCCGTTAGCCTGAACCTACCGGAAGTGAATGTAGGATTGGCCCCCTTCCGGTTCCGTAATCCTAGTGAACCACACGTAGATTGTAAAGACTTAGTAGCTAAAGTATTATATCCACATCGATCCTAAGAGGAGCTGCCAGGAACTCCACAAGAATCAATGGTAAGTGCAGATTAACTAGCGATTAAACTCAGAAGTACAATAGATATAGTACAATATAATATTGATTATATATATTTAATTAATTGCAGCTCCGGATTGTCAACTCACAGACGAAGTGTCGATAACATAAAAGGAATTTATAAGAACATTAAAGCAAGAGGTGGGACATTTGAATACAATGTATATATAGGTGGCCATATTGCCGCAAATCTCAAAACACATTGATCATATAAAATAATTCAGAGTTAGCAAAAATTTCTGCATTCTAATTGGTAAAGACATGGATGATATTTGTATGATCGGTTGGTATATCACCAAGTGAGCAGCTGTAGTAATATTTTCACGAGTGGCGTAGTCAAGATTGAAAATATAATTCGCCAAAACGTCTCTTTTTTAATATTCATAATAGGCCTTTTCACAATTATGGGGGAAAAACGAATAAGCCCTGAACTACAACGTTTCTTTATATTTATCCATGTGATAACAAATGACAGAACAATTTTTTTATTCTTCACTAAATTATAACAGATCATTAATAATTAGATCTGTGAATTCTTAGCCTTTCGATATCACTTGATGCAATAAAAGAATTGGGTACTCATATTTTTAACCATGTCTTTTGACTATTTTTGTAACAGCAAAAACCAAAGATACCGGGTGGTGGACCTCCTTTGCAGTTTACACCAGCGGAGGAGGAAGTTATGACACTAATTGGGCAGAGACCCCAGGTTTTGGGTATCCCTGGGTTTGACTCAGACAAAGGTATATTCAATTCATATCTGAATTTTCCCAATGTGCATAATTATATAATAAACATAATTCACATCCTATGAGGAGCATAACCTGTCTATGACGCTAATGTTATTAAGATATATTTTTATACAGTTGTGTTGAAAAATAATTGATCGTAAATGATAATCGATCGTTAATGTTAATCGATCTGTTGTGCCAAAATTATTTTAGTACCATTCTGTTTATTTTGTTGCCTAACTCTTCTACGACCAACCATTTGTTCAATGTGCATAGGAAGAGAACTCACCAATCAGTGATCCAATTCTACCAATATATGATATGTAGGACGATCACCAAAAAGTAAATCAACTCCCCTCGACACAGACAACAAGATGGTCGCAATCATGTGACTGTTACACAGCAGTCAGGGGAATATTTCGGGTTCCTACGCCACTGACTACTACCATAGACCACTAGAAATCAATCTAGTTGTGCACCTTGTCAAGAACTTTAGAACACATATCTTCTAAATGCAACATCAAGTTTGGTGTCAAAGACGTGAAGGCAATCATCACTACAATGCCCCAGCTATTTCCCCCTGAGACCCACTGTCAGATTCGGAGTGAATATGTAGACCTCAAAGTGTACATGAGAGACTAAGCACAGATCCTCAGTGACCCAAGTGAGATCTACCAAAGTGTCTTACAGAATCCAAATATTCCAAATGTAAGAAAACATGATAGATATTGAACAAATTGAACGCATGATAGTTATTAGCCCATCAACAGCCGAATGTGAGAGAGGATTCTCAGCAATGAACAACATTAAGACAAAACTGACAGAGGAATTGTCTACACCAGGACACTGTTAATGAACTTATGACCATCCAACAACACGGCCCCTCCCTCGGCCAGTTCTCCCTTGTTAATTCAATTTCCACTTCGTTGACCAGTGGCAAAGGCACAAAACATGTCCATGGACATGCTAAGCAGTAGAAGTGTTGATCAGTGATTAACAGAGAGTGAAAAAATTGTGATTGTCAACTGTTGCTCGCTGTCAGTTGCAATATTCTGTTAATTGAAACATACAAGCTGACTTGGTTGCACGCTATATTTTTTGGCACTTGCGTCCGTTGATATGAAAGGTCCATGTTTTAAGTTGAATGTTAATTGATTATAATGCTTTGTGCATATGTGAACATTTATGATAATATGTATATGATATGGACTGCTATATATATATGATTTATATATGTATTGATTGTGCACATGTATATGAAAGTTAAAAGAATATTTAGGTTAAAATGCTAATTTATTATATTTAGTGTGCACAAGTGATAACCTATATAGGCATTCCTGACAAAAGCTGACCTTATTACATAGTTGTGTGTACATCTGAAAGTTGCCATACGCCAGACTTGAGCTGATCATGTAATAGACCTACTCCGGATCTCCACTAATCTGTAGGTACAAATAAAGTTTTACCGTTATAATCCTTTTGAGTCATGAATATTCATATCTGGACAATAGAGTGGGGGTCAGTTGTGTTTGCATATGAATACAAACCAGTCTAACTAGGCCAGATTTGTTTGTACCTACATGTAAATTAAGGGGAAAACCACCTTGCACAGAGTTCCGGATATCAACTATTGTTGACTTATTATCAGGTTTTGCTGTTATATTGTTATTGCATTTGATGAAATAAATTCATAGATCTAATAATATTTTGTACTGTAGTCATTGTGACCATAGCAAAATAGAGTTGTCTGAATTTCGAGTTTTCCATCATGGCGGATAAGTTACTGGACGAGTGGCAGAATGACATTCTAAAAAGTTGTTCAAATGATGAAGTTCAGACTGTTGAACACTTTCACTGTATGGCACATGTACTTTTAGTACTTCACAAGTAAGCTTGCAAAGATGTGAAACCATTTGAAGCCAGTCTTGTTGAACTCAGCGGTCCATTGGGACGAGATTGCCTTCCTGCTTTCAAGAACTGGCGAACAACAGGAACGGTGAATGTGTCGTTAGAACAGCCTCTGAAACATTTCGACCATCAGGTGACCACCCCGGCTTGCGGGACTAATGGGATGCATATTGTAGTCGCAAGGGAATTAAATCTCTCCTTGGAAATTACCGTGACAAACTGACAACCGGTTCAATGGAATATTTGAGACTTCAGCTGAGGTTCTAGTTCATGCTGACGACATGCTCGAAGTCCTCAACACTGTCAAAAATCCAGACAGAAAGCTTCAAGCAGTGAAATCTGATCTGCAGTGTGAAAGGATTAGAGTTATATGGATGTGCTTTGCCCTATTTTATGTCAAAATAACAGGACCCAACTGGATTTTGTCGATAAAGTGTTGTTGATATGTTATGTGTCATAGTAGTACTTAGACCATAGTGGCATCATTCAGGAAGCCGGTCTCGTGCTGTATATCAAATCATCTGTTCGCTGCTGTTGATAAAGTGTTGTTTATATGTTATGAGTCATATTAGTACTTTGACCATACATAGTGGCACCATTGGGGAAGTCGGTCTCGTGTTATATATCAAATCATCTGTTTCCTGCTGTTGATAAAGTGTTGTTTATATGTTATGTGTCATATTAGTACATAGACCATAGTGGCACCATTGTGGAAGTCGGTCTCGTGCTATATATCAAATCATCTGTTCCTGCTGTTGATAAAGTGTTGTTTATATGTTACGTGTCAAATTAGTTCTTAGACCATAGTCCATTTGATTTCATTTTATGCAATTAGATATCATACATTTAGGATGCAACATGTTAGAATAGTGTTTGTTTTTTATTATCTATGCTTAGATCTGTGACGATGTGGATTCCTCTTAAGCAGGGGTTTCAATGGACCTGAGGACCCGAGTCCGGACCCGGGAGATTTCCAAAAGACGCAAAAAGGACCCGGCGTATTTCAAGCCTGTGCGTCACTCCGGACCCCGTTTTTTTTTCCTAACTGAATACTGACATTGTACAGAAAACATTAATTGTTGCAAAGGGACAATTTGCAGAAAAGATATACAATAAGGTTATCATACATGTACATGTCATGTGGACACTTAAGGGAAAATAAGACAAGCTTATAGCACTCTCATTTCATGTATCAGTGCATGAGATGTTGACGGATATTTTCAAGAAAATGTTATAATCGCCAAAGGTGCAGAAATTTCCAAAGCCAAGATTTTGATCTAAGGGATCCGGACGATAATCGGGACTTCGCAGGTGAAAAATGAGCGGTTGGAAGAACTATGTAATGCCAGGTCTTGTGAGGTGTATTGAAAGTGGATATTTGGGGCATATAAGGAGGCTCACACAGGAGTACGGTCCAACCTCGGTTAACTTTGACAACAAGCTTAAATCTTACTTAGAAAATCCAATATCGCCTTTGAAGAGTTTGTATGAGGAAGTTATAAGCAATGTTGAAATAGTAGTGAGTGATGACGGTAGTGAAAATGTATCCAATGTGCCAGACAAAAATAACAACATTAGAGATTGTGTTGTAAAAGGCAAAGACAGTGGGCCACACTCGACAAAGGATTTCGCTACAAAAATGGTATTTGCTTTGCCTCCAAGCCCAAGATGAATGGGATGGGCTCACACCTAGGATATCTACCTGAAGGTTGAGTCAGTGGTTGAGTCAGCCCTATGCGTCCATCAGAGGTTGGGGGATGAATACAAGAGTACCAAGTAGAAAAATTCAGGTTACGTCACATTAATGGCAAGAAAGTTTTTTCAAAATTCAAGTGGAACACTAAAAGACTTAGTCCAATGCAAGAGGAAGCCACGACCCCTAAGAGCCAGCATGCAAAGTTATACCAAAATATGCCTCATATGCACAAGTGGAAGGCAGAGGGTGTCAAGTTTGGGAGGCTAAATGTGAAGTGGAAGGCGAGGGAAGTTCAGGACATGAAGACAGATGCTGCTCTATCAGGGATAGCTGGTGAATTCAGGATGGATGGTGGTGACCTTGTGGTTGCGACTGGAGGTTCAGTTCTGTGTAGGTCTGTCTGGTGCAGGTCCTGTGAAAAGGCCAATGATTCAGCCACTGGCGGTCTTGTTGCTGCCACTGACAGAACCACAAGAATGTACATTTGCCCTGGGTAACTTTGAGGAAGAATATTGTGGACAGGAGGCCAATCAGACAAACCGACAGACAGACAAGCTGAAAACAGTATACCCCTTACAACTTTTGTTGTGCAGGGCTATAATAAAAAAAATCATGAGACCCAAGTGGAATGATGGATGGACAGAAAAGTGTTATTCAGAATGCCCCCAACAGTACAAGTGTGGGGGGGCACAAAAAGCTTGGCAGTGATGCTATTAATCATTATACATAAAATTTATAACAAGTGTCAGAGCTGCTGAAACTAAAATGACCATATATATATATATACATAAACATGTTATAATTCACCGGAAGGTAAATTTTACATCAAATTAAATTCTGAAAAAAATATTTTCGGAAAGACATAAATGGAAGTTCTCAGAACTTGTCCTAACTTCTACCTGCTCCTTTAGCACAGAATTCTTGGAATTGTTTGACTAATGTTCCAAGCTTCAACCAGAATATCACAGCATGTGCTCACATGTTTTCCACTTACCAGCAATGGAAATATACATGTTACTTGTCAATACATTGTTTTGGCAACACTTACAAATGTATCTTCACTTCAGTCACTGGAAAGTTATATTCCTGGTCAAGATGGGGTCACTTTCTTAAGTCGCTGGAAAATTATACATTACTATGGCAACACTATCTTTACCCACTGGACAGTTATCTGCCTGGACGATAAGGGGAAAATATGGCTTTCAACATCTTCATAACACTTTGCCAAATGATGGTAGCTCTACCAAGTTCTTGTATTAAATTTCCTGAAATGAGGAGAAAACATTAACATTTGGCATCAAACATCAGGGTAGCAGGGTATTACACTTTCATTCAAACTTCTGCATTATATATTGGGCTACAAAACTTACAACCTCTAAACAATAGTCTGCAAAATTAGAACCTGTTTGGTTTTCCAGGCGCACCCCTGTGTGCATCATAATTTGGAAATCTTGTTAAAAACGACAGTGTTTATATCGGTTTTGGGTGCCATATGATAAGAACACATCCCTACACCTTAACAAGGCTTCAAACATTGTTTATTGTTAAAATTTAGTTTATGGAACTTCAAATGACAATAACTTTGTCGATTCTTTGAAAATTTTCACCAAATAACTTTTATTTTGTTCAGAAAAGATCATTCTTTCCAATGCAGCAAATACGGATTTCCGGATTATTCCAGAATTATAGGACCCTGTCTGGAGACTACACATTCACATTGTCCTGATACTGGGTAAACAAGACTAAACCAGGATTTACCTCGAACAACTGTGCTGAGTATATTTTAAAAGGAAGCAGGGCTCGACACTAACACTGGTCCCCGGCCAGTGAAAATCACGAAGGACCAGTGAAAATCCTGAAGGGCGAGTAACTGTTTTATTTACAAATTTCGTGTTATCTTCGCTGGGGGACCAGTGACAAAAAATAGTAAGTGTCAAGCCCTGGTAAGACTAAAGTATGAAAAAAGGCAGATAAACGATAAAAGTACATACCATCAAATGATAATTTAGCCAGGATAAACAATCCAAGAAGGGCAGCAGCAAGTTTCCATAATATATCCAATGTTGGGTAGGAAAGTTTGCTGGCTAACATACAACCTATCCTCTTCATAAAGTTAGTGATAGAAATACTGCTATCTGAAATACATTTGTACTTCATTCATGAAAAGTATGCACGCATTACACATACATGTATCATACAGGTTACAAACCACTAAATGCCTATGTGGACAAAAATCTGATACACTCAAATAGTCCCAACACAAACTTATGATTGTGTTTTAAGGGTAGTATGCCTTGACAACTTGGAACTAATAGACCTACTCCGGATCTCCACTAATCTGTAGGTACAAATAGAGTTTCACCGTTATAACACTTGAGCCTATTGAATATTCATATCTGGACAATAGAGTTGGGGGTCAGTTGTTTTTGCATATGAATGCAAAACCACTATAACTAGTCCAGATTTGTTTGTACCTACATGTAAATTAAGGAATTAACAGGAAAACCACTTTGCACAAAGTTCCGGGTATTAACTATTGAGTTAACAGGCAATGATTGTATTGAAACTGTTTTATATTAAATATTTTGGCCAAACTATCAAAGCGAAAGAAGGGTAAGGTACAACCCAGATTGGGTTGGTCCGCACGCCTGTAAAAATATGTTCACACATGGAAGTGCCATTGGAACATTATGTTCAAAGTTACAACACAAATCTCAACAGGATCAAATTTAAAATCAGGAAAATGACATGCTGAACATTCACAGTCAGGATTGAAAGTGAACCCTCCTTCCATTAAACAAGGTAACAACTAAGATTCAGACAACTCACCATTTTCACTTTCATCATCCTGTGAAAACGTTCCTTCGTTTGGAAGCACTGATGTCTCGGTATTATTTAACTCTATCTTATTCTCCTTTTCCTGACTACTCTTCACCATTTCTTCACTTTTTAAAAATATATTTTTCCTAACTTGTTCTGGTAAATATGTGCAAGAATTTAAAAACTGTGGAACCAGTAGTAATTGTCCTTTAGGCAACATGACATGAGCGATATAAAGGCAGGCAACTCTGTCGTATCCAGGTTTACTGGAGTTATCCTCGTATCGAAGCCATACACTTGCCAGAGCGTGACACTGTGTATATTCCTCCACTCTAGCATGTAACAATAAACTGAAATATAAAATAGATTAAATTGTTAAATCATGAACAAATTCAATTCAGGTTCTATCAAATAAACAGTAGAAATGATTATTGGTGATGATTCTTTGCTTTAGTTAACCAATTTTGCAACAGTTGAGTGATCTGGTTCATGTATCTTGCAGAGGGGTAGAAATGAGGTGGAAGGCAGAAAAAATCACTGGATACTTGAACATGTTTACAAGCTACTTTTTGTCACTGTCTTTTTGTTACTTAAGTGAGGTATCAAATCCTACTTATATCTCTCGATCGAGGCGACCATGCAAGAAACTCCAAAGAAATTCACTTTAAAAGCCAGTATGCACGGATCGAATGAGACAAGGCTGCATCATGTATCGTTATCAACCCATTAATTGTCCATGCCATGGACTTTAGTTGTCATGATGGAATAGAGAAAATATTCATGTAACTTGTAAGAACAGTTTGTGTTCACTTTCGTTTCAAAAACCATGTTGCAATCCTGTAGTCATAATATTACTTCTGTGGGAGTGTGTGGAATTAACATTAATTAGCTATGTATAGTTATTTACCATCATAACAATGTATATGAAATAAAAATATATACCGGCCAGGGTATCAGGTTACCAGGAACTAGTCATGTTTACCAATCATATGACAAGTACATTTGACGAACATTGCCATAAATGTATTAACACATCTATCGAATTTGACTGCCAATATGGAACAAATTTATACTGCCACTTCCACAGTTGAAATTTCTGGGCAACCAGCAAATTTAGAAATTTGTCGGACACTGGGTATACACCAGACAATATGATAGACAAGATGTCTTGATAACCTGTAAACTGATAAACCAATGTTTTTTGTATAACAAGATGCATACCATATTTGTATAACCATTGGTGGACATAATTCAATACTTGAGAAGACATCTTGTATAAATGGTAAGACATCATGCCATCTGTTTAATTCTGCCATTGCTTGAATACATAGAACACATAAACTCTCCATACAAACACACACCCTGAAAACATAAGTGCGAACATCAATTAGAGATAATTAAGTCAGGGGTTGACACCTAAAAAGAGACAACTTTTATCCTGCTGGAGTTTTCAACTTGCAGGGCTATCATACAAACATCTAATAAGTAGAGACAATTCATTCCTGCTATTATCTATAAGAGTGCTTGTCAGTAACAGGGTATTGGATAGTGTTTTTGGGCCATTATATGAAAATATCAGGTTCCTGTGACCTGTGTAGATGTGGGGTGATTTTTTTATTTCTCCACAGATGTGCTTATAGTTGTCAAATACATGTCGGTTTTTGCGATCAAATGTCTATCAGCACTTGAAAAGGTGAATGAAAAGTTGTAAATACCATGAAATATATAGCATGTCCATGAAGAATAATCCTTGTCTTCACTATCTGCACCAAAAACATCCATAAAACACTCAGCGACTTATTTATCTGACAATTTTAACATGATAATGTCTCACTTTTAAAATGCACTACACTGTATTTGTTGTTGATATACAAAGTGTCATTCCCCAAAGACCTAAATTACACAGATTGGACACTCCACTGAAAATTTATAGATAACGCAAAATAACAGGCAGCAGATTCAGTTATTGTGCATAAAACTTTTTTTATTCATCCAATTTTAATGGACAATGCATCATGTTGAAGAGCTAAGATTCTTTTCTACAGGAAGTAACTCAGTTTTGTCTACCTATTATAAAATACTGAAAATTAGGATTTGAATGAGGCAAATCAGGTATTTTCTGATAAACTTGGAATTTACATTAATTTGATAAAAATGAGAGTAGGTCTGGCTATTCGGGGTCTATTGTTTTATTCCTTGAGCTTTTTCAATAAATGAAGTATCATTTGAAAGGTGAATAATAAATCTATTGCATAGACTTATTAGTTTTTTCGTAAGTATATTAGAACTGGAGATATAAGGTATTAAAAACGGACGAGATTTCGCGAGATTTCAGAGACCTGCCACAAGATATCGTGAGAGTTCGTACATGTTTCCAATCTGTGTAATTTAGGTCTTTGCATTCCCCTATTGACCAATCAAAATACTCGATGGAAAAAGTTTCTAGAAAATGAAGGATGCTGGCAGTTTGGCGCTAAGTGGTTTTCATAGTGATGTACCCTGGAACGCGTGAAACCATTACTGAGCTCACTCGGTTGAAACAAAAAAAGCTGAAAAATTAACGAACATTTGTTGACAAATTGAGCTGATTTTTCTTGTAAACTGATAGTTGATGGCTTACGAACAGAATAAGATAAGTTAAGAATTTTACTGCTCGTTTAACGATTCGCACAACGTTAGCTTATGAATTACACACGTGTTGCGCTCATCTAATACCATAATCCTAGCCACTGCCTATTAAAATATTTGTCTTCAGCCATTATTCGGCTGGCTGAATGTCTTCTCAATTATTTAAAATGAATTTGGGCACATAAATGAGAGTTTAAGCAGAGTAATCAACGTTTTAGGTGTGCACGAACTATTAGTCTATTATAGGAATATAGGCTATATATATAGTTTTGTCAATGGGTACGACAGTCTTCGAATTTGGCCACTAGCCCGAGGCTAGTAAAAACTGGGTTGGGCTAGTAATTGTCTCTAGGTGACTAGTCCGAAAGTCTAGTGAAAATTCAAAATAATTTTAATTATTTAATGGTCTGACTAGTAAATATCTTCTCGGACTAGTAGGTTCTGCCATGTTGGTAGCCCGACTGGCTAGTACTTTGAAAAGTTTTTCGTGAAGACTGGTACGAAATGGTCAGGGTACGAATCTACGATTTGGCACGGCCTAAAAAATGACCTCAATTCACATACTTTTCCTCGTCCAAAAATGACTTTGCTCGAGTGATTCCATGCTTGCACGTTGTTTCACAACCATCGAAGTCTTTCATTAACAAACAATCAGATGCACGTTCAACAAAGCCGTTCAAATCGTTTAGGAAATCTTTTTTCTGCGAAAATCTCCGTCGTGTCTCGATTGCCGCCATTTTGAAATCACGTGTATCACTCGGAACCCCTCAGTCTTGGAACATCTAAATTCCAGTATCCGGTATATTCCGGTGTCCGTACACATCTAAAATTGTATGCCCGAGAAGCTTCAGAATTTGGAAGATTAATTCTATTCTTGATCTACATATCTTTTTAAAAATATGTTACTCTGTCAGATTAAAGACCTAAAAAGGTATTTGGTCAGATTGACAATAATTTAACGGTGAGCTAGATAAAAATTGAAAGAGTATGGAAGAATCGACTTGTTCAAGACGATGGAGATTTACATAATTTAGGTATTTCAATTTTGGAGATACAGTTTGCATTATCATGACAACAGAAAATGATAGAAATGTAAGAAAATATATGCTCGGATATTTTTGGACCATCAAGACACTTGAATTACCCAGCTTACATGGCGGTGAGGGAGCACTACTCGGTGGTACCGGATCCTGTTGTAGTTTGCGATGACATGTGTTTTAATGGGGTGCGATATTATTTGATAAAACATTGGATGAACATGACTTCGAATTATTATAATAACAAATATATTAAAAGAATAAATGAAACAAATATATTTTGAGACGTACCTCTCATATGTGGACATCTGCATTTACTAGGCCGGCCCGTTGGCTTTTCTGTGTTGTTTAATTGAAAATCGTTCCATTTTGTGTTTTTCCAAAGACGTTCATACACTGTATGAACGTCTTTGTGTATGAACGTCTTTGGTTTTTCTGACTTGTCGGTTGCTGCCGCATAAACAATGACCGCATGGAATATGTTCCGCGCCAAATCACGATTTTCTCGTGCATTATATTGATTTCAACGCTGCATTGCTTAACGGACCGTGAAATATCCAGCGAAAATTATGCGCGCGGAATATCAGTGGACATCTTGTCAATAGCAGTTCCCCAAAAGTTCGTGCAAAAATATCGATTTGACTACAGTAGACAAACAAAAGTGTACTAGACACACACGTCACTGGACAATTTTGAAGAATGAACTTCTTTACATGTATACGTATATCCTTTAATTTATGTTCATTATAAATGCGAAATATCGATTTTAATGCTTTGTAATGTCTAATAAAAATGCAGTAATATTTGGTTTGTAAACACCGCGAAAATATCAGACAAACTATGAACATTAAAGTTTCCATCAAATATGAATTGTGGACTTACCACGGAAAATTATTTTTGTATTTCTGTGACCATCCAGTTTCAAGTTCATATCATATATCGTTTAGACTTGGATTATCATTGCACCTCCGTCGACAGTCTTTTTTGCTTGAATAAATCTATTGACACAATTCTTCGATCCCAGGCATAGCTTTTTTGTCATTTGGAACACCTTTTACTGTTTTGTCATAGCATTTTTTCCTTTTTCGATACATATTGAAATTTCAGCTTGATTATCGTATACTCTTCAGCAGCTGGAGGAATTCCAATGCTAACATAGACAAATGATATAATGCCTTTCTAAAAATGTTACGCTGGTATTGTGGTCGAGCAGATAGCCTGCTAGACTGCTGATTGAGAAATCCCGGGTTCGATCCTCGGTCGGGGCACTTGATCATTTCTGAAACGCGTTTCTGTGTTTCCCTCCCAACTAGAGATGAACTGGTACGCAACACAGATGTAGTCTCGCGTGTATCATAGCTATACATCGGGCACGTTAAAGAACCAAGATGTCTCTTCGGAAAGAGCTAGGGCATTGCGCCAGGATAACTTGTATCGCATTACTTTCTCTTCCACCTGCTGTCCCTTCAGCGAAACACAGGACCCCATTGGAAATAAGTCCCAGCACTTTCATAGATAATTGTGTCTATGGCAAACTATAATTATACATTGTAAAAATAAAATGTGTAGAATGTTTCTTAAAACATTTTGACCATCCCTTATTTTGCATATATAAATCGGACCATATTCCCACCTGTTCAACACAACCGTTAGCATATAAATCGTAATCAATTAAACTCTACAAACTACGAATATCATATGTGACCGATAAGGTGACGTGGAGCAAAAAACTATCATCGAATCTACAACTCATTTTTAAAAAAGAACCATGCAATGCATTTAACGGCCACTGAAACACCAAGGTTGTCGTCTCCAAAATAATATACCCCAAGTTGAAAAAAACAACTTATTTCAGAATGTTGCATCAAAGCCAACAACATGCAACTTGTAGCAAATGATCATATTAAGAAATTGAACTCCAATATAATATGTTTCCACTATGTAATAAAGAAAGTAACATCGGTTTATTAACTAAGACCATTCTCCAACTGGTGCATGTAGTGTGAGTTGGAGCATGGAGTACGTACGTATAATCGTGTATGCGAAATGTCTAATCTTGTCTGAAATTTAATACTATAGTAATGAGCACAACTTCACACACCTAATTGTATAGTACGTAATCGTATAATCAGCCAACATTCATTCACACATCTATCTACTAGTGCAAATTTTGTACAGAGTTCACCAGTCCTCAAAACCTGTTTTAAATCGTGCTTACATGTTACAATATAAGGTTTTGTTATAAGTCGATAAACACACGGGGTTACACTGAGTGCATGCATTGTACTTAAATTATATTACAGTCCAGTTAGGATCAAAATACAGTGACACTAGTACTGTACGGTGTAAAAAACAAGTATAAAGGCTTATGGCAACAGTTCAATACCAAACTAAACTCTACCTATTTAAGCAAAGGTTTTAATCTTTTGGGTACACATTAACGATGATGTCACTGTCAATTTATCATAACTGGACTATACATCACGTATCTCACAGTTAGATCAGAACAGAGTATTTAACATACTAGTATTGTCTATTTCTAAAATGACTAAAATGTGTAATCTCATGTCACGGTTCAAAACGTATAGTCCTAACAGCTCCTAACTAAACAAACATCATAAATCAAACACACGGAAGTTGTCCAGAAACTCGAAAACATTTTTATTGGTTAATTATTATCACATTGTCCTATGGGTTAGCGCGACAACTCTCGCCCAACACCTTCGGGAAGCGATCGCCTCTCTGGAGTAATGACAATTGTAAAAGATAATTTTGAAATTAATGTATAACGAGATTAATGACCTCATTTACACCGTTACTAAACTGTCGTCATGTCAAACAATGTCATAGAGTGACTTATACATGTATTTATTTAAGGAAACAAACGGTCCGTCTGTTTGACCTTGCAACAGTATATGATGTGATGTGATGAATAGGGGGGCAACCAGGTACAACAACCAAGTAGCCTAGTCCTCTCTCAAACGAATTATTACAATAAATTGGAAAGATTTGTAGATTGAGAAAATAGCTCCAATGGTCCTGGTGATTCCTTCTAGCTTAAGCACTGAGTATAGTTCGTTGGTTTTATTTTGCCAAAATATACTGTAAAACATAAGAACACTCGGACAGAAAAGGCAACACTCAAGTAAAGCAGCCGAACACAGAAATAACACAGATCACAACTACCACCACACAACATAACGAGAACTTGATCATTCCAAGCGGTACAGCCAGATACAGAAAGACAACACACATGTATGTACAATATACACATGTACGTATATTTCAATCTAAACTAAGTTCGCGGTGACTAAAATTTAGCAGTCATATTCAGTAGAGAGCTACTTTTAATGAGACACCATATGTCAGTTTTATAAACAAATGAGCTTTTAGCAAGCAACCACGTGATTCAAAATGCAACACACGACGTCATTGAATAATGACTGCTTTAGACAAAAAACAAAGTATATAGTGCAATATTTGTAGAGTTGAGCAACCTCAATGTTGATCCTTCAAAACGCCTCCCTCCCAAACACCAGTGTTGAGAAATTGCACTACAACATGTACATATCGCTGGCTTAGAATGAGCCAATCAATATTTCGACAAAACAAGAAAAACTGTCTGACAATCACTCTTTACTTATGGTAAAACAAAGCTTTTTAAGCTTCAGTTTGGTTAACATGACAAATTCGGATTTTCATGAAAATATGTTCATAAGAAGCGCCTTATGATGTAGATTTCAATATGCATTAGTCTTAAAATGTCGTAAGCGGCACTTACGACCTTCTCATTCTAAGTCAGCGATATGATTTATGTACACATACAATCCAAAATGTAAGGAGTGTTGTGTTAATAGTTTAATACAGTTACATAATTCAACTACAGTTATGAAGTCGATTAGTAAACTCTTGTAAACCTGATTCGGTCATCAAGTTGATATCAGCAAAGTTATAGAGCTGGTTGTATTCGTGTTATTTGTCGTGTGGTGACCTAAACTAGTCTTATCGTACCAAACATATGCCATACTTCCCAAAAGTCAGGATTGTACGACTATTTAATCAGTCCTTTCCGTAATTATCTCAACAACAGTTAGACCAACAGGGATCCTCAGTTTTTATTTCTTTTTTATATATAACTATAAACAATGATTGTAAATATTTTATTACCTCTCATTGCTATTACAAATGTGCAAGGATTTATTCTCTCGTTAGGAGGACCTGCAACACCTGCAGCGCCTAAAGTGTTTGATCCTAGTAAGTTTCTACAATATGTTTCATAAATTGACTCGGTATAGTAAAGCGTACATTCGTTCGCTTATATTCTGACTTCTACTAAAGTGTATATTCGTTCGCTAATATTCTGACTTCTCTTAAAGCGTACATTCGTTTGCTAATATTCTGACTTCTACTGAAATGTACATTCGTTCGCTAATATTCTGACCTCACTAAAGTGTGCATTCGTTCGCTAATATTCTGACTTCACTAAAGTGTGCATTCGTTCGCTAATTACCTGACTTCACTAAAGTGTGCATTCGTTCTCTAATATTCTGACTTTTACGAGTACTAAAGTGTAAATTTGTTCGCTAATATTCTGACTTCTACTAATTCTACCTTTCTTCTTGTAGAATAGAGTCTAAGACTCTCAAGTCAGACTACTTTAGTACTGTATTGTAATCTTATTATATTCCAACAACAATTTAGTTATTGTACCTGTGGTTCAATATTGTTTGCAGTACGGGTGATAACTCGTAGTTAATAATTTTGAACAAGAATCGAGAGTTTAATTGGAAATATTATATATGTTCGAATAATCAATGGATTCGCTTTATAATCTTTGACAGACATTTTCTGGAAAAAAATGGGGAGATAGTTCGATATAATGGCGGTTAGCTAATATAATGATGTGATAGCGACAATATGCTTGTGTGAGCTCAAATAATAATTGTGGTGTAAGTTTGTGTTAACCCTAAAATATATGCTATGCCTGAAACCCAACCAAAGTACAAATGTAATTCGTGTTTAGTGGTTTTCTCACCGGTCAATATCCGACATAGACTGGACGCATAATTTCAAGCCTAATACCATCCACCAGCATTCATCCCTCTTGTTCAACCGGTTTGAAATGAAATATAACGTTCTATAAAATATACCTGTATCCATGTACTTAAATTTTAGATATATGCTGTATCCTAGAATTTGTTAGTTGTCTATATACATAGTATTACTTGATTTTAAGCATTTATCAAAGCACTTGCAGAAACCTTAAACTTACGTTTTGTACTTTACCTTCATCGTCTTCGGAGCGATTGAGCCAGTATGGCTCTTAAGCTCGTCCCATCTGATTCTCTTCAGGGTTCCTTTCTTCTTTAGTATATATACCTCTTTTCAAACCACTTTTTATCTAATTTGGACTTAAACGATAAATTACTGTCACTCAAAATCTACTCTTCGTCTAGCTTGTTTAAAAAAACCCGCAAAGTTGGGGTATATTCTTTACCGAACTTTATAAACTGTAATTATTGCAGATTCATTTGCCATTACTGAACTTGTAATTGTCAAATAATCATACACATAATATTATATGAATTTGAACGTACGTTTAAACAAGTTGTCATGTGTCGTATTCATCAAGCTTTTAATTAAACTTTCTTTGGCCAAATATATATACTTAGAAATAAAATAACGTATATTTTATGTTGGACCATTCTGCACCGTTTACAAATATTCTAAGGCGCAAACAATTGGTATTTGTGAAACTCGTTAAATTGACTACTAGTATGATAGAAGTATTACAAGTCCATCGTTGAATGTCTAGAGAAATGATAGAAAATTTCGTTTGGATTATTTTAGATTGCAAAGATGCCATCGACTCATGTTGGAATATGCCAGAAGCCAATTGCAGGGCTCCATACGAGGAATGGGCCAGACAAAACTGTGGCAACAGATGTGGATATTGTATTGGTATGTACTCGCAGTTGCTAGTTGGTCCGTTATGTTAAATTGGTCATATACATACATATATACTTGTCATGCTTTTAGTCCTTCATTTTCCTATATATTTCCTCTGCCCTCTTTTTGATATCCACCCCCTTTATCATAAGTTGTAACCTGGATGAGATACTTTTTAATTAGGTCACTTTGCCGTTTGGTCACTATGGTAAATGTTTTTGGCATATATATTTTCGAACTACATGTAGCTATATATATCTTTAGGCTATAATATTCCCTTCTTTTAATGTTGCGGTTTGCCTCTTTTGCTGGGAGAGCAACTTTTTAAATTATGTCATTTAGCGGTTATGCCTCGTTGGCATACTCTGGAGCAATATGCATCTAGAAATATGTAATGTTATTTCCCGCACCATTCCTACCTTGCTCATTATTTTAAACTACGTCAAGTCGCAGTTTTGCCTCTTTATGTCGCATTAACGTTAGGTCACTGTCGTTAGTGTTTTAAACTAGGCCACGGGGAGGATTTTGCCTCATTTGGTCGCCGTTTTGGCATGGGTTTGTGCGGTTGGGTCGCCGTGCAGAGGGGCCTAGTGGAACTTGGTCGGGTCTTGGCTGCCTTTCATTCAATAACCGCTATTCTATCATTTCTTTAAGAGATTGAGTCATCCTGCATTTTTTCGACGGGGACTTGGATTTTTAATTGTGTCTTTGGCTTACCTGTGGGCAATTGTTCAGTGTAGTTGTGTTGTGGTGTTTCTGATTTCTGTGCTCGGCTGGTTAGGTTGAGTGCTATTTTCCCTGTCTGATTTCTTCATATCTGTCAATCTATTATTACATGTTATTCAATCTAATTGTGTTTTCGACAAACAGTGCTCTTATTGGATCATTCTGCAGAGAGGAAACCAAGTTATAGCTTATTTAAATAGCAGTTTAAGACTTAATGTGACTTTAAATAACCTATATGTAGTACAAGTAGTTGAATGTTCTACTACCAAAATAACAGCATTCCATGTATCTGAACATTTGTGGTCAATTGTGATTGAGAGACACAGTATCACATAGAGATGTACGAACTACTAGTTTTGATTTAACCAAACGTGATTAATAAAAAAAGTGAACAAAGAAACACAAAAGATTTGAAATGACAGTATAGTCATGAATCAATAGGCTTTATTAAAATTCAGTTGTGATTAATTCTAAGGGCAAACGTAGCTTATTTATGCAAAAAAGAAGTATAAGCTTTTTTTGGAAATATTTTTATATTATTTTTCACGATAATTGTTGTGATGTTTTAGCTAAAAGTGTGTGTATTTGTAGCAATCATAATTAGAATTAATGTCTAATATGTTTCAAATCAATGAGAACGGTCCAAATTATAGGTAGTGCCTCTTTAATCGGGAATATTCTATGAGTAGCAAGTTGGTCGTGATTTCGTAGAGCGACTTATTCTGTTATTCTTGTATAAATGACATTCGATCTTGTCTTTACTGTCATATTATGCTGTACTATCAATTATGTAAACCAGTGCAGTGATAAGACCGGGAAGGGTAATGCTTACGGTGCTTATTGTCGTCACTAACCGCGTGCAGAAATTCGATGACTTGCATAATGCACTTTGTGCACTATGTCTCGAAGCCTACTTATCACACATTATACTTCCATGGGGCAATTTAGTGCTGTGACCTTTCATAGTTCGCCTTAATTTGGTGTTTTATTAAATCGTTTTGATTGCGGCTCAGTAGGACTTTTTCTCATAAACGGTAAATAGTTGACCTTATCAGTTTATTTGAGCTAAAGATCAGTAGTTTTTATGAGCAAATGGCAACCTTTATGACTGTAGACGAGGACCCAGTACCAACAGTTTTGGTGGTCATCTTGGGTTCAGCATATCAAAATGACCCTTTGACAAACAACACATGTCATAGTTAATCATGGAACACCTTAATGCTACTATTCAAATCCTTAATTTACATTTTTGTATATTTGTACAGGCATAACTTTTGGTCTAACAAATTTGGCAAAGGACACTTAACGCAAAACATGTCCTTTGTCTCTTTTTGTCAGTAATTCAAGTAAGGTCATCAGGGGTGGTATTTAATATTGATCTTATATAATTTGAGAATAAGGATACCCAATCATATCGCCTGTTACTGACTATAAGTTTTATATGGTGTGATCTGATTGGATGTCCTTTTCCCTATGCCAAGTAAGATGTATATTGAAAACGAATTGGTGTGTCATCTTTAATTTCGAGAATATGAAGTTTATTATTGTCGGTACCCTACTGATTGCCTATGTATCGGGAACGTAATTAATAAATTAACAGTTAAACCATTGTCACACTCTCGGGATCGTTCTTACGCATCAAGTGGGTTTCAAAAAGCACTTTACTTTTGCTGGAATGCTTATCAACATCTGAAGTAACGCGGTTAATGTGCTGATTTGCAAGAACCTTCTATATAACCATTGATTGAACACCTTATGTTGTCCCTGTTCATGTTTGGTTCTTCATTGTTTTCATAATCTATTTTTTATTGTTTTCATAATCTATTTTTTATTGTTTTCATAATCTATTTATTCATTGTTTCCATAATCTATTTATTCATTGTTTCCATAATCTATTTATTCATTGTTTCCATAATCTATTTACTCAATGTTTCCATAATCTATTTATTCATTGTTTCCATAATCTATTTATTCATTGTTTCCATAATCTATTTACTCATTGTTTCCATAATCTATTTATTCATTGTTTCCATAATCTATTTTCAGGACCCACTACTCCTGCTGTGTCATATTTGGTTACTCATTGTCTATTACATTCTCTATTTACAGGACCAACTACCCCAGCACCACCTTGTATAAATAAACTTACCAACTGTGAAACTTACGATAAAGCAGTTTGTTCAAATCCTGACTATACATCCTGGGCAGGAGAAAATTGTAGATATTTCTGCAGATTGTGTCCACGTGAGTAAAATACTTTTATGGACGTCATTATGATTACGTTTTAGCTTGAAAAGTCTAGGAACTAGTATAGCTATTGTACTAATACTATCACTTCATCAGCGATGATATTTGTCATCGGTGTCACTCACATTAAAGTTTTTTGTCAAGTTTCTGTTCCAAAGTTATGCTAGTATATCTTCTTCTGCTTTCATTTAATTTACAGGGCCCACTCTGTGGCATTATCGCAAATGTTAGAGACAAAGGTGAGATGCAAGGAATCTGGGTGCGATACCATAGCTCGTTCCGAATAGATTCCTTGGTTCTTAAACGTGCCCGGTGTAAAGCACCGATACACGCGAGACTACCCCTGGGTTACCCACCAGGATCATCTCTAGTTGTCGTTCGATGTATATTTATAAAAGATGTCGTATACAGATAGTTGGGTTTGGAACCGATGTGATCAATGTCAAAATCACTAGTAATAAAAGCAGTTTCTTTAAAGTTTTTCGGCGAGTTTCTGTTAAACATTTTGAGTTGTATCAATGGTATTCAGGACGCCGCTTTAGACAGAAAGCATGACCGATGTGTTCAACGTCAATGTTACTGCTGCTAAAAAAACAAAAACAGTTTCCTATCAGTAGCTTAGAAGTGAGATATTTTTATGAATGCAGGACATGTGTCTTAATGGCTAGATATTGGTCTGAAAGAAATTATATGATGTACTAGAGATTGTTGTTCGTATAAGCAATGGCTTATAAATACGTATACACAATACTATGTTAAAATATGCCTGGAATGTGTTTCTCTGTAAAGTGCCACCTTATCCGTCGAGTCAAAATTTTCGTAATAGACTCAATACTTCATAGGGCATTTAATGGTATGTAACGATTCAGAATATATAATGATTATATCTACTCTTAGTCGCTTAATAGCTGTACATTGCTCTTGTTATATTGTTACCCTACTTATTATTTAAACTGAATTATATATAAACTTTGAACTTGTACTTACTCAAAAGTTACTCTTATCTCACTACGTTTACCTAATTTTGGTAGATCAAATTTTGGATCAAACCATAGTACAAACTATTACAAAGAGCTTAATAATATTACTCTTTCCTGGCTGCTAAACAGTTTTAGAGTAAGATAAAATTAACCACTCGTCTTTCGTGTTGTTGCAATGTTAAAAAAATATTCAGAGAACATAGCTAATAACAGCATTTACATAGTTTACCATGGTTCATCCAATTTCTTCTTAAACGTATATGGTATCCGTAAGAATTAAAAAAAAAATTAAATACTATTTTGGATCACATTGGCTTAACATCCGTATATTCAGAACCATTTTCATGAAGATCCTTGACCGAAAGGGTTAAATCAGTGCATACATACAAAACGACAGCGTTGCCAAAAATTATTACTGACTTTGATGAATGACAATTTCTCTATGATATTTGCACAGTCACTTTTTCTTTTTTATGTAAATATATACATGTACCATACACTATTGTTACAGAGAGTGAACTGGACAGATTAGATGCTATAACAACAACAATAAAACCAGAAGGTAATAAATATGTCTCATAGTTCCGTACGTTTCCTTTAAATTGTATATAGCTATATTCTAACAGTCATTCAATGTCACAATAATCACTTGCATCGTTTTTAGTATGATACTAGACTACCTTAATTGCAAATTAAAACTTTGGATGGGTTCCGTGTACTTTTATTCAATCGTCGAAAAATAGACGATTCTTATAGTTTCATAGAGTGTTCTAGAACACCTTCGCATGAAAATGGACACTTCGCATGTAAAATAAATCACAGAGAGAGTTTCTGTTAAAACTGAAGCGAAAAATGATCTAATGGATATGAAAGCATAATTGTTTTTCTGTTTTTGAAACTTTTTAAAAAAATATCTTCCGATATAGCTCTATACACTTTAAGTCTGGTGTTCAGCATTTTCGTTCTACCAGTGTATTTTTCATCTAATATAGCCTGGGGACTTCTTGACTAACCACTGATTTAAGAAGATGGATGGCCAGTTAAACGCGTATTATTGGTTGAAATAAAAACAAAGCCGACCATGATACAATACACAGTGATCAGCCCTCGTAATGTGTTATAGACAATCGAGACGATCAACCTATTTGAAGCCAACTTCCAGACACGCTTTTTGAAGACGAGGATCACCAACAGTTCATCGTTCATACCGGTCAATTGCCCCAGTCTGACTTTGGCTTTGGTTGTTGGTTAATGCGTTTGCATTATCCTAAATGTTCTTTAGTGTCCATTTTTATCTTCGAAAAGTGTAACTATCTCAAGATGTTTTTGGAATTACAAATTGGTTTGATTTTGAAAAAGGGTAATACTTTAGGACACCGTGCTCGACAGAGAAACTACGCGATCATCTGGATAGTTACTGATTTTTTCTCCCCTCAAAGAATACTCAAGAATTACACACGATGTTTAATGCAATAAGACCATAATTTTAGTAATCTTTAATGAAGTGATTGCATCTTTATTATATGTTAATGTTGTATTTTTATTGATGACGAGTTGTAAATTACAGATTGTGTAGACAAAGTAGATTGTCGACAATATGGTGCCAACGCATGTGGAGGTTCATTCAAGGCTTGGTCCGAAGATAACTGTAAAAGCTATTGTGGATACTGTACAGGTGAGTGGTTGATAATATCTGGGTCAAACATCACCTGACACCGGACGGTTGTTGGTGAGAAACATTTTTAAAAAGGTCTCTGTTCAGTAATGCATAGTTTTGGTCGCTCGGGTCACATTTTTTGGCTTATTTTTAGAACTACATATAGCTATAAGTACGTTATGTTCACACTCTCCCTCCCGTTTTATTGTTGTGGCTTGTCCGATTGGCTGAGGGCGTAACTATTGTAGTCACCGTGCACGATGCTTGTAAAATAGTTAACGTCGTATTTATGCATCGTTCGGTCGCTTGGATCACCCCTTTGTCATACATTTGTGTAACTAGGTTGTCCTGCATCTTTTTCTTTTTCTTCCATTTAATTTGCAGGGCCCACTCTGGGGCATTATCGCAAATATTAGAGACACAAGGAATCCGGGTGCGATACCCTAGCTCGTTTCGAATAGATTCCTTGGTTCTTTAACGTGCCCGGTGTAAAGCACCGATACACGCGAGACTACCCCTGGGTTACCAACCACGATCATCTCTAGTTGGGTGGGAAACACTAAATAGCGTTTCTGAAATGACCAAGTGTCCCGGCCGAGAATCGAACCCGGGACCTCTCGATCAGCAGTCTAGCGTCTTACCACTAGACCACCGTGCCACCCCTTTGCTGTGTTTCATTCGGTCACTTGGGATCACCGTTATTTTTTGTGAAATTGGGTCATCCTGCATTTCTTTGACAGGACTTGGGCTAGCTGTAGTTGTGTTTCATGGAACAGCCTTTCTTTTAGCGTTCATCTGCAAGTAAAGCATTTAACGATATGTCGAATTCATGAAAATTATGCGGATGGAAAAGCATTTCTTTAAGCGTTCATCTGCAAGTCAAGCATTTAACGATATGTCGAATTCATGGAATTATGCGGATGGAACAGCCTTTCTTTAAGCGTTCATCTGCAAGTAACGCATTTAACGATATGTCGAATTCATGAAAGTTATGTGGATAATTCTATCGCTCAGTTTGCACGATGACTATTTATGGAGTGTTTATCTTAGGAGGTGACATGATTTGTGGGTCGCAATTTGGCATGTTTTTATGGTCGAGGTCATGGGAGGGCCTTGTTTTGTCGCTGGATTTCGAAGTGTTTGGCATGGTATTTGGTTGTCATCCGGGATCAGTAACTTGGTCAAGTCATATTAATGCCTTGTTTTGTCATTTGAGCTCACCATTTTGGCATATCTTTCAGGGTTCGTACATACCATGAAAAGTCCTTGCATTTGATGCCTAGTCCTTGAAAAGTCCTGGAATTTCTCACTGGAAAAAATCCTTGAAAAGTCCATGAATTTTGAAAAACATGAATAAATCCTGAAAGATAGTCTTTCTCATGAGTAGAAAATAAAAACATACCATAGAAAAATGATTAAATCACAAAAATCATCGCAAGTACATGTGTCCCTAGATTCAGTACCCGGGGACAAAATGGCTGGGTATAAAATGAGCGATGCTAGTGATGATCTCAACCTGGCAAACTTACGTACCGTAGTCAATGTAAATGTATTAGTGAATTGGCGATTTTTACGGTGTTTCAGCGCTGTTTGACATCATGAGTAAGTAAAGATAAGTGCTTGCAAATGAATGAAAAGTCCTGGAAAAGGCCTTGATTTTTGTTTTGAAAGATCCGTACGAACCATGTCTTTATAAATCAGCTTTTTGACAGCTGGGACATTGGCATTTCATTTTCTCGTTCGGTTATGTGTGACCGTTGTACTGTGCATATGTGTTATGTAACGTGTTTTAATGTTGTCTTTGTATGGCTGGTGAAGTTGTGTGATGTCCTTCCTGAGACTGAAAGTTATTGTTTTGTATTTTAGGAATTCCCACAGCACCACCAGTGTGTGAGGATAAGATACCTAACTGTAAGGCATATAACCGGGACACGTGTACAAATGCTGACTATCACCTCTGGGTTCTAGATAACTGCAAGAAATACTG
Source organism: Spisula subtruncata (assembly GCA_963678985.1). Taxonomy (NCBI): domain Eukaryota; kingdom Metazoa; phylum Mollusca; class Bivalvia; order Venerida; family Mactridae; genus Spisula; species Spisula subtruncata. Next base: position 47,389,682 of record OY787666.1, read on the forward strand.
TGGACTTTGTAAGTTAATTAAACATATTTTACATTGCTGTGGTTTTACGAATTCTCGTTGAACATTTAATCTCGTGGTTAAACTTACCAATGAATTCAAGTATACAACGATAACATTTATTGGCACTTTTAAAATGAATGTTTTCACTAAACATTATTCATTGTAATTCACGAATGTACGCACCACATGAAATTTCGTTTCTGAAAAACCACGAGATTTGGTTTCAACGAAAATAAATGAAACCACAGTATTTGGACCCTGGGAAACACTACACGTGGTGCATGATAGTTTGAGTTCTAATTCCACCTTCGAAACAATTTATATTGACTTGTCACATGATTGTGCTTAAAACTGTTATTAAAGAACATATTTTTGAATGTCTGTTCTAGAAACTTCCTCTTGAAATGTTGTTGCCTAAGTGAAGAATCATTTGCATAAAAAGTTTGCTTTCACATTTTCTTGTCCAGTGATATATTTCTAGATGGGTCCAGGTCACTGTATATTAAGATGGCTTCTCTGATATCACCGGTGCAGTTACATATGCATACTCATATCGTCTTTTAAAAAAGTTTAATATCTGAGTAATTATTATCAAGCTTTCCAAGTAACAAAGACTGGCGTTAAATAAATAAGTTATTATTATCATTATCTAGTCATTGGGCAATTTTCTTTTCTGCATTGAATTAACGTAATAACGTTTGTCATGTCGCTGGCTTAGAACCAGAAGGTCGTAACTACAAAATCGATATATTGAGAAAACAAGAAAAAACAAGACAAAACTGTCTGTAATTTACTCTTTACCGATGGGAAAAAACGTTTTTAAAACTTCATTTTGGTCAACATGACATATTTCTAATATGTATGGGTCTTATAAAGCCGTAAGTAGTAGTTACGAGCTGCTGGTTCTAAGCCATCGATGTATTTGATGTATTACCCATTTTAAAGTATCTTTCCCATAATCCTACGCCATTGGGTGAAGGAATTAGACCATTAGACTCATACTTCGCTGTCTTTGTATGAGAAGGTCTGAAGTACAAAACCAATGTTTTGAGAAAGCAAGAAATAAATGTCCGAAAATTACTCTTTACTTATGGTAAAACAAGCTGTTTCAAAAAATGTGTTCAACATGACAATTTCCAATTTTCATGAGACCTTCTCATTTTTAGACAACGACTTGTGCACTGTTTGGAATCATATGCATGGTTCTTCCAGTTTACTTATATCCCGGACCTGGTAACTAATGATTGCATATTATCACTATAACACTATAAAACTTGTTTTTGAGTACAAGCAAACAGTAAACATAGTTCCAATTATAGTGGCAAAAGAATAAAAGTAATGACAGCTATATCAGTCGTGACGTTCATAAAGGTTAACTTTAAAACTGACCACTACAGTAGTAAATAGGAAATGTCTCAAATCACCATCTAGTTGTTCTTTATTGTGATTGTATTGACTTGTTGTTTTATTTTCAGGTGTTTGAAACTATGTCATCATCAGTTGTTCAGACTGCTTGATTTGTCATTGTTTTACTATGCATCTAGGCATACATTCATAATGTTTCAAACTCCCAGCTTTGCATGCTTCTATTTTTGCGATTGGAAAGGTTAGCTTTTTAGGATTGTTAGCTTAAGTTTCTACAATAGTATATTTCCAACATTCCTACAATCAATCTTTATATGGGAAATGCTATAATATACAAATGAATATCATCTGCGTTAATTGATTTATGTTTGAAGCGCCTGTTATCGCATGATTACGTATTTGTAAATAACAGTTTATGGCATATGCAGTCTTTATGACTCATCTGCTACCGCATTTTGCTTACCTGTCAGCTGTACGCTGCTGAACAGATAGGGTGGCTAATAGTACTCACAAACAGTCATTTTCATATAGTATAGTCATGGCAATACATGAGGTTCGGTCACCCTCACCATTCAATATCTAGTCATTTAGAAACATTTTCATCAGAAGAGGATTCCTGTTATATAGCACTGTAAGTATATAATAACACAAACTGGCTATATATACATGTACACTCAATAACAATATGTTTTAGTATACACTTGTTAGTCTCTTATCGGTTTTCATCCGGACGGGAATATTGGTTTGCACTCCGTCTGTCCATCCGTTAATAAATCTGAATCCTGTCACATAGCACAAAACAGTTTTCAAGCTAGGTCTACGAACTTGTAAGTGGATGGGGACCACATCGGAGATAATGTATGTCTACTTTTGTTTTCATTCGGACATTGTTGTTGCCATGACAACAGAATCATTGAAAACCGGTTGGAGACTCCTGTATTGCTTGCAATTACTCATTACTTGCAACATATATAATTTACTTCTTATAAAGCTGTCTTATGTACTACACACATTATATTCAAATGAAGTACATAAAGTAAATTATATTTACATTTCGACGTCTGTGCAACGACCTAATTAACATCAAAGGTCGTTCCCGAAATCATTAGTATAATTTTAAATATATTTAATACTATATGAACTAATGCATACATATCATTAATAAAATATTGGATTAAGTATATATGTTTGACGAACTAATTGCAAATCAACCAACAATTCCACACAGGCTTTAGGGTGCGGTGTTTGCTTTGCTTAAGATTTTGCTTCTTACATTGCATATAATTATATTCAAGGAATAAAACGTTGTTTATATAACTCATTTAAAGTACTAGGAATTACACAAGTTCTTATAAAAGTACGTACTCAAACTCTTACATGTGTATGTCTGGAACTGACCATTCAAACATATGGAATATTTGTCTCTTTATTACCATGTATGATCGCAAATATATTGTGTTAACAATCAAACTGTCCAAATAGAGGATCTAACGTTGTACTTCAAATCTTAACGACGATGGACTGACTGACATGATACGTTTCTAATATGTTCCTACAGTATATTTTGACATTGGGCTTATATTATTGAAATATGTAAAGCATCCTCATTTCTTATCAAGTTGTCTTACCTTTGCTTTACTGTTTCAGGCGGTGGTTCCCCTTCACCAGTCACGTTGGCCCCTCCAGTCCCAGGTAAGTGCACATGTGTTTTTTATTCAATCAAGTAATGAATACTCCCTTTGGCTTTGTGCATTTAGAACATAAAATGATCATGTATTTGTTATATAATGATATTATTATGTAATACATTGTCCATATATACATAATTATGAAATACCTGTCTATGTTGGTAGTAAATGTTTTACGTTATTCGTGGTCAGTATATGTATTACTCTGAGGCCGATTCTAACACACACTCCGAAACTCTAGTCTTTGATTTTATCATAAACATTTTCACCTTCCCATGTTTGGTTTAAAATTGAGATAATAAGAAGTTCAAATTAGTACATATATTTATTTGATTATTCAGTTTTGATGAGTCTTATAAAGTTCGTTTCTGATAATCTATTTACCTGCCTTGTTAAGTGCACTGGTGTTAAGCATGTGCATACATGTATGTGAACTTAAGATAAATAATAAAACTAGGCTAGTTAGAAAGGTCGTTGCCAACAACGTAAATTATAAATTTTCGATGAAGTTCACGTATAAAATTAATTATCGAGCAATGGCAAGATACGTATATATAACAATTTACTTGTATAATCTTATTACTTTTAGTGGCTTAGTTAATTTTGCGTCATTAAGTTGACGTTTTTTATTCATACTGATAAACATAAAATTGGACATAATAAAGAGGAGCATTTGGTACTTGCCACTAAGAAATCCATGCTTTATACGCCAGGATATTCGATAATGGCCTCCTATTTGCTTTGCTATTCCTTAGCACAAACAATCTCATTTAAATCAGATTCTAACATTTGCTCCATTCATGTACGCTCTTAGGGATCTGACTATACTGCGTCTGAGGTCACGTTCAAATGTCGACGACAAACAATACAACATACACTGGGGTTTAAGTAGCTTAGCCGACTTTCGTTAGACTTTTAGATTTGTGAAAGTGGCAATTAGATTGGATGACGAAAAGTTCACATCGACATGACTCCATACGGAGGGTCGTCAGATCCTTTATCAGCGCAAAGTAGTAAAGCATTATTAGGGTCTGATTTTAATGACAATGTAGCACAATCACTGACGAAACGATGCATTCTATATTACTTACATACATTGTATTTATGTATGTACTCTGCTTATACAAAAGCTTCAACTGACTCCAACTACATGCATGCCTTATGAACACAATCGCTTTCAGCTTGCATATTGCATACTGCTTAACTCAATTGTACTGTTGCTTGCCGTGTACAATGTTCTGGTACCTGTTTTGCTTGAATGACGCAAACTTTTTCTCGTTTTGTAGGTGGATAAGTGAGGACACCAGCATCTGTTTCCGGCTGTCTCCTCAAAGTACTCTGCTTCCTTCATATACTGGCATGATTTTATACATCTTGTGTTTAGAAATGTACATCATAGAGTGGAAATAAAAGAAAGACGGCTTAAAGTTTGCTTGTGTTTGTTTTGCAATTTCAGTAAATGTTGCTTTGTCATTTTACCTTTTGCTAATATTGCTCACACTATTCAACCGCTTTGCTGAATGGTTACTCCTTGTTGCGAGGCAATGAATCTGCTTACCAAGGTCACCTTTTGTGATAATGAATTGCTGTGTAATGCTGCAATTCGATTAGAATGCTAATCGGTTATTTACCGTTATAAATACGTATAAAGTTATTATTAAATGTGATTGAGATCTCGAATCTGGAAATTGGTGAGTTGTGGAGTCCAGTACTGCTGATGCTTGCAGTTTATGATTATAGACACAAACATAATTGGTAAACACAAAACTTAAGTACAGAAGTAACATTTTCACACACGACAAAACGCAATAAATTAATGTTTACATGATGGTAGGTCGTTTAGATAAAGGTCAAACTCCCTTATCTCTTTACAAGTTTAGAATTGAGATTGTTGAGTATTCTCTGGCCCATTCCATAAACAGAAAAGTTACGCTGTCACACATAATTGTCAATGGCGGCCACAACAGGGACTCGTTCTTAATTTGCATTGCATTACTAGCACACTTGTTAAAATGGTGTACTTAGTGACAAGTAATTTATGTTGAAAAAAAACCAGGTCATATAGTGATAGTCAAAATTACATTCTTATCTGGCCTGGCCAAACTGAATAAAGTGTATTTTCCCAGTGAAAGAAATCTTAATTGTGATTTATAATTTTGGACTGTTGCTTATAAATGTTTACAGATATTTTTTTTCCAATATCATAGACTCAAAATTTGTTGATATGTTTTGAGCAATTAAAACCACATACTGTAGGTAAATATCTATAATGCGAATGTCATCATACAAAAGAATGGCTACATCACGAAGTGTTAATACCTGCTGACACAAAAAGTGGTTTCTAGTTACACATCGTTAAGAGAGTTTATCATTTTGCCTTGATTTTATGTCAATGTGCTCATTTTAACGTTCAAGTTTAAATTCTTCAACAACCGAAAAATTGGGGGACAAATCTAATTAGTATGAATTAGCATACTGAATGATAAATAGTATTGTAAATACATTAATCATACTATGAAATTGTAAAATAATTATAGAGAAATTAGATTTGAACGTTCAGAAGTTCTTTGATAAGACAGAATCCATAATGAACAATTTATAGTCTGAGATAGTATTCTAATTTACAGCCTGTCCAATCCTTACAAAGAATGATTACTTTGGCCCTTCATGGCATCAACATATATTAAAAGTAATTATCTAGGTCATGTATGTACTTATGTCTATTAATAATTGCACATGAACAAATACGTTACTTCACCTCATTGGAGCTTATATATATATATAAGCAATGATAAGACGTTCCGAGATGTATCGAATAAAACAATGTACAGTAAAGTTCCGCTAATAAGACCACTTTGATCATTTGATTGGCCACCTTTTTGACTGGTCTTATTAGCGGAACTTCACTGTAGTTACGAGATCGAAGCCAGAAAGCCAGTATATGCTTAGCTCTATATGTATTAAGTAAACATCACTCTCGCTGCAAACTACAGCAGAGACTATATGCACTTTCAAAATTGTGAAAGAAGCGATTTGATTAGATGATGTAAAGTTCTGATTTAAATAAGATTGTGATATGTTAAAGCTTTGTTGTGGCATTTTTTTTGTTAAATATTACAATACGGTATTTGTATCTGTAAAATGTGATGCATTTATTTCAAACCTAACACCAGTAAGTAATATGTTACAATGTATATTCGCATTCGTCTTAACATAACCTTTTAATGACCCTATGTCTTTCCAATTAAATTTTCTAAAACAAAAAACAATCACATGTTTCGTATGATTTAGTAATTTAAAGTCTTCATAAAGCAGCAAAAATGTTTTGTATCGTCTCTTGTTTATTGCATCTTACATCTAGCTTCAACCTTTTCTGATTTCAAAAGTTGATTTAGAGTCTATCTTTAACAGAACAGAACAGAACATATATTTTATTAAGAGAAGTAACTATAATTAAGTCATGAACCTATATTTATTCTTATATCTAAAATGACGTTTGTTTTTGGATTTGTTTGTATGTAAGCCTGTACATTCGAATGATTGTTAGGATGTTTGTATTTATGTACAAGTCAAAATATTTTATAGCGGCGATATTTTGACGACCAGTATATATAATATTGTGTGGACTTTCAACTTGTATCGCAAACCATTGTTGTTATAAATACTCATACTCATTACACTATGTTTATACATGATTACAGGTAACCTGGTTCCAGTGATTACATACCAACCACCTACACCACCGGCACCGGGCAAACGTGACTCGTGTAAGTATGAGAATAACTTTACTCTTATAATGTGATGATAACAAGTGTATATGTATCCCGCTATTTAAAGATGATTGCATTACTGTCTGTTACATTGGCATTACGTGATCGTATGACGGATGTTGCTTGGCGAAGAGTTTTAAGTAAATCCATTTGACCATGTGGTTATAATTTAACGTTAAAATTATTTGAATGGTATTGATGGACGACTGGCGTCAATTTATCAACGTTTACAATAACTTTAACTTCTCGTGTCCGTGTCAATAAGCCTCGATTGATAGTGAGTTTTTTGTGAATCTATACTTCACTAAGTCATGTGAACACTTCTTTGTGTATTGTAGATTTCCCGGTGGACAAAGTAGAATAATCCACTCACCAATTTGTGTCATGATCGGCGTACGGTGATCTGCTTATGCACAATGTATTTATTGTATTGTAATGTATAACATTGTGGATAAATATTTGAATTACCAAACTTACATTGGCTTTGTTATCCTTGTTTCTTATAGCTGCTAAAGATAAGCGACAATTCCACGGCAGTCACCATCATGGAGGAACCCCAATGTGTTGGGATAGCGAATCTGATGACCCTTCCTGTGTCTCTGCAGCCCCTAGTGGTTTGTATTACTAGTATATCATTCTTTTGTCACTTTGAATTTATGAATGTTTTTATTCTGATGGTTTCATTTTTTCTGTGCTCTGCTTTTGAGTTGAGTGCTGCATTCCCTGTTGGTGTTCCTATGATATTTTCGTTATTAGATTACATTTTACCTCCAATGTTTAATTGTAAACTTGTGAGTAGAAATGTGTTCGATATGTGAGTACTCCTATGACATTAATAAGTGCATCCACAAAGATTCAAAAGGTTTGATCTCAGTCCGCGTCATACCGAATGAGAAATAAAAATTGTACCAGATTTTCGCTCGAATAGTTGCTTCTCTTCTCGCATACTCGTAGTGATGGATAACGTCAGGATGAGGTGTCGAGAGTGATTAATAAAAGTTGGAAAAAACTTTTTTCACAATCAACCTTAAATATAGTGTTCCCAGAAATAATTGAGAATGTTTAAGGTGTTTTCAAAATAGTGTAAATATTTTGTGTGAAAAACAAACGACAGTTCATTTGTATAAGTTAAATATGCGATGTTCATTATATGAATTGCCAATGGTTTTAGTTCAGACAATAATACGGTTGTCATGGCAACAGAAGTTTGACACACAAGTCGTATTTTTTTATTTTTTTCATACAATGCCTTATTGTAGACGACCTTTTTAAACTTGAAATTATGTAGAGATAGTTCATAATTGACACGTGAACTAATCTATTGACAATAAATGCAAACTCTACTAGAATGAGTATGCTCTAAACTAACTGGAGCTGCAAATTGTATCTGTGTGCTGCAAATTACTGCTACCAAATATGTGGTTTACGTTTCAAAATTCACTCATAAAAGTTATAAAAAGCATTGTTGGACACTGCTTTGTAGTTCTTTTTATTCTACATAGGTTAATTTAAAATAAACAAATGAATAAATTGTAAATAACTTCATAACTTCATAACTTCATAATTTGACCCTAGTATGGTAACACTATGGATATGACCCCAAGATAGATAAATCTTTGGTACTGTTGACTTACAAAATGTCATTTTCGGCATATTATAAGATTTTCCCAATTGCTAAGGTTTTTAAATCAAGTGAATGAAAAGTGTTTAAACATTAAGTAACATGTCCAGATGTGAAATGAAGTATTTTGGATTTAAAATCCCCTGAGTTTGCGCAAATAAGAATGCATTTTACTACCCTACCCCCTTCCTTTATTTTTATGCAATTTTTACGACGAACCAACTTGGGACCTTCATGACCTTTCACACAAACATGTTTCACTCATAACTTACTAATAGACTATAATTCTATGTTTTCTAAATAAGCTAAGGATAGATCTAATGAATAATGTACAAATTGAACATATTTTCCATTCAGATATGTGCAATAATGCAAAGATTGATTCTCAAAATTTTCTGCGAACACTGAACAATAATATAAAAGTAAAACGAAGTCGCAGGCCATTGCCCAAATGGCCACTTACTACGATTGTCTTGGTTGCACGCCAAAAACTATGTATCATAGGACAGAGTTGTTTTACTGTTTCACGTAAAAACATCACCTTTGTACCGTTACATTTTTGCAGTGGAACCTACAAGTGCAGTAGCAATTAATGGAAGCAGTAAGTACAGTTGTTTATTAATGATAAGTTACCAATTTTCAAGGGCTGTTTCAGCTGTTCAGATGTTCAACCACTCTTTGACAGTTTAATTTTTCCTGGTCATTTGGCTAACTAATGAATCATACATTATACTCTCCCTGAGGAGAATATTTCTTTCTTTTGTGTGTGGCAGTCAACATCGATCTGCCGCACCTAGGAATGGACACTGCCCTCACAGATTGGAGCATATGGGCTATTCTTGCTCAGAGAAATTAAACAGTTGTCCAGACGAGGGTTGAATCCGTGACCCCTCGATCTTGAAGTGCGCACCATACCTCTAGGCCAACACTCCAAACAATTATTAGTAAACCCATTTATTCTTATTGGTAGCAATAACGTATGAAGCCAAGTACAAAACACGTAGTATATAATTACGTTGTATAGTCGTCACAGAATTTCAAAAACAAACTTTGAACTATTCCAAGGGCCTTATTCACCAACGTTGTAAGTCTAAAACATAGACTTAGGCTTTAAATTGCCAAATGTTCTATTCGCTCTCTTGTTGTTATAGATGTACCGATTTTTATATAAATTGGTATACATGTTCAGTGGGTAACAATACATAGTCAGATAAAATTTCACATGGTTAAAACTAATTTCAAAGAAATGCCAGTGATTATGAATAATGACATTTTTTAGTCTAAGTCTGATTTTTAGACTTGCAACATTGGTGAATAAGGCCCCAATTGATTTGTCTGTGTGCCTGAGTTGGTAACATTCTAACCGAAATCTTTATACCAAAAATGCATATTTACATATATTGTATTTAGACGCAATAAAATTAATATGTTTTGTAAAACACTATCGTAAATGGGCATTCTAGGTCTTGTTATCCGAACAATAAAAGTGTTTCAAAACGATTCAGCAAATATATGTTTTGCTCAACAGATTTTCCTGGTGGCGAATATGGACATCACCATCAGCCAAATCAGGAATGGGACAGTAAACCCGAAAAAACAACAGGTATAAATCGATTATTCTGGTCAGCCACTAGTTTACATAACATTGTTCACATAAACATTGACATTACTCGACAGTTCAAAGTCAATTGATGACGGTTTGTTAACATAAGCTGGTCCGTCAGGTAAACTATGATTATCTAGGTTAAAATGAGTGTACATGAGTTAACTATACCCCGCTATTATTTCGATAGTTCCCTCATTAATATTACTTATTGAATCGACAGTAACTGTCTTATTCTATAATAGATATTATTTTTGTGTGGCGATAAAGCCACACAATGTAATAACTATCTTTCATTTTTTTTATTTATATATACTATGAAGTTAACGCCTTTATGCCTACACCAATAAATAGGTCTATGATTTGAACAATATTACAAGCATGCTACACAGGTTACACGTATCATTGAACCCGATTTGTTTACATTACCAACATTTATTAATATTAAGACCAACAATTACATCAGACTTTTATTTTTTGAGGATATTTTAATTTTATAGCAAATCATTCCGCATGGACTATATTCCTACTATCAAAGGCCTGCGAACCGCCATGGACCGTCAAGAAGGTTGAGAAAGTAATCCCACGGTTTCATGTTTACATATCGGGGCATTCATTTGCAAATTGATATACAACGAGCTATTGGTCAGTGACTAGTTTGTATTGTTTATTCAGCCAATAGATTTCTGGTGGAACACGGGTGAACTGAAATGTGTCTATTAAAATCACTCCGCCGCTGAACATTTGTAGACGATGACCTAATTATGTTGTTTACAAACATTGATGCTATAAATAGAAACAATATGTTTTCACTGGTAATTAGTTCAAGGACAGTATATACAGTCTATCTAACCGCTAGCAGACGATCGATACACTAACTTGATTAGCTAGACAGGATCTACTACTAGTATATTAATAGATCTCTGGTTTAGCAGTACTGTCACGCTATATTCAATTAATTGCAGTTCCGTCAATTACTATCGGATTTTGACAAAATAAATTTTGTCAATACCATGAGATATTTCAATTTATTAATATCAAATTAAATTTAAATTATAAAATAATATGAATTCACATTGGCGAGTTAAAAAGCGAGTCCCTAGATTTTCTATTGGCGAATTGCGCAAATTTTCGGAACTACCTGAGGTTTTAAATCGTCAGTAACAATTTTGTTTTCTAATTTACATAAACAAATAATACCTCACTGAAAAGAGGAAACTTTCAACTTCAAGAAAATGTGCAACATTTATATCGGTCTCAATTAATAAGCACATGACAGCGAGTTAAACGCGCATCGTGCGAACTAATTGTGCTATTCATAGCGGCTATTTTCAACACGTAACGCTATTTAGGATTTGAATTGAGAAAGAATAATTAAGCAATAAACGAGAATTCAGTAAAGTATTTTCGGATTAAAAGAAATTGTTAATACTATGACATATTAAAGATCACTTATACCAATTTAGTTTGCGGTTATAAAATAAATGAACTAATGCTGACGAGTTAAACAGCGAGCACTTACATTTTCTATTCATGAATTGCGCGATTTTTAGCAACAACCTGGTGTCGTAAATCACCAATTATATTTTTACTTTCCAAGTAACATTAACAACTAAAAGCTATTTTAAAGACGATACGTTCAGTTTCATTAAGATGTGCGACTTTCATATAGATCTCATTTAATAAACACTCTACGGCGAGTTTGAACGCGCAACATGCGAACTAATATGCCTTTTAAAGCGGTAATATATTTTCACAAGGTTTCGAATTGAAAAGTTAACGGTAATTGGATTAAAAGGCCGTTAATTAGTATATACACGTTGGGCAAACCAAATTCTTAACCAAAGACCTAAAAAATCTTTGGGCAAACATACTTCAATAATTATAAATAATTAATAAGCTCCTCCCACTTAATGTGCAGTTATAAAGCCCATTAATGCATATCTAATTAGCTCCTCCCACAAGCCACGTTGTGCAATATTATCTATGCATTTTTTAATTAGCCCCTCCTTATTATGTAACATTACATAATCCTAGCTAGATCTATATTTTGACAAGAAATTTGTAATCAATTATTGAAGCTGCATGAGGCAGAAAATTGATCATACAATCTGGTAAACTTCAAGGGGTTGTATATTGGTAGGTCGTTAGTAACTTGTTTTGGGACAGTTGGGGGTCATGTAACACAGGGATCTATGTTTTTACAAGGGATTGAACACACCATGAGACAGGAAATAGACCGTTAAAACTATTTTTAATTGAATGGGTTTTATATCGGGTTCTTGTTAGTTGATTTGGAGACAGCTGCAGAAGTTAGGAATTTAGGGTCATAAAATTTACTGGTATAAAAAAGGGTTAACAACTTTGATACTCAGAATTTAGAAGTTAAATACATTCTTCTTGATATTGATTTAATAAAACATACTCTATTTGACAACTATCAGCTATCCACTGCCCATCACCTGGGATGGGACCATGGTCGCACACTGACTGGTGCATAAAAATATGCTAAATACAACATAATAGCTATAATAAATATCACCCGCTGATTAGCGCGAGTTCATATTTCGGAACAGAATACGCAATATTTAAATAATAACCAATACATAAATAATCGTCAGATTTTCAAAAAATAACTTGTAGTATATTCCAAAATATATAATTGACCTGTTTTAAATACGATTTTATTAACATATCGGACAGAATACTATAGAATTTACGCTGAGTCCTGTTTCCATAGCGGGGGGGGGGCATCTCGTTTGTTGTGTTTTAATTACCAGTTCATCAGTTGTATGGAGACTACCCAGTCACTCATCTTGACACTGACGCTTGGTGTCTTGAGAGCAGCACAAACATTCGAGTGAGTCTGGGCTTATCAGAACTCTGACACAGCATGTTGGTGCAGTCTTTATTTGAATGGTCAAAATGACATCAGTTCGCCACACATCAGTACTTTCAGTGCTTTGATTTATGTAAGTATGGAACACAATTAAGATGTTTAAGACAATAAACATACATAGAGGATCTATCACGAGTTGTCAATTTATATAAATTTATATCAAACGAGTTTTGGAAATCTTATTAAGCGAGCCTCTGGCCTCTGATTCTTTATATCATATGCCACTAAAAACGCAAAATACACATTGATTTATTGGAAAAACTCACCGCTTATACTACACGTGGTACGTATAAAGTTATACGTACTCGCTATACTAACCTGGATACAAGAAAAAATATGTGATATAATGTTATATATTGCAATGTTAGTATAAAAGTGACATACCTGAATACACGGACTATGTGATAATACAAATTCGCTGGCTTAGAATGAGAAGGTCGTAACTGAAGTTGAAACAACTCATTTTACCATAAGTAAAGAGTAATTTACGGACAGTTTTTCCTTGTTTTCTCAAAACATCGATTTTGTACTTACGACCTTCTCATCCTAAGTCAGCGAAAGGTGTTGTGATTTTTATGATCTTATTATTATTGTTAATATGTATAGGTTATAGATCATATCTTAGAGTTATAAACAAATTAGTGGAAGGGAGCGCTAGTGACCGCTGCATTAATTTGTTTATAATTCTAATGTATAACCGGCTTATAGTTTACCCGCCCACTTTTGCTGAGCTTTCCAATGCGTTTGTGTGAAAACAATACCATGTCCATTTATGGAGTAATGAGAGTGAAAAAGTGTTAAAAGTAGATTATAAATTGCTGATATAGGCGGTAATAGTTTTCCATATTAGGAAACAGCCAAACTGTCCTAATAAACAGATTTACTAAATAGTAATTATGTCCCTTGCACAAATAAATGAATAAGTTCTCCATAAATTTGAATATTCCTGGCTTTCGGACAAAGTAGGGTAAACTATAAATTATACAATAATTGTTTGATTAGAAACCTGTCAGCTTTTAATGTTCTCAATACCGTCGACAGACAGACAAGCAACTATTTTCTATGGAGACTCTTTTACTAGTATGTTATAATTGAATCAAATATATACTGTTATGTTTATGTCAGTTTCATGAAAGCATGGTTTATTCTCTGCAGTGAAAACAAAGGCCCCGGAAAAAACAACAAAAGCTGAGGAATCGACAACATACCCCACGACGGTCACTGACGAACCAACTACTACGACGGAACTTCCAACTACCACGACGGAACTTCCAACCACCACGATGGAACTTCCAACTACCCCGACGGAACTTCCAACTACCACGACGGAACTTCCAACTACCCCGGCGGAAGTTCCAACTACCACGACGGAACTTCTAACTTCTGTTACAGAAGATCTTGCTACTGAAGCAGCAACAACTACGACTGAAATACACACTACAGTAACAGAGGCAGGAACAACTGCACCTACAGAGTTTGATACTACTACTACAGACCTTCCCACTACAATAACAGATTCCTCACCAGACCAATCATCAACTACACCAGATGTCATAACAACAACAACTGAAGTACCAGTAACCATGATGCCCGGCACAACCACTACTGTAGCACCATCTGAAATAGTAACAGAGCCTTTAACAACCACAACTGAAGGACAACCACCCGTGAAAACAAGTCCGGCCACCACTACAACCACATTACCTCCAACAGTCACTGAATTGCCAGTGACATCAGGAACCCCATTATTCACTGACAGTCCATCAGCTGCAACTACACAAGCACCTCCCCTGACCGCCTCTACGGCCGCTGCAACTACACAAGCCCCTCCCCTTACCGCCTCTACGGCCGCTGCAACTACACAAGCCCCACCCCAGACCGCCTCTACGGCCGCTGCAACTACACAGGGACCTCCTCCGACCGTCTCTACGGCCGCTGCAACTACACAGGGACCTCCACCGACCGTCTCTACGGCCGCTGCAACTACACAGACTACACAGGGAGCTCCCGAAACCGCCTCTACGGCCGCTGCAACTACACAGGGACCTCCTGCGACCGTCTCCACGGCCGCTGCAACAACACAGGGACCTCCTCCGACCGGCTCCACGGCCGCTGCAACCACACAAGCACTTACTCCAAGCACCACAACAACAACACAAGCATCAATGACGACGACTACGACTGGAGTGGACACTACAACTGGTAATGGATACAATTTCTTTTGCTAGTACAATATTCCTTTATAAATTATGCAATACTTGTTTTGTATAAAACCAATGTATTACCAATGAGAAAGTTAATTGGCTCAGCCACGAGTACCAAAACTAAGTAAGTCACATTTTTCTACCCGAACACTTAAACGAATTTCTACTTGGCCATCCGAAAAAATATTATATCATCTAAAGAAATTCGGTTAAGTGTATGTATTGCAACCATATGTACACCTATCATCATCGATGAAATTTTTAACAAAGTTCGTTTGGAATAAAATTAATTGTATCTCATTATTCAGTGGCGTGTGTTGATACCATCGAGAATTGTGCCTTATACGGAACGAAGATATGTAACACTACGGTATATAAGCCCTGGGCAACAGCTCATTGTAGTGCATTCTGTGGATTCTGTACAGAAGGTAAACAAGTTTTGGTGTATTATGACATGACCAGAGGGTTTCAACACTATGGTAACTACATATAATTAAAGAAGGGCTTACTACAGTTTTGCAGGCAACTCTGGATGTATTTGTTTTGTGATTACATATTCAATTGAGTGTCAAACATCCAGCTACACCGGTAGACCGTGCCAAAGGTGTTTCATCTAGAAACTAGGGTGACACGCATTTTAGTTTTGTCAGTTATTCTTGTTAGTTATCCTGCTGAATGTCTAGGAAGGACAGATGCGACAATAGTTAAATAACAATAACATACCCAAAAGGAAAACTATTTAGGTATTTCCATGAAGTCATAATTCATTGGACCAACATAATATATTCCCATTACATTATTTAATTCTAATTTTTACACATTTCTTGTTTTCCAGTAACTCTGACTCCGTTCCAATGTGGAAACAAAATCGACAATTGCGCCGAATTTGATGGCGGAGATTTATGTTCGGCCGTGGACTATTTTGCTTGGGCTCGTGAAAACTGTTTTGCATATTGTGGATTCCCACCCTGTGGATGTAAGTATACACACCATAATTAAGTAATTAGCCATTGTTCTTGTTGTTTTACATACACGTAATAGGGAATGTTATATAATTGGTACAGTGATCAAAAGATCTTGCTCTGGTGGTCTCATTATCCTTATGAGATTGCTTGATTAAAGTTTCGCAATTGACAATGAGCCTAATCGTTTTCGCATAATTATTGCTTCAGTTCATGAATTCTGTGATAGTTGAAACATGCTAATTAACCAACGTGCTTTTTCTGGTGCGTTGCTTATACGACACTTCACAGTTTTGATACTTAGAACGGCCTTGCTTCTAAATGATCTTGCAGTAAATGCTCCTGCTTGCGCTTGTATAGCATATTTACATGTTTATCGAGTGTGCTTTGTCCAAATCTAGATTTAAGCATTTTTCGGTAGGTGCGTTTGCTTTCATCTCATTTCCACAGACAGTCTTTCAGAAGTTTGTATACAGAGTCACATAAGCCTGTCATTCTACAAAGCCACTATGGGACAACCTATGTATGCTTATCGACAGCTGAACTGTTTGCTATGTCACCATCTGGAATGAAACTAGCACGTTAAATTGCGCATGCTATAACCATCTGATCTCAATGACTGGTGATATCTTACAATGTTAAAATGATCACTGGCTTGCGTCACATAGCTTCAATGTGTCATGTATACCACCAACTGTGTATTCCTTTTCAGCGACAGCTATGCTATCTAGTACGTGGTGATTCTCACGGTGACCTTTAAACACTTACGTTACATATTAATCATAGTTTCGTATGTGTGACCTAGTTATTCCTATATATGTATGTTGTGTGAATTAGGGTTTCTGTGTATTTATGTTATTACTATGGCTTGCCTTTTATGTACCACCCACTTCATATTTCGAATGTTGGCTTCAGTCCTCCCCACCTCAATATAGAACATATATAGTCACCTTACATCATACGGTATTATTTTATATAAAATGCATTGAGTCGGCATTTAGCAGTGTAAAAGAATTTATTTTACTTCCAAGTATCCATTCATGCACCACTCTCTTTTCTATTTCATATATTGACTTCAAGTTCAAGCGCTCTATAATAATACTTGCATCACTTTCAATAATTACGATCACATTTATGCTGCAAAATTCTCTCAAGAAACGATATATGTATATTTGTATATGTATATAGTTGGGTGACCTGGTTCCCTGTTTATGGTGATGGATGCTAAGGTACTTAAAATGAGAAGGTAGTAAGTACAAAATCTATATTCTGAAAAAAGAAACATCTGTTCAAACATTACTGGTTACAGTGCTGTCGGGTAATTCTGCGCACCTAACGGGTATTGGCTTTCTACATTTGATATTATTTCATTTTAAGAATAAATTACGGTGCTGTTTGGATTGAAACAACCTTCATTGACAAATGTAATCAATTCAAAACATCATACCTTCGCTAAACTAGGTCAAATGTCGTCACAAAACAAGATGACTTCCGGTTTTCATGACGTAAATTCTTTCGGCTAATTCTGCGCAGGTGGAGTTGTTTTTTTTGTATTGTCAGTTTCAAAGATTTGTTTCACAAGAAATTTATCACAGTATCGAAATAATAAGTCATTAAGACAATGGTGACAAAAAAGGAAAAGTCATCATCCATTACAAAAGTGCTTTAATTCAATTTATGTGTCACGTGGTATGCCAAATTAACGAAAATCGCCGTTGACACTTATTTTGGTCAAATTTTCGTAGAAATACTTTTCCGATTTTGTTGAAATGATTATAAAACTTTACGTAAGTAACACACATCTACAAAAACAATGGAGGACCGAAGAAAAACGACCCAGCAAAGTCTGTAAGAACTAGAAAGTTAACGTGCGCAAAATTACCCGATGCGCTGAATTACCCGAAACGACTGTACTTATGGAAAAACAAGTTGTTTCAGCTTCGGGTTGGTTTACATGACAAGTTCCGTTTTTCGTGAAAATAGGCTCATAAGAAGCGCCTCATGATGTAGATTTCTAATATATAACAACTGTATCAGATCGTAAGTAATAGTTACGACTTTCTCATTCTAAGTCAGCGATATGTTGAAGTTGTCTTTGATTTGGCATATGCGTCATAAAATGTAAGTTATGTTGAATATTTGTAAAGTACTGATTCATGTTTAATACTGTAATATACTACTATATGCTCTTAACCAGCTTTGGAACCCGATTCATCAGCATGTTTTGCTTTTAATTCATTTTTAATGCTTTAAAAATAGCTTTGTCAACAATAGCTTAACTAAATGCATCCAGTTTTGCTAAGCATATGTTAAAATTTTATTTCTGTATCACACGCTTTAATTGCTTCATTGCGTAGTACTATATATCTTGTAAATGAGCGTTTTTGTTACAGAGCATCAAATGTACCAATGTTCACGTTAGAGAATGTCACAGAACATGTGTATATGTTTAGCTTTTATCTATTTGATATGTTGTTGGCATATTTGTTATCTGACCCATTCAGGGATTATGTCATCAGAACAGGGTGAGTCATAATGCCACTCGAAAGTGTATACTTGGTATTGTTTAGTTTATTAAGGGTGTGATGTACTAATATAAACGTTCTGTGAATTGACCTACATATACATTCTTCTTTTTTATTTACAATTATTTTTATGTGTTTTTTTTTTTAATTTTAAAAGCAAACACAGAGACCTTTACACCACCACCAATGACAACTACAGAAATAGCAACTACAACCGACACTGGAAACGAAAGTAAGAAAACCATAGTCAATGTCGTAGGGTAACATCTATATTTTAGTCATTCTAGGTAGTTTTCGATAGTTTAGTAGTAAATAGTAGTAACATTTAGTAACATCTCACCTAATATTTAGTAACATCTAACCCTAATTTACATTCATATTCAACTTGAACCTTTCCGTATATATAATACGTCACTGACCCCTCCCGTCCGCAGTAATCGCCCGCCATTGAAAGAATTAGGAAAGTTTGTTGTTAGACCAATTTTTGTAGGTTTTTATTTAAAACCTGCAGATGATATTGATGATACCTGTGTAATAGATCTGAGTAACAGAATACAGTGTTGTTGCTACATTATAACGACCCTTTGCTCTACCCCACACCCAAGTGGAGAGATGCCACGTGACAACTGGCGCCCGTACTAACAGTTTGAAATCTTCACTAAATAATTTTGTATATGTTGTACTGTAGATTGTATTAATGATTGTGGATAAAATTATGATAATTTATAATCTATATGTCCTGTAATTGAAGAATGCTAGTAACTCACATTTCTTGGTGGTTATTGTAGCTATTGACATTATCATGATATCAAAGAAATGTAAAATATACCATTTTCTATCTTGATTTCCTTGTTTAGCTGATACACGTATGGACATTTAAATATTAAGAAGCTTTAAGATTTCTGCTAAGATGCTTTGTGAATACCATACCAGGGTACTGTTTTATCAACGCACTTACGGTAATCGTTTAACTTACGTTCAAATTTGAATTCTGGATAGTTCTTGTAACAATTGCAAATTAAGGACAGATATTGTTTGTAGAAGTTCATTAACTGAATCTTGATTAGTATTACAGCTCAATTTACTACATTTTAATGTGGTAAGAGTGTTATAAATAATTTTGATTTGATCGTAAGTGTAAGATTTCCGTAAGTGCGTTGATAAAACAGTACCCAGAAGTCTGAACCTTTTTAGGAAGAAGATATGAATAGTAAATGGAATCAAATTGCTCTTGTTTGTATTTAACTATCAAACAATCTTTGTACATCGATTGACTAGTCACATGATAATTGTTTAATATTACACTCCAGTACACTTGGTACTCTGTATGAAATTTGGCACTTTTTTATAGCTACATGTAGTTCGTATTTTATTCTACAGCATGTGTCGATGTTGCTGACAATTGTTTCTCTTTGTCTGATGAGAGTTGTTTTGGTGTATATGAAGCTTGGGCAAAGTCTCACTGCGGTCTACGGTGTGGATTCTGCGGAGGTTAGTTAAAGTTCCTTAATTAAATTACTGCTACCAGAACCTGAGTTGACACTGCATGAATACATTAAGAAACTTTATAATTTAGGACAGACGATCGTCAAATATCTTCAGTTTTGTTATCGTTCATAATTAATTACCTTAGTGGTTAATTATGCTAGAAATTCAGAGTACATAGTGTGTCATCCGCTGCATATGAGTATATTGACTTGCTTGAAATATTCAGTTACTGGGATATGGTCGGCGCGTGTTATAAATGTCTGACTCTTACGTGAGTAGCTAGGCGCTGTCGTTCATTCTATGTGCCTTTGGAATGTCTGTTCTGTTCGCTACCGTATTTACATACATGAATTAAGCGAACTTCTTCTTCAACATCCAGCTAGGTTAACACGATTTTATTGATACAGTATGCTGTAGTCATTTACCATATAATAATGGTTTCTTGAATTTACATTTGTCTATTATAGTGCTACCTTGTGAAGATAAAACAGACTGTGCAGCATACCCGTCTGATATTTGTACAAGTGATACCTACACAATCTGGAGCAGAGAGAACTGTCGAAAGTTCTGTAACTGGTGTGCACGTAAGTAACTTCTATATCGAATGAGAAGATCGTAAGTACTACTTATAACCTTACCTGACTGATACATATTTACAATCAGCATTACAAGGCGCTAGTTTTGAACGTTTTTTCATGAACATCGGAACTTGTCATGTGACCAAACTGAAAATGAAACAGCCTATTTACCATAAGTAATTTTAGTAACAAGACAAGTTCCGATTTACGTGAAAATTGGTTCATAAGAAATACCATAGTATGCTGATTTAAAATATGTATCAGTCTTACTAGTACTTACAAACTGCTCATTCTAATAAATGCTGCAATTATACATGTACTCTTGTTGATTAAAACGGCCACAAAACATCTGATTTGCCCTTTGTCGTGTATCAACGCGTGTCGTACCTTTCGTGTTCTATTTCATTTCATTACGTCGATATAATTGTTATGTTTACTAACACCATTATTTTATCCATAGGCCCAACACCACCTCAATTAACGACACAAAGTACACCCGCAATCACAGTAACAGGTAAGTCGACATATATTTGTTTTTCCCAGTTGTCCAGTTGTTTTACACCACTATTCAACCATACAAGTACCAAAATAGTCTTTGAAACAAGCATTATCATGACTAGATCTTTGTCTTTATCATGAACCATAAGAATATGAATTTGCTTAATTGCATTTTATTTCACTGTTTCTGCACGTGTGTGTGGCCTTTCAGTAAACACAAAACGTTTCAAAACTGACGTAACTGTGTTGTGGACGTAATTATATGAAACTATATGATACTAGTATTGTTCATTTGATTAATACCGCGATCTTCCATTTGATAACAAATTTCGGAACAATATTCCCCAGAGTGCTTTTAGAACCAATGCGTAACGTCACCACCACGTCACCACCAGCTTAAACTCGTTAGTTCTGACGTTGTTTCGGCTCTTTTACCATAGTTATATCATAAAAAAATCCACCACTCGTTCCCTTTCGGACCAACATTTCTTGAACGTGATACCCTGTGTTTTCTAGACTTGTTTAAGAAAAGTTGATCTCCATAGCTACTCCATTAGATATAATATATCGACGGTGCCGAACCAAAACCCCGTAACTCAATTTTGGCGCGAAAACTTTGTTTGCAGCATCTGCATCGGCTAGATATCCCGCGCATTTCTGTCTTGTCGCCATTTAAATAGCCAATCGCATTACTTAAACGGCGACACGACAGAAATGCGCTGGACGTCTAGCAGATGCGGATGCTGCAAAAGAAGTTTTCGCGCCAAAATTGAGTTACCGGGTTTTGGTTTGGCACCGTCGATATGTTTCGTTTATGTTTATTTAAAGATATCCCTGATGGTTCAGCCGCAACAGATATTTCATCTACAGCATTGGTAGCAACAACAGATGCTGGGAAAGAAAGTAAGATTTATATAAAGTGTAGTTCGTAATGTTTTGAGTTGGCGGTATATGTGCTAGATGCAGTACATTTTTATGAATTCTTTCCGCTTCTTTCATGTTCCCCTAAAATGATATGTGATTTGTTCTCATTTTCAATTATAAAAAGTCTTATGTGATGATCGCACAGACAGTTAATAAGTAAATGTAATTATTTTGGTACCCTTACGTACGAATTGCTAAAACATCTTGATTCTGGAATCGGAAAGAAAATTTTCCAACCGATGAGTTACCGGTAGTTGTCATTAAAACAACAAAGTCGTTCTTTAACCTTACCTCCTTAAACAAAATGATTAGGGCTTTTCCAATTAAAAAAGCGTCTACATATTAGACTTCATTCAACACAGTTCACGGACAGTTCGTAAAACATATTGTACATTGTATGTGTAATTTATTCAACAGCTGTAATTTATTCAACAGCATGTGTCGATATTGCTGACAATTGCTTTTCGTTCTCCGACGAAAATTGTTTTGGTGTATATGAAGCTTGGGCCAGGTCTCACTGTGGCCTTCGATGCGGATTTTGTGGAGGTGAGTGAATATTACGCGACTTCCAGCCAGTAAACCAGTGTTTCGTGTGAATTAATTGTCGGTTTAAGTAAAACATGTATCAAAATTCTGTTCATCAAGCCATACGTAACACAATGGGAGTTGTGCAGCAATCACAATAATGCATAAACAATACCCTTCAATATTCGTGTCAACTATAACAAGAACGAATCGGCAAACTTACTGCTTTGACATCATAGAATATTAGTTAAACTACCAATTTTCGAAAGCAGTTTTCAGCTGTTCAGCCACTCAAGCTGCCTTTGACATTTTAACTCCTCCCTGTCATATGGCTACCATATGAAATTTCATAAGAGT
Source organism: Spisula subtruncata (assembly GCA_963678985.1). Taxonomy (NCBI): domain Eukaryota; kingdom Metazoa; phylum Mollusca; class Bivalvia; order Venerida; family Mactridae; genus Spisula; species Spisula subtruncata. The sequence goes on from OY787666.1 coordinate 47,412,689, forward strand.
CTCCATGGGGAGACTATTTCTCTCCTGTGGGTGTGACAGTCAACATGGAAATGCGGCGCCAAGGTACAGACATTGTCGTAACGGTACCAATTTACAACTTGGTGAAGTGGAGCAACTGATTTATTCTTGCTTAGAGAAATTAAACAGTGGTCCAGACGGGGATTGAAACTGGGACCACTCAAGCCCGAAGCGCGCGCCCTACAAAACTTACCTCTAGACCACCGCACCCTATAGGAGATTTGCTAATCGTTTTGGACATAAGTAATGGTGTAGATATTAACCTAATGTGTGGTGCTTTCTTTCACTTATATATATTTGTCTTTGTCAATTCCAGTTCTTCCGTGTGAAGATAAACTCGACTGTGCAGCATTTGGGTCTGATGTTTGTACAAGTGATACCTACAGAATTTGGAGCAGACAAAACTGCCGAAAGTTCTGTAACGGATGTGGACGTACGTTGCCTCTATATTTTATCATTAGAAAAGTCCAAATTCAAGTACATAGCTTTAGTTTTCCTTGCTCTAGTTTCGAATTTCAGCAAGCGTTACTAGAAAATGGTGCTAACGATCTCGTGAGATACGACTTACACAAGCAACTCGAGGTAGTACGGCACAACATATCTACAAACTATAGTGACATTCCGTATTTATAAATATAACACACTATGCTAGACGCTTGTTTGTTTTTGTTGGAGATTGAAGTAGAATATGCTTGGAAAACAATTACGCATAAGATTGAACAAAAAATGGATATAGAAAATGCATTTTATTTCCATTTGTGTTTGTAAACAAAGGATAACAAACAGTATATCCGGTAGATTATAGCATGTAATTTTAGCCCCCAAACTGTCAACAGTAATACTTTTCAATTTTCAAAAATATGAAATGAAAAGTCACTAAGTCGCATTCGTGGGCGGGGCAACTTTCGTTCAGAGCTAACTACCTGTATACTGATCTTATTTGTGTCTTTTCTAATCTTCTGTATTCGCCTTCCCTTGTTCGATATGTTATTATCATATGTTTTAGCGAAGGTTAAGTAAAAACAATTCTGGTCAAAATTCAGGAATATCAAAAGAACAACCACATTTGCGAGATATAGTTCTCCGTTGGTTGAATTAATTTTACAAATATACAATACATACTTACATTTACAGGTCCAACACCCCGACCATCAACAACACAACAGCCAGCTACTACAGCAGCAGCATTAGGCAAGTTCTAGTTATACTACCTCGGGCATATTTTCATTCGAAAAGAAATAGCGTAAAGTTATACAGTCTAGACATACTTCAAACTCTAATGTCAAATTTTAAGGTAATTAATAGGCGCTAAATATTATGCATACCAAAGATCTAAATTACCCAGATTGGAAACCTGTACCAAATCTCACGATATCTCGTGGCAGGTCTTCTGAAAATAAAACAGTCGACCCCGAAGAGCCAGACCTAGTCTCATTTTCATTAAATTAATGTACATTTCGAGTTTATCAGAAAATACCTGATTTTCATCATTCAAATCCTAATTTTCTGCAACTAATAAGAGGTAGACAAAAATGAGTTACTTCATGTAGTAGAAGAAACTTAGCTCTTCAACATGATGCATTGTCCATTAAAATTGGATGACTGAAAAAAGTTGTATGCAAAAGAACTAACTTTGCTGTCTGTTATTTTGCGTTTTCTCTAAATTTTCAGTGGAATGTCCAATCCGTGTAATTTTATGTCTTTGTGCATGCATACAATTGCACAATACTCAACTTGCAAAAAAATGTCAGTGGAGCATTTGACGTGTTGTGTTTTTATAATGCATGAAGTTGTTAAGCCATTTACAGGCAATTCCATGTTGCATAAGTGTTGGTATGCCTCTTGTCAATATTGTGGTAATGGACGGACTTTAAGGTAGGGTAATTGAACTGACCAAGGCAAACTCAAGTAGGAATATGCTAAGGGATTCGAACCTGCAGTAGCCAATACATTGCATTTAAATGACAATTCGATCGTTCGTACGTAGCGTGTCGGTGTACAATGGAATACATGTTTAATTATAACCCATCTGACTCTTAATAATCGTAATTCAGATGTCACATTTGTGTTAAAACCAATGGTCTTTTGGTACAGAAACACTGTACAAACGATACACAAGTCATTTTTAATGGGTCACCAATAATTGTTTGTGTATATTTGAATGATTTATTTCTTAATTCAGATTCTACAACAAATGCAAACTCGGGAAGTGGTGATTAATCTAATTTCAATGTAGTAATTATAATTAAAATATACTGAATATGTGTCTAGTTTTATTTTCGCTTTATAATGCAACCATTGTTAAGCTCTGTGTCACAGGTAGTAATTAACATACACCGAATGTGTGTCTTGTTCTATTTTCGCTTTGTTATTCTACCATGATTGTACAGTTCTGTATCAAAAGTCGCATGCATTTAGCAGCTTCTGGTATTGTAATATTATTGTACTGTATACTAGTACTGTATTGTGAAGACAGTATTTTTGTGGTTGTACTAAACAACCATCTGTTTTAGCAGCATTGTTTGATGTGTTCATTGATTGGCCATTTATGACAGGTTTGTTTACTTTATTTTCACCTTTATACATGTATTGAATGAAAGATAACCATATACTGAAAGACTTCAGAAAGACACCGTTGAAATGCTGAAGTACGGGTTATAATATTCCCCAAACAGGGCGATGTTCGTACTACTTACTATTACTATTTGAAGTAATAAGAAATGCGTCTGTTGTGTATTTCAGTACAAATATAATTATAAAATATAACAGCATTGTGAAAAAATAAAATCTTTTAATTACAAACAATTTTCATAAATTAAGAACAATAGAAAAACAATTGTAGCATAATATAATATTTATATAAACAATCATACATGAATCACGATGAAAGTAAACTATGAAAAAAAAACGATTGAATGTTTTCATAATCGGGGAGTATCACGAAGACGCTCGAGATGTTATACAAACACAATCTGAAAACCGATATTGCACGATTTGCTTGCGGAAAGTGATATATTCAAATCAAGAACCTTGAATTATATTCTTGCATAAAGATAAGGAGCAGGTCAAATTAACAAAGCTATAGAATATGAAAATAATGTTATAGATATATTAGATTCCGTATCTGTTCATTTCGTTAAAACACATTCGATATACATGTACATTATATACATACAACAAATTATAAAAAATCTCTTTACCATTAAACATTGAAGTATAAGAGACTTTGGCACTTCGAAAGTTTTCACACAAGATCTGCTTCAAAAGGCGAGAGCACTAATATGATTTGACTGGTGTAATTTTAGTTATGAATGTCATTACTTTAGTCTATGCAATCGACGACCTCCTAAACCACAATAATTAATACTCCTCTTTTCCACTGAACCTTGAAGTATAAGATAATTTGTCACTATGAAAGTCGTCACTGCATCAAAGGGTCAGAACACTTATATAGTATGACAGGTGAAAAGTTATGAATGCAATCAAGTTAGTCCCTTCAATGGACGATCTCCTTAAACCTTACAACCTTACAATTGTAATGTTAAACAAGACACAATAAAACATAATGTTGATTGCATTTGCTATGTCGTCAAAGAATACAAAGTTTTGATATAAGAGATCTATATACATGTATTTTAGGTAATACTTTCTGTGACTCTGGAGATAATAACAATAGTTTTGTTTTTTGCCAAAAGATTTCTCCAGGCAATTAAAACGTTAAAACGTATATCGTCATTAACATCTATACATCGCTGGCTTATAACGAGAAGGTCGTAAGTATCACTTATAAGACTGGTACATATTTGAAATCTGCACCACCAGGCGCTTCTTGTGAACCTTTTTCATGAAAATCTGAACTTGTCTTGTTGATCAAAACATTACGTTACGACCTCCTCATTCTAAGCATGTGAAACAAAGTGTGCATTACAATGCGATAAGTTCCCAAATCCATATCAGGGATATCCTATTTTGAGCCGCTGTAATATCCTCGTTTAAGTGTATCTTTGAACTTCTGTGATGGTACATCCGTGTAGCTGTAGTTTGCGACCAACTGATCTAATGATGAAAATACATTGCCTTCCGTCAAATAACAGAAACCATTCTGAAAGTAACACAGGGAACCTATGACACATATCACAGCAAAACATTGTTCTTACCCACACTTGACATTACGCCAGTTTTCAATCAATACCTTTTAACCCAATTTCAATGGTTAATTTTATCAAATGGTCAAGTGGATTAACTTGGAACACCTTCGCCAAGCAACCTTCGACAAACAATCAGGTGGAGCGATCTCTGCTCTGGCGTAATGTCAGTTGTACATCGGTATTCAAAGAATATGAACAACAAACAAAGTATTGAGTTAGGAACAAAATAAAATATTACGAACAATTGCCATAATAATGTACCTTATCATGCACAGTACACGATACAATAGAAACGTGTTATATCGATGGCTTAGAATTAGAAGGTCGTAAGTGCCACTTAAGACCTTTTAAGATTCATACATATTTAGAATAAGCATCACAAGGCGCTTTTTATGAGCCCATTTTCATAAAAATCTGAAATTGTCATGTTGACCAAAATGAAGTTTTAAAAACGTGTTTTCCCATAGGTAAAGAGTAAATTACAGACAGTTTTCTCTTGTTTTCTCAATATATCGATTTGGTAGTTACAACCTTCTGGTTCTAAGCCATCGATAAATTGCCAGAGGAACACGGGCTTGATACTGCACTTCATAAATACCTAGGCAACATAAACATAAATATATAACATGTATACGTTTGTATAGATTTAAAACAAAATAAAAATCAACCTTTTCGTGGATCCGAAACACGATTGGTCCATTATTGGTTCTAACAACTAGCTCCTGAAAATAAAATATAAGTTGCACCAGTGTAAATAAATCACCCCAATATTCACTTTATACATTGGTATACATGTCGTATTATGAATGTGTAATGGAAACACCAACTATCATAAAAGAGTGCACACATTGTTAGCTAGACGATGCTACTGTGAAGCTGACTTATTTAGTAACCTTCATACCCGGATGAGGCCAAAGCTCACTGCAAAAAGATGATATCCGGAACGCTGCGCAAGGTGGTTTTTCCCTTAATTTACATGTAGGTACAAACATATCTGGCCTAGTTAGATAAGTTTTGTATTCATATGCAAACACAACTGACACCAGCTCTATTGTCCAGATCTGAATATTCAAGTGAAACAAGGATTATTACGGTGAAACTATGTTTGTAGACTGGAATAGGTCTGACAGAGACCAGCAGGCGTTTTCGTGAAGATACAGTGGTATGATGAAAGGAATTCAAATGGTCTTAGATTTATAAACATACAATTCTAATCAATCTATAAACATACGTGTTTTGTTTCTTTGCCAGGGCGTACGAGGAATGTTCCGACTGGTGTTGACATCAAACTGTATAAAATGGTTTAGTAAGACAATAAGATAAATATAAATTAGTTAAAGAGGCTATAACTTTTATCGTTTAAATCGATTCAGGAATATTATACATTAAATGATCATCATTATTGCTTAAACTCCTCAAATCTTCAACAAAAACCTTCCACCAATTACCGAAAAAATATGAAAATATATTTCCGTAACGAGCCAAAATAGTCACGAGTTGTTTCCCGTTGACTGCATAATAAAAAATCGCTGGTAGCGATAAATTATTATTGTTGATTTGATTATATTTTTGACATTATTTTGACATATTTTCGCACACTTTGTTCTGACAAATTATAATAATTGATATTGCTTTGTACATTTAGCTCATTTAATATGATACTAGAGAAAAATATGCTAGTTATAGGGAAGCCTCTTTAACATAACGATGATATGATATGACTTTTCCATTTAATTTTGTAGTGTAAGTGTAAGAATTTAGTGTATGAATTTACATTTTATTTCATGAACACAACATTTGACCAAATTTCAAATTATTATATTGCTATTAAGTTTCTTATATCAGCTAATACGAGGGACGTTTCAAACGTTCCAGGAAAAGTGCTCTATAACGTCTATCATTTGTTAAAATGACTTCAAACTTTGCATTTATATGGAACAATTCATGATACATATTGTACCATGAATCGGACACATGACGTTGTGTCGTACAAAATGGCACTGCTGCCATAATAACGTCAGTAAAAAACTTGAAATTGAGGTTACTCACTTCTTTGCATGTATTGTAGACGAACACAAGTAATCGTCTCTATCAAACACCTGTAAAACGTTAATAGAGAATAACAACTCCTAAATACCATCCATCTAAGAAACCATCTTCATACTTCGAATTGCGATATATCTTAACTACATTGTATCTTGATTTTCTCAGACATCAAGCGTTTCTGTATGACTTTTTGTTTGTAGATTATCATATTAATTTGCAAGTTAAAGTGTGTGAACTTACATATTTATTATGTATTATGTCATAGCATATTAGGTTAAGATGCCAGTCAAAAAGCGTCTTTTCAACTGTATTTGAATATAGCATGTCTGGTCAAATTGCATGTCATCAAATATCAAACGTTATTCGTTTTGGTAATAGCCCGTCTGATTGAATTGACAACTGTTAATTATCCATAGATGTGTATATAGTTCTAAGTTCTAACATATTGATTAATAATGCATATTTTTACTTTATACCAATGATCAACACACATGTATGCGATTTGAGGGGTTTCTTACATTTAATTAAAGTTATATCCTTACCTTGCCAAAGTTGGTATTTTCGTAAATTGGAGACTCTTCACTACTGTCTGAATTTGTGGACGTCGCGAAGGTGTCTAGTGTAAGCGTTTGAAAGCGATGTGTGTTCTCAGATCTTTCGTCATGTTGCTGCATCACTGTTTTCCTTTCTGTAGACGGAGAACACCCACCAACCATCAAGTGACCAGAATCAGGTTGAACAGAGGCTGGTTGTGTATGTGATAATTGTGTGTTCTTCTCAGAAAGGTCCGGGTCTATGCCAGTAAAGAAAAATGTTATATTTAATATTATTATACACAAGTATCAAACATACGAATATGGTCGTGTTCAATGGAGTTGTAGGAATATTAAAGCATTGGTAAAAAAACAATTTTCCTGACAAATGTATGAAAATTAGAACCTTTAAAAATTACACAACATCATATTCAATCTGTACAAGAAGTCCATTTTTCTGTTTCACTTTAATCAACTCTTATTTACATTTTCTTTCTGATAGAATATGTATACATTCTTTGTATAACGCTGGTTTTTTAATAAAACGTCGGCCTCCCTGTAAATTAAACTCTGAGGAAGCAAAGAACAGGGCAATTAATAAGGGAATATATTGTAAATATAACAAAGTCCCCATACCTGAATTACTTCGTTTTATAGGTTTCTGTGCAACATTAGATTTAGTTTTTGGTCTTGAAGTTCCATATTTTGATACAGACGGGATGTTTTTACTACAATGTAAAAGTGTTAACATTAATGGGTTAAAAGGATTAAAAGAGAATCAGAAAGCTGATTTTGAGATTATACAATTACTAAATTAAACATGACATATATTGTGTTTGCTACAGAACAGCGTCGACTCTAAGGAAGTTATAATGCTATAACTCATAACATCGAATTTTTATTGATCAATTTATTATTGCAGTAGTACAATTATGATACGCATTGTGTCGGACTACCTAACTCCGTGTAGCGGATACTTGACCATGCATGCTTCACTTGTCCCTGTGATCTCTAAATATATTATTTTTAAACGACTCATCTCAGGTTGTGGAGCTGGGTCATGTGACCTGCTAATAGTCACGTGCTATATTAAATTAGAAGGAATTCAAGTGCTAACACTTCAAGAAATATCCGTTGTGGTGAGTTTTATTAATGTCCCCATTTTATATAAGCTGGTGATTAATTGTCACTAAAGCATACTGAAGTTCTACGTTTAAAATAAATTATATTATAAACGATATGTTAATAAATAAATATTATAACCATTTTACAAAGTAATATAAACATAAATTATGCTTACTGTTTGATATGCTCGCTAGAAGGAGGCAATGTATTTACCTGTAAAAAACAAAACAAACATAATCAAATTACATGCTCTTTTGGTATTCGTTTATAAAAATCATGATAATAATAATAACGACTGTATTCATAGAGGACAACATATTCGATTCTAGACCAATTTTCAATATGGTTCAAATCTCGATGTAAACAAACAACCACATATAACGATTTCGACTCTTTATACGCATAATTACCACTCAATAAACTATTCATTTAAAAGAAGCGCCTTGTGAAGCAGATTTTAAATATGTATGAGTCTTATAAGGTCGTAAGAGGTAGTTACGACCTTCTAATTCTAAGCCATGGATATAATGAATTCGACTGTCTATACGCATAATTACCACTCAATAAACTATTCATTTAAAAAACATAGACCACAAGTAAAAGTCTTAGTGGCGAAGTTTTGAAATTAACTAATAACAACTGAAAATTTTACCCAACAGCTTCCATAAACACGCTCTGAACCCCACAGTCAGTTAACGTGCATTTGGATTACATCATAGGAAGATCGTATTGAAGTAAGTATCGCATATATACTTACATGATGAAGTAAACGGTAGAAATTTTAAGTACTAAATTGGAAGATAAGGCATTTTTGTTTACTTACACCCAAATTAGAGTAAAGAGCAAAATCATCTCCTGTGTTTTCGTAAATGTTCTGTGAATTGTCACCATATGGATTATCAGGCTCCATGGTGGTCTCGGGTACCGACAATTTTAGATCTTCCATGTATTGTGTGTCTTCATTTGTCACCCCTTTCCGCTGTATGTTTGGTGTTTTCACCCTAGTATCGGTTGGTGAATGAATTCCAACATTGACGAACCCAGAATCCGGTTGCTCTGAGACCGGTTGTAAAGATGTTGGTTTAATTGTTCCTTGTGGTATTCCTGTAGTATATATAATCAAATTTCTTTAAACGTACTTATAAACTTCACGCATGTATAGGAACACGTCCTAAATGTTTCTACCAAGTGTGACAGTGTCTCATGTCAAAGAATAACAAAATTATTGGACATGCAATAATAAATGTTTCTTCATGACTTGGTATGGTCTTAAACAGTGTGTAAGTTCAGTTCTTTCTTTCCAGTCCGATTTTGATTATCTTTTAACAAACACCCAATAGGAGGATAAAAAGAAATATATTGATACGCGTATATACGGTATATGGAAAATGTAAACAGAATATTATATGGTTAATTATGGTTAGTTAAGCCTTTATTTGTATTCTCTTGTTGTGATTTAAAACACACTTACTAGAATAAGCATTCGCAACAGCCTGTGTTTCTGTAGTATTCTTATTGTCTGAAAAATTCAAAGTTTGTATAAATATATATAATCCCAGGCAGGGAAAGCAATACATTACAGAGACAGCAAGTATAAAATACAACTCTAAACATTAATAATCAAAGTACTGAAAGTACTGACAGGCTGGCGAACTGCTAAGGAACAATAGCTTTTCAAGTAATATAACATCAAGTGGTTTTCTAAGTCGAAATAGAGGTAAGTGCTTGACTTAACAAAAAAAAAATATATATATATATATATAAAAAATTTGGAGCGGCGGTGATTCGATCGCTGGACCTTAGCATCAGAAATTTACTAAGCGAGTTGCTCAACCACTCGACCACGATCTCGTTGATGGATGTTGACCTAAATAATTTACCATAATAAAATCATTGTTGCGCGCTATATCGCGTTAGTATATAACGCGTAGTAATAATTATCAACGCATTTAAACACCTATTCTTTTAATTTCATACAATTTCCTTCCATTTCAAGAAGAAACTAATATATTACAATTTAACAGAATAAACGAAACAAGGAAAGTTGAATGTTCTTATCTTGCAAAACTGACTAACAAGGAGGAACTATTTGCATCGAGTGTATAGATTCTGTGCTGTCAGTTTTGGGAGTAAATTCATCTTAGTGGATTTCATTTTATAGGATTGTAATAGTCTGGCGCGAAATCGCCAGCCTAAAAATGGAATGTTTACATCAGACCCATAAAGGCCTTTAGTCTTACATATCTTATGCAATTATGCTTCTATTTGTTAATGGTGAGTACAATATTATTTCTACACATTAATTCAGTATTTGTTTTTTAAATATTACCAGAGTACAGTCCAGTTAAGATAAAAATACAGTGACGCAGTGGAACAATCCACTAGTGCGGTGTAAAAACAAGTATAATAATAAAGGATTGTTCCAACAGTTCAATAGCAAACAAAACTCTACCTTTTTAAGTTTTGGTTATATTATTTTGGTTACACATAAACGAAGGCGTCACTGCCAAGATAGCCTAACTGGACTATATCTGTGCATTTTCTCAAAAACATTTACCCGAGAACAGAACAGAATAGTTTACCTAATTGTGTCTGTTTGTCACTAACACCATGTGCAGCTACATCAGAGTCGTCAATTACGTTGTAATTGTTCTCCTGGTCACTTCTTAAGGAACCGTTTGAATAATTGGACATAGAACCACCGCTAGCGTAGGCACTGTCACTGAAATATGTAACATATTATGTATGATTACGGCCTTATGCCCACCCATAGGTGACGAGGACTAAGTAAGTAAGTAAGTAAGTAAGTAAGTACGACTACGGGAACTGTCCGTCTCTTTCTGTCGGTATGCCTATTCGTCAACTTTAACTCGTTAACTCCCTCTATAGAGTAGTAGGGCACTAACCAAAGCCACACAGCTACGACGGCAGCCACACACGCAAGAGAAGCCATCCACATCCCCAAAAATGGATGCTTCAAGCGAGCCTTTCATGCTCACTCCTTAATGAATGACACACAGCGGACTTTGAATTTTGTGCATAATTAGCCATAAAGAAGATGATATTGAACACCTCAAAGTGTCGTACACATAATAATATCAAACAATCAATGAAATATAGTTACAATAAACGAAATAGAAGTACAGAATCCATATATCGCTGGCTTAGAATGAGAAAGTCGTAAGTGGCACTTACGACCTTAAATGACTAATGCATATTTGAAATCTACATCATAAGACAGTTATTATGAACCGATTTTGAAGAAAATCGGAACTTGTCATGTTGACCAAACTGAAGTCAAAAAAGCTTGTTTTACCATAAGTAAAGAGCGATTGTCAGACAGGTACCTAGCTTTAGAAAAGAAATAACATGTACAGAAGTTCCGAGTTTTATTTTATGGTTTATGGTTGCAAAAGCGAGTATGTATTTTGACTCCAATGTTATGCAGATTTGATTACTATTGTCATCTTTATGAATATAGGCTCCATAGATAAAAGTTAAAAGTACCGAACAGTCATGCTTTCAACATAAGTTTTGTGATAAGACCCAATGTACAATTGTAAGGGTTTGTTAAAGGCAAGGTAATAATGTATTATTCAAAATTGTTAAGATTTTCATTATTATTATTATTATTATTATTATTGTCATCTCTCATCTTTTTTATTGCCATTACTTCACCCTGACTGCATTATGTATACTCATGTGTCGTAATTACGATTTGGGTTAACAAAAGGTATGTTCTGTTCTGTTATGTTAAAGGGTAGGTAATTAATGGTACCCGGACATTGAATACCTTGATCTATAATAGTTAAAAATATCTCATTTATAACTTACGCTGAAAATTTCTTTACATTTGCTATTACGTCATTGATTGACTTGATCCATTTCTGAAAAATAATGACATTTCTCAGGCTTTGTTCGGCAATATGTTTAAACTTTTAATGTTCAATCTCATTTCCGGTATCAGCATTTTATACCGTGATATAAATAATATCACTTTTTGCATGCGATGTTGCAAGAAATATACTATTATAAACCACTAAATTATGTATAAGGACACATAACAATGCAAACACTTGCTTTTAAGTATGCAAAATAAGAAACCTAAGTGGTGGGTATTGTCAAAAGTACAAAAATTATTAGTGAAAACTTAGCTATCATGATTGGTTTAAATTATTATAGAAACAATATCTATGACAATCACAAAACACTGATAGTAAAAGTGAAACGACGTTAGTACGCCCGTAACCATATACATGTAGTAATACCACATGAGGTTTGGCTATTGTGCCAAGACCAAATTTGCTTCACTTCGAAAACAAAAAATAGCCGTAAGTAATTTATTTCTCCACCAATTTTTCTGAATTTTACGCCACTCTAAGGACAAATAAGCTTTCCGAAACATACAGTATTTCTTATTCGAATTATAATGTTATGCACGGACATCTAATGAATGCTAAGTAGGGTGTTACGAGTTATTGCAAATATTTTACATATCATAGAGGTTCAAAGAGAAAACTGGGCTTACATAATTGTGTTGCCTCTTTAAATAAAGTCTTTATTATTATTATTATTATTATTATTACCTGTCTTGTTTTGTCGACATCACAAGCAAATATTAGAGGCTTCTTGTCCAGTTCTTCAAATCTAACCACAAAACAAACGTCCTCGCCATCTACGTCCACAGCCTCCTTACCTTTTGCACTAAATTCATATATATTTAATTAATTATACTGAAACATAATCTAGTGCGCAGTGAAATAAGTACAATATATAATCTTTTATTACCTCCAATTTCTGGAGATATCACTTATATGGATAACATATCAATACGCCATCCTGAAGTGGGGATTTGAAGAACTTGGTCGGGTCTTAGCTGCGTTTCATTCAGCCACTTGGGATCATTATATAATAAACCGGTTTTATTATTCCTTTTGATATTGGGTTATTCTTCATTTAAGCGACGGGGACTCGGGCTTTTAATAATGTCCTTGGGTTGTGTGTGGGCATTGCTTCGTGTAGTAGTGTTGTAACTGATTCATGTGCTCGGCTGGTTAAGTTGAGTGCTACCTTCCCTGCCCAATGTCCTCATATCTTTTTCGGACGTTTGCTTGTGTCTATGTTGTTTTATTGTTTGTTTCCTTTTTGTGCATGCCGTGCTTAACCGTATCTGTTGAGTGTTGCCTTCACCGTCCTAATTTCCATTTCCCTTCGTTATGTGTCCCCATTTATGTACGACAAAGCATTGTAAGTAAAAACTAAACGGTCACAATTACCACTAGGTGTATGTATCATCGCCTATGTAAGCATGTATAAATGTGAAAAGTATGGCATGTCTGGTATTGTGTTTGGGTTGGAATCTGAACGCAACTTATAAAATGTCTGAAAAAGGTATGAGGAAATCATGTAGGGAAGGTAGCACTCCACCTAACCAGCCGAGCATAGAAATCAGAAACACCACAATACAACTTCACTGAGCAATGTCCACACATAAGCCAAAGAAACAATAAAAAATCCAAGTCCCCGATGAAAACATGCAGGATGACCCAATTTCACAAAGAAGTTATAGAATAGCGGTAATTGTATGAGACCGAATGAAACGCAGCCAAGACTCGACCAAGTTCCCCAAGGCCTCGCTGCAGGGCCACACAACCGCACAAATCCATGCCAAAACGGCGACCAAATGAGGCACAACCACCCCGTGACCTAGTTTAAAACACACAGGACAATGACCTAACGTCGTTAATGCAACCTAAAAAGGAACAACTACGACTTGGCCTAGTTTAAAATAATGGGCAAGGTAGGAATGGGCGGGAAATAACAATATATATTTCTAGCAACTATACTGACCAAACGTTTCATTGGAGCTTATGCTCATAATGTACAATACTAGTATGTGATACAGTGGAAGTCAATTTAACCCTGCGTCATCAAGGTAATTTAATCACATGCATACTTCGAACCCCGTACATGTAATGAAATAATCATCAACACTATCTCCCATCAAACCAATTTCAGTTATACATGTACCAAACCGGTTAAGGCGACAATTTGAATGCCCGGTTAAATGAAACTCATAGATCTAGGAAAAGATTAAACGTACCATTCAAAACTTGCAACATGTGAGGTAAATTCTGCGCGTGTAGAATTCTTGTTTTCAAAAACAAACAGACAATTTCTAGCCAGTATAACGTAGCACAATTGCCCTACAATTAACGAAAATAACAAGTTAAGTCATACAGTATACAGTTTTTAATTCATAAGCTATACACAGAACATGCTGCGTGAATAATATCTTCATTTTGGCAACTTAATATGTTTGTATTTTCAACAATTCTGGCACCGATCTCTCGATACATCTCAATCTGAGCGAAATCTCATCGCAAATATTGCAAAATGCAATTTACGAGTTATTTTTATTTCTTATTTACAGTAAATTTTTAATGAGTTAAAACTTTAGATTTATCTCAAATTAGGACTCCAATTTGGGCGAAATCTCAATTTGAGATGGGATTTCTATTTGAGATGATTTGGGAGACTGGGGTCTGACAGACCGTAACACAAAGGCGGTGATCTTCAAATGTGCTCCATTGTTGCAAATAAACTTCACATGTCGACTTAGAAGCTCATTCATTTGATGTTATTTGCATGCACCACTACGGGTAGAATGTAATCCGCTTAGACAGTATCAGTCGATTCAAATGATATAGCGTGACCAGATTTAGTAGGCACTCCGGACATATTCCGTGCATATTTCGGACAAAGTCGGTGCAAAAATAAACAAATATTTCCGATAAGTACCGACTACGCTTACGGAAAATAATACACGCTTCCGAAGTTTAATGAGTGCCTACTAAATCTGGTCAAGCTATACATAATACTACGTTCCAGATATTATGTAAATACATATGATCTGGACCTTTGACCACGTACTAGTATAAATTTATTTGACAGATCCAAATTTTGATGCATACATCGATGTACATATATTTTGGTGGAAAAAGCACGTATTATAACATTTTGCGTTTATTGTTTAATTTTTTCTTTATCCAATCTTGTGTATACCTGTAAAATAAATATATGTTGTCTATATGTAGCTTAGTTAAGGTTGTTTATGCTTATAGCTTACACGACGCAATATATATTTCAGGCTTGACAGATCCCATTGACTGAAACGGCTCTAGGGAAACAATAGCTAGTATACCCTTGGCTGGTATTCACAAAGCCGCATATTAAGGATAAACTTAGATATTTTGATTTAAGTTAAAATATTTAGTTGCAAGTTTTTTTTCCAAGAAACTAAGAATCTTTATGATTATCGTAGCTCTTTATATAACGCTTGGAAACTATGTAAAATATTGATAATCTTGATTTTCCTGTGTAGCTTGTGTAGCTATTACATTTAAGGAAAGTTCAAGATTTTCAGGAAAATTAAAAATTTTCACTTAAGATTATTTGTGAATACCACCCTGATCCACATTCACCACATAATCGTGATTCACTTACATTTTTTACCACCAAATCGTTTTCGGGTTTGCCGCCGTAAGTCTCCACTTCTGGTTGGGTTTCCCAAGTCTAATAGTGCAGGGGCACCTTTATATGTGTATAAAAGTATGATTGTAAAGATTACATAGTTTTTATTCGTCTTCATTGTTAGATATACGTACATAAACTTATACATTGTTTACATGTATGTTGGCAATTCTGTTAGCAAATTAAGGAAATGTCGATGGTTATAAACAGATATAACTTGATCGTCTATAGGTTAGCTTTACCTGCATGTACATAGAGGTAACGAATGCGTGTCTAAACAAAGTTAAAGCGCATACAATACTTGGGAGCCGAGCATAGCCTTTATTTGCTTTATTTCTACTGAAACATGGCAGGCATATATATGTACCTCAACCCGGATTTAAACCCGAGTTGCCAGATAAGACGGCAAGCGCACTAACCACAGAGCAAACGGAGACCACATTAACCAGATAACCGATATACGTGTCATGTAGTAGTAAACCATTATTATATATATCGCTGACTTAGAATGAGAAGGTTGTAACTTCTGTACTTACGACCTAATATAAGACTTTGGATAATTGAAATCTGCATCATAACACGTTGCTTATATGAGCATATTTTCATGAAAATCAGAACTTGTCATATTGACCAAACTGATGTTTAAACATTTTGTTTTACCATAGGTAAAGAGTAATTTTTAGTTTTTCCTTGTTTTCTAAAATATCGATATTACACTAAGGACCTTCTCATTCAAAGCATCGATACTGCCATATAAATCAGCTATTGCTAAACAAGGCAAACTATCATTGCCATGCAATGTACGTACCTTTATGCATATGTAATGGCAAAATTAAATCGTTTGTCTTAAGAAAATTACCCATGCGGTCAAAAGGATAGTTTACTTAATCAGCAATCTTACCATATTTCAATAATTTCTTGATGTCCGATTTCGAAGACATACCGACTGGTTGGTCTGGTCACGGCTCGTGAAGTAACAAACCGTTACGTCACACTGTAAATATATACATATCATGTCAACATGGTCTCAACACATGTTATATAAAACTTTACTTTGCATTGTCACTGATATACATGCAACAACATCCAGCTTGGTATCCATAACCTCAATTGTTCCTGTTGTTAGACATGTGATATTCTCTCGTAATAATAAGCCCCGTATGTTCTAAATTGTAGCGAAATTGTCACAGGTGTGCGAAATGCAAGTTAGTAGGCTTGTTGTGTATATGTATCTTTTTTATAGTGTTCATGATTGTGAATCTCGTTCTCTGCCTTTCCTGTCCGATGGTTATTAACACATTAAAACAACAGCAGGCGAAACAATTGTTTTTATTTGAGCGTGGTTATCATCATTTTCAATTATCTCCATTTATGGTAATATGCTTATTTAAGAATCCATGCTGTGTGCCATTTCGATGGCTTAGAATTAGAAGGTTGTAACTACCAAATCGATATTTTGAGAAAACACGGAAAAACTGTCTTGACATTTACTCTGTACTTATGGTAAAACAAACTTTTACAACTTCATTTTGGTCAACATGACAAGTTCAGATTTTTATGAAAATGGGCTCATAAGAAGCGCCTTGTGATGCTTGTTTTAAATATGTATGAATCTTAAAAGGTCGTAAGTGGCACTTACGACCTTTTAATTCTAAGCCATCGATTTATTGTAAGAGGCGGTATATGATAACTTGAATGTGATTTTTTGGGGATACAGGAGGAACGTTATGTATCTTTCGCAAGGGGGCAAGGCTCTGTCGCCTTTCCACTTCTCGCCATTCTTGTTTGACTTCGATTTGCCAGTAGATGTGTAGTATGGTATTAAATATATTTATATAACTGTTGGATAAATAGCCTAAAGATGAATACGTCACGGGTGAATAGTTAAAGAATAATACCCAGACAAACTGTCGTGGCATTGGTAAACTGTGCTGAGCGCGAAGTCGGGAGGTTTGCCAGTACCACGTGTAGCGTATCGATTTGATATATCACTGGTTCTCTTAATTTTATAATTAGTTATGTCCAAACATAAGATGCAATTCAGATACTTCCGTTTAACTTCGATTATCTAACAGCTTTAAGTGTCACCGCTTTTCCGGATAAGTAGGCGTTCATTGTATGAGTTTTAGTACAACTTTCACTTATCACAAAGTCACTTAATGACCTATCGACAACCTCTTCAGTTCAATTGTTATTTTACTCGAAACACGGTTACACGAAGTACTACGTGTACGAAATCGCTTGAAATGATATTTTACTAGATATACGTCCAATGCTTATTATAGTATTTTTGTAATGTTAATGCGAATGTACTAGCATATAATTTGCAAGATACGTTTACTACGCACACAGTCCATGAATACTCTTATTTAAAGCATATTTTATACGCATCTTATACAATGTCCATTGTTTAATTTACTAAACATATAATGCAAAACTGTTTTATTTACTTGACATTCTTTTTTATATAATATCATATACATATAGATCTAGTAGGATATTATGTTTTTGCAACAAATCGTTGTTTTTTTGTAATCCATACATGATATGACATAATTATCATACATTTGATATTATACTGTAAAGTTTATTTGGTAGCGGTACGTATTTCATTTCAATTGACATCGATCCTCTTTTTATGTTACTCCTTCTACATGTATACCACTTTCAGTAAGGAAGTTTTATGTATAATAATGGTTGTCCAAATATGCATGTACTCGAACGGTATATAAATTTGTAATTGACAAACATCAAAAACTTCCTGTTTCGGTATAGTACACATTTATTTTAGGGGAAATACCACGGTCCTATATTTAGACATTGGGAATCCAAACACGGTCATTTTGCAATAATTTTGCTTTAAATAATCTTGATCAGCTGACTGAGGTTAATCTGAGTTTAAGGCATAGATCAGTTAGTGCCTTAAGATAACTGAACCGCGATATTCATGTTGAATGTATTTCTTCCCCAAACCAACTGATTATCTTATAACATTTGTCGATAATGCATAATGTGCTTGATGTGCTGGGTATACATTATCAAACTTAAACTTCTTTATAATGTACATTGACAATCAATTATCTTATACACACATATTGACAACCAATTATTATATAATTAGACACTCATTGACAACCAATTAGTGTATAGTTATACACTCATTGACAACCAATTAGTATATAGTAAGACACTCATTGACAATCAATTAGTATATAGTTAGACACTCATTGACAATCAATAAGTATATAATTAGACACTCATTGACAACCAATTAGTATATAGTTAGACACTCATTGACAACCAATTAGTATATAGTTAGGCACTCATTGACAACCAATTAGTATATAGTTAGACACTCATTGACAACCAATTAGTATATAGTTAGGCACTCATTGACAACCAATTAGTATATAGTTAGACACTCATTGACAACCAATTATTATATACTTAGGAACTCATTGACAACCAATTATTATATAGACACTCATTGACAACCAATTATTATATACTTAGGCACTCATTGACAACCAATTATTATATACTAAGACACACATTGACAACCAATTATTATATACTAAGACACACATTGACAACCAATTATTATATACTAAGACACACAATGACAACCAATTATTATATACTCAGACACTCATTGACAACCAATTATTATATAGACACTCATTGACAACCATTATCATATACTTAGACACTCATTGACAACCAATTATTATATACTTAGACACTCATTGACAACCGACCATTTTATAGACAAACATTGAAACCAATTATCTTCTAAATTTTGAACATGATATTAAACAGGCAGATACTACTAAATCAGACATGAAAGAAATGGAACACCGTCATTATGCAAAACATGAAACATAAAGTATGATACTATCCGAGTGTTTCAAACATAAAATGGTGAATAAATGGCAACATTCCAACACAATGGTTTAAACATAAGTACTTATATATTTTGATGGGTTTCAGCGACATATCTACACTTTTGCGTTTTAAATTACAAATTGCTTCTTCGTGTATTTCGGACAGCATGAAATCGTATATATCGCTGACTTAGAATGAGAATTTTGTAACTACAAAATCAATATTTTGAGAAAACAAGAACAACTGTCTTACAATCACTCTTTACTTATGGACAAAAGAGCTTTTTCAACTTCAGTTTGGTCAACATGAAACGATCCGATTTTCATGTAAACAGGCTCATAAGAAGCGCTTTATGGTGCAGATTGCAAATGTACATAAGTCTTATAAGGTCATAAGTGGCACTTACAACCTTCTCATCCTAAGCTAGCGGTATGTTTTTTTTATATAATAAAGTGATGTATAGTATCTTTTAAAACACATGCGCTGTGATGTTGTAATAATTAAATTCTATAAATGTTATGTATCTGTGATATGAAGTACTTTATGTTGATATACACACAGGTAACAATATCGTTACAAACGAAAAGAAAAGAAAACATTATTTTTTGAAAATCTGTATTTTTCTGATACAAAATTACAAAAAAATATTTTTCGTTTTAGTCTTCATTGTTGATACAGTTACCTGTGGACATACACTTGCAAATATTAACCACATACACGTATAAGTTAAAAAAAGTTAAGTTACCAATTTTCTAGGGCTCTTTTCAGCTGTTAGGCCGCTCAAACACCCTTTGACATTTTAACTCCCCTGGTCATTGGGCTACATATGGAAACCTATACTCGTGTCTCCCTGGGGAGACTATTTCTCTCCTGTGGTGTGGCAACCAACATCGATCTGCGGCGCCCAGGAATAGACACTGCCCTCACAGGTACCATTTTACACCATGGTGGAGTGGAGCTGTGGGTCTTGCTCAGAGATTTTAACCAGTGGTCCAGAGGGGGATCGAACCCGGGACCTCTCGATCCCGAAACGCGCGCCCTACCTCTAGGCCACCGCTCCCCACTTTGCCACGTATAGTCCAGTTAGGGAAAGCTGACAGTGACGCAGCGGTAGAATCCACTATTACAGTGTAAAACCAAATATAAAGGCTTATACAAACAGGTTTGTGATATTTTAATGCTAAACTAAACTCTACCTGTTCTGGCAATGGTTGTAATCTTTTGGTTACACATAAAATGCTACGACATTGGAAAAATATCCTAACTGGACTGTATGTAGTATCATGTATATGCCTTATTATGTTATGACGTCGCGTCACAAGTTGGAGCTAGTTTGCGTAACGTCAAACGCCGTTATTTTAGCTAAATATGGTCGGCGTTAATTTACCGTATTATTGTCATTATAATTAAATCCCGGACGCACAATTACATCAAGGTTAGCACACTATTTGAGTTCTTATGTGTATTGGGGGCACATCCCAAGAATGGCAGAAATTAACTATGGAAAAATAAATGACAATTTACAACAATGAAGCTATAATTTAGCGACAAAAATGGTTGATTGTAAATAACCACAACGCCTTTGTTGTTGTGCTATACTTTGCATACATGCATGTGTTACGAGTTACGACTGAGGAAAAAATTTATATCATTCTTAAATTAAAAACATACTAAAATGCATTTAACAAAAGTATACGAATAATATATGTACAGTAGATCCTTATTTCAAATTATTTCTAACCTATCTCTATATATACATGTACATATCAAGTAAAAGTTATGGTTGTAAATATAATATTTTCCATTTTAAACTCTCCTTTCTGCATATTCATCAAATGAATGATGTTTTATAAAAGGGTTACGTGTATAACTAATCAATGACATGCAAAAAGAAGTTGTTCTTGAAGAATACACGAAGCGTTTTAAGTAGACATTAACGTCAGCGTCGCCTAAAACGTGCCGTGGGACATTTCTGTGGACATGGATTATTACGTACCATTTTATAATCCTTGGAGTAATTAACATCACATTACGTGTATAGATTCAGAAGAAAAACAATATTCAATTTCTTCAGTCGTTTTCTTGCATCTCACAAAGCGTAAAACATAAAGAAGAAACGAAAATTACGGTATACATAACGAACGTATTTTTGACGCAAGTGGGACATTTCTGTGGACATAGAAAAACAAGGAAAAATCATTGTTTATGTCATTTTATCACTTGAGTTTTCACACATTTTTATCTAGGAAAAAACAATATTTGTGTATTCTAATATTTAAAACGTGCGTTGAAAAGGATAGGCGTAATTCACATTTTAAATTCTTACTTGTAGTCGAAACGCTATTTTTTTCGAAATCTCTACATCAATATTTTTCATCAAACCATGTTTATTTTTCAACTTCCGGTTCCGTTAAGCGAATCTACAGAATTATATCTGAAGCACATGGTTTAAATTCTTGTCACGCAAACTTTTAACGTTTTTTGGCGTAAAAGTATTGACGAAAATTAGGTTTTACTGCAACTGCTCGACAAAATGTGTTACATCTCTACAACGTGTATTTTGTAGCTTTTTAGTATTTCAAACAAACTGACGTCTTAATCATTTATTATTTTTAAAAGAAAACTAAACATTTGTGTAAGACAGTTGTTTCTCTTTAAAATGGTGTATAACATTATATAGTTACGCGACGGGTAAACAACTGAATCACTTAACAAGAAATAAAATCGCCACAAAAGTAAAATAGCTCCAACTTGTGACGCGACGTCTATGCCCTAAACACTAAATAACCACAGTGGAAATAAAGTTATCTAGTTTTGTGGTCATGTGTGTTTTACTTTATAAATTCCATGTTCTTTGTATCTTAGTAGTTCATAATTCATGTTGTTTTAAAAACCAATCCATGCATGTACATTTTATTTTATAATGCTACATAAATACAGTTATCTATGTATTATTATAGTCATAACTATAGGTCAATTATATAAGGTTTATCATTACCAAAGTCATTATCGAAATCATCGCCATTGTTTTAAACAGTAACCTTATATTAACCATTATCATAGATATATTTATATCACACGAATTTCCTTGTATCCGGGTTAGTATAGCGAGTATTGTCGATTCAAAGATGTCTGTCAAAACCGCCATAATGTTCCATTTATTGAATAACTTATTGCAACAAGTATAACAACTACGCTATAGGACCGTAAGCTTTTTAATCATTTAGTGTATTATTGATGGTAGAATTTAATCCTGACACACCTTTAATAATCGACCGGGGTGAATGTTTGTTTACGCGGTTGTGACAGAGATCTTTGAATCAACTATACGTATAATCTTATACATAAAGCATGTGATATAATGTAAACTTAATGGGCGTGGTTTTTCTCCCAATAATTTGATGCGAATTTTGTGGGGTTTTTTTGTCATAATATTATGATATAAAGAATCTATCACTCGTTGTCACTTGATATATTTATATTAAACTAATTCAGGAAATATTATTAAGCTCGCCAGAGGCTCGCTTAATAAAAAATCAAAACTCGTTTAATAAAAATTTATATCAATTAACAATTATATAATTTATATCAGTGTTATATACATTTTCATCATCATCGGGTAAATTGTTAATTCATAAATATATATGTAAAAATACCATGATCACATCATGTAACCACCGTCATCAGTGAAATATTAATACATTGCTTATGTACTGGGTTTTTGGTCCTATCCAGAATATGCTTATTTCGATTATATATGCACATGTCTAATTTCCCAAGACATCGAACCCCATATTATTTTGCGCTTAGGTAGTTTCAAGATGGTGCAGATTAAACATTTTAAAGTATAAAAGCCTACATTCCCTAGTTTATAGTAGAGCATAACAGAATAAACAGTTTATTCAGCTTATACATATACAGCTCATCGCTATGAACAAAATAACATTGACAAATACATGAAATAGTGACAGTGGCAAGAGCTAAAATCCAGCAACATTGCATAGTGAGGGTAAATGATTTACTTAGTAACATTTACCGTAAATTAGCCCGAGTATTTTACAAAATAACACTATGGTTTTTATTACAGTAAAAATAAATAAGGTATTACCTTTTACCCGTTTTAAATGAATATACAGCAAATCCAAACTCACTACATTGTCAAGAAGACCAAAAACATATTACTACTAATGGCAACTGTTCGCCATCTTCAAATCAATTATGAAAATACACATAAACACTACAATAGTGGGTTGATAATACGTTTTTGGTTAGTCACATTTCGTTGATACGACGTATATTTCAACTTACCGGAAGATCTATATATCAAAGTACATTTAAACTTCCTTATTCGCGTACACTGGGGTATTAGATTACTTTTCGAATATTCGACTACCGTTTGATAATAACATCTCCACGTGACTGTCGAGTTTAAACCAACAAAAATAAAATATTGAATTAAATGTTAAAATACTCAAACAAATACTCACCAATCCTCTTCTGAAAGAAGGTCCACTACAGGACCTCTTGATTCAGCTCCAGGTTTACAACTTGTGTGTATTTTGTTGGTGATATGCTGGTATTAATTTTAGTTCTATAGTTATATTTAAAACATCAGCATTAATTGTACAAAATCCTCGTACGTCAGCATTAATTGTACAAAATCCTCGTACGTCAGTTATTTATAGGGTATGTATAAATACTAGTCTTTTCTACTGAAAAAAGCGGAAATGGTGAGTTCATTTGTCATCATTGGTGAATCAGGTACTTGATAAACGCATGACAAACTACTTCTAAACAATACGTACTTAATTTCTCTTTTGATAGTTTTATCTGTATAAATGTGCACACATATTGATAATTTTATTAATGTTCCTTTTTGAACAACTGGCGTAATGTCAATTGTTAGCAACATTAACTATTAGCAACATTAACTATTAAAAGTGTTGTTTGAGTAATAATAATAATAATAATAATAACTTTATTTAACGAAGGTTATACACATTAGGTTAATACATTTCACGTATAACTTTATTTACAACATGATCTTCTAATCAACATATATAAACACAAATCGGTAAAAAATAAATAAATAAAGAATAAAAAACAAACAAATTCAAATCAATAAAAAAATAACATTACATGTACGAGTGTACCCGACAAACACTATGAAAAACATACATATAAATGATAAATATCTCTTTCAATTTGATAGGAACATAGTGACCATTTTAACATCCAAATTTACGATAGTATTTACAATAGTATGGCATAAAAATGTGGCATTTAAATAGCACTTTTCGTTGAATAAGGTTAGGTTTGCATCTGTATATTAGTCCAGTCATTGAAGCTAAAAAATATTGACAACCTCAAACAAATTGCAAAACAGAGTTTCTTTGCATTTTAATTATCTACAGACTATTATCAACTACAGACAAACCGTCAAATATGCGAGTTCAGTGGGGAAAATACAAAAAAATAGACATGTTTAAGGTCACTTTTGGTAGCAATTTAAGCATTTTCCTTATTCCAAACTACATGGGGAATTTTAAATTCTAATAATTCCCGTGTAAGTCGTTCAATGTGTACTAATTGCGCCTTAAAGCTTATATTTTCTGAAAGATACAACCTTCTTCTATCGAATACAAATATTAATTTTATCATCAGACAATTTACTTTTCATATATATGCCAGTCTATGTGTTGGTATACTACCCATTCAAATGTCGACAAAATGACTCAAAATAGCACTTGGAAGGGGAAACAAAAGTTTTATTCATTTCTTTAATATTAATCCAATTTGTTTAAAATTAACACATATCATGCGTTGTATACATGTGTGTCTAATGGAAAAAGGATATTTGTGTTTGGACAGTATACAATAATGACAATATACAAAATGTACACGAATCTATCGATTCGGGAGAAATAGTGATTGTTCTATTTGTCTGTTCGTCCACAATTGCATTTTTATTCACAATTTTGACTTTATGATTATGAAACTTGGTCAGAGTGATCATCTGAACAAAATTTAGGCCAAGGTAGAAAATGGATGATCAAGGATAAAAAACTAGGTCACTAGGTCAAATTGTAGCAAAACCTTGTGTAGTCGCTAGAGGTCATAATGTTGACCTTATATTTATGAAACTTGGTCACAATAATAATATCAACCAAATCTAGGTCAAAGTTATAAATTGGGTCATCCGGGGTCAAAAAGTAGGTCGCTAGTTAAAATCAAAGGAAAACGTTGTGTAGGTACAAAATTCATTATTTTGGTCTAATATTTATGCAACTTGGTCACAATGCTCATCTCAAAACGTCTAAGACTAGTATGTTATTGAATAATTTGGGTCAAAATTAGGTCAATAGGTGAAAATAATTGATGTGACTTTTTGGCGCATGAAGGTTTGTCTATTATTTGACCTAATGACCTAGTTTTAACTCATGATAAGTAAATATTGAATTTGACCTACATTTTGTCTTCATGATCCATGTGACATGGTTTCATAAAGATTAGGTAAAAAGGGCGCCTACTAAAGATTTGTTCTATAATTTGGCCTAGTGACCTAGTTTTTAACTCAGGTTAATCCAATTTCATACATTACCTTGATTTTTATAAGGTGCTCATTGTGACTAAACTTCACAAGTGTAAGGTCCAAATTGCGACCCCTGGTGACCATATCTTGTGTTTTCGCTGTTTTGACTAGGTGACCTAGATTTTGGCTCCGGTTAACTCAAAATTTTATTTTACCTAGATTAGCTTCCGATGATTTATGCTGCCAAGTTTCATAAAAATCAGACCAAAATTGCGACCTCTAAGCACGATGTAAAAATAAGTTACTGGTATAAGTCAAGATTTATTTACATCAAAAGTGACAAATATCGCGAAAACATGTGACAATTCAATATATTTGTAAATATCTCAAAAAGTCCCACGAATATTCAATAAGAACATTTTGTACATTGCTAAGGATAGCTTTACGCACCATATAAACACAAAACTGTTTGTTTTGCAATTAGTTTGAGGTTAAAAGTTAAAATGGCTGGACTATATGGTAGGGAGGAGAGTTTGGTAGAAATGAAGATGAAATATACATGCATAAAGCGTTGATCTCGTATACATCCTACGGTTAGTTCTACGGATATTAGCGAACAATGTTGTTATTCATTTTTTAAAAATGTTAATTTTTCATTTCAGCAGGTCAAACGACCAATTATTTACAAAATGATAGAGACATCACCACATCATACTCGAAGTTTAAATTGTGATTAATGACGAAACGCACAATAAATAACATGATATAAATATGACCGTGTTATACACTCAACCGCTTTAAAAACGCACCACATATGAAATATCGGTTTTAGTGATGAAAACGTCAATTTATGGTTATTTATTTTCGGATTAATAATCATCAGTCTATATTCAACGAGGTGTGTGATTTTCATGACATTATTACGAGTTTGTAAATGAATTATGATATAGTTAACACTGAGACCTATGAAAGTGAAAGTCACAATTTCAAAAGCAAGTATAAGAGCCCGCTACATTGATGCATGGACGTGGTATCTGCTTCTAAAGCATAACATTAATTACGTAATAGGATAGAATTATGTTTCCCACCATTGAAGCAAAGCTTAACTTGAATTATAAATGTTATGTGGCTATGGATGTCTTGCTAATACCATACGACCGAGTGCGGTTCAGATATGCGCATAATGTGAACCTAAGATGGATTCAAGCCTTATTTAAACTTGAAGTCTTGGTTATGAGCATCTGACTGTAAGGATATATCCCGTGGTGCATTTATGGTACCTCAAACCAACACTATGAAGGAGTTTGAAGACAAAAAGTTGGGACTTAAGGCTCTAAACGGGAGAAAACTCATTAAAAAATGTACTAAAACAATTTTCCTTTTTATTGACAATAATGAAAGAAATAATTATGAAAATGCAATAATGTACTTTTGGCTCGTTTATTGACACCCGGAATTATTTTGACACCGTGTGCAGCCATGCGGAACCAATTACAGTGACACAACCTGTGTCATGTTTCCTCCTAGCTCGGGCGCAATACCTTAAGCTGGTTTCATCCAGATCGGTCTTTGACTGTGCCATTAGCTAGGAATCGATATTCTAAGCCCACAAACATTGTATGTTGGCAGCTGAACCGCCATGCTAAGGCACCGAGGCTTTTTTCAGTTGGAATCGAAGGCACAATCATCGAGAACAAATATTCGATATATTCGCAGCATAAAAATACCATTCGCAAATATTGTTTATGTTGTTTTTTCAATGTGTAAACCAACAGCGTACAGTTTAAAGTTAATATTGATCATACAGGTTGACGCGATCGAGCTGCACGCGCAAAACATGCAAAATCGAAAAAGTTCTCTGGGCGGGGTATTCCGAATGAAAAAAAAATCGTTTTCTTTAATTAGGTCAAGCATATGAACTGAACAAACCCTGCAAACTATCAATTTTAGAAAAAAATGTATTTTGACAAAATTTGATTATTTTTAATAGTGGTGCGTTTTTAAAGCGGTTGAGTGTAGTACGATTTCGAGCAAAGAGCCGATAAAGATTGGCGTGGGATTGACTATTCAGATATGTATAACACACATTAGTAAGTAGCATATCTTTAAATCATTACTATTGAAATCAATAAATCACGGGTTACCCGCACAAATAGACTCTTCTAAAATGTCATGGCTCAGGGTTCAAAATTGAACTATATAAAGAAGACAAATGTATAAAATAAATAATTCCGATTATATACACGTGTACAAAACATAGCAGTTGTATGTATACCACCATTCAACATAGAATTATAAAACGGATTACTACTCAGACGAATACTGAAGTAAATAGAACGTAAAATAGACACTAAACAATAATATTCTACTAAAACAATTAAAGGAACACGAATTCGCAGCCTTTGAATGACAAGGTCGAAAGTACTTCTTACGAGCTTATAAGGCTGGTAATATTTATAATCAGCAGCATAGGGCGCTTCCTTTGAGTCATGTTGACAAAACTGAAGTTGAAATAGCTTGTTTGTGCCATAGGTAAATGGTATTTTTAGGCCAGTCCTTTTCTTGTTTTCACAAAATATCGATTTTCACTTACGACCTTTTTATTCTAAGCCAGCGAATTGCTTGAGATATCAATGGCTTAGGATTCATATAGAATTAGAATAAGCATAACAAGGCGCTTCTTATGAGCCCATTTTCATAAAAATCGGAACTTGTCATGTTGACCAAATTGAAGTTGTAAAAGTTTGTTTTACCATAAGTAAAGAGTAAATGTCAGACAGTTTTTCCGTGTTTTCTCAAAATATCGATTTGGTAGTTACGACCTTCTTGTTCTAAGCCATCAATATGTTTGCCAGGATTGACTAAAAACTAAGTAAAAAGTAAATACTGGCACAACAGAAAATAATTATGCGAACGAAATATTATACATGAACAATATAACTACTCCATTCTATAGAGCAACAACCGCTATATAACACCACATTCAAAAGGCGATATTTACAATATATATATAACCTCTGTAGAGCATCACGATCTACTCAATGGCACATATTTATTGGTGCCTTATTCACCAACACTGTAAGACTGAAACTCGGACATAGACATAAAATTGACAACATTTATAACCACTGCCAGTTGTTTGCAATTAGATTTAACTATTTGGAATTTGATCTGGTTACTTTTGTTACCCATTAAACATGTGAATCCATTTATATTAAAATCTATATATTAATAAGAAAATGGGAGCGAATAGAATATTTCACAATATCAAGTTTGAGTTACAATGTTTGTGAATAAAACCCCAGCTCCCATTGATGCTGTAATGTATTTACATACATTGAACAACAATGCTACTACATGTATTTAACATAATACTGGTATTCACATTGATATACGCCAACACCAGCCAATGTTATTAAATTGTGAATCCAGATCTTATTTTGTTTTAATAATACTACAACAAGCGCCTGTCGTTGCCCTGTTCATGGGTAACGATGCTCTTCTATGGTGCTAGCACGGTGCAGATTTAGATCAGGGGCCTTATTTACCAACGTTGTAAGTCAGACTTACAATTAGTCGTTATTTTGCCAAATGTTCTATTCGCTCTCATGTTGATATAAACGTACCGACTTTGATATTAATGGTGATACATATTCAGTGAGCAATAACAAATAATCTGATAAAAATTCACATGGTTGAATAGAATAACAAAGAAATTGATTATAAATGTTGTCATTTTTAAGTTTGAGTTTTTGACTTACAACGTTGGTGAATAAGGTCACAGGTAACTCTAAGCGTTATTACGTGAAAATGGTGTCTTTGTGATAGTGAACCAATCAACAGCAATAATTTGTACTAAGTTAAGTTGGATTATTGACAACATAAAAGTTTCTTCGGCGTGTTTGATAGAAATCCGAAGGAAACCCAAGATGTAAAGGTATAAATATTCATGTCCTTGTAACTGTATATATCCGATCGTTACATTGGAAATCATGCTTTACCATAGAAAAACTCAGACGCATGACGGTAAAACAAAATAAACAAGATATGTTTGTAAAACACGTATCCCCCATGGCAGCCTTATTGACCTTGGCCTTTGATCGTCTGACTTACAAATCACTATGGATCATC
The DNA here is from genome assembly GCA_963678985.1 of Spisula subtruncata. NCBI lineage: Eukaryota > Metazoa > Mollusca > Bivalvia > Venerida > Mactridae > Spisula > Spisula subtruncata. Next base: position 47,442,640 of record OY787666.1, read on the forward strand.
TACTGTTGCTGTTCAACCTCCATGTAAAATTTAGAGATCCTAGGGTATAACGGTCTTGAGTTATTGAACGGAAACCATTTTGGTCTACTGACACACCGACCAACCGACCTACCGACATGTACAAAGTAATATACACCCTCATCAAAGTTGGGGGCATTAATATATACCTTCTTCTTAATGAAGCGATTTGATTTTGGAAACTATATGTCAAAATGTTAATACTCAAAATGTATATTGTTTTGCTGTGGATCCTTAACGCCGTCAGGTATCGTCTTTCAAATGATAACACAATATTATCATGCACTTAACGTTGACACAAGCATATTTTTGCAATATTCAATTTTGTGCCATATTTCTGTAAATACAAGTGCATGAATATTGGAGATATTTTGGTTATGAAATAAATAAATGTTTTAATTTGTGAATGTTTGTAAATGCAAGTAAATATTGCAGATATTTTAATTATTAAAACATGTGTTCAGTGGAAGAATGCCCAATAAAATTTGATGTTCAAAATCATCATTTTTCATCAGACGTGAGAACACTTCCATAGTGCTCGACCAAATAATCTATCGATGAGAATTCCACACCCTCGACCAAATACCATAACCCATTCTGAAATTAACACAATGTGCATCAGGTAAACATGGAATTTAGATCTACGTTTGTTGAATTAAAACATTTCAGATTGAAAGTAAAACAAAAAATGGATAAATAGCTCTAAATATATATATATATATATATATATATATATATATATATATATATATATATATATATACGAGGGGCGTTTCAAAAGTTCCAGGAAAAGTGCTCTATAATGTTTATCGTATGTTCAAATTACTTCAAACTTTGCATTGAAATAGAACAATTCATGATACATATTGTACCATGAACCAAACACATGAGGGTGTGATGTACAAAATGGTACTGTTGCCATAGTAACGTCAGTAATGGCTACCCGGGGCAAATTTGACGTCACGTCGTAGAAATCGTTAAACTTTCCCTACGCATTGCTCCCAACCAAACAGCTACCAATTAACAATGACCTAAAATTACTGTATGGAACATTTGCGAAGGGCAGTATAACATCATAGAAGTCAATTTATGCCATAGTTTAAACAGTCCCACAGTTTTGTTCAGGTTAATTTGTCGCCGTATTAGAATCATCTGTCAAATGTCAGTAAATCATTGAAATTTTACCAGTTTCAGTCTTTTGGCAGGAAAATTAAGACTTAAACCAATAGAATTTAAGAACGTTGTTGGTCATTCGGTAGGATGTATGCATAGTATGAACGCTTCCAGACTGCCAGTGGTACTGCTGCAGATGATAATAGGAAGACACTGCCTGTTGTGAATCAGACGCTAGACGTTACGTAGGACGTTTCTGCTTGATTTTGTGACACTTTCGAATGCTTTGCAAACGGACTCTGAAAGTGCATAACTTCAAGCCGGCCATTCTTTTAGAATATAAAGCATTGCTGTTATTGTAGCAGCTGTATTATGTGTGTCTTTTGACTGATTGAGTTAGATTTAGTCAGAACATGTTAATAACGTACGGTCTATAATAACATTGCCCCGGGTAGCCATAACTGACGTTACTATGGCAGCCGTGTCATTTTGTACGGCAAACCCTCATGGGTTCAATTCATAGCACATTATGTATCATGAATTGTTCTATGTAAATGCAAAGTTTGAAGAATATTGACCATAAGGTAAATACTATACAGCACTTTTCCTGGAACGCCCTACGTAGCTCGACACCATTATCCGAGAAATACGCAACAAAAATACCAGTAATATTTAAAACGATAAGACTGTTATACTTGATAAAAAATTACAGTCAAGAAAAGTCGTTTTTAAGCAAGTAAAATGTTTAGAAAATTAACAATTACTATTGTACAGGTGTTTTCCTTAGTGTATACAAGACAATATCATACAAAAATATTGGAAATTTAACGTAAAATTAATTTATGACCAGGGGGGGGGGGGTCAAAAAAGATTTTATTGTTTTGCAACTTAGTTCAATGTGAATAGAACTGTTAATACAATTGTTTGATTCAGTTATAGCTGGTAGAATAATACTTTTCCAAAATTTGAAAACATTGTTTCCAATGATTAGAAATCATTGGTTATTGTGTTTTTCAAAACGATGATGGTCACTTTGAACAGTAATATGACTTTAAAGAGGCATTCCCTATAACTAGCATATTATTCTCTACTAACACATTAAATGAGCTTAATGTACAAAGCACTATCAATTATCATAATTTGTCAGAAGAAAGTGTGCGCAAATGTGTCTCTATAATGTCAAAAATATATTCAAAGCACCAATAATAATTTATCGCTTCCAGCGATTTATTATTATGTGGTCAAAGGGAAACAACTCGTGACAAATTTGGCTCGTTACGAAAATATATTTTCATTTTTTCTCGGAAATTAGTGGGAGCTTTTTGTTGGAATTTATGCAATAATGATTCTCATTCAATGTATAAGATTCCTGAATCGATTTAAACGATCAAATTTATAGGGAACGCCTATTTGAATGACTTATATGCGGTATATGTGGTGACCTCGAAACGAATCATGCATAGCGTTTCCCTACATGGACACTCCAGCAACTGGTCTAGATAATCGAATAGTTTACAGCGCCAGAAACAGTTACGTTCTGATCGAGAATAACGCCTTAATGAGACACTGATCCTATATAGATTCCACAAAAACCTTAGTATGATGCGAACGATGCTATGGAGATGTCTAACTAAAATGGTTCGATGAAATAATTAATTGCCTGCAAAGAAATATTCCGAAACAAAACGAGTTTGCTAAATATTTTATATTGTAAAACTGTAGCCCTTGGACATGGACAACAAGCATACTGTCTTAACAACAAAATATCGCTGGCTTAGAATGAGAAGGCCGTAATACAAAATAAATATTTTGAGAGAACAAGAAATAATAGAAACTGTCCAAAACTACTCTTTACCTATGGTGAAACAAGCCGTTTGAACTTCAGTTTGGTTAACATGACAAGATGTTTTTTTTTTATAATAATAGGCTCGTAAGAAGCGCATTGTGATTCTGATGTTAAATATGTATGAGTCTTATAAGATCGTAAATTGTACGTACAGTCTTCTCATTCTAAGCCAGCGATATGATGAATAAAAAATGATAATCGCTATCACATGTTGATTAAAAATGTACATTTACACAACCATCGATAAAATGTGTTGAACAGCGTACTAATAAAACAAACCTTTTCTTGGGGAAAACATACGCGAGTACCGTTATCTGTTCTAATCAGAAGCTCCTGAAAAATCAATTGAAAGAGGTTCAATTAGTTTAAACATATTTATTTTTCCCAAATATATAACAATATACATACACTTTACAGTATAAAATAACAGAAACATAAGGAAAAAGTGATTAGAATGAAAGACACTTTGTCTTATTTAATTCTTCTCCCTGTGGTGCAATTAGTTTCGTCTTATCAATATTCTACATATATCGCTGGCTTTGAAATGTTTTACTTTGCATTACAAGGCGCTTCTTATGAGCCTATTTCCATGGAAATCGGAACTTATCATGTTGTCCAAAATGTGTCTTTTCCATAAGTGAAGAATAGTTTTCAGACATTGTTCTTGTTTTGTTTTCTTCAAAATATTGATTTTGTACTTACAAGATTCTCATTCTAAGCCAGTGATAAGTACAATGGAGATAATGCATGCATGTGCGATTAATTGCAATACATTACACAAGGCACTAAAACAACTGGTGGCATATATAAGCTATGCTGGCTTAGAATGAGAAGGTCGTAAGTACAAAATCAAAATTTTGAGTAAATAAGAAAAAGCTGTCCGAAATTTACTCTTTATTTATGGAAAAACAAGCTTTTAAAACTTCATTTTGGTCAACATGACAAGTTCCGATTTTATGAAAATAGGTTATAAGAAGCGCCTAGTGATGCAGATTTTAAATATGTCATTCTAAGCCAGCGAAATGTTGACCTAGCATATATAGCATCCAGAAAGATAGGTATAAAAACCAATTGCAATTAGCATAAATCAACAGAAGTACGCGTTAAGAATTTATATAGAATATATAGTGTTCCCAGAAATTATTGAGAATTTTAAGGTGTTTCCAAAATGGTGTAAATATTTTATTTGAAAAACAGACAACTGTTCATTTGTGTAAGTTAGGTATGCAAGTCCTTAGTAATAATTGCCAATGATTTTAGTTCAGACATTGCAATGGTTGTCATGGCAACATAAATTTTAAGCCACAAGTCGTAAAATGTGCATGTTTTGCATACAATGCCTAATTCAGACCCTTTATTTAACTTGAAAGTATTTAGAGATAGTTCATAATTGGCACTGGAAGCAATTTATTGACAAAAAATGCAAAAACAAAGAGAATGTGTATGTTCTAAACTAACAAGAGCTGCAAATTGTACCTGGGGTGCAGCAAATTACAGCCACCCCAATATGGGGGTTGCGTTTGAAAAATCACTAAGGAAAGTTTAAAAATGCATTGTTGGGCACTGTATTGTTGTTGTTTTTATTCTTCATATGTTTATTCATGATAAACAAATGGTTAACTGGTAAGGAACTTCATTGGTTGGCCTTAGTATGGCAACAATAGCGATATGACCTCAAAATAGGTATTATTTTTGGTATATTTTCTCACAAAATATCGTTTTTCGGCAAACAATAAGTTTTTCCCAATCGCTCATGTTTTTAATCAAGTAAAAAGTGTTAAAACCTTATTAATGACATGATTAGATATGTGACAAAGTATTTTGGATTTAGTATCCCTTAATTTTGCGCAAATAATAATGTCTTTTACATCCCTCCGCCTTTTTTCATTTTTAGGCAATTTTTTCGACAACCCGACCGGGGACCTTTATGACCTTTTACTCAATACTATTTCAAACATAACTCACTAATTCTATCTTTTACAAATAGGCTTAGGTTAGATCTATTAAATAATGTACAAATTAAACACATTCTTCCCATTCAAATATGTACATTTGATTCTCAATAATTTCTCGAAACACTGTACTGTTGCATTTAACCAACTGTTTTTCTTCAAATAGCTGAAATCGTAGAAATACCACCAATTAATTTGAACAACAGTATTTTCTTTTGTTAATCGTTGTACTTTATAATCGACGTCTCTTACTTTCGTTTCCATGTTGTACAAATAACAAACCAAATGAGGTACGTATTTATAATCATAAAAATTCTCAAAACAACTACAAGCATTTCGCTGGCTAAGAATGAGACGACTCGTACATATTTGAAGTTTGTTTCCATAAGTAAAGAACAGTTATCCTTGCCCTTGTCCTATGTGCCTCCGACCGGGTGCACTAAGGACTAGGTAGGTAGGTAAAGAGTAGTTTTCATACAGTGTTTGCTAGGTCTTCTTTAAAGATTGATTTTGTACTTACGACCTTCTCATTCTAAGCCAGCGATTTATTCATGCACATGAGTTATTGAAGCAAAGAGAGTAAGTTTACATACGTGATTTGATTCTGCATGATATACGAAGTGTGTCCCCACGGGCTTTGACATCAAACTATAAATGATTTGTAGACAATTAGATAACTAATTATTTTTAGTAAACAGTGATGTGATATTAATTATACGTCCGTTTAATTATACCACCAAATACCTTCTAAGATAAGAATACGGAAAATAGTCTCTTATTAAAACTATAACGTACGCCTGTCGACACAAGATCCGGTGAATATATACATGACGACAACTAGCGATTTATGAAAACCCGCCCAAGTATGGTGTATTGTATCATGAAACAGTAGCAGCCATACAAATGCAAAATAAGAACCAATGTCCTAGTAGTTTTATTTAGAAGTGTACAACTTGCGCATTCAAATACGATTTTCATGTTATACTTTCGGTTGAGGAATGTATCCCTGATTAAAACAATTATTGTTTATACGCATAGCACTTGTATCATATTAAATCTGAAACATAGTATGCATACACGTATTACAGGCCATGTTTTTGAAAAATGTTTTTTGTTGTTTATATTATGTACAAGGGGTATCATACAACTGGTGATCTTTATTATGTTATGATGGGTCGGTGGCCAAATTCAATACAGTAAAGCTACTGTCATTGTCATTGAATCGTTTTTGTTTAACTATCAACATATTGCATGCAAACAGTAAAAAATGCATATCAATTAGAAATTGGGGGTACTCACTTCCTTAAATGTTTCGACGACGTACACAAGGACCCGTCAACCACCTGAAAAGGGGAAATATATTCAGACCACACTGAAATAACGGCAATAGGATGGTGTTTTAATTTTCCAAGACCGATTATTTTGTTCCACACTTAATTTTGAAGAAAAACATTGTCATTCATAATAACTTACTGAAATAACTGAAAACTTGTATGTGAAAACTACTGTTGTTTAGGGGTTAGGGACATGATGTTGTATGAAAGCAATATATTCATGGATTTTAAAGATATAAGAGGTTACATAATTGTTGTTTTTTCTATCCCAAGATGCTCAAACCTATCCGTCTTCGGACGCTAAACGACAAAACGATTTGGTATGGCTTAATATATATAAATATATACTATCTCGACCTTGCCAAAGTTGGTATTTTCGTAAATGGGAAACTCTTCACCGCTGTCGTTATTTGAAGACATCACGGATCCTTCATCGTGTTGTACCCCAGCACGGGGTTCCTGTAGTGTTTGTCTTTGGGTAGAAGAAGACATTCCACCAACCATCAAGTGACCGGAATCATGTTGAGTAGAGGATTGATGTGTGGGGACCGGATATTTGTGTGATGATTGCGTCATTTGAGGTCGGACAGGATCTAGGTAAGTAAAGGAAAATGCTTTATATCAAAATCATAAACGTACATTTGAAAATAATGGTATGTGAGTATTGTTTAAAAAAATAGTTCGTTACACCCAATTTCAGAATACGTACTTTCGGCATCGCGTACTAACGTAGGGTCTGGAAAGACCGTTTTATCCCGTGGGAACTTAAGAGGATACAGCAGTAGGATACTGGGTAATCGAAAATTCGTCTAACGTTCTTAGTAATTTCTATTTACGACCTGTTTTTACTGGGTAAGCTAGTTTGGTAACAAAGTATATGCATGGTTGTTTAGTTTTAGTCGTTCATTCAATGACTCGGTGGTTTGTAATTGCAAATAAAATACAGACCTATCAAATTTATTGTAATGACCGATAGTCGGACCTGACAAACGTGTTACCCAAACCATCGGTCAACGTCAGTAAATTCCACACATCGTTTAATAACAACAAGCAGCAGGGTGGAATTCGCCAAACATCTTAAGGGGGAACTGATATGTTTTAAATCTGAATATAAGTCTACGAGTTAAGTAGGAAAATCAAGATTGACCATTGTATACACAGTTTAGAAGCATTATGTGAATAGCTGTAATAATCACAAAGTGGGTTGTTCTTTGTTTTTTGGGTGGAATACACTAAAACAAATCATACGAGACAATACATTAATGCATAAAAGGAAGAAAGTTGTCTTACGACGCTTTTTCGGTTTTGGTGCCACTTTCGGGGCAATTTTCAGCGTCCCTTCCCGTTTGGAATCTTGTCTTGTATAGTTTTGAAGATTGTTATTACTACAAAAAAATGTCAACATGAAAGTGCATAATGAGTATAAGGGAACACCAAATTTGAGATAATTAAGTATATTGTTTTATGTGCCTTGTGCTCTCTGGTTTTTTTTTGTATTTGATACTTTGTTTTCTCTGCAGCTTCATATATAACATTTCTAATAATATTTATATATTTCAATACAAAAATTCCTTTTTTCAATCTTACTTTTCTAAGCTATAGAAATATGCGACGTTGGAGATAAGGTTTCAAACATATTTTGAAAAAAGTCAATTGTACTAAGGTCTCAGAATATAAATTAGAAATATCAGATCGAGTGCCTTATTGACCAAGGTTCAATGTTCCTAATATATAATAACAGGTTAATAAGAGGTTTTAACGATGTTTGCCATTAATAATCATTGTAAACATAATATTAACGCATGCTTACTGTCTGATATTCACAGTGGAAGGGGTTACCTGCAACAACAAGATAGAAATTATCAAAAACACGAAATAAATGTTTAGTTCTGGTTTGTTATTCTTATTTTACTTCATTCGACTCATACACTATTTGAGGTCAATCAATACCATTTACATCAATATTAACGGTAAATTGTAATCACATGATCTAATCGAACAACTTGAAAACCTTCGCCAAGCAGCCTTCGACAAACAATCAGGAGGCAAGGTACATTTGTATCCCTTCTGGCGTAATGTCAATTGTACGAAGCAAAGTAATAGTAGAAACAGCAATGGTGTTGCCTCCTGTTTTCCTGACGCTGTAGCAGCTATACATATGCAGAATGTGTTCTGTGATGCAGGTTATCCAGCAACTCAATGAAAGCACATTGTTCTGTGCTCCTAAAATCAAGCGAACTTCGAGGAAGTACCAAACATAAGATAAATATTTTGTACTGACGCAAAATTTAGAATTAGAGTTCAGTATGTTGCAATTTCATTGGGGTTCTCATCCAATTATCAAGTGAAATACAAACATAAGAAAGATATCTGACGTTTGGATACTTTCGTCTGCTTACAGAAGACAAGACAGATACATTTGACAACTGTCCAAATGATAGATGATATCATTTTCAAGATTCTAATAAATTATTAACAAATCGGACATGGATGAAAGTACTCATCAGAAATACCAGAGAATTACAGGCACAGAAAAGAATAGAGCACAAGAAAGATCACACAATGATAACCCTCTTTATAGCAAAAAGGTATGAGAAAATCCAACAGGGAAGGTAGCACTCAACCCAACCAGCCGAGCACAGAAATCAGAAACACCACAACACAACTACCCTGAGCAATGCCCACAGAAACCCTTGGCATATAGTTGATGGGTTTTTTTAAATAAAGCGTGCTTCGATAAGAAGTATGTTCAGTTTGTAATACATGTATTTGCATGTATATAAACAGCATAAAACAAGATCATACTATCTAGATTGATGAATTTATAAAATGGAAAATGCATACATGCCAGGCTGTACAAAGGCGATTTCTTTTATAAAATGAAGACATTTTGTGTGCAAAATGTGTGTTTATATGACCCATCCATTTTACACGACTTTCTGCAAAACCTTGTCTCTTGTGACATTCACCTGTTTCCAAATATCTTATATGCAGTGTCCGATAAATCAAGGATAGTAGTATCCCGGGGATTGGCTCTTTATTTTTTTTTTGTATATTCAAAGTAAAAAAACGAAACTACAATGAAACGCATATAAAGTGAAACATCGACCTTAAATATGTGTATTGGTTTGAAGTATGTATAAATCAAAGGAACTAGAAATATGTTTAAATAAAATGTGTAAGAGGTACATGTTTGTGCTTAAATGTATTTACATTTATTAGAGCAGTGTATGAAGCTAGTTATAGACGATATTGAACAAAATTTGCCATATTGAATGCATTTCATTGTCCACTTATGTTTGTTACATAGACTACATGAATACGAAGATACACATTTTAAGTACTTACGTCAGAATGCGTTGCATGTATTTCTTCTTCGTTTTCATAAATGTTCCGTTCATGTACAATTTGTGGTGTAGTCTTAGACACCGGTACTGATGACTTTGGACATTCCATGTGTTGTGTATTATCATTGTACACCAGTTTCCGTTGGGTTTTTGGTGTTGGTGTCTTAACCTTAGTTGTTTGAAGTGAATGAATTCCAACATTAATGAAACCGGATTCATCTTGTTGATCAGATACTGGTTGCACACTTGTTGGTTGTACACTTGTTGGTTGCACACCTGTTGGTTGCACACCTGTTGGTTGTCGGATTATTGTGTCTTGTAGTAAAGATAAAAACAATGTATAATAATTGAATTGTAATAAAACATCATATACTAGTTAAATTGTAGTTGTTTTTCTGAATTTTGGCTACGCCAATGGTGGGAATTGTCATGAGCTTGAAAACATATTAGTATATCTCTTCTAAATACAAAAGGCTTATTATACAAATAGATAGAAATGCTTCAGAGCAGCGGAAGTATGACCTTCTGTGCAGAGGTCGGAGCTTCTAATAATTTCGTGTAAAAGGGCAGATATACACATTGCTTGAGTTACCTACTCCAGTGTAATGGCTGGAAGAGTCATGGAGGTTTACAAGTGTGCAACGTATCAAAGCAATATATTGAAAAACTTTAAAGATATTTAATGGCACCTAAATCTTTAAATGGGTTAGAAGTCGAAAATTTTCCAGGGAGAAGAATTCAATAAGACCAAGTGTCTTTCGTTCTAACCCCATTTTCCTTATGCTTATGTTATTTTGTACTGTAAATTGTATGCATACTGTAATATATTTGGGAAAATAAATGTGTTTAAACTAGTCGAAAATGACAGATGAAAGGAAACATGCACAATATGGAAAATGATGAATAAGAAGACAGGCAAAAACTACATGTTATTGAGTATTCTTACCGGTTTGACGTGGCTTTGTTGGCTTCGGTGCCACCGCCGGCTTTACCTTTTGTCTTACACTATTACAATTCAACACAGGTTGCCTGTTATTACTACAAAATAGAATAACAAAGAGGATCCGAGATATCTTACAAATATGCAACATATACATACTTAACAACCTTCCTAATTATACACACCCTTCTTTTTAATAACGGTATTTATCACATGACTTTCCTTGTATCCAGGTTAGTATAGCCAGTACGTATAAAGTTATACGTACCACGTGTAGTATAAGCTATTGAGTTTTTTCAATAAATGAATGCGTATTTTGCGTTTTTAATGTCATATGATAAAAAGAATCTATCACTCGTTGTCAATTGATATATGTATATTAAACTCGTTCAGGAAATATTATTAAGCACGGCAGAGGCTCGCTTAATAAAATTTCCAAAACTCGTTTAATATAAATTTATATCAATTGACAACTCGTGATAGATCCTCTATATCTCTTTTTGTACAAGATAACAAAAAGGTTGTGTACGTCTATTCTAAGAGATCACACGTATAATGTTCGATTTACAATGTATTATTTAAATCAGTACATGTTGGATAAAGACAGTACTAAATTAAAAGTTCTCAAAGTGCAAAGGTTTTGTTGAATGGCATTCCACCTTTTACATGTGTTGCTTTATTCTTATTAAAGCATAAAAACGGTGATTTTGCTCATACTTAAACGGGGAAAAAAGGTACGTTATTGTAAAGGTTCTCGCGCGCACGCGTTGTTGGTGTTCAGTTTTAAGTATGCTCATTTCAGGACCCAGCCGACGAAAATAAATGATTTACAGCGTTATATGAACTGTAATTCACATTCTAATTGTAACTACTAATCAGTTTTCTATAATAGTAAAATAATAAACGTAAACAAACCCCCAATGTCACTGTTTTCCTGGTATTTGCGGATACCGGAAGTCGACGTTCATAACAAAAACTAGTATGTGACGCAACGTTTGCTTAGCGACGTCGCCCAAAATTTCCCGCCAAAGTGTCATAATTTAAAAAAAAACACTTATAAAGTGTTGTTCTTTATGCTATAATAGTGTTTACGCAAGCTTTTTCGTGCTTTTACATCTGCAGAGTCCCTCGGGAGTGTTGGTGCCCTTGCCCTGACGGGCTTGGGCACCAACCGTCCCTCGGGACTCTGCAGATGTAATAGCACGAAAAAACATGCGTTAACCCTACATTCTCTCGTCAAATAATAACATTTAGCTTTAGGGGCCTCGTTTTATACGGCCATATTATATAATTCGCGAGCTAACAGTAAAACCAGTAATCAGTAAAATTGAAATAGTCCGGCGGCGACAGCATGTGTTAACAAATTATAATGAAAATTAAATGACCTTTTTTTCGGTTAGTTCAAACGCCAAAGTGTGAGCCCAGCTTTAACGAATGGTATCTACAGAACATTATTTGCTTAATATGAGTAAATGTTGTTTTATTTACTTACTTCAACATTATGAGTATCTGAAACATCGTCCGGGATTTCATAAATGCTCTGTGTATTTATATTACAGTTCACTCCGTTGTGGTTGTCTGGCGAACTGTTAGACTCTGGAACTGGCGGCTTGAGACATTCCAAGCGTTGTGTATCATCAATGTACACCGCTTTCCGCTTTGTATTTGGTGTTGTTCTTTCCATTGTTTGAGGTGAATGAATACCAACGTTGACGAATCCGGAATCATATTTATCAGAGACTGGTTGTATAGATGCTAGTTGCCTGGTCGTTGTGCCGTGTGGTAAACCTGATGCATGTATATATTGTTTTAGACAATATTATAGGTACATAATGAATGTACTGTTCTATTAGCATAGGAATAGAGTTATGTACTTTTCGAGTCTACTTTAACGGTTTATTGATATGTTTGGAAATTTAGGACATTAAAGACGACGGTAGCTCCAGACAATTCGATGCATCAAGCATAACCAACAAAATGTTTGGCTCGAACTCGAAAGTAGGGCATTAGACACGCCCCCACCAAAAAAGAAATATTGTCTAATTCGTTGGGTCTGCCCGTCGTTCTATATGAGAAATAATATATTACAGGTGCATTATCGAGGTATAAACATTATCACATAACATGTGTGAATATGTTACCCAAGGAATACACGCATTTCAAAATAAGAACAGTCTACACAGTTCTACGAAGCAAATACCACTATAAAAATAATTGACACAATATTCTAATTTTCAGGCCCATGCCCTTCATCAGGATTTAATTCTATTTTCCTGTATTTAAGTTTTATCATTCATTTTCATCATTAATGATAAAACAAGATGGATACAACTGGAAGCATGAAAATAGAAATATATCATGGTGAAGGGCATGGGCCTGAAAATTAGAATATTGAGTCAACTATTTTTATAAATGATCACCTCTGTCCTATGAGAGACTATTAATATAATATACAAATACCAGTAGTTAACATACCCGCGTAATAATTTATAGTAGTGTTTGTGTTTACACCTCCCGGTGTGTGCCGCCGCCCAACTGCATCTGAAATTTAATGTAAATCATTATTGGGTAACAAGCGATATCGAAGCATTCCCTATCAAGCGTAAAACAGCTAGAAAGTGCAGCGGTCCCTCTATAGCAGAAGCACAAGTCCCAAACAGCTAGTTTGAAGACTGCAATACCTTGTTTCAGCTACATGGAAGCTGATTGACCCAGTTAAAGCAATAACAAACCCAGTATATCCAAATGCAAGTATGTATAATTCCCTTAACGTTCAACTCTTTACATCAATATCCAATGCAATGTGACTTCGGAGTATGGTACTGATTAATGTACTGCATGTGGAGGTAACTACTACGACGGGTTTGCTGTTTTTATTTCAATGACATATCGCTGGCTTAGAATGAGTGTGGTACATTCTTAAGATGAGCATTGCAAGGCACTTCTTACGAGCCTTTTCCCATGAAAATCGGAACTTGTCATGTTAACCAAACTGAAGTTGATATAGCTTTTTTATCATAAGTAAGGAGTAATTTCCTGACAGTTTTTTCTTGTTTTCTCAAGATTTCGATTTTGTACTTGCGACCTTCGCGTTCAAACCTGCGATAATACTGTTGTTCACTTACTAGTATGCATTTGTACCCAGTATTTACCTGGTATTGGCTTTTTGTTGCAAGCATCAACACCTAGTTCAGCCACGTCAATTTCGTCATACTTGACCTCATTTGTATTGGAATCACCTTTTAAGGAGCCATTTGAAGGATATGAACCATCGCTGACGTACGCACTATCACTAAAATGTACACAGAACACATTATTATTTCAAACCACCAGCTAATTTGGGTGTATCAGCATCGCATGCAATCAGTCACGTGTCTTGTTTAGTGTTATAACTAACGGCAAGTAATCTTATTTACAATGGGTCATGATTTGTTTTGAGCATAGATGTTTAAATTATAAATTAAAAATAGAAAAAAAATCAAAACCCGATTAAGATAACTGCAACTGCAACTCAATTGACAACCCGTTGTAGATCCTCTATATATTGTAAATATTTTATTGCTACAGTAGTACAAATATAAATTGTAAGTGTCGGTAGTATACCAGAGAACGGCCAATGGTAATTGGTCAGAGAACTATGCTTAGAATATCATAATATTCGGTTTAAAATATTACATCCTCGCATTACTTACGCTGAAAAGTTCTTAACATTCTTTATCCCTTCGTTTATTGCTTCGATCCAATTCTGTAAAATAAATACAAACATCTTAATTCGTTGAGTTTAAGATTTCTAGTATCAATCTTAGTAGAAAATCGCAACGTAAAGCTGGCTGCGTGTAAGGCAAGTTGTTGATGGAAGGCATCGGACTACGACTTGTAAACGCGGTTTCAGTCGCATACGCAACGTCGTGAATGTTTCGTAGCGTTTGAGGGAGATTTCGTACAAACACTGTTGAAGACATGAATAACTAATTAGGTAGCTTCTAGAGAAGTCTGGTTAAACCCTATCTCTGAGGCGAGCCAGAACTATTATGACGTCAAACGCTTCAATTTCCACATATTTTGATCAAATTTTTCATGAAAATCGGAACTTGTCATGTTGACCAAACTGAAGGGGATACAGCTTGCTTTTCCATAAATAAGGAGTACTTGCCAGACAGTTGTTTCTTTTTTTCTCAAAATATCCTTCTTACGAGTTTACGATCTTCTCGCTCTACGCTACCGATAAATATAAGTTTCTGTATTCTTATCATTTCACTGACCTGTCTTGTTTTGTCCACATCACAGGCAAATATTAGAGGTTTCCTGTCTACATCTTCAAATCTGACGCTAAAACAAACACATTCACCGTCCACATTCACTGTACCATTTGATTTCGCGCTGAATTCAGATTATTGAGAAAATCAATTATAATAATTGCATCTTAATTGCATTTAAATAAGATGATAACATTTGCTCCAATTCTTTACACTGTTACAGATCTGACGTCATTCCGTAAGAGGCCACGTACATATGACCTCTCTTATGTATTATAACAGTATGGTGGATATTCACCTGAAGGTAAAGAGAGTGTACTGTGAAGTCAGTCTCTAGGTATAAATATAGAAAAAATTAACTCTTTCAATCGTTCAGCAGAGATTCTCTGCACTTTAAGATTGGTAAAAGAAGCAATTTGATTGGATGATGTATAGTTCACATTAACATGAACCCACACGGAGTGTCAGCATTAACGTAGTGGAATGTAATATGGATCTTACTTAAATGACAATGAATGCATTGTCCACTATCAGCGACATAACAAGAAATTTTAAACAGAAATATTTCCATCACAAAGATTTCTTATATGTGAGTGCGACCAAGTTTCATAATCATAAGCCAAACAAATGTGCTCACAAGTTTTTCTTCAAAAGTCCAAGTGACCTAGTTTTATGCTGTAGAACCCAATTTCGAAAGGGACTAATTAATTGTCCATAATGGCCACTGCGACAAGTTTTTATAAATGTAAGGCAAAGTGGTAATTCTAGTGTACTCACAAGCAATTGCGACGGACTGACGATGGACGACAGACGAAAAGCAACCATAAGCACTAAGATTGTCATACTGTGACATGGTAATATAAGTGTACTTAGACAACAGTTTACGTACCTTTCAAAGCTAGAAATGTGTTCGGCGAATAGAGGTTCACATGAATTCTTGTTCTCAAAAATATACAGGGCTCCTCTAGCATGTATAACATAGCATGGCTGCCCTACAATATAGTAGATGTCATTAATTTCCATAATAGATATTGATTGTTATGTAGAAAATAAAAATGATCATAATTATTTATATCAAGTAATTTAACTTCGCTACCACCTGGCTTTAAAGTCATAGCCTTCTGTTCCATAATGACAGAACGTTTGCATTATATGAACAAAGTATCCACTGGCTTGTGAAAAGCAGTTAGGTCAACAAACTACACACAACATTACACTTTACTAAAACGATGCAATACTTTATACAGTGGTCATTGCCAATATATATAAAAACATGAAAAAGAACAGCGTACTTTGGTTAACATGTGTCGAATAATCAAGAAAACGTAGCTAACTTACAATGCTTACGTCCAAATATGTTTTTCCTCTGCCACTGTAAGTTTCCGCATTCGCTTGGGCATGCCAATTGTAACAGTGCATTGGCAGCTTTATTTGTAAACAATAAAAGTATGTATGTAAACATCACAACGATACATAATTAACTTATTTAGTAAGTGGACATATGAATGGCAAATATTGTTTTTCTTCTGGCCCCGAAGTACAGGGCCCACACTGGAGCCTCGACCTATCTACACATCGGTCTAGTTATACGTTAGCGATATCAGTTATGTATTGATTAACTTCATTGTGCAAATGGAATTGTTTGCAAATGTTAAAGTGCATTAAAAAAATTTGGCAGATTGTTGCACACATTAACGTTAAATGTATTACGTCAATATTACGTCACAGCATCACCCATTTAGTGGGAACCAGAGGAAATAAATACTCAATATCAAACAATGCATTTGTTTTATGGATAACATATTTACTTAAATGCATTATATAAAATCGACGACACGACAAGGGTCACTCAAGCTGTAGTGTAGGAAGGTCAAACACACGTTTATATATAAAGAGTATAATATAACAAGGCATGAACAAATACTGTCGTGCACGGACTATCAAAATTCATGGATATGGCGGCATTGCATAGCCATCCATACCAGAGCCAAAACATATATATAGAACGAAACGAACCATCCAAATCCCCGCTAAATTGATGCTTCAAGCAATCCTATATACTCACTCTGCAATGAATGACATAATTCAACACATACATGTTAAGTATTGACGAGGCTGTTCATGTGAAGTAAATATTTAATGTTATCAAAGGACGGAGGCATGCATATAAAGCACAGGGATACATACATGAGGCCAAGTGGAACAGGTCGTTCACAACATACATCTGAAAAAAGATATAAAATCGGACAAGAAAGGCTGCATTCAATAGAAATACTAGTAGCAGTACACGGAATACACAAAGAATAACATACAAAACAAAGAATAACATACATTTACAATACAAAGAATAAAGTAAAAAATGAAGAAAATTCAAAGGTTACATATACACGCCACAATAATCATAAAAACACATTCAAGAAAAACTGATACCCAACATCTACAAAGTCCTATTATTTCCACATGACCATCATTTATGATAAGCAAGATATGTATTTATATAATGACGCCAAATATCAATATATACGTGAATTTGAAAGTACTCCCCGGTTACAAAATAGTTAACGCTATTTAAGTACAATGTTACCAAATTTTGTAACGGCATTTTTTGTAGACATTCCTACTCTATTTGACACGGCTTCTTGAAGTGTTGGACCTCAAATCACCCTGAAAGATACGTTATAATATATGAGTCAACATAAGTTTTTATTGTAATGCACAGGCATCCGTCATGTTATCGCCCCGCCCCACCCTCTAGACACAAATGCTGATGCAATAACTATACAACCCCTCCTACGAACACAAACTCTATAATCATTCATATTATATTGTTAATATACGAGTCACACAGAAATGTTAAGATTTTCTCAGATGCGGTGTTTTACACGAGGAACATCTTAGATACTATTTTGTCGTATTATATTTTGTAAGCGCAAGACTATACACAATGTCAATCGCTTATCTTGATAATGTTTTAACGTGTAAGTTATACAATGTAACAGATTTACCTAAACTTTAAAAGTGCTAATGATAACTATCTATATTCGTAGACTGAGATCATCATAATGAAATTTGTAATATGCATTGACACAGAGAAAAGAAAATTATACAGAACGTAGAAATCATTACGCTATAACCGATTTTTCATTATATCCGATCATGTTATAAGCGAGTGGTGTTACAGTTAAAATAAAGAAGGGACTCGGTCGGGGATTTTTTTTGTTACGCTATAACCAAGTTTTCGTTATAAGCGAGTTCGCTATAAGTAAGTTCCACTGTATCACATTACACTGCAGCCTTTCCGACAAAATTGCAGATACAGAGGATCTATCACGAGTTGTCAATTGATATAAATTTATATTAAACGAGTTTTGGAAATTTTATTAAGCGAGCCTTTGGCGAGCTTAATAATATTTCCTGAACGAGTTGAATATAAATATATCAATTGACAACGAGTCATATGACACTAAAAACACAAAATACGCATTGATTTATTGGAAAAATCCAATAGTTTATACTACACGTGGTGCGTATAACTTTATACGTACTGGCTATACTAACCTGGATACAAAGAAAATCATGTGATATAATATATTGTAAACCAGAAATTTTAACAATAGTGTCAGTTTATCTTAAAAGTATTAAAGGGACTTAACTCCATTTTTATGATAAAACACGTTTTCGTAGACGTTGTTATCACAAAACTATGTTTAACAAACACACAAAGTATTCTTACAATTTACATTACAACCAAAGGTGCTGTTGATGAAAACAACCGAATATGTTTTACCGTCCCTTTCGAACGTCCATTAATTAGGTAACACCCTTTCTCAGCATTTAAACACCACACTATGCTACACAACGTTGAATATATATTTTAAAGCGTTGGTCACGCAATATATATTTGGTCTAAAATTTAATAAACAGAAGTTATGCGAATATTTTTCTTCTAGATGAATAAGTCTAGATTCGTATATAAATGTATTAGGTATGTCAAGCCAAACAAATGCAATTTACGAGAGCTTTTTGATAAATTTTTTAAATGACTGGAAATGAGTCCCTTTAACAGTCACGAGACGATATCATACGGGAGATACGTATATTCAAAATGATATTGCATATTTTATAACAATCTAATCTTGTAATTCGATATTTGATTTGGCAGTACGTAGGTGTCTTCACATGTATTCACACGTTCATTTCTAAGTATCTTCATAAAGCTGTTGTAGACTAAACAAAACTTCCGCGTACAAGTGTATTTGAATTTTGGGAAACCTAGGTTCCTAATTTAAGAAATTTATTAAGTAAAACACACGTTAGGTAATAATGCATATTTTTCTATTAGACACTTTTAAAAGGTTTAGCATACATTAGATGTAGTGTAACAGCCAACGATTCTAAATAGTCATATTTATATATAGCCGAATATATATATATCGTTAACCGAGCGATCTCTCAACATGTATATATACAACAAATATTTTATTTCATGCACATTGGCACAAATGGAGGGTTGCCCGCAAGACTGTAGTAACTGCATATAAATAAAGAAGGACTTACTACAGTATTGCAGGGACCCCTCGAAATGTATTCGTCTTCCAAATGAACCACTAACAACAAGCAATTCATTTTGTGTACAATGTCAATCAACAATTCAGTCTGCGTACAATGTCAACCAACAATTCATTCTATGTACAATGTCAACCAACCATCCTATGTACACTGTCAATCATTCATTCTATGTACAATGTCAACCAACATATCATTATATGTACAATGTCAACCAACAATTAATTCTATGTACAATGTCAACCAACAATTCATTCTATGTACACTGTCAATCATTCATTCTATGTACAATGTCAATCAACAATTCATTCTATGTACACTGTCAATCATTCATTCTATGTACAATGTCAACTAACCATTCATTCTATGTACAATGTCAACCAACTATCCTATGTACACTGTCAATCATTCATTCTATGTACAATGTCAATTAACCATTCATTCTTTGTACAATGTCAACCAACCATTCTATGTACAATGTCAACCAACAATTCATTCTATGTACAATGTCAACCAACAATTCATTCTATGTACAATGTCAACCAACAATTCATTCTATGTACAATGTCAACCAACAATTCATTCTATGTACAATGTCAATCAACAATTCATTCTATGTACACTGTCAATCATTCATTCTATGTACAATGTCAACTAACCATTCATTCTATGTACAATGTCAACCAACTATCCTATGTACACTGTCAATCATTCATTCTATGTACAATGTCATTTAACCATTCATTCTATGTACAATGTCAACTAATCATTCATTCTATGTACAATGTCAACCAACAATTAATTCTATGTACAATGTCAACCAACAATTCATTCTATGTACACTGTCAATCATTCATTCTATGTACAATGTCAACCAACAATTCATTCTATGTACAATGTCAATCATTCATTCTATGTACAATGTCAACCAATCATTCATTCTATGTACAATGTCAACCAACAATTCATTCTATGTACAATGTCAACCAACAATTCATTCTATGTACAATGTCAACCAACAATTCATTCTATGTACACTGTCAATCATTCATTCTATGAACAATGTCAACCAACAATTCATTCTATGTAAAATGTCAACCAACAATTCATTCTATGTACAATGTCAATCATTCATTCTATGAACAATGTCAACCAACAATGCATTCTATGTACAATGTCAGCCAACAATTCATTCTATATACAATGTCAACCAACAATTCATTCTATGTACACTGTCAATCATTCATTCTATGTACAATGTCAACCAACAATTCACTCTATGTACAATGTCAACCAACAATTCATTCTATGTACAATGTCAACCAACAATTCATTCTATGTACAATGTCAACCAACAATTCATTCAATGTACAATGTCAACAAACAGCTCATTCTATGCACAATGTCAACCAACAATTCATTCTATGTACAATGTCAACCAACAATTCATTCTATGTACACTGTCAATCATTCATTCTATGTACAATGTCAACCAACAATTCATTCTATGTACAATGTCAACCAACCATTCAGTCTGTTTACAATGTCAACCAAACAATTTCTTCTATGTACAATGTCAACCAACCATTCTATGTACAATATCAACCAACCATTCATTCTATACAATGTCAAACAACAATTCATTCTATGTTCAATGCCAACCAACCATTCTATGTATACTGTCAACCATTCATTCTATGTACAATGTCAACCAACAATTCATTCTATGTACAATGTCAACCAACAGTTCATTCTATGTACAATGTCAACCAACCATTCATTATATGTACAATGTCAACCAACCATTCAGTCTGTTAATAATGTCAACCAAACAATTTCTTCTATGTACAATGTCAACCAACCATTCTATGTACAATATCAACCAACCATTCATTCTATACAATGTCAAACAACCATTCATTCTATGTTCAATGCCAACCAACCATTCTATGAACACTGTCAACCATTCATTCTATGTACAATGTCAACCAACCATTCTATGTTCAATGCCAACCAACCATTCTATGTACACTGTCAACCATTCATTCTATGTACACTGTCAACCAACCATTCTATGTACAATGTCAACCAACTTTCTATGTAAAATATCAACCAACCATTCTATGTACAATATCAACCAACCATTCATTCTATACAATGTCAAACAACCATTCATTCTATGTTCAATGCCAACCAACCATTCTATGAACACTGTCAACCAACCATTCTATGTACACTGTCAACCAACCATTCTATGTTCAATGCCAACCAACCATTCTATGTACACTGTCAACCATTCATTCTATGTACACTGTCAACCAACCATTCTATGTACAATATCAACCTACCATTCATTTTATGTACACTGTCAACCAACCATTCTATGTACAATGTCAATCATTCATTCTATGTACACTGTCAACCAACAATTCATTCTATGTCTAACGTCAACCCACCATTATATGTACAATGTCAACCAACAATTCATTCTATGTACAATGTCAACCAACAATTCATTATATGTACAACTTCAACGCACACTGTCAACCAACCATTCTATGTACAATGTCAACCAACAATTCATTTTATGTGCAATGTCAATCAACAATTCATTTTATGTACAATGTCAACCAACCATTATATGTACAATGTCAACCAACCATTCATTCTATGTACAATGTCAACCAACCATTCATTCTATGTACACTGTCAACAAACCATTTTATGTACAATGTCAACCAACAATGCCTTCTATGTCTAACGTCAACCAACAATTCATTCTATGTACACTGTCAACCAACCATTCTATGTACAATGTCAACCAACTATTCATTATATGTACACTGTCAACCAACCATTCTATGTACAATGTCAACCAACCATTCTATGTACAATGTCAACCAACAATTCATTATATGTACACTGTCAACCAACCATTCTATGTACAATGTCAACCAACAATTCATTATATGTACAATGTCAACCAACCATTCTATGTACAATGTCAACCAACAATTCATTATATGTACAATGTCAACCAACCATTCTATGTACAATGTCAACCAACAATTCATTATATGTACAATGTCAACCAACCATTCTATGTACAATGTCATCCAACAATACATTAATAAATAACCAATCATGTTGTGGACCATATTGAAAATTATTCTTGAACCAAATATGTCATCCACTTTAAATGAAGTCGTTATTATTATTATTATTTTATTTCTTATTATTATTATGTATGTTTTACCTTATACATGTACATTGATATTATACGAGCACTTGCTCCATTATGACAACCAATCATGTGCTTCATTTAATCATTGGCATTATTAATATCATAACTACAATATATTCGGTAACAAATTATCCATTTTAAATGTGTGACCTCGATATATAATAAAAATGTCTCTCCCGAACCCGGGCCAAAATTTGCACACATAAACTGTTTCATCAGATTTGATCTATGAATACTTTCTCGCCATATATCACCATGCAAATTATTCAATTATATTATAAAATATTTGTTTTTAAAACTTCCTTTTCAGGAAAAATATGCAAATAAACTATATTATATACGCCGTATATCACCATGCAAATTATTCAATTATATTACAATTTTTTTTTAAGTCCTTTGCAGGAAATAATATGCAAATAAACTATATGCTATTATAATAATAATCATAATAATACTTTTATTTAACGAAGGTAACACACATTAAGTTAATACATTGCATGTATGAGCTTATTTACAACATGGCCTTCGAATTTACATGTACAACAAAAACACAAATCAATAAAAATCAATAAAAATAAATAAAAATGAATAAAAATAAATAAAAATAAAATATTCTATTCTTTAAATCTAGTATATGCATTGTAATAATATTGTCATAATATGGATTTCATTACGTGTAACTTTATCTATTTTACAAGACAACACGATTAAAATTACAAAATTACATTCAAATTATTTATTTAATAATATATTAAAATCTACAAACCTTGTATAGATATTCGAATGGAGATCAACGTATCAACTTCAAATCATGCCTTTGTAAATCATTTTACTTTTTGTATTGCGCAATAAGATTATATGATAACAGTTACTACCGGTTTTGGGGCATTGTGCATAAATATATCTTGACCTTTATGCATGAATATATTACAAGGTTCTTGCGTTGTTCAAAAGCATATCATCTAATATAGGGGTTTTCCGATTTGTCACACTTCTCTTGTGCGAATTAAACAGTTTTATTATTGAAATCGGTCGGAGATTCATACGATTATGCTATACCAGGTAGATTAAAAAATCGGTTTCATTTAATACTTTTAAAACTTCCTCAATCTAGTATACTAGTGTGACTGCGTCAATAAAAACAACTTGGCGATATGCTTTAGCTTATATAGGTACCTTGTGTGATCGTATTCGGGTGTATCAATGATAATAACTGCATACATGTATACTTACATACATATATCGAAGACTTCGAATGAAAAGGTCATAAGTACAACATTGATATTTTGAGAAAACAAGAAAAAAACTGTCTGAAACTTACTCTTTACTTCAGGTAAAACAAGTTTTTACAACAAGTTCAGATTTTCATGAAATTTGGCTCATATGAAGCGCCAGTTGTGAAGCAGATTTCCAACATGCACTGGTAGACACCGTACACTGGGAATAGACCCCCCCCCCATTTGAACGAAAACGAAAGCAAAAGTGGTAATCGATTTCGGACGACGTTAAGATTTTAACCATTAGTCTGAACATATTTATGCGATACACTTGAAGTGAACAAATTTAGGTAGTGGAATGTAATAAATAATTTAATCATTTTATAAACGTTATATAGAAAATATTAGTGTTGTTGTTGTTAATAAACTTCTATCATTGCGAAGACCATTCATTATTCCATTGCTATACAAAGTCTCATCAAAACGACACAAACGAACCCACTGTTTAGTACGATTATCTAAAAACGCCTGTATAAAGTAACGTACGTCCGCCATTTTTATTTGACCACTGGAGTTATCGATTAATTGGATGCTCCCTGACCTAAACTACTGCAGCTTTAGGGCAGGGAACCATACTATTCTTTCCCTGTATTATTATTATTATTAATATATAATGCGTGCACATGTAGTGACTTCGATTGTACTTGTATCGTCCAAGAATTAAATCATATAATCCCGATATACCAAACGTATCCCCAAATGCAGTACTACCCACTATTTATTTACATACCCCACTCTGTTAAAGTTAATAACATGAATGCATTATGTTAAATCATCTATAAAAACATTAGTTTTCTTCTGAATATACCCGTCGCATGTTCTTAACATCGCTTTGAGAGATGTGGTGAGTGGGCGTGTATATTGAGATAATTATGATTTTTTTAACCTACATATCGCTGGCTTAGAATGAGAAGGTCATAACTACCACTTACGACCTTATAATACTCATACATATTTGTAATCTGCTTCACAAGGCGCTTCTTATGAGCATATTGTCATGAAAATCTGAAATTGTCATGTTGACCAAAATGAAGTTTTAAAAACGTGTTAAGGTATAGAGTAAATTACAGACAGTTTTCTCTTGTTTTCTCAATACTAGTATATCGATTTTGTAGTTACGACCTTCTGGTTCTAAGCCAGCGATAACTGCAAGTATGAATTGAGTCTCATCACGTAAGTAAGTTAGTATACAGAATGCTCTTATTCCAGCAGCTTGATTCTATCAAATTTAGATATGACAAACAAAGACTCAGAATGAATGAATAAAGAATCCCAACTGACAGGTGTATAATTATAGATGAAAAACCCCTGGCTATTCGGTTATATATTTGGTGTCATCTATATACACGCACAACTTCCTGTTATATAGCTAATAATAGCAGGCTAAACGTACTTACGAAGCGTTATGTGGTATACATTTGTATTGTGTTGTCGGTGTGGTTTGTTCAGGCTGAGGGTATAAGTCAGTAGTACCGCTAACACCAAATCAGGTTAAACATTCAAAACAGGAATTTGTTTGAGAATTGAATATCAAATTAAGCACGCGTGGTATGTGTAAATGGTTTATGTTTCACTTCAAAAGTACCCGCGAATGACAACTCTGAAAATCATGGAAAACCAAATAAAAAAACAATTTTACTAAACATGCTTGAGTCCTACATATCTGTGTTGTGTGCTGGTGTTTATGTTTTCAAGTTGAGTGATATGCCTTCCCTGTCCGATTTCCTCATTTCTTTTTGTAATCCACCACCAAATATACGTTCGACGCAACAGGTTTTAAATACTGTGTAACAATCTTTGTTCGCACACAGCGTAAGTCTAGGTGTTTCGGCTATATTGCGGATGTCACAAACACTACATCGTAATTCTGCTGCTAGGGTAACTACACGTACTTGTATATGTCTTGTTTAAATTAATACTTCTAGCTTTTGAAAATTTATCTATAAGATTAATGTATTTGAACAATCATGGCTTTTTAAATAGCTACACCTTGGTCATTTTTTGTTTACCCTCCATATATATAAACAGACTGTAATAATACCTTCCATTGTTTTGTTTGTCAAATAATATAATTTTGTCAGATGCCATTCTAGTATCAGCCTTGACGACAAATAAAACTATAAACAGTTTTGTTGCAAAATAGAGGGAAGTAATCGCTGTTATGAATTTTCGAATGGAGTTGAAAGATTAATGCCCGTATTTATAATGTGTGTCATAACCAACTTATATCTGATGACACTGATAAAGTTATTGGTCGTAACTGATAAGAAGATACAACAGTTTAAACCACAATGTCCTGATTAAATTTATTCAAGTGGTCTACATTAATTTTGACAATACATATACATGTGTTAGCTTTATCAGCAAATTGTTTATACAAACATATTGTAACATGTTAGTAATACAAGGTTCATGCTTTGGTGTCAGGTGTCGTAAATGTCGACGAGCAATTCCCATTCACAGGAAGGCTTAGCGAACGAAGCGTCCCTAAAAACTAAATTGTTTCTTCTTCTTCTTCTTTCCGTGAATGGTCAGGAGTCGTAATCCGACTGTATAATGACCAGAGGTGTTTATATAATCAGCATGTCCTAGATGTTATTTTGTGAGCGAAACAACTCGACTGATGTGTAATACAAATGCAAAATACCGATATTGCTTGCGGAAAGAGATATATTCAAAGCAAAGACCTTGTAACATATTCATTAATATAGGTTAGGATGTGACCGAGCTATGCCCAGTTTGGTGTTTAATAAGAAGTTACAAATTTTTTAGAGGGTTGTTTTCAGCAGTTCAGCCATACCTGATCTGTGTTCGAGTCTCCCTGTGGAGGCTGTTTCTCTTCTCACGGTGGCTGTGACAGCCAACATCGATCGCCGCCTCCAAAGTACCAAAATACACCTTGGTGAAGTGGAACATGTAGGTTATTCTTGCATTGAGACATTAACCAGTGGTCCAGACGGGTTGAACCAGAGACCACTTGTACCCGAAGTATAGTACGCCATACCTCTAAGCCACCGCTAACCACTTAAGAGCTTTGATGGCTCTCACAATCCTGAGTAGAAAGTCTTTGGGATGGATAAGCTATCCGAGCATTGTGTCTTTTTCAGGTAGTATTATACACATTCTAAAC
Organism: Spisula subtruncata; assembly: GCA_963678985.1. Classification (NCBI taxonomy): domain Eukaryota; kingdom Metazoa; phylum Mollusca; class Bivalvia; order Venerida; family Mactridae; genus Spisula; species Spisula subtruncata. The sequence goes on from OY787666.1 coordinate 47,469,663, forward strand.
TACATGAAGGATACTGAAGTGTACTCACCATGAAAGTCGAAAACACAAACTCTACACAATGCATTAGGCCTAGCTAGACCTAATATATAAGTTGGTAAAGAGGATACTATTTTATTATGTCTTTGTTAACAAGCTCAAAAACGAGTAAATTAAATGTCACAGGACCAGTACTTATTTTACTGATACAATTACTTGTACTGTCGTCAGACCGGGTAAACTAGTTGGTAGAGCACCTGACTTGCAAGTGAGAGGTCGCAGGTTCGAGCCCCGTCCTTGGTATATGATAACATGTATTAAATTGATCAAACAGATGCATGCTTGTAAAGATAGTATACTATCACTGTCCAGAACGTTCGATCAGAAAAACAATAGTTTCAGTACTTTGATTTTATAAGCGATCTGAACAGGAAATGTCCTGTACGCATGCGCAATAGTCTACTTTCTGTTTCACGGTAAAGTATCATTTCCTTGATGGCATTGTAATTTGTCTATTTTTGTGTTGACAACTTGTTATTTTTTGAATTTTTGAGACATTATATTATATATAAATGTGATCGGCTGCTGTTGACATAATTAGGAATATGGTAATTTGTACGTTCGCAGTGCATAACTCGATAAACGCGTCTACTTTCGGTTTCAAATCTAGGATTTCATAATCAGTACAGTTCAGATTTCTTTTGAGGTGTGACAAAACAAGCCAATATCAGGCATAGTTTGTATGATGCAAGTCATTGTTTATAGCTTTTGAATGTTGAGAAATTGGGACTGGCCGAAACCAAGAGAGCTACAAAAATGTAGGATTAGACATTTTTTCATTTTTTTTATACATGTCTGAATCACCACCCTGGAGACAATGTTGACAATGTCTAAATCTGGTGTGTGATTTGGTTCGATTGTTCCAGAGACCATTTTTGCAAATCGCATAAATCCATGAAGTCAGGACACCATATATAGTAATTCCCGGGTCTAGGAACCGGACCAAAGTCTATTCCCCGGGACTCTCAGAGTTTTTTTTCATTTGAGGCCCCTTTCGGGTGACCCCATTTATTTTCGTTTATGGTACATTTATCACAAAATATATATCATACATGTATTTCAATATAATATTATTTTGCTAATAAATGCATCATTTAAACTATTTTACAATCTACATGTTTTGTCCCACTTATTTGAGTAGTTTAAGGAAATCGAAACAAAAAAACATGGGAGTTTTCAAAAATGTATATAGCATAAAAAGGGGGAGGGGGGCGTTGACCGAACCATCTATGAATAATAAATACTTTTGATATGAGTGTTGACTCTCAGAGTTGATAAGGTTGTCAAATTTCTGTTGGTGAGATTAGTCTGACGAATTGCCTGTATCCTCACTATGTTTTAGGGTATGACAGTTAATATTGTGCAATAAATAGGACTAATTCCCATGGAATGCACCAGTCAGTTTCACACACGCCCCCCTTCCACTGTGATGTTGCCTACTAGTAATAGCTAATGTGACCGTCTAAAGATACAGGCATCCAGTTAACTATAGCCAGGTCAGGTAGACATGACCTTAAGTCAGGTTTATATATTTGTTGTCTCACAGCTCTAGATTAGAATCTAAATTAATTGAGCCGTGCAACAGAAAGCATAATTATATAATACACACAAACTAATTTTAAGAGGCTGAAAAGGAAGTTTGTTTATTACCATAAACATACATATTTCCTTGATCACAGTAAGATTGTGTTGCAATTAGTGTTGACAAATATTTAGTTACTTTTTCAATATCACTATAAGTAGTCTACTAGATATGTGTACAAAAATGCCGAGCATAGCCTTTCTTTGCCAGTCAGCTTTCTGCTGAAATAAAGCAGGCCTATATGTATGTGCCTTCACCCGGATTTGAACCCGGGTCAACAGATTAGACTGCAAACGAACTAACCAATAAACTATGGAGTCACTTGTAGATCTACTTAATACTGTTTTATAAAAAGTAAATATTTGTTAGGCAACTTTACTTAGGTCTGCAGGGATGTAGACTGAAATAAAATTACTGTTACAGTATAATACAATAAATTGCGCACTCTTGGTATTGAAACTGTCTCAACCTTAGACTGTGCAACCATGTCTCATACAGTGCGCATTCATCTCAAAAGTTCGAGCTAGGAAAATCTCAGGAATTTTATTGAAATCTCCTGCGTTTTATTGAAATCTCCTGCGTTTTATTGAAATCTCCTGCGTTTTATTGAAATCTCCTGCGTTTTATTGAAATCCTCTGCATTTTATTGAAATCCTCTGCGTTTTATTGAAATCCTCTGCGTTTTATTGAAATCCTCTGCATTTTATTGAAATCCTCTGCATTTTATTGAAATCCTCTGCGTTTTATTGAAATCTCCTGCGGTTTATTGAAATCTCCTGCGTTTTATCGAAATCCTCTGCGTTTTATTGAAATCTCCTGCATTTTATTGAAATCCTCTGCGTTTTATTGAAATCCTCTGCGTTTTATTGAAATCCTCTGCATTTTATTGAAATCCTCTGCATTTTATTGAAATCCTCTGCGTTTTATTGAAATCTCCTGCGGTTTATTGAAATCTCCTGCGTTTTATCGAAATCCTCTGCGTTTTATTGAAATCTCCTGCGTTTTATTGAAATCTCCTGCGTTTCCATCAGCAATCTCACGCAAAGGGTTCTGCCAAACTTGACATGTATTCATGATCTGTAGTTTGATATTTCTTTGATGTCTGTTTTCTTGCAGATGTGACTTTTGATCTGCTACAGGCTTACAATGTATCTTTTAAACAAAAAGTTACATGATGGTTTGTTGAATTGCTGACCTAACTTAGTGCAAGCATGGCTGACTGGCATTATGCACGATTACTGGTATGTGAACTTATAATCTGGTCCTTTGCCTAACCTTATGTCTGACCTGCGGCACAACCTACATACTACCTCCATGTAGATCTATAACAATCTTAGACAATGCACCCCTCTAAGCCTGAAATGACCTTGCACAAGTCAAACCAAGCCATTGACATAAATATAGAATGATATTAGGTTTTATTATGGCATGGAAAAAGTTTATCTGACAAGGTAGAGTAGTTTATTTGGCTTTCCTTTTATCACATCCGTGCATGCCAGATCTTCTGCATCTGCATTCCTGAGTCTCCTGTATTTGACCTTGCTCCTGCATGATCTGAGGCAAATTTATAAAATCTCACACATTTCTTGGAAAACTGGAAATGATGAAACTGAAGACAAAAGCTTGCATGGTATTGCCTTACAAGTTTAATTAGTGAAAACTGCATAAAAACTTAATTTATAGACGCTTTAAGGTTGAGCAAGGAAAATCTCATGCAAAACTTGGCATATATGCACACCTCTTTCACACAATACTCACCCCACATTGAACAAAATGCTATGGACTTATTTATTAATTAGCCATTAAGGGATAAGTACAATGAAATATGGGGAGACTTTTTTACAGTCACTACATGGCACATAACATTTGCTGTACCTAGATTAAATTTTAGACCAGAAATAAACTCTTCAATTATTATTCAATAATTTTTTGTAAATGTAAGTTTTTTTTCCAAAATCACACAATTATACACTCGCTGTAAATGTAAGATTTTTTTCCAAAATCACACAATTATACACTCGCTGCACCTATATACTGTATCACTCTGCAATAAATGAAACACTGTAGACTTTGAACACTTAAATTAGTCTGGTTTATGTGTCGCCTGAAAAGGCGACATATAGGTGTTACTTTTGCGGCGGCTGCTGCGGGGGCGGCATCCCAAATTGCTTGTAGACCTTGTCCGAGTTGTATCTCACTCATGCATTGACACTTTTTTTAATTACTTGGTATAGTTGTTAAGCACCATGAGGCGGTGTGCAGTGCGCAAGATCCAGGTCTCTAGCTCAAAGGTTAAGGTCACACTTAGAGGTCAAACATAAAAAAAGACCATTACAGACCTTGTCCGGGCTGTATCTTACTCATAGATTGACACATTTTTAAATAACTTTGCAAATGTGTTGAACACCATGAGGCAGTGTGCAGTGCGCAAGATACAGGTCTCCAGCTCAAAGGTCAAGGTCACTCAGAGGTCAAACTTCAAAAATTACCATTATAGACCTGGTCCTGGCTGTATCTCACTCGTACATTGACCAACCTTTCTTATATTTGGTGTCAATGTTCACCTTAATAAGACAGAGGTTCATGACAGACCCTTAGGTTCATATCTCCAAGGTCAAGGTCACAGTTGAAGGTCAAATTGAAGCTTGTCCAGACCGTAACTTTGTCGTTTGACCAATATGTCTTAAATTTGGCATGAATGTTCAGCTCCATATGCTGGAGTGTCATGCTCAACCCTCAGGTTCATATATCAAAGGTCAAGGTCACAGTTGCAGGTCAACTTTCTAAAGAAGCTTGTTTGGACTATAATTTTGTCATGCATCGACCAATCTTGCTTGAAATTGCCATGAATGTCAACCTCTATTAATTAGAGTGTCATGAGCAACCCCTGGTTCTTTTCTCAAAGGTCAAGGTCACAGTGAGAGGTTTGTAGGGATATTTTATTCTTTATGCATGCTGGCATTTGATGTAACTTAGCACATTTAAGTCAGTGTATTTTTTTTCAAACAGTAGCGCCAACGACTTAAATTTATTATTGCTGACGTTGTATTGACCCAGTAACTATGATAATATGATAAAAAGAATGCGCCACCCGTTGTCTTTGAGATCTACATCTCCAAAGACAACTCATGACGGATCCTACATTATTGCAGTTAAAGTAAGGTTAAGTCACTAACAACATCAATTCTCTTATTTCATGTAGTCAGGCGACACATGCGACTCGCGGAGCTTTTATAAAATTTTGTAATAAAGCATGCCCTATTTACTATAACCAATAAGGTATCTCAGACCACAAGAATACACCAGATTGATCCCTCGTTTTGATTTTTTTTCTGTCAGAGCAAGCCTCCCCGGACGCCCTACTTTTGCAATTAGATTCTAAATATCATTAATTTTGTAAAGCGAGTTTTTGTAAAACTATGATTCAGTGCAGATAACATACGTGAACAGTTTTATATTACTTTTTACTGATTTTGCTGACTGCCTACTTTTTACTTTTTTTGCTGACTTCGCTTGCAAAGTTACTTCAATCTATGAAAATGTGTCTACACACGTTCTTTGCTAAAATGTTTCTATACACGCCATAAATATTTTTTACATTTATAAATACTCCCACCTCCTATATAACTTTTAGAGGTTGTCAATTACATATAAAGCCCTTAAAGGTTAACATTAACGTCTTCACATTAAGCATAGATCTTAAAATCGGGCACTTGTGCAAATACTTCATTACGATTAATCTAAGTACTGCTCTGTATTTAATAATAAAACGTGTCCTGTTTCACAACAAGTAAGGTATATCAGAATGCATCAGATTGATCCATTGTTAAGAAAATTTTCCCGGGGAGCATGCTCCCGGTCCCCCCTGCTTAAAATGATTAACTTTCAGTTACCATGTAATAACAAAACTACCAAAGAATCATACACTCAGTTGTTATATATACATCAGTATATAGATATAACCAAAATTTGCTTCCATGAATGAAGTGTTGTAAATTACTTGTGAATGTTAAAGAAGCTCCTACGCCCATGCAGGACTATGCCCTGGACCCCAGCAAATTTCTTACGCCCCCCCACCCCTAACCAGAAATCCGCCCATGACTTGATCAGCAAATTTTGTTGCACTGTATTTTAAACAAAATGTGGTTTGGTAAACTTAAGCTTCATATCAAAAATCAAAGAATTTCAGTTAAAAAAAGATAAATATTCGTGATTTACTTGTTCTGAACATTTTCGCGGCTATTTACTTTTGGGAATTACTTCAATCCGTGAACTCTGCAAACTTAAATTGCACAAAAAAGTTTCTTAGTTTGCAGTAAATGATAATATTTATGCGACATAACAGACTCTGTTGTGTGCTATTTTTGCGTTTTCTCTCAATTTTCAATTGAGTTTTCAATCTGTGTATTTTCAGATCTTTGCAACAATTAAAAACTCTTTTATTACTAACTGCTACTATGATCGAGTATAACTCTAACGCGGTATTGGGACCCGTGCCACTTAAAGTAAACAGTCAGATCAGGTATACTACATATAAGGATATTGGAAAAGGGATTATCTTTTTCTATGTGTATAGCTTGGCTATTGTGACTTGAGTCTGATCTTTATGCAAGAATATATTACAAGATTTTTGCTTCGATTATATCAATTTCCGCAAGCAAATCGTGCTATATCGTTATTTCAGATTTGTGTTTGTATTACATCTCGAACGTCTTCGTGATATTCCCCGATTATGAAAACATACACTCGGTGTTGTAAACGTAGACAATATATCGACTGTTAAATTATAGGTCAGGCTCATGTCAAAGTTGCCAAGCTTTACCGTTATTTTAATTTACTTGGTGAATAGAAGTGAGCAGGTAAAATACAATTCCGCTCTCCCTAAATCGATGTAATGGTCAGTGATTTCTGTTTATATTGACATTGCAAAATATCGCGTTAGACTTATACAACAGCATGCACATATCAATACAAACAGTACAACATTGTTCATTTGCTATAACATTGCCTTTTTGTGCATGTATACAGTCATGTATAAAAAATTATTATATATTTCATAAAACCTTGTTAATATCCGGCACTCTGCATTATCCGATACACTCGCAACATATTATGTAATAATATGTATTTCATAAAACCTGGTTATGCTGTAATAGATTTAGGCTAGTGGCCAAACCTCAAAAAGGTGCTTAGAAATGGGAGTAACCCCTCCCCATGGTAGAACATTTCACAACCTGTTTTTTATTGAAGGCTGAGGCCTTGGGCGTTGAAAAATGATGGTTGTGAATCTGGGATCAATGTAGGTCATTTTGAAAATCGACGTTTTATGTGTGTTTTTTAGTATTTTGAGAGGCAATTTTACGACGTACTTTGTCTATGTACAGAACAAGGCAGGTACGATTTAGCCAAGGAAAAGCAAACCACAGTCGTTTTTTTTGTAGGATCATATTACATTATGGATGGCTTATAACATCTAAAAAATTCAGCTCTTTAATAGCTTGAGAAATCATACTTTTGGGGTAAAAACATAAAAAAAAATAAACGAAAAGTGCGAATTTTAGGAATCGGTGCACCACAATTTCATATATCAATCTATTCGAAATAAAATCACTTGGGTGGGGAGGTAGTAATATGTAGTTTAATATATCAAAAATCTATTGACCAGCTATTACTCAAATTGCGATAATTTTGGGTTAAATTGTTAAAAAAGCATGAACGAAATGTGCGAATTTTAGGAATCGGTGCACCCGAATTTCATATATCAATCTATTCGAAATAAAATCACTTGAGTGTGGAGGTAGTAACCTGTAGTTTAATATATCAAAATTCTATTGACCAGCTATTACTCAAAATGCGATAATTTTGGGTTTAAATTGTTAAAATTATAAACGAAAAGTGCGAATTTTTGGAATCGGTGCACGACCATTCCATATATCAATCTATTCGAAATACATTCACTTTAATGGGGAGGTAGTAACCTGTAGTTTAATATATCAAAAATCTATTGACCAGCTATTACTCAAAATGCGATAATTTTGGGGTGAAATTGTTAAAATTATGAACAAAAAGTGCGAACTTTTGGAATCGGTCGACTACAATGTCATCTTTCATTTTATTTGATAGCTAATGACAGCGATATGTAGGTATGAAGGTAAGGTTAAATACGTCGAGGTTCTACTTGCTGGAATCTGTGTAAAACTCGCTAAATTTGGGTCAAAGTTCACAAAAATAAGCAAAAAATGCATTTTTTTGGAATCGGTGGATAGCAGTGTCATTTATGATGTAATTTGAAACCAAATCACTTCAAAGAGCACATAATAATATTTCTTAAGCCTAGCTACTCTGCAAAATTATGTATTTTGAGGTAAAATAGTACGAAATAAGAACCAAAATTGTGAATTTTGAGAATCGGTAGATTTCAATCTCATTAATGATTTTATGTGATGTTGAACAACTGTGACATGTTTGTAATTACATGCAGTTTAAGAGATCAGAAATGTAGTATTAGGCTACTGTTTTAATTGAGATATTTGGGATCAAAAAAATACAAAAATAAGCTAAGAATGTGAAAATTCGGAATCAGTTGAATACAGTGTCATTGATGATCTGATTTGATAAAATCCACTACAAAATGTGCTAAGTAATATGTTATTTAAGATTTCAAAACTGTTGTCCCATTCTATCGTTCAATATTAGGGTACAGCATCATTCGGTGTAAGCTTCAATCTTATTCATAGTGACATACGAAATATGCCTACATAGTAGACATGTGACGATCTGGTGGAATATTTGGGAGAGGTACTACCTACAGCCGGGTGAGGGTCGTCTGTGGTATTCACCAAACAGTGAAAATCAGTCCATTGAAATCAGGTGTACTATAATTATGGTGTTGACAAAGCGGACTACCATTGAAGCTGTGACTGGTTCATAATGGTTCAAGCTCTTTGACACGCCATCCCTGCTTCGAATTAACCCAAACAACGCATACAGGTTACATATTCATACAATTATAAAAATAATAATTTGGTCAATGTTACATGAAGGAGTTCTGTGTTCGAGAATACCATGCATACGCTCCATGACATGGGCCATGCTCGTTTAAAACGACCTTGGTAGTTTGAGTACTTTTCTACAATGGATAAGTCAACAATTATACATTGACTTCACTGATAGGTCATGCTATGGTGTAACGAAAACGAGGGATCACCAAATCTGAGTATCGCTATTGATGCAGGAAAATTGACGTATGATTGGTTAATTAAATTATACAGTAAGAACATAATTATAGTAAGCTTACTTTATGTTTTATAACCATAGTAACATTATTCTTGGTCACGCGGTTTTTGTAAATATTGTTTATATATGGAAAAATATAGTATGACTTGGAAGGTAGGAGGAAGCGTACTTGACCATCATACGAATGGGTATGCAGATGTCATTATGACAACATTAGATGTCACTGGAACAGAAGGTTTAGAGCTTTACTGCTAGCAATAATACAGGTCTGTCAGGATCACCGAGCAACACTGACACTGGGGCTTTGAATATACGTTTGTAATTATATCTTGTATGATGTCCGTCATTGCACTGCTCTTGTAATCGACTTTACGGAAAAGGACAGTTATGAAGCTCTCAATTGGCCATCACACTCTCCCGATTATGCTTGTTAACCGTATGAACACGGCTGATATAAGTTCAGCATACATAATTTACCCAGCGATTTCAGCCACGAAGTAAACAAACTAAAATAGTTCATTAGAATCACGATATGAATATGTTGGCGAGGAACATGTCACATACCCGATACTATGTTAAATATTGTAAGTTTTAATCAATACTGATTGTTCTTAATCTACTAAAACACCAATGTTTTCTATTGGCGCCGTATTCAAGGGTAACACATAAAAACATAAAACAATTTAACACCATAACCCCAGCTGAATCATAACACATGATATCAAGCTATAATATACGGAACAAAACAGGACAGAACGAAACAAAGCCGAACCGAATCAAATTAAACAGAACATATCGTGTAGATTGAGACACTCGTTCGATTGTAAAATATTATTTTAAATCAGCTTGTCAACAAATATAATTTATATCCATACATGTATGCAATATGGCAGGGTACAATTACGGGGTAATGGTGTTGTGACCAACAACTAATTTCAATAGCATTACTCTAGACAAACGTTGAGTTGTACACGAATATGTAGGTATTTGTACAGACATAAGACATGCGCATGATCTGATTTGGACCATCAGAAAAAGCGCTGGTTATAAGAGCATTAAACCTATTGGCTATTTCCAACCTGTCTGTCTTACTGAGCAGCTATGCGTGTTATTTAAACCCGCAGTGGTTAAGAAATAACGAGTGTTAATCTCAATTTCCAATCATTCAAAAAGATGCACTCTCGATGAAACTAAATGAGCTTCGGGAACAGGATGCTCTGGACTTGGGGAAGCTTCTTGGGAGTTATGAGAAATCTACATTTGCATTTACATCGCGAGTATGCCTACACCGGGAAATTTCAATGAATGCATTATTTTTTCATTCCACATCGCCGATGAGGATTTCTTCAGTGGGACCTAGTCTCCAATCGTATCCATTAATTAATATATTGTACAATGTAGATAATAATAAGGTTCAATTAAAGTGTTGCAGTCTATAAAAAGTCTTGGTGCGTACCTTTAGTGACATTTGATATTTATAGATGTATTGGCCTAAACGGCATTGGAATTCACAAGAACATATTTCATGTACATGTACGTTTTTAGTGTTGAGCATCCGATAGGACTCATGATGGTTGTAACAATAGGCGATTTGATATCCTTTATCGCTAGGAAGATAAATCTGCTAATGAAAACACATAGGAACATTTCTGGAAAATTCAAATGTTGGGGTAATATTTCAGCTCAACAAAGCACCAATTGCTCATGATGAGCTTATTTGATTGGCTTTCCTCTGTCGTATACTAGTACATGTATCTTATATTTTGTACGGCTTAACCTCAAAACATTGAATTGTATACAATTTCAAATTCACTTAGTTCAAGATATCTTTAACTGAAGTTACTTTGTTCCAATCAGATTAATAAACTATGAATGAATTAAATTTTGTATTCTGCTGATTCCAAACATCCAGCTTTTCGGTTTAGAGGTTTGGGATAAAATATCTCAATTCCAACAATATCCAGACGCTACATGTTATGTTTCACACTGGACTTTATACATACACGACACGATTGTTCAATATCAAATAAAATCATAAATGACATTGTCGTCTACTAATTCTCAAAATTCACGATTTTGTTCATTTTTCGTGATGTTTTACCTCAAAATATCTCATTTCCCGTGTACCCATGCTTAAGATATTCTAACAGCCTAAACTATATATTATTATGTACTCATTGGTGTGATTTTGTTTCAAATTACTTCATAAATGACTCTGCAATCCACCGATTCCAAAAAATCGCATTTTTGCTTATTTTTGCCCCAAATTTAGCGAGTTTGCACATAAATTCGGCAAGTAGGACCTCGACGTATTCACCCTGACCTTCATACCCATAATTCGCTGTGATAACCTTTCAAATGAAATGAAAGATGACATTGTAGTCGATCGATTCCCAAAATTCGCACTTTTGATTATAATTTTAACAATTTCACCCCAAAATTATCGCATTTTGAGTAATAGCTGGTCAATAGATTTTTGATATATTAAACTACAGGTTACTACCTCCACACTCAAGTGATTATATTTCGAATAGATTGATATATGGAATTGTCGTGCACCGATTCCAAAAATTCGCACTTTTCGTTTATAAATTTAACAATTTTAACCCAAAATTATCGCATTTTGAGTAATAGTTGGTTAATAGAATTTTGATATATTAAACTACAGGTTACTACCTCCACACTCAAGTGATTTTATTTCGAATAGATTGATATATGAAATTGGGATGCACCGATTCCTAAAATTCGCACATTTCGTTTATGTTTTTATGACAATTTAACCCAAAATTATCGCAATTTGAGTAATAGCTGGTCAATAGATTTTTGATATATTGAACTGCAGATTACTACCTCCCCACCCAAGTAATTTTATTTCGAATAGATTGATATATGAAATTGTGGTGAACCGATTCCTAAAATTCGCACTTTTCGTTTATATTTTTTTATGTTTTTACCCCAAAAGTATGATTTCTCATGCTATTAAAGAGCTGAATTTTTTAGATGTTATAAGCCATCCATAATGCAATATGATCCTACAATAATAACGAGTGTGGTTTGCTTTTCCTGGGCTAAATCGTACCTGCCTTGTTCTGTACATAGACAAAATACGTCATAAAATTGCCTCTCAAAATACTAAAAAACACACATAAAACGTCGATTTTCATAATGACCTACATTGATCCCAGATTCACAACCATCGTTTTCCAACGCACAATATCTCCCGCTTCATTAAAAGACAGGTTGTGAAATGTTCTACCATGGGGAGGGGTTCCGACCAAAAATCACCCCTCGGCCACTAGCCTAATTTGGTTGATTGCCATGTCAATTTGTTTGAACTTAGCACTAACCCTAAACCTTACACCAGACCCTAGAAATTATAGTTGGAACCATCTTTCTTTCAGGCTCAGGACTCAAGTCAACAACATTATACACACAGTAATGCAGGTAGGAATTTAAATATTCATAGCAAGCCATGCTTTATGACTTCTCTTATAAAACATACATGGATGTCATTGCAGATAAAATATTTTAGCTGACTTTTAGAAGAATAAGGAGGGCTATGAAAATCACTACGGCAACAGTGTTGCAGATCTGCATGATTAAAGTTATACATTTCATTTATGATTTCAAGCATTTATTTGGGGTCATTATCTAACCAAGGTTACTGACCAAGCCACATAACTCTGGCTAAGATTTTAACCAAATTATTCTCCTTTTTAGCTCACCTGTCACATAGTGACAAGGTGAGCTTTAGTGATCACTCTTCGTCCTTCGTCTGTCCATCCGTCAACAATTAGTTTGTGTTCACTCTAGAGGCAACAGTTTTGATACAATCATCTATGAAACTTAGACCAAGTTTGAAACTAGGTCATGAGGGGTCAAAAACTAGGTCACAAGGTCAAATCTTAGAAAAAGCTTGTGTTCACTCCAGAGGTCACTGTTTTGATCCAGCCTTTATGAAACTTGGTCAGAATGTTGTTCTCCATGAAATCTAGGCCAAGTTTGAAACTGGGTCATGTGGGGTCAAAAACTACGTCACTAGATCAACTCATAGAAAAAGCTTGTGTTCACTACAGAGGTCAGCGTATTGATCCAATCTTCATGTTACTTGGTCAGAATGTTGTTCTCCATAAAATCTTGTCAAAGTTCGAAATTGTGTCATGTGTGGTCATTAACTAGGTCACTAGGTCAAATCTTAGAAAAAGCTTGTGTTCACTCCAGAGGTCGCTGTTTTGATCCAATCATCATGAAACTTCATCAAAATGTTTTTCTCCATAAAATCTAGGCCAAGTTCACTCCAGAGGTCGCCATTTTATCCAATCTTAATGAAACTTGGTCACAATGTTGTTCTCCATGATATCTAGGCAAAGTTTGAAACTGGGTCATTAGGGGTCAAAAACTAGGTCACTAAGTCAGATCTTAGAAAAACCTTGTGTTCACCACACAAAGTCCACATGTCACCGTTTCGATCCAATCTTCATGAAACTTGGTCAGAATGATGTTCTCCATTCAATTTAGGCCAAGTTTAAAGTGGGAAAAACCATTGTGCTCACTCTAGAGACCCCTGTTTTGATCCAATCTTCATGAAATATGGTCAGAATGTAGGTAGTTAGACAAATGTACAACAGGTGAGCGACAGGGCCCTCTTGTTGTAAATAGTTTTAGTTAATTGTTTTGGGTGCAATGTACATGCCTCTGGAACTACTTAAGGTATGCAAATGAAACTTCACACATGCCTTTGCTGTCATTATTTAAGATCACTGACTAAGTCCCATAACTGTATTTATATATTTGATTTAAAAGGGCTGCATATTGTGTGTGATTTTAGAATCAATGAGTTCTGTTATACATCTCATTTGGGGTGAAATTAATGGCACCTTGTACTCTGACATGCCCACTGACTCCATTCAAAAAGTGTACATTATTTCTGTAAGCAGACACTTTTGTGGGACATTTACTTAGAGAATGATTGGTTTGCCTCGGAGAATTTCTTGTTTGTCCTTACAAAATTATACTTTAAGCTTGTAAGAGGACACTGTTAATAAAAGAAAAAGTACTGTATCTATTACTTGACCGTGCGTTGTTGCCTATTATGATAAATTTTGAAATGAAATCAATGAGGGCTCTTACATATATCATGTGTATAAGAAATTGAAAGTAACTAATGAATGTTTAGTTTGAGAAATTGAACTTAATCAATGTGAGTAGTTAAAGTAACATTAAGTATTAAACTGTGTAAAGCTATAACTTGGTAATCCCTCTGCAAAATGATGCAATTTGAGCACTTTACTTGATTCCAAAATGTGGAAAACACCATAAGATGGAAGAAAATATAATATAAACATCTAGATGGTTTTTTGACAAAAAGACAATTTGTAAACAATAAATGCATGATTTTAAGTCTAAGGGGAGCCATATAATTTGCTAAATAAGATGTTTGCTCTACTATTTTGACAAAAATAGTCAGCATTCTATCGTCGAGTATTAGTCATTTGTTAAGAAACAGCTTAATGGTCCCATAATTCATTGTATTTAATAGATGATCGGAAAAAAGTTGTGGGAGCAGTAATGTAAGATATGAATGAAATCAATGAGATTTTAAATTTATTTGATGTGGGTTGTTGCTTATTTTGCGAGGTTCTGAAGGTTATTTTTTATATAAGAAAATATTCAGTAAATTTATTTATTGCAGATGTTCTGAATCGAAGCTCAAGTATGGCATCTAGCCACAAGGTATTTATGACTATGTTTAGAGAAGAAGTTATGTCATTATCAACTTATTTATTGATCATGCATACTAATACTATTTAGATGAAAGTAGTACAGCCTCAGATTCAAGTTCCTGGTGGTCACAGGTTTGCTCCCTGTTAATAACAATTAAACCAAAGACATAAACAAAATGTGAATATCTTCATTTCTTGATACTTGGCTTTAAAGGTAAAGAACCACTAAATGCCTCCGCGGACCAAGTGGTGATACCCTCAAGAAGTCCTTAAAAAAACTTTGATTTGCCTGTAAATGAAGATATTTCTTGACAAATGTGGAGTTGAATGATGAAATTGAGTTTAAATGGTTGGTAAATATGCATGTGGTGCAATAAAACTGTAATATTTGTATTATTCCACTATTTTGTTCTTGATACCAAAGTGAAAGTAGACTAGGGTAAAACCCAGAACTCATAAATCCGGACATGCGTGAAAACGGATAGACCGTGTTTGAAGGACAAAACTTTCTTAGAAGATACATGACCCCCCTTTTTTATTGCATTATTTTGAAGCTTAAATGCCCCTCTTTACAATGATGTATGTGGTCCAGGTGGCCATAGACTAAAAAAAGTTGAAAATTGGGGCCTACTATGGCCAATTTACATTGAGCTATAGAGCAAATCTATTTGGTGGTTTCTAACCTAAACTGAGAAAAAACTATTATCTTATGCTCTCGTTGCAATGGATACCATTAAGAATTAGGTGTTGAGAGTTATTATTAATTACATCAGTTTTTTCACTATCAACCACAATTACACCTCCATTACTTAAGTTAATTATTTGAATAAATCTTGTGTCTGAACCTAATGCATTCAATATTTCCAGCCATATTGTCATATTTCATTTTCTTAAAGGTCATATACGAAAGAATTTCTTAATTTAACGTAAGTAACACATTTCCATAGATAAATATCTTGTAATAAACATGGCATACTTGTAATCCACAGAATTGCAATTTTAAAGATGTTTTTAAGCGATAAAGTTGACAATAACAAAATGACAATATAAATCCAACCTGGTTGCCTCCCTTGATTTTTAGACCGTGTGACGTCATTTTGGACATATGTGGAACTGTTCCTCTTCAGTTTAACTAAATTTAAATGGGTCCTGTCGAGTTTTTATCGGGTTAAATTCGTGATCAGTGACATCAATTACTCTAATGTGGTATGTTCTAAGCATTGTATGTGTTGTCATTGTAACCATGTTCTAATTCCCTTCAATATTTAAGAAACAAAACAACGACCGCATACCGATGTGGACATTACTGACTTCAACTGCTAGGCGTGTTATACATTACAAATGCAGCAGTTCTAACAGCGCGTTTCAGGGGGTATAAATAGCATGTGGTTTATACACTTGACACGTGTGTATACATCTGTGATTGATTTTAAATATTTATAAATGGAATTATGTTGAATGTTTACTAAAACCTATATTTCAATTAATTTATTAAGGGATCTCCTAAGTGTGTTTCGTTTCTGATATTTATATAATAATGTCTAGTCTTACGAAGTTTTACTTTTTTGCATATTTATCAATTCCTTTTTGTAATAGACCATAAGTAATTAATGCATTCCGTATGAGGAAAAAATATGTTCTCAAAAAAGGGCTTTAGCTGCGTATTGGTAGTTCTTACGGAAAGACTTGTAGTTGGCAGTTACTGTTGTTAATTTTAAAGAATTATATACTAACCATAAGTTACGGAATTCCTAAATTGAGAAACAAACGTTCTAATTCTAACCAGGAAATTATTGACGAAACATAATGTGAAAAATTTAAATAAGTTTGTAGATAAACGGTAAAGTTTCAGACATTGTCCAAAGTTCTTGGATGCCTAGTTAATCTCGGTATTTTATCATATTCAATTAGGGATAAAAATCAGACTAGAGTGAGCATTAACGGAATCAATTTGTACTTTTTTCAAAGTCACATACTGTACCAGTCAGTTGCATCAACGCCCCAAACCCTCAGGGATAGACTGCGAGACGGTCATGTTTTTACCTTCCAGCTTCCCCCGCATGGCCGATGAAATGTTAGGGGTTTTTTTGCGAAATACCGTAGATGTTCCAATCAGCTGTCCCCTGCAGGTCACGGAAGGCGGTGTTGACAACCCAAAATCCCATCAAATGTAGTGGGGTGTCGTGGATGACCCTGGCTGGTGCATAAATATTACACGTTAGAACCAGTGCGCCGAAAATTACGTGATTTGGAAATGTAAACTAACGCATTACCAACAAAATTAACGGCGTAATTAGCTTTTCAATATTAATGGTATTGTAATGCACATGTAATAAAAAGCATGGTTTCTTTGAATGACACCTCGTTCATGTTAATTAAATTTATTAACTTTACCCAGACAGTATCACAGGAAAAACGACAGTATTAAAGTGCAAAGTTTACACAGAAGTTTGAGCATATGTTTTACCTTTTAAAGCTTCCCATTACACCAGTAAACCTATTAGAGTTTACACGAATCCTTGTCATTTTCAAAAAGGATCACACATTGATAAACAAAAACTTGGTTTATGACGAACATTTATCAAATATCTAATTATTCATTTTAACACACTTACATTTCAATTCATGATGTAATTTTGATTGGCTAATACAAATTGGTTTGTAATAAATTCTCCACGCCCCCTTGCACCTGCATGACCTATGACAGTGCGATCAATCACCTCAGAAGCTGGATACCGTGTGATCTTTATATTATTTAAAGATAAAATAGAACACCCCCTTTTGGCGGCATATAGTGCATGTCATATATGTGTCGGCATTTCAATGATGTTTAGTCTTCAAATGTAAGCCGGTCTATATTATAGAACCAAAATGTTTGACCGTGCGTTGTTATTTACGCAAGTTAGGCACGGGTTTGAACTCTCAGACAATTATTGTTCAGTGATTTGTAACAAGAATTTAGTTATATAACGGATGTAGTTTACCAGCAGTGGAGTTCGCTACAAATATGTATCTTGTTTGTATTTTGTAAAATGCAATGACCGTAAAATCATCTATGTACAGATTTGGAAATATTCTCACATTTGTTTACCCAATAATAGGGTATATAAACTATTAAATTAAACATCAAATGGGCCAGACAAAGACAGAAGACAACTGATTATAATCGCGATTTTTGGCATGTTACACCCCCCTTTATGTGCGTAATGTACGGAAGATTAACTGTAGATCGACGCGGTGTATATATATAACCCCCGTGGAGAATTGTGATGTATATTTGACCCACTTCTACATAATAGCACATGTATTTCATGTAACTTAAATGCATTTAAACCTAACATATTCAATAGAGATCAAGATTTGTGCGAATATATACTAATAGTATACAGTCTCTGTGTTAAGCAGATGTTTCAAAAACACGTCATAAGCTAAGGGAAGTAACTCGAGTTAGTTTATTCACAAAATAAGATAATCAAAATTAGAGATGTCGTTTATTGTGTGTTATAATCATATCTGAAGTGTAGAGATTGATGTATTCCTATATTTATACCATATACTTATTGAAACTGCGAAAAAATAATCTTGCGTATATGACCTTTAAAGCTTTTGACAATATGAAAACTCTTTATACTTACAGCCATGTTATTGTATTTTTCATGTTTTAGGAGCTTGGTGCCAGGCCAAAGCAGGCAGGAGAGAACCAGGTAATGCTTTTATATTATGGTACTTTTGAAATTTATTTGTTGACAACCTGTACATGCCTTCTGGGATTTTACAGCTCCTGATGACTTGAAGTAATTTAAATGCTGGTACACTACCAAACTTTAGTAATGGACATGGTGTTGTGATTACACTTGCTGTACAATGTTGCTGTTACTAAAAAAGAAAATCAGTTTTCTGCTCAATAACTTAAGTTTGCAATGAGATATTAGATTGAAACTTGCTGTCTTGGTAGTTTTTATACCCCCACTACTTAGTAGGGGGGGAGCTGTATAGTAGCCACTTTGTTGGTCCGTAGGTCGGTCCCAAAATTTGTCTATACTACTAGGCGGTGTTTCATGCGAAAATATTATGCCATTATCTCAAATGTCGCACTTGGGCTTTAAGGGTAAAACAATTGCCATAATTTAGTTTGTCTGGAGCATATCTATGTCATTTATTGAGCGATATGAAAATACTATTTTGCTTTACTCATGTCTGTCGGTCTGTCTGTCGGTTGGTAGACCGAATGGTTTTCGTTCAATAACTCAAGAAGGCTTAACCCTTAAAAACTTCAATCTTCAACACAGAGGTTGGTCAGCAACAGTAGATGATCCCTTTTGATCTTGAGGTCAAAGGTCAAGTTCACTGGGACCTTTACCATTTTAAAAGCTACTCGTACAAATGTTCACTACTACTCGACAGTTTGTCATGCAAAACAAGTTTACAATATTATTTCAATGTGACATGTAGGCCCACATATACATAATACAAAAAGATGAACAGTTCAATACATTAGCATGCAAAACAGTTAAGTCATTATCTCAAAGGTCAAGTTCACATTTGGAGTTCAATGGTTAAATACCAGGACCATAAATTTGTTATACATACTGTTAAATTTAAAAATAACTGTATGTGACATTCTTTTTAAATAGATGTCCTGGTTTGCTCTAAATCTGTGACAAAACGGTAAATTGGGGTATTCTTGAGTTGATCTCTGCAATTATTGTTGCTAAATACAGAAAATAATTTTAGCTATAAAGGCAGTTTGCATGAAGGCTGATGAGGCCTATAATGTTATTAAAAATGGAATTCAGTTTTGATACACCCCATTGTGAAGCATAACACCTGTCTTGTGGCACTCTTGTTTAACAATCAGTTTGTTTTGAAAGAGCTGAAGGTATGTTTTGGTTAAATTTTCTTGTGGGCATATTCACTATTACACAATAATATGAAGTGATAGAGACATGGTACTTGCCGCAAACTTGAAATCTTTTTAAAAAGTGGTTAATGAAGATATAAATACAAAATATAACCAGATTATTTTTCTTCTAGATCGTATCTGGATGTGGAGCACAAGGTAGTCTCACATTCCAAGGAAATAATCGCATAGGTATGGAATATTTGAGGTTACACTCCATTTTAAAATGAATATTCTAAACCAAAAATGAATACCTTTGTCGAAATGTTTGATAAAGTTATCTGCTCCTATGTTGAGGTCATGATAATGAACAAGTAGACATAGTACAAATTAGAACATTATTATTGCTTGTCAATGGTCTTCAAAATATTAATTTTGATGAGGTGGTACAGAAACTTAATTTAACATTTTGCTAGGTAAAGTAGGGCATACCTTTAGTGCAAGTCTGATAGAGTTATCTAATCTTAGTTAGAAGTTGGGATTGTGAGCACTTCAAGTCAACTGTATTTTGTTGCATATGATGAAGAACATCTTGGATTCCTAATTAATTATGCTAATAGAAAAAGCTTTGAATTGGTTTAAGTTATATTAAATCGCCTGTCTATGTTGTGTGTTGGTTCATCTTCTGCTTGCAGTTATATCATTTTGAAACACATTATGACAGATAAAATACTTGTGCTTTCCATCTAAAAATAGGTATATGCAGCCAAAGGTTTGACATGCATGCTGTAAAAACTAATTATATTTATCATTTGCAGTAACACTTGATGAAAGATGGACTTCTGTTACTTGCAATGTGTTAGGTAAAGATGGATATACACATTTCATACATGATCCAGTAGACCCATGTATTCTACAGCATGAAACAGTACACCGTATGCTCGTGTTCAGTACGAAGTTGCCATCATGTATGAAAGTAACCACTCTGAAGCCAGGACTTTTGAAAATTGATATGCATTTATGTTCAGATCCAAATGTGAATGTAAACAACATTCTTAAAAAGAGTGTTGAAAGAATAAAAAAAGCAGAGGTGCAGTTTACATCTGAGCATGAATTTTGTGAGGTTATGCTAAATTGCTTGGATGAGAAAAGTTTTCGTCTATTTGAAAGTTCAAATGCTAGGCTTTTCTATTTAAACAAAAACAACAGCTTCTTCGTTAATATTGTTGGACCTGACTATTGCAGTGTTGAAGACTTCAGAAATGTACAGCAGCAAATTGAAATATGTCAGAGACTAGTAGCGAATGCATCAAGTATAGACTTACTAAAGCAAAATTTTGATGAGAACAATAAAAGTGAAAGTGTCAAACAGGACATATTTGAAAAAAGGATTAGCTGCCCGTCAAACACGTCTGCTGATCTTAACACCTTAGGTGTGTTTGATGACATGAAAAAGGCATTTGCATATGATTGTGAAATTTTAAAGGGAGGAATCTTGTTCTCTTGCGAGCAAAGAAATGAATTGTCTAGTGTTGTTGATGAGTTCAACATTTATTGTTCAAGGCTGAAAAGAATAAATGTTGACTTCTTGCCGATAGAAACTTGGGGTCTTCTTCTAAATGACAACAGGAGAAGAGACAAGTTCTTAATACAAAATCCGAGATTGCAGTATGTAAAGTTTGTTAATGAAGATGGATGCAGATTGGTGATGTTATGTATTAGCCAAGCACATTCTGATACCATATATCAATCACTGAAGAAATTATTCTTTGTGATGCCCATCCTGTCTGAGGCATATACTCATCCCATGGTTCAGCGATATTTGACCGAAAACAAAAATGATGTCTGCTTATCTAAATCTACGCAGTCAACAAATGTTTATGCCATGCAGTACATAGAAAAGAGGATTGAAATGATGAATATTCCTTTCTTGCCCGTCGAGGCATGGTGTTTTCTTACAAAGGACAATGGAAGGAGAGATATCTACTTGAAACAACATGTAAGGTGTGAAGATATTGCATTCTTTATGACTGGCGATGGAATCGTGTTGTTATGCATCACTAAGGCAGATGTTGCGACAATCTTCAAATCACTGCAGGAGTGTTTTTATAAGACCTTCATTTTGTCTGAGATACTTGAACAGCCAACAATGCAGCAATTTCTCAATGAGAACAAGGATGATGTTTGTGTGTGTAAGGATATAAGTCGTCCAAATGTGACATTCTTGTATGTCATGGAATATGTAAGTGAAGGCCTTGAGGATGTTTTACATCACTATGTGAAACAATGTGATGCGTTCGTGTCCGAATACCTGAAGTCATATGGAGATAGCTGGCTGAGAACACTTGAACAGGAACATAAAGTGAAAGCCATTTTGTCAGATAGATTCATTGAATTTTCTGGAGACCATCAAGCAAGCTCACAGATGATGAATAAGTTAGAGAGTTGCCTGCATACAGTTGTGCAACATGAAGAAGATGCTGAAAAATGTAAACAAATTGCTTTTTCTGATGAATTTCAACAGAGGATTAGGCAAATTGCTGACAAGAATGGTTGCAGCGTGAAAACTGTTCCTGTCGAAATTGAAAAGAAATGCTCTGGTACAGGCAAAGGTATTGTACTTGACATACTAGTCTAATTATTTGTATTGTTTTATTTTGATTTCTGTGAAAATTTTGCATGAATTGGCATGCATGTATTTCATTATCCGAACAGAACATATCTTTTATTTACACATTAAAAACAATGTAAATAATAGAAAACATCACAGTATTGAGAAAGATGTCATCAGAAATATTTTGAAAATTGTTAGAATGATAGTCATATTTGGACATAGTGATAAATAGTTTGTGTCATAAATTGTTCACCTAAACTTTGAAAGAGTAACTTTTGACAAAAACTGAGTCACTTGATAAAATATTTAAAAAAACCTGTTTTCTAAAGACTTTTATTATATGGAAAACGTATGTTGTTAATGAATTTGTGTAATTATAAATAGTTTTGGTGGCCATTTTTTAGTTTTGTCAACTTGTCTTGTAACATATATCTAGGGGCTCAGTTTAAGTATTTTGAAGGTCTTTTTTATGCCCCCAGCATCTACTGACGCAGGATACGTATTATATGGTGATAGTCCTGTCCATTCGTCCATTTGTCTGATCGTCCGTCTGTTACAAAATAATGAAACTGAATTATTTTTGAAGCCCATCTATACATTGCTTTCAAACTTAGCATACTTGCATTATCAAAGCTATGTATTACACTATCAAACATTCCAACAGAATTATGGCCCCTGAATGTCTTATCTATTTTTATGAAAAAGGCTTCCACTGAGGCATAAGCCCATACATGCCATATTTTCCTGAAGCCTATGCAGGAGATTGGTGATGGAAATGCAGGAGATTTCAATCAAATGCAAAAGATATTTCTTGCTCAAACTTGAAACATAAAGAAGTGAAGTTAATATGCAGTTTTACTTGTAGGACATTACCATGCATGCTTCATAAAGCTATTTAAATAATAATTTGTTATCATTTTCATCATGCAATAAAAAAATGTCAAGGTTCCAGTATTCCATGAAATGCAGGAGATTTGATCAATTTGCCTAAACACATGCAGGAGTAGAGTCTCAAATGCAGGAGATCTGGCATGTATATAAGCCTATACTGAACACGGTCTTGTTTGATATCAAGAACTAAACTAGGTCACTAGGTCCAATCTTAAAAAAAACTTGTGTACATGCCAGAGGTCACCGTTTTGATCCAATCTAAATGAAATATGTAATGTAAGTTGTATTGATACCTAGACCAATTTGCAACAGGTGAGCGAGTTGTTTTGTTTTAATCACTTTAGCAGTTGAAGGTGCAAGTCCCTTGACAACATGGATTCTGAGAGATACGAGCAATTGTGTGTCCATCGTATGTGGGGATGTACAGAAAATGAAACTGGATGCTCTCATTATCCCGGTCAATTCTTCATTGTTTGGTGAAGGACCATTGGCACAAGGTTAGTCTATTAATACAAAATGTAGATACTGTAAAATATTTTAATTTCGATGGGATGAAATTTCATGGTTTTGGTAAAAAAGACCATTTCAATGGGACGTAAATTCATGGATTTTGCATTTCAGGTAATAAATACAAGGGTCAAATTCAATATAAGATGGGATTAAATTTTGTGGTTGGAAATCCACGAAATTTATCCCCCATGAAAATTAATGTAGCTGTTGAAAGAGCTATATAAGCACTAGAGATGGAAATTGTAAGATAAAATGTGTACCTTATCCTATATGGACTGCAGGTTCTAAAATAGCCCTTACTAAACCCCTTCTCATTAAGACATGCTCCCACACCATTGTTGCAAACACCACAAAAACATGGAAAATAACCTTTTGGTCAGGGAAAAATCAGGGAATTATCAGGGAATTTTATTCATTATTTTTCTGTGGCCACCCTGAGCTTTGCAAGTCAGTCGGTTTATCAGTGGGTCGGTTGACTAAATGGTTTCTGTTCAATAACGCAAGAAAGCTTTGCCCTACGATCTTAAGACTTTGCATAGAGATTACCCCCAATTGTAGATTGGTTTAAGGTCAAGATCTTTGTGACCTTTATCCTTTCTGAGTTTCTGACTATTGGGCTACTATGGGGGACATACATGTTTTTCAAACATCTATTTAACACATTGTTAGATCTTTAATTCACTCATTATGCTGATGTATAGACTGAATTATAATTGCAATAAATTTATATTTTGCATTGAATTTCATAATCTAGCTGTATGAATCTTAGAGCTGCTGTTTAGTTAATCTTAGATTAAGCTAACTTACAATAATCCTCCATGGTTGAATTTATTCTATACATATTCATGTTGTGGTATGATTTTCATTTAAGGTATCCAACCGTTGCCAAGTATATTTCTTGATCAACCTTTGAGGTTGAAGGGAAAGCTTGGTGAAGTGATTGAAGGACAATTCAAGGACGATATGTTGTGCAAGTCTGGTTTTGCTGTTGTTGTCTCAAGCACTGGTTTGACCGGTAGCTCTGAACATACGGTTACTTTGAAAAACACAGACATGCAAAAATCTGTTCTAAACATTATCAGTAGAATGAAGTCTAGTGGAATTCAGTGTAACATTGGTGTGTGTGTTCCACAAGATGAGGGGGAGTTCAGCATTGACGTGAATGACATTATCCAATCCTTACTGTTTGCAAGTGAGACCGCATTGTGGAAACAGTTCCAGCTATACGTCTGTGTGAAATCTGGTAGAGAAAGATGGTTACAGAAAATCAACAGGTCTGGTTTAACATGTTTATGGAAACAAAGTCACAGGCGGATTGTTGATCCTGACGTTTATGGTAAGCAAAAAGTCCAGTTAGGGGAAGAATTCAGTGACGCAGGCGTCAAGTACACTATAACAGGGTAAAACCAGTTATAAAGGCTTATACTATACAAACAACTATAATTTCAATGCTAAACTTACATACTGTATTCGCTATATAGTACACCCAGGATAATAAAAAATGTGGAAAAAAATGGAATAATCCACATAGGTGGAAAAATCAAGCGTGCACGATTTATCAGTGTTATTTTAACTGTATGTGTTTATTTAAGTAACCAATATTGCAGTGGTAGACGATAGACCAATCTGGTCAGTGATTGAAACAACTCGTTATCCTAGGCGCACTATACCTGTTCAGACAATGGTTATTATTTTTGTGTACACATAAACCGCAACGTCACTGTCACAATATCCTAACTGGACTTTAATTATTTACTGTGCCTAATATAAAGATTTTGCACTTTTTATACTTTGTTGGGTTTTAATATTATCTACTGTTTAGACTGACTGATTTGTTTGCTAGACAGGTTATAAGCCTATTTGGAACCAAGTACCTGCCACATATTGTAACTTTAACAAACATGAGCGATGTCTTTAAGATTCAGCTCTGTCAGTGTTCAGTTGACAATTCCTTTTTCAATACTTTTATAGTCTGCATCTCAATTTATCAGTCATATCTGATTATCAAACAGGTTTAAGAAAAAGGGTTTTGAGGTTGTCAAACATTTCAAAGATCAACTTTTTATGCCCGGCATCTACTCTATTTTGTATTTCAGGGATATTCAATGTTAGAGAAGATACAAAGGTTGATATAATCAAGACCTCTCTTCTACAAATAGGGGTTAGTTTTCATTTTCATTTCTAAATGTTCTCGTTTGAGCTAAAGCTCCTATACACATGACTTTGTACATACATAACGTGACGAGTACATATTCTCAACATTAAATTTTGCTCAGATTGATTTGGCACTATAATTGTATATATATAGTCATTTACAAATGGATATAAGCACCCATGCATGGGACCTTGGTTTATAGTTTCATCCGAAAGACTTTTAGTAAATTTTAGTTAGTCAGCCCGGGATTCGAACCCGCGGATCAGAAGTCTTGTGCTCTACCGACTGAGCTAAGCGGGCTGACTAAAAATGAGGCTGTTAAGAAGAATGTTCTTAATATACATGTAAAGGGTGGCCGCTATTTTTTTTCATAAATGATGTACTATTGCAGGCTGAATGTCTTGTCGTATCAGTGGGTAGTGATTTTAACCTGTTACACGGGTTTGTAGCCAAACAGATCAGGGAGAGAGCTGGTCCTGGGTTGCAAGAGGAACTGGACAAATCACGGCAGTCTAATACTGGTATACAAAAACATATCATTGCTGCAAGGCCGTGGAACCTTTCAAATATTGGTGTGAAGCTGTTGGTGTTTGTCGTCATTCCACATTGGTCAAAATGTGAACGAAGCACACAGGTCTGTTTCTTACTTTAAAATTGTTTGTCTAAATGAGGCATAACATGCTAAATCTATGTGAAACAAACAGTGGCCCTTGGCCATTTAATATTATTGGCCATATTTAACTTTAATATGGTTTCTTGTCAAAATCTGCAAGCAGAAATTTATTTGGGGTTTTTAAGTACATTACAACCTCTCAACCTCTGTAGAGTAGCACCCTTTTGTAGCTGCAAATATTGGCTGTTGTACAGAGGTTAAATCTGATGCTCTACAGAGCTACATTTAGAATAAACATTAGCTTGGGGGAAGGTTTGAATGTGTGATTATGGAGAGGTTATTGCTCTACAGAGAACTGCTGTGGGGAGGTTGTTCTCCTTTGTATGCAATACATGCACATATTAAAGATAGGAATCGATAATTTTCATTTAAGCCCATCAGCAACAGTAGATAACTCTTATTGATTTTGAGGTCAATAGGTCAAAGATCAAGGTCACTGTACCCTTTACCATTTCTGATTATTGGGCTGCTATGGTACAAACATCTCTTAGATAATTCTAGTATAAAATATTAATATTTTACTATAATTCCTTCTTTGCAGAAACTTATTATATAACTTTTATTCCTCCAACTCTGAAGAGCATAATAGATATACATAATCACATACATTTATGTACAACAATATCATAAATGTATGTGATTATGTATATCTAATTCCTTCTTTGCAGAAACTGCAAGTACTCGTTGAAGATTGCCTTCTGATTGCTGACCAATATTACTGCAAGTCTGTAGCTTTTCCTGTGTTCGGTATTGGCAATTTGGAATATCCAATGCGAGATGTTGCTGTGGCCTTCTTTGATGCTATTGACGTATTCAAGAAACAATCTGTATTCCAAGTTATCTCACAGATTTACATCTCTGCTCCAGTAATAAAAAAAGATGACAGTATGCTACAGGTTTGTGTTTCACATGCAAGTGCGCTTGTTTCTTTCTTCAGGTACAAGATGTCTTGGTTTAAACATTCATTGACCCAAAAATTAGACATTAGTTTTTATTTGTTTGCTATCAAATGAAACAGACATTAATGCTAAGTCTTTGGGTTTTTTCCCTGCCACATCAACCAAAAAAAGCTATGAGGAAATCGTACAGGGAAGGCAGCACTCAAGCTAAATTAGCCGAGCACATAAATCAGAAACATCACAACACAACTACACTGAGCAATACCCTCACATAAGCCAAAGAAACAAAAGTTCAAGTCTCCGCCGAAAAAAATCAGAATAACCAAATTACACAAAGAAATTATAGAATAGCGGTAATTCCTTCAGTTGTGTGATACAAGGTATGGAGGTGTGCTACCCGAGCTCTTGCAAAAAAGATAAATAATGGTTCTTTAACATGCCCAGTGTACAGAACTGAATGCACATGAAGTTGCCTCTGGGTAAACAACCAGTTCATGTTTATATGTGGACACTCAGAAAAAACGTTTCGGAAATTTCCATTGCCCTGATGGAGATTCAAACCAGATGGTACCTTGCCCCCAACTGAACGTGAATAAGAAACTACATCATGCACTGCAAGCCTAGTTTCAGTTGTCAAAAAGTCCTAAAAAGGTTTAACATAAGAATCACCTTAAATGGTATAATTTAAGATGCAGCTGCACAAATGATTTATGTTAAAAAAAAAGTTATCAATTTTCTAGGGCTATTTTCAGCTGTTAGGCCGCTCAAGCCCCCTATGACATTTCAACTTCCCCTGGTCATTGGGCTACATATGGAAACCTACACTCGTGTCTCCCTGGGGAGACTATTTCTCTCCTGTGGGTGTGGCAGCCAACATCGATTTGCGGCGCCCAAGAATAGACACTGCCCTCACAGGTACCATTTTCCACCATGGTGGAGTGGAGCTGTGGGTCTTGCTCAGAGAAATTAACCAGTGGTCCAGAGGGGGATCGAACCCGGGACCTCTCGATCCCGAAGCGCGCACCCTACCTCTAGGCCACCGCTGCCCATGTGGTAGTATGCAATATGATTTTAAGGCCCCTACCAGTTTTCAACTGGAGGCAAATATATGTTTGCACTCCGTTCATCCGTCAGGCTGTCTTTCAAGAAAATCACGATCCTGACATAACTCAAACAGTTTTCAGTATGTGTATAGGGACTCATAAGAAGATTATGCATTTCTACTTATTTTTTGATTCGGACAAAATTTGTTGTTGCCATGGCAACAGAATCATTGACCACCTGAAAACCTGGTTGGGGACTTGTGTATGGTATGCAATTCCTAATTACTTGTTTATTTCCATTCAGTTGCTGATAATGGAGGAACAAAGAAGAATAAACTTGAAACAAACACAGCCATGCTTTAAACAAAAAGGTAAGCGTAAGAACATTGATTCATTGTCAAATTTCCATTCTTTTTTTCTAACTAATGGACAAGGTACAAACTGGTCTGAGCAAGTACGTCATTGTTTTGGCCATTTGTACTTGGGAGACATGGTCATGTGTCTATGCGTGTTAACAAATTGAATTTCATTATTTTATAAGCTAATAAAATAGCTTGAAGCTGCATGCACAATCGATAGATTGGTCTGTCTGCCAATGGTGTCAAACCCCTTTCAGGGGCAGTTAGTCTTAGACACTAGGGTATATTAACAGGTATGATACTGTAGGAATTTATTTATGCTGACCTTGAGAGAGAATTATAGCTTGATTATTCTTGCTGTTTCAGAGATACGTTGTCTTAGTGCAAGAAATAGTAATGTTGTCTACAAAGTAGTTACCAAAGACAATTCACCACATTTAATGAGTGGAGAGTATGTGCGTGTACATTTAGATCCATCTCAAGGTTTGTCCATCATGCTATTAATTGTATAGTTTTCTTTGTATATTGAAAAATGAAATTACCTTTTCAGATACTGCTTGTTATCCCCACCAGAAAAAAATTCGGCTGGGGTATGGAATAGTCAGTACGCACGGCCGTTTGTCCATCCGTCCGTCCGTCACAAATTTTGTCCGGAGCATATCTTGAAAACTATTTAAGATATTGACTTGAAACTTAAAAATATAAATAGATGGCAACTTGAAGAACTGCAGTGACCAAGAACCATAACTCTGTCTGTCTTAAATTTCGAATTATCTCCCCTTTAATGTTTTGATAATAAATATTGTCCGGAGCTTTCTTCAAAACTATTTAACATATTGATTTGAAATTTGAAGTAACTCTGTCTGTATTAAATTTTGAATTTTCTCGTTTTTAGAGTGTTTTTAGCTCACCTGTCACATAGTGACAAGGTGAGCTTTTGTGATCACTTTTCGTCCGTCCTCCGTCTGTCTGTCCACAATTTGCTTGTGTTCACTCTAGAGGCAACCGTTTTGATCCAATCTTCATGAAACTTTGTCAGAATGTTGTTCTCAATAAAATATAGACCTAGTTCGAAACTGGGTCATGTAGTGTCAAAAACTAGGTCACTAGGTCAAATCTTAGAAAAACCTTGTGTTCACTCCAGCTGTCACTATTTTGATCCAATCTTCATGACACTTGGCCAGAATGTTGTTCTCTATGAGATCTAGGCCAAGTTTTAAACTGGGTCATGTGAGGTCAAAAATTAGGTCACTAGGTCAAATCTTAGAAAAACCTTGTGTTCACTCCAGCTGTCACTATTTTGATCCAATCTTCATGACACTTGGCCAGAATGTTGTTCTCTATGAGATCTAGGCCAAGCTTATAACTGGGTCATGTGAGGTAAAAAATTAGGTCACTTGGTCAAATCTTAGAAAAACCTTGTGTTCATTCTCGAGGTCACCGTTTTTATCCAATCGTCATGAAACTTGGTCAGAATGTTGTTGTCTATAAAATGTAGGCCAAAACTGGGTCATGTTGGGTCAAAATTTAAGTCACTAGGTCAAATCTTGAAAAAACTTGTGCTCACTATAGAGACCCCAGTTTTGATCCAATATTTATAATCACGGGGCCAGATGAACGCAATGACCCAAAAGCTAAACAACAAGAGATTAAAGGTCAAAACCAGCCTATGGATCAACACCTTACCTACCATCCTGATAGGCTTTCATTTAGACATATTCGTACTGTATACATACTGTCCAGTTATTGAACTATAAAACACAAAGCATAATGTAATTGTTACCACTATTTGCTCCACCATGAAAGGATTATAACCTCTAGCTAGCTGCTTATGAAATGTTTAAGTGTCTAAATAGCACGAAAGTAATACTATAATAGAAGGATTAAAAAGCTTCAATTTCTATTCCGACTTTACACTGATCTATTAATCCTACATAAATAGATGCTGATGATGGCATTACAAGAACGTTAACACAAATGAGCCTTCCATGTGGACGAAGTAAAGACTCTTTGCAGAAGAAAATGGAAGATGTTGTATCTTTATGTGAGAAAGATAGAATAACCAGTATTTGTGTATCTTTAGGACCTGGTAAGTTTGATTCATTTTGTACATGTATAGACTCCTTCTGATATGAGTGAAGAGAGGCCAGTTCTTTCTAGCTCATAGTGACAAGGTGAGCTTTTGTGATTACACTCTGTCCGTCGTCCGTCCGTCAACAATTTGTTTGTGTGCATTCTAGAGACAACAGTTTTAATCCCATATTCATGAAACTAGGTCAGAATGTTACTCTCGATAAAATCTAAGCCAAGTTTGAAACTGGGTCAGGTAGGGTCAAAAACTAGGTCACTAGGTCCAATCGTAGAAAAACCTTGTGTTCACTCTTGAGGTCACAATTTTGATCCAATTCATGGCACTTGGTCAGAATGCAATGCTACATAGAATCTAGGCAAAGTTCGAATCTGGGTCATGTCGGGTCAAGAACTAGTCCACTGGGTCAAATCTTAGGATAAACCTTGTACTCACTCTAGAGACCCCTGTTTCGATCCAATCTTTATGAAACATGGTCAGAATGTTAAAGATTTTAACTCATGATGACTTGATTAAATAGATGTATTTTTTTCAAACAGACTTGTGTTATATTATTAAGATATTTTTGAATAATGAGTTTGATGGTGAAGGTTTGATATGAGGGGATGTTGGAGGCCATATGTTCAGCTTATCTGAATTAAAAACTATACAAACAGTCAGGGGATATAATCTTTCAATCAGGGAAAATCAGGAAATACTGTAAAATCATTAATTTTCATGGGGGATTAAATTTCGTGGTTCAATTTAATCCCATCAAACAATAATTTTGACCCTTGTATTTATTACCTGAAATGCAAAATCCATGAATTAACGTCCCATCGAAATGGTCTTTTTTACCAAAACCACAAAATTTTCTTCCCATCGAAATTAAATGATTTTACAGTCAGGGAATTTCTTTCTTCGTTTTTGTTGCCACCCTGTGCCAATAATGTGAAATAAATGTGAAAAACTTCATACTTGTTCATCTACTGTATTTTGCAGAATTTCGCTTTTCTGAATCTGATCAGATCAAGATTATATCAGGGGCTGTGGACAAAACAATGCATAAATGGGGTGCAACGTATAATGCTGCAATGGTTTATAAATACCTTAAAACCGTGCTGATTACTGTCAGTGATGCATTCACATTCAGTGCCGAGGTTATATCATCCAACGAGGATGCTTCACTTCTTTCATCTATTTGGTCAAAGACCGGTAAGTACTATATGTCCTTGATTTATGTCTTACTCTCATAAACTGTTCAAATTGCGTCCGTTCTCTAGTAGACAGGTATTAAGGCTCTATAGAATGCATCTTAGTTTATTGACAAAATAATGAATAATATGAGGCTTCACTGTGTAGTGGCGTAACAATATTTGCAGGAGTTTGTGTGCGTAGTTATTCAATCACTAGTGCATAGCATTAGGCACAGACACACGTGTCATCCATTTAAAAACTTGCATGAAAAAAGAACGTAGAACTAGTAAATACATCAAGGCAGTTCAGCTGTCATAATCTCAACCAACGGAAGTGATGCAATCCAAATATCGATTTACCGGTACCCCGACTGCACGCTCCAATACGCTTATGCTTATCTATGAGCTATGTTAGAATAAATAGTTATGTTTAACCTTTTAAAGAAATCCACATGATTATTAATAATGTTTTTGTTTAAGGGCAAATTGATAATGTGTGGAAGGATTCTTCCTATCAATTGGCTGTATATGGAATGAATATGGTCATAGTAGGAGAGTCTGCAGCCTGTGAACAGACATTAAGGGATGTTCAAAACATGTTCACGACTGAAGATGAGGTATACATATTTTATGTTTTATTTATTTCTGATTTTACATCTAAAGTTTTCCTGTGACACCATTAGATTTAAACATTGTCATTACATCTCCGACATACATTTGTTTATCGGGCATGACATATTCATTTTGTCCTGTATGTCTGTTTGGCACAAAATTCATCCACATTATTTTTGTCCTCCTTAACCACTGGTTGGAATTTAATGATCCTTTGCATGAATGTTTGGAACTTGCCGGCAGCCTTGTTGTGCATTATTACCAAACGATAAGGCTGGAGTTATGGTCCTTTATAGCCCTTAAAAGGTAAAAGATGAATTTGTTCTTGCTTGTCCTCCTGAATCTATGGTTGGTTGCTTTTCAATGCAGTTTCACAAGAATGGTTGGTACCAAGCAAAGTTGTGCATATTCACGGGGGTGGGGGTGGGGGCCGGGGGTTGTAGATGATTATTGTCAGAGTCATGGCCCTTTATAGGCATATAATGTTCAAAAATAAGTAATCATGGTTTAATAATTATGTTTGAAATTCCAATACCACGGTATGTTATTCTTGCGGGTTGAGTATATTATTGTAATAAAAAAGAAATGAGGAAATCGGACAGGGAAGGCAGCACTCAATTTAACCAGTCAAGCACAGAAAACAGTTATAATTACACTGAGCAATAAGGCTTGCTTGAAATATCTATTTTTGGGAATATGGATTGTTCTATGTCTGACTCTTGTCTGGGTGTCTTGGCAATAATGCCGCTTCTGTGTGGCTTTGAATTGCTTGTGCACTATAGTACACATTTTATTGTTTAGGGCAATGGTGACGATGTAAGTTTATATTATGATGCAAAAGAAGGAAAAGAAGAAGTAGTTCAAGTAAGTAATTTTTATTTCAATTTTTTTTCATAGTCACATATTTCATGAAATGTTTAGCTTTTTTGATGTGGATATATCATATTGAGTCTCCATAGCTGAGTGGTTAGCGCTCTTGTCTGACCTTAACCATCTAATTCCGGGTGGAGGCACACATATGCCTGCCATATTCAGCAGAAAGCTGACTGGAAAATAAAGTCTATGTTTGGCATTTAGTTAAATATTCTTGTCACCCGGGTATTTGTTCCTAGGTGATTATGACAGCGGGGCAAGATTGGTGTGTGATGTCATTCTGCAGCATAACTTTAAAACTTTTAGAGATATTCATTTCAAAGCTCATACAAAAATGAATGTAGCTAAAAAACTTTTAGAAAGTACCTATCATTATATTTTATTATTATTATGTCAGTCGTAATTAAGTTACTGTTGATAATTTATTTGTGTCTGCAGATTATAATTGAAAAAAACCAACTAATTTAGGATATTCTCTTGAAAACTTAACAGGTTGAAAGAGATGATACAGAAGAAAAGAGCAATGTACAGGAATCCGATACAGAAGAAATGAGCAGCAGTGTACAGGAATCCAGCATACAACCCGTCGTATGTATAGTTTGAGTTATTTCCCTGTGGTTTTATTATTTGTACTTTGTCCGGAGCATAATTGGAAACAATAATACAGATGTTGACTTCAAATTTCATTTTAATGCAATTGTATGTGTGCAATCAAGCGCTATGGCGATCATCTAAGTATTAAATGAACAACCCTCGTTTATAGTCTAACTAGAAGAAATGAAATACAGTACAACCTCTATGGGCGCTTCAAATATTGATTTTTTAAAAGGATGTTGCACAGCAAAGGTTAAAAATTATAAAGAAGTGTGCCTCCGTAGCTCAGTGGTTAGTGCGCTTGCCGTCTCATCTGGCAATCTGGGTTCAAATCCAGGCGGAGGCACATATATATGCCTGTCATATTTCGGTAGACAGCTAAATGGCAAATAAAGGCTTAGCTCGGCATTTAGAAAAAAATTGTTAAGTGAATATCAGCTTACGGAAATTTTGAAGTTTATAGAGAGGTTGTTGCTCTACTGAGGGTCGCTCTAGAGAGATTAAAATGTTAGCAATGTACATTTGATGTTTTCATAGTTTTTGTCTTTCTACCGAATGTATGTTACCTTTAGTCTAGTTAAACCAAGTTCAGTTATAGACAATCTTGTTATATTTGCAGATTGGAAAAGATGAAATTGACCAGCATGTAGATGAAGGTGTTGTTGTTGGTGATGATGAGAACATCAACTTTGATCTTGTGAGTAATGTACCCAGTTAAAGTATATAATTAGACACGCATGGATTCAACAGACTTGACATTTGTCATGTTCTCTCCGTGACTTTTGAGTCACACTTACGTTAATTCAATGACTGCTAACATGTCCCCTTTGCCAGTCACATATCATTGGCTTGTAACCCAATCTGTCTGAAGTAAATCATTGAAGGTTATTCTTTTGTTCATAGAAATTGATCATTGACCCAGATAGGGATGGAACCTAGGACCTCTGTTTCCCGAAGCATGTGACCTATCTCTAATTAAAGTCACTGCTCACTTATGTACACAAAGTACATGAATGATGCATCTCAAGTACCTGTATCCCTAGATTTTAGGTCTGTATTATAAAGTGAATTGCACCACACATTTTTTTCCTGGGAAAAAGAGCTTAATGATTAATTGATAATTATCACAAAACCTGCGGGTCTTTGAGTACCATATTGTTGTGAAGGAAATATCCTTTGGCACTTCCAGAATGTTGTATAAATATTCTAATTAGCTTGACTTACATAACCCATGCATGCCTGGAATTAACCCATGACGTCAGGATAATACAAACATCGTCATGACGTCGCAGGCATTGTTACTGATACCTGGCATACATCCTCATTTTGAACGATGATGAGCTTTCTCTATGGTTATGCGATAAACAGAATCTTGCATTCGTGCTCATTACATACAAGTTTAATGAAAAATCTACAAATACAATATTACAATCGGCAAAGCCTTGTGTCATATTGTTTTGTCTGAGTAATGAGTACTCATGTTTAAACACATTATTTGTAGCACTTTGATTTTGAAATGAGATGTTACAGAAAAGTCTTCTCCGACAATGTATCTGTCTCGATGCTCCAATGACATTGAATGGTTTTTTCTTCTTAGATGGATAGTGAGGTCACTGCTGAATTGAATCCTGGCTTGGTTGAATTTTTGATGTCGGTTGAACGGAGTGCTTATGAAAGTTGGACAAAATGGATTGAAAACGAGTACAAGATACATGTGGAGTCTAATGGTTCTTCAAAACTCTTTGTCAGAGGACAGTTGGACACAATAATTGACTTTGAGAACTATCTAGAAAATGAATTTACCATGCTAGATCCATTTGGAATTGACGAAAAACATTTTAAAACTGTTCAAAAGCCAAGGCATGAATTCTTGGTTCCTATGCTATGTCAAGAAGCTCAAAGCATTCTACAAATGAATTCTGAGGGAATTGAGAAATTGGATAGAACTACGGGAGGGACACATTTAAAAGTCGTTGACAATGGTTTTCTAATTGCCTGTTCACCAGAAGATGAGTCACAAATTCATAAAACAATACTAAGCTGGCAAACTGCTTATCATAAATTGGGAAAAAAATCAGAAAAAGTAAAGACAGATTTTCAAAAAGCTGGTTTTGTCGTTCATGAGGCCTTTTTCAAATACAGAAGTTTGGATGTTGCAGTGATGTACTCTGATATAACCGAGTGTGATGTAGACTGTATCGTATCATCAGTAAATTCTGATATGGGTATCCGGGATGGTATTGCTAAACAAATAGCTGCAAAAGCTGGACAGCATTACAAGGATGTTTGTAAGAAAGGAACATTGAAAGTTTGTGAATGTAGGAGCATCACATTAGGCAATGATTCCAGCCTGAATTGTAATGGAATCCTGAACGTTAACTGCTTTCCAAGTACCAACATCAAAGATGTGGGGTTTATCTACCTGAACGAAGTGCGGGAATCAGTTACTAATTGTTTTAATGCTGCAGAGAATGATGAATACGCTTCAATAGCCATGCCAATGCTGAGAACAGGTATAATGTTCATGTTTAATTACTCCTTTAAATAATAATCATACCTGCCAAGTATAACTCATTTTAAAGTGGAGTTACTCCTATTTTCATTGTAAATGTCTGGTTTCCAAGATCAGCTAACTTTGAACAAACTTTTTTAAGGTACATTTGATTCATTTTATGATCTTCCGTCCAATATTTATGACGACTCATGAGAATTAATAAATTCCTTGTTTATGCATCTAAATCCCTTTTAAAACACATTTAAGTGCATTTGTGACATGTTTTGCTTGATCACTCCTATTTCAGATTTAATGAACTTGGCAGGTATGATAATAATTTATTAAAGTGTCATAGATGACAGGAATATGAATTTTGCATTGAATATTTGTGGATACATAGTTCTTCTTTTTATCATGCCCCAGCATCTACTGATTTAGGAACTTATATTGATTGTCCTGTCCGTTCATTTTGTTTGTCTGTTCGTCCTTTCGTTGAAGCTCAAATATTTTTTGAAGTCCAAGAAGGCAATTACTTTCAAACTTTGCATACTTGTTAACCACCATAAATTCATTATATAATCAAAGCCATGTAACGCTATCCAGCATTTAATGATATTATGGCCCCTGAATGACTTATTTATTATCCCCCGCCGAAGGCGAAGGGGATATGGTAATGGTAGGCGTCATTCCGTCCGTCAGTCCGAACTTCTGTGTGCAACTCCTCCTACATTTCGACAAAACTTTCACAGAATAACTGCTATGATGTCCCCAAGCGCATATTGTCACGATTTTTTTATTCAACCATTCTTGACAGAGTTATTGCCCTTTGTTGTTTTTTACATGTACACTATATAATCTTGCATCTTCAACAACAATTCAACTGTAGTGGTCATCTTTATGAAACTTTCATGATAATATTTGTCATTTACCTCAATTTTTCCTTCGGCGGGGGATATGGCTGTCAGTGACTGCTTCTTGTCAATCACGGACAAGGCTTCCACTGGGGTACAAGCATTTACTGAACGCAATCTTGTTTTCTAATATTGTTACTTAGTCAAATTACATGTATGTTTTAAACAAACTGTATGTTTTGCTAAATTTCAGGTAATAAGCTGCGATTTGATGTGTCTTTATGTGCTCAGGAGTGTTTTCGTGCTATAGATAATGGGCAGTTTAAACACCTAAAGAAAATCATATTTGTTGCTTTCGATTTGGCTAAAGTGAAGGATTTTATAAAGGTGCTAGCTACTGCTACATCTCCCAAGTCAGACCAAGCAACCATGCTGCCAACATCTTTAAAGTTGAAGATCAAATCATCCAAAGCTCTAATACTAATTGTCAACCAACATGTTGCTGGTCCGGAAGTAACTGCACGTGTAGAGTTTAGAGGAGATATGAAACAGGACCGAAGAGTAACAAAACAAAAATTGGAGGATAGGATAAGACGTGGTACAGATGGTCCTCTTGATGTATTAAAAGTTCCTGAACTAGAAGATCACTCTGACACATTCATTTACGATGCTGTGCGATGTGTGTTGCAGAAAGCCAAGGAATTCAAGATTACAAGAATAGCTATTCCAACGCTTCTTACTACAGGTAGGTTCATACAGGGGTACAATATGATATAAACATACTACTCAAATACATTTTAATAGTGGTCAAGAAATTGACATTTTTGTCCGTCTTATGTTAATAAACTGAACCAAATTGATAAAGAAAATATTGTGAAAATATTAAACTTATCATCTTATCTGCTGCTTAATTCCCTACCAAATGCAAATCCTGTGTTTTGAACTATTCACAAACTGTTAGGCGGAATTTCTTCAAACTTTCACAGATTTAACAACCTTGATGTGCAATTGACCGGAAAGGATGGAATTTGTGCTGCAGCAATTTTTACCAGAGTTATGGCCTTTTGTCGATTGACACATTTCTAGTTTAACTTAACTTATATCCCTTGTATTGTATTACAGATAAGAATTGGAGGGAAGATGAACAGTCGTGTAAATGTATTCTACACGCTGTCTGTGACTTCTGTATAAAAAACCCTGGTGCCATGGAATGGGTTCAGATTATGTCACCGAAGCAGGACGTGATTGCAACTATGTCTCAACTGGTTTTATCATCGCTATAAAGTTTATTTGAAATAAACACATTTAGGTTAGGCCAAACCAAAGACCTAAATAACAGGTACTTGGCCTAACCATGGGTAACATGGGCATATTATGTCTAGTTGACAAAAAGGATTTTTTCTTTAACATTACCAGTGTGGACATACCACATTGTACATGTTCTAAATTTTGGCTTAGCAATTTTTTTTTATGTTATTGTATTGTTCAGTTGTGAACTGAGCATTGTGTTATATGATTGTTGGCCGTGTTTTTACTGTTTTCTTTGGTCGTCTACATCTTTTAGTCAGTGAAGATTAATATTGAATACCACCCTCAAATCACTAACCCGATTTCAATGAACCCCACAAATTTTATACCAAGCCTAGGTTTGGATTTGAGCAGCACTTCGTTTTTAGATTGTTATTCATAGAGCTATTGTCCTTCTTTGTTTGATTTCACATTGACTTTTACTCATTTTCATACAGCTTTTGTCCTTTTATGTTTGATTACTGTAAAGTCGTTAATTTTTGTGGGGGGGGTAATTTTGTGGTTCACCTTCAACCACGAAATCAAATCCCATTGAACAATACGTTTGGCCCTTGTATTTATTACCTGAATTGCCAATGCCACAAATTAATGTCCCATCGAAATGGTATTTTTTACCAAAACCACAAATTTTTGTCCCATCGAAATTAAATGATTTTACAATATATATTTTGTACTTGTTTTTCATAGAGCTATTGTTCTTCTATGTTTGATATACATGTATATCACGTATTTACTCTGTAACCATTGTTGCTCTTTCAAAGATGTTTCATATGTACCAAACCAAATTGTGCATATCAAAACTATTCTAGAATTATGCATGGATCCATTGTCAGTAAATTCTTGCCCTTAGTTTTGCATCTATTCACTATTTTGTTGCAATATTTTTGTGTAACCATTGGTTGAATTCAAACAATATATCGAAGTTAACATGTCAGGGGTAGATTTTCATTTATAATGATTGATCATGTTGAATCTGTTTAACATGTATGACAGGGACTAATAGGTGCAGCTCTCTTCCCTGGATCAGATCTGGCCCTGATCTCCCGAAGCTTCTCAAGCAAAAATCTCATCTCAACTTGAGATTTTCCACAAACCAGAGTCGAATTTATAATAAATCTGAAGTCAGACCTCATTAAAAATTAATGGAATATACAAAGAATAGCATTTGCAGTTTTGACGGTAATTTTGACTCCATTCTATGTTTAGTCCATTCTTTGTTCAAAATTATCCAAATGACAAATGGCTCTATTTGAGTTGAGATTTATTTCACAATTGAGATGTTTCAGGAGATCGGGCCCTGTTGATTTGGGGTTTGAGTATTGCCAATGACATCTATATCTGCAGTATTAACTTGATATCTGTATAACTAAGTCTTGAATAGTATACTGTAAAATTATTTAATTTCGTTGGAACGAAATTTTGTGGTTTTGTTAAAAAAGACAGTTTCGTTGGCACTTGAATTCGTGAATTGTGAATTTCAGGTAACAAAACAAGGTCAAAATCAATGTTCGTTGGGATTAAAGTTCGTGGTTGACATAAACCACAAAATCCACGAAATTTAATCCCCCACGAAAATTAATGATTTTACAGTAATTGTTTTAACTAAGAGAACCACATGTGGTTATCTATGAAATTGAAACCTCTTGTTACTAACTGGACATGGGAGATAGTGATCGGCTGCACAGCTAATACAATGTATAAATCCAAATCCCAGGTCCAATTAATGTCAAGAAACATTGTGATACTCTTTTATTTTGGTAGTGGAAATTTGTGTGTTAAAATTTGCATAAAACAACTGGTAGCATGGTCGTAATTTTGGAATAAACAACCATTAAGATGAGAAGAAATTGTTCAATTCTTTCAAAAATGTCCATAGGGTGGCCGTATTTTCAGAGTGGTCATAAGGTGGGGTTCTACTGGATGTAATCTCACTGCGGGATTCAATTTAAGAAGATGTGTTCATCTCTTATATGCCTAGACTAGCTGTTAGATGTGCTAGAAAATGATAAAGTAACTATCCATGTACATCTACATGTTGCTCCCGAGCATTCATTAGTGAATATAATTTGGGGGGGGGGGCGATGTATAGGCTTATATAAGGTGTGGAAAGAGGCACATTGTTTGATGCACCAGTACATATGAGTCATCATATATTTTTTATACATATCAGCTTATATTTGTACAAATGTGTTTATATTTAATTGCTCTAGATTGTGCTAGTAAAGATTGATATCAAAATATGTTTGTTAAGGAATATTTTAAACAAATTCTATATTTGTTAAGGAATATTTGAGACAAATACTATGTAATCTGCTATTTTTTCTTTACATTCATAAGTAAATAAACCTAGTAGTTCATTGTTTTTGTTTATTTTGTACCTTTTTGTAAATCATCTGCATTGCTCAGTAATGATTCTTGTGTTCTGGATCTGCATAGTGTCTGCTGACTTATCTTTGTAACAGTCGACCTAGCTGCGGAGTCATATTCAAGGTTGGTTTCTTTGTACAGTTTTCAGCACTGTCTTATCTGCTCCCAAACAGGTACGTACCAGCAAAGTTCCTATGCTTGGTTAGCTTTTTACATGCATTGTTTCCAACTGTTTCTTGTCATACGTCACACCTAGATACGTGACGTTTTCTACTTCAATTAAAGGTGCTTCACTAACCTTGATGACACTTAGTCCGGCAGTTTGGTGAAAAAATTGTGGGTTTGATGATAAAAGCATGAAACTTTGCATGATGGTAGTTAAATGTATTTTAGTCAAAATTAGATATGGACCCACTTTCAAAAATATCCAATATGGCCGCCATTTTCAAAATGGCCGCCACTGTGAAAATTACAATATAGTGTACCTTGAAAATGTTATTTGCAATGACATCACAAATAAAACAGGGCTATCATGTGCTTAAAACCAATTAAAGAGATGCCATGAATATTTTGATA
The DNA here is from genome assembly GCA_963678985.1 of Spisula subtruncata. Lineage (NCBI taxonomy): Eukaryota > Metazoa > Mollusca > Bivalvia > Venerida > Mactridae > Spisula > Spisula subtruncata. Next base: position 47,511,163 of record OY787666.1, read on the forward strand.
TCCATCTGGCAAGCAATTTTGACGAAATTTTCACTTTTTTTAAAAAATGGGGGGGGGCTGTCAAAATCTATCGGACTGAGATCTTAAAAACAAGAAAGTGTAAATATGTTTGTTGAGAAAAGAATACAGCTTGACTTGGTTGTTATGTATGCTATTCCCAATAATATTAGATATGAACACAATTTGTTGTATCAAATTAGCGCCATTTTCCAAGATGGCTGCCATTTTCTAGTTAGTGTTTACTAAGGTTTGAAATATGTCAATCTTCTTTTTAGCATGTCTTGATATTATATAAATACTTTATTATTAGTATTCAATATCATAGATGATGTTTTAGCATAAAAGCAACCCCAATAAGGTCAGTCAAAACGGTGACAATGCTTTTAAGATGGCCGCCATTGTACTAGTTTTTGTAAAACAATGCTATATATCTCATTATATAGTCTACAGTTGTATATTCTTTACATATAACGACAATGGCACGCTAAAACTTTATTCAAATTGATAATAGGATGTAGAAACAAGCTTCCAGACGCAATCATAGGAAATGGTGACCGTAATAATTACCTTTTAGAAGTGTTAGGTACCCTGGAAAACCTCTTGATGTTTTGTACCCAGTTGCGTGTGTACTAAATTTGGTGTACACCAATGTTTGTATAGTTGTTGTAACTACCAAATAAAATAGGAATAACTGTAGCTGGAGTTTGTGCATATCCCTGATGATAGGAAAGCTGTGTCTGGTGACTGTATGTACCCAATCAGACAATAACCGTAGACAAGGAATGTATGTATTTGGTAATTGCGAGTACCCTGTACCTGTAATACGAGGGTTAGTCAAGAAAAACTGAGAGTTGTAAAATTAAGCCTTCAAAATGTATTTACAATTATATTTTCTACCAATTATCGTCAACTATTATCCATTGCGGATATTCTGATGAATTCCGGGATCGGATATAGGCTTATAAATAATGTTGCCAAGCAACCAAAGAATATCACTAAAGGGTATGCGTTCGCGCCAGCGACTGGGAGACTGATTTTGTTGTCAATACGAACGTATATTTCAACTTAATATAGCGCAATTTAGTACAACTAACATGTGTATCTTGTAGAATAGTATATATCAAATAATAATGGGCGTTTGCTACAGAATGGTCACTAATACTGTATTGTTTAGTTGCCTAGCAACAATTTTACCCGTATTTTATCGATTTTCTCGACATGTGTTCTTTGCGTTGCCATGGTATTCTAAAACTAATCACTGAATTCAAAACTTCTGCTCCGGAGGATTAAGAATGTATCTAATGGAGTCTAGTGACCATAATGGAAATAAAAAATATAACTTCGCGTTTAAAAAACACCGTGCGTTCGTTTGGGTGGGGTAAAATTGTGATCTCAAAACCAACAAATCAAGTGACAATTAATAGTTCCATTAAGTATATTTTCTATATTGGAGGAACAAATCAACCATAATTAGTTATATCTGATAGATTAATGTATTGCAATATAAAAAGTAAGTTAGAAAATGTTCGATATAACTTTATGTTTCCATAGCAACGCACAATTGTTTTCTACTGACAGCGCGAACGCATGCCTTCGAGTTGTCTTCTTCGGTTGCCAGGCAACAAGAATCAAATGTTCATACCAAAAATTGGTATTCGCCATGACATCGATGAGATACCACATTTCACGATAATGTATATGCAATATATGAATACTTATTCTCCTGATCATTAGTCACCAACTCTCAGTTTTTCTTGACTGACCCTCGTAGTATATCAAACGACTGGAAAAAACGTAATCACAAACTGTTTAGGCAGTGGGATTCGCTTTTATCTATTGAATTTTATTTTTGCCTATAGCTATGATCATCGATCATTATAGAAATCCCTAAAAGAACAATTGAGATTGTTGTATTTCTAGGTGAATTATATTTGTAAACAAATGTTGTGAATATTGACATGCTTAAGAAATATCTTTCAAATATTATGGCCAAAAACCATCTCAAACAGAGATCGTTATCGGAGAACAAACAACTATTCCGATCTCTTCAGAAATCCTGAGACGAAGATGGAGATGGATAGGACGCGTCAGAAGAATGGAGCCGCAGACTCTATCCCACGGGTAGCTATGAGATGGACACCAACATGGAAGAGGAATAGGGGCAGATCAAAGGAAACCTGGCGGAGATCAACAAATCGAGAAATGACAGCTAAAAGCTGAACATGCGGTCAAGTGAAGCAATTACCTGTGGATAGAAATCATTGGCGTTCTTTAATGATGGCATTAGGAGCAAACCATCCTGAAGAGGCTTAAGTAGGTAGGAATATTGGTATATGAATGTATGTGCATGACAGTTGTGAGTACCTAATAAAGACAAGTCGTGCCTGAACCAAAATGCTGTTAGTACACGTAGACAATCAAATGGTGACTTCGGCGATCCACACAGACCAGTTTAGGTTTACCTCATGGTTAGAAGTACTCAGGCAGATCAAGAACAAATGTGTAGTGGAATTTTGTACGTAATATGAACTAGGAATGACTATGAGAATTCAGTAGTATCAGCTCCTTGTGGTGGTTTGTACCACGTTAGAATAGAAATTACTGTGTCTGTCTATGCCTGGTGAACAAGAATGACAAAAGAGGACAAGACATGCCTCAAGTAATCAATAGGACCAGGGATTGACTGACCTTTTACTGTCATTGGTGAGGGTTTGCAAATGCCATCAGAAATTGAGTTACCCAGGTGTGAGTTACTATGGTATGTACATGTACCAAACTCCAACCAGATTGAAAATTTATAGCTATCCAATCCAACATCGAATGACTTTACATTTGGCATTATAGGGTCTAGACAGAATCTGGGACAACTGTGACAAGTGGCTGAGGGTATCCTGTTAGGTTGAGTATTATTATAAAGCCGGAAGCATAGTGGCCGAGTGACAAGATGCGTAGGCTGCGGGGTTGCCTTCATCTCACTTAGAAACGCAGATCCCTACTAGGCTAAGAACTAAAAACGTGTTGATCCAAGGGGATCTATATTGTTTTTGACTACCACGTATAATGTTGAGGTTGAGTAAATTCCCATTTGAGTGCGGGGTTGTAGCGTTCTCAGGACAAGTGGCATATTCAATGAATGTGCAGTTGCCGTAATCTGTTTTGCTGACAAGATGATATGCGTTTCTAAGTGATATGAAGGCAACCCCGCAGCCACCGCATCTGATTATGATTATACACTTACCTGGTAGTAGTGAGTACATGTACCAAATAGGACCAATAATGGCAGTTCAATGGTAACAAGATAGACCATAGTACCTGATGGTTGTTAGTAAATGTACCACTTGGTCAGGAATAAGTGCATGTGTATTTGATGGTGGTCAGTTTCCCAAACGTATGGGAATACCTGTATATGATGGTTAAGATAACAAACAAGGACAATCGTTGTACTTTATAAGAGCAGAAATGCTTAAAAGTTAAACAAGTTACCAATTTTCTAGGGCTTTTCTTCAGCTGTTAATCCAATCAAGCACCCTTTGACATGTGAACATCCCTTGGTCATTGGGCTACCTATGTAAACTTACGTTCGTGTCTCCATAGGGAGACTATTTTCCCCCTGTGAGTTTGGCAGCCAACATCGATCTGCAGCGCATAGTCCTCACATGTACCAATTTACACCTTGGTGGAGTGGAACATGTGGGTTATTCTTGCTCAGAGAAATTAACCATTGGTCAAGACGGTGTTAAACCCAGGACCTATTGATCGCGAAGCGTGCGCCGAACTCCCCACTTGTACTTGTGCCTGGCGATGTTATGTACCATATATACCTTTATACTATGATCGTGTATTCGAAACATATAAATGTCTGTCAAATGTCCATACTATATAGGTACCTAACACTGCAAAAAAGGTTCTCGTAATGGTTAGCTTATTATATCTGGTTAGTTTATGTCTTAGATCTTGTTAATACATTCTATTATCAAGTAATTAAGTTTTGTAAAGTTATAGCAATCTGTTCACGCCCATAATTTAGCAATATTATCTATACATGTACATCTTTCAAAGTGCACCAAATTCTAAATCGATTGATTCAAGACATATCCGAATTTATTGTTGACAAACATTTCAAACATTTTACATTTAAAAACCTAATTATAAAATGCATTCTGTGATAAACAGTATGTGTATTTGATTTTTTTGGCTTAAAGACAAAGATAAAGGATATAATCTTAGGTGAGGATACACAAATGCACACAATGCCTGTGTTTCTAATTAACGGACAAGGGCGGCCATCTTGAAAGCATTGCCACCATTTTGTTGAACTTATTGGATGCATATTACTCTAAATCATCATCTATGATATTGAATATTTATGCAAATACTAAGACAAAATAAAAGGTAAATTTAAATATTTTGAACTTAAGTAAATACAAACGTACATGCTTGTCACAAACTGGAAAATGGCGGCCATCTTGAAAAAATGGCGCTATTATGATACTTGACAAATTAGATTGATGTATAATATTGTTGGGAATAGCATACATAACAACTATGTCAACCTGTATTATTTTCTCAACAAGCATAGTTACTCTATTCTTGTTTGTAAGATCTCAGTCTGATAGATTTTGACAGTTCCCTCCCCCCCCCCATTTTATAAAAAAATGACAATTTCGTCAAAATTGCTTGCCAGATGGATATCAAAATGTTCATGGAATCTCTTTGATTGGTTTTAAGCACATGCTAGCCCTGTTTTATTTGTGATGTCATTACAAATAACATTTTCAATGTACACTATATTGTAATTTTCGCAATGGCGGCCATATTGAAAATGGCGGCCATATTGAATATTTTTGAAAGTGGGTCCATATCTAATTTTGACTTAAATACATTCAACTATCATCATGCAAAGTTTCATGCTTTTATCATCAAACCCACAATTCGACTAAAAATATGCACCAAACTGCCGGACTAACTAGCTTTCTGCGTATGTGACAACGTGTTATATCTACCTACGGATATGGATAGCCGGTCTGCAGCTTCTTACTTCCTTTAAGTGACAGTCCTTGCATGCTCTTCTGAACAACAGAGCAAAAGGGCGTCAGCATAAATGGCGACATTGACTTCTCTGGATAGGTCGGAGTCGAAAACTAAGTTATTTACCAAGAGGAGAAAGAGGGACTGTCACATATTAAATGATCTTCTTATGACGTTGCAGGAAATGAGCTTTTGATCCAGTCAACTCTGACGCTAGCTCTTCTGTTAAACAGGTGTGAATTTAGTCCACTTGCACCTTGTTTCGTAAAAAAATCCAAGGTGGTCGGTCATCTGTCCATACATTGTCAAACGCTCTCTGATGAGCGGTGGTGACACTTCCAACTTGGGTCTTTAAAATTGCCTTAGTTGACCAGTAATTGGGTGGTCTCCAAATACTGGTTTGCGTTGTTCCAACAATGTTTCTAACCAGCGCAACAGTAGTGTCGTTTGTCTTTTCTTACCTGTCGCTACAGTAGCACTGTTAAGTTTCCAACCAACATTAAAGGAGTTGGTCTTTGTAAGGTGAGTTTCTCGTAGACGGCAGATGGTATGTTTTCTCAGAGCTGCTACTTTCTAATTCAATCTTCGTATTGAAGAGTCCCTCCGCCTCTAACCAAAGTTTTGCGTTGGTTTTTGTCTGTGTGTTTTGTGGCCAGTATTCTTCTAACATCGCCTCCCGGTTGTTTGTCGAAGAGGTTATGCTCTGGTAGTGTGTGTTTTAGACTCTTTCCACGACTAAAGATCAACAACGGCCTTTCGCTGGTGAAACTCCAAAGATTGGAACAGCGTCCTTACACTATTGCATATTTATACATTGTGAGTATGCAACTTGGTTTGTTCGAGAGTACCGAACTGACCTGGTTTTTTTTAGACAGTTTGGACTTTCTACATGGGCGTAGGAGCAGGGGGGGCCAGGGGGGGGCCAGGCCCCCCCCCAATGTCTGGACAGGGGGGGCCAACATATCTTTTGGCCCCCCCAATAATTCAGACAAAAAATTATAATTTACGACCTAATATATCTCGTTATAGGCAATTTGCCTTCAGTTCTTGGTAAAAACGAATCAATTTTTTTTTTGCTCGCTTCGCTCGCAAAATTACTTCCTTATATTCAAATACGTTATCATCCATTGTTTGCAAAAATACACTTGTTCCATGAATTGTACTCTTAACGTCCCCCAACCCTCCTATATGACTTTGGGACATTATCAAATATATATAAAGCCTTTGAAACAAACGTTTTCACCTTAAGCTTCAATCTCAAAATCTAGCAATTTAAAATTATTCAAGCACTTAATTGTGTTTTTTTGTAAGAACTTAAATTCCCTGTATTAAGGTTATTTTTGAATGCCAAGTAAGGTATCTCAGAACGCCTAGAATGCACTAGATTGATCCATAGTTTAGAAAATTTTTCGGAGGGCTATGCCCCCGGACCCGTGTATACTTGAAGGGATTAACTTCCAGTTACGACGTAATTACTTAACCAAATGACCAGAGAACCATAAACTCACAGTTAGTATATGGATATAGGAGTGTTTTGGACGTTTAGGAGTACAGGCTGTGTCTCGAATAGTTTTGTGCAAAAATATTGCGTGTTGACTAAGTGAGATACGGTATTTTCTTTGCGAGCGTAGCGAGCAAAAAATTTTTTTACCCCAAGTTGCCAAATGTTTGGCCCCCCCAATGTTGAAGACGCTCCTACGCCCATGTTCTATTGATGCATATGGCCGATACGTGCCTCACTGCATCTTTGATACACGTATAAGCCTAACATCAGTCAGAATTGTGAGCATCAAAATCCATCTAAACATATTGATGCAATAAAAAATATTAAAAATGGTAAATCCATATCATATGGATTAGTTGGAAGACATATTATCTGTGATTTCTCGAAGTTGGAAATACGCATGATGTATGAGAAATCTACTGATGTGATCGATAGGTAGAAGCTTAATTGTGTCAGTTATAATTAACTTAAACCATTGATTTATCTACCAAAAAAGATGCGCGAGAGAAACAGACGATTTCTATCGACGCTTAAAATACCATAATTCAATTAACGCCGATTGAGTGAAGTGTCTACAAATGAGGGTTAATTATCTGATGACATTATCAGCTGTATTAACAAGAGTCACTGTATGATTATCTGCAATACCAATCAGCTCTGCATAGCTTACATCTTCAGTATCCCGCCAATTTCTCTCCCAGTTATGTGTAGTCGTCTGTGGTGCTTTTATCTGACACCGATGCTTACAGAGCATCAACTCTGCTTGTTTTCTTTTATCGTTTTTTTTCATCCCAACATGATTAACAAACGCTCTCAGAATTTATGAATCATAAAACTGGATATTTATTCAGAAATGCTGCAGCATATTGGCAGTGTTCAGTGTTCAGTGTTTTATAGACTCGTGAGTTTAAACTGTACTGGAACTAGACTATCGTCTTGGATGTGCTGTGTTTAGAAATTGGATTATTGCTGGATATTATAATAACAGGAATTGAAGGTAAATAAGTATTACATAATTATTACATTATGTGTAATGTTTTTCTGGTTCTACATAGCGGGTATTCCAGAATCTAGACGTAAAGGATACTGCGCTATTTTGGGGGAATGGTACAACTGCGGTAGTAGGTTTGAAAATGAATGTCAAAATGTTAAAATACCAAAACCGAACATCAAATTTGTAGGACAAACAGCGGGATGATATGTTTTTCCACTGTGGATAGAATAATTGTATTAATATCCATTAGTGTATTATTAGTCACGATATGGAACGTGTTTAACAAACACTCACGCAGCACTCACAGACATCATTGTTGTATAACATATCACAGACAATCAGTAAAATGAGAATAGTCAGATGCTTCGTATATTTATTAACTGGGTCTCCTATGTTCGTCGAACCAAGGTCCTACAAATATTATGACTTTCGGTTTGGTATTTTAACATTTTGATATTCATTTTCTGTCATTTCCCAAAGTAGCTCAGCAGTATAGCTCTGGACTAATGCGCGATCGTTGGATCTGCAGTTTAGTTTCGAGTACTAGTATCAGTTTGTTCTTTTGTTTGTATTTGGGTGCTAAGTTATGTGTTATTCCGTTGGACCTGATTCTGTAGCTTCAGGCTATGAACAACCGATTCCCTATATTCCTATGTTTGCTATGGATCAGTTTTGCTTTGGGTAATAGTTTATTTTTTTTATTTTTACTTGAATACTATTAAAGTCAAGTGCTATTCTGTTGAATCTGATGCTTTAGCTTCTTGCTATATGTATATAAACAACCTCAGTAATGTTTCTGGTAAATTGTGTTGACATGTATATGCACTGTACAAGAACCACTATGATGTTTTCATTCGATGCACTGCACTTGGTAGGCTGGCTACCCGACTAGATATTATATTTATCAATCAAATAGCAAAACTTTTTTCAATTTAAGCTATATTTTATTCTGGACTGGATTAACTTTTATGTCTTAGGGTGCAAAGGGAAATCATTTCATCAGAAAAGATTTGTCATTATAAACATGTATATGGTATGTGAGACAGAATAGGAGCTTGGTAGATGAGTGGTACAATGTATTGTAAAACGGCAATAGCAGGGCCACGACAGGGACCCTTGAAAAATGCCAGTAAATTTACTGTTAAACCACAGTAGCAGGTCCATCGCTTGGACCCTTGAAAACTGGCGTCATCAGTCTCAATAAATAAATTGGATAAATATCAAGAACCAAACCGTAGCAAAGGGACATGTGGACGTGGTAAAGTGTGTGTTTAATTTAGAGTTGACCTTGTTTAGTATCCATTACTGGTAATTCCTTAATTGATATACGGTAATTGTATACCATTAGCATCTTAATGACATAATTGGTGTGGGTTAATTTTGCAAGGCATTATCGTACTGAATGTGTAAGTTCAAACAGTCCGGTGAGCTGTTTCAAGAAATAGATAGTGCCCTGTAGAAATGTATTTTAATGATGTTTCATGCAAGTGCAGAATTGATTTCCCGCAAAGGTGCGTACACACAGTAAGTTTTGATGTATACATCACAATGTTTTACTGTGTCATATATTTTTGATGTATCTAATAAACTTTGAAACTTTATAAGCCTCTACCATTCACTTTCTAGAGTAAAGATGTACACCTTCATTGTTACCAAATGGTATGAGGGAAATAAATGGGCATGATATACATCTTTTAAAATGTACGTCCTCTGCTTATACACCAAAACTTACTGTGTGTATGCGCCTTAATATGCACTATAATGCCTATAGTCGTTCGTGATATGCATAACTTGCTTAGCATGAGTAATTAACACCATTTTCGCACGAGCAATTAAATCAGGCCACGAATTTCCAAATAACGCTCGTCATGGTTGCCTTCGATTTTTATCGATCCTTGCATAGAGAAGGTCATTGAGTAAATAAATCATGTCTGTATCAGGAACTCTGCCAGGAACTCTTCTAAATGTCCTGATTGTTTGAAACGTCCCGGTCGGATCAACGTCCCGGTCAGTTGATCGTCCCGGTCAGTTGATCGTATTACGCATATTACATGATACTGGTATTGGCCAATTAGGAAAGCTCGGCCATTTCCGTTTGTCTCCTGCAAATATACTAAATATATTGAAATGCCATAACGCCGAGGTGGTCCGAATGGAATTGATCCTGTTTGATCTGTCTAGTACAAGAATGAGAAGGTTGTAAGAACGAAATCGATGTTTTGAGAAAACAAGAAAAAACGTCTAAAAATAACTCTTTACTAGCTGTGTCAACTTTAGTTTGGTCAACATGACAAGTGTCGGTTTCCATGAATAGGTCCATAAGAAGCTCCTTGTGTAGCGGATTTGTAAAATGTATCAGTCTTATAATAAGGTCTTATAAGCCAGCGATGTATTATGACTTTATAGTTCTATAGTGTAGAAATGTGTAGAGTATTTGTGCATACAGTTATCCCCATTTAAAGGACACCTCATTTATGTCGTCATGTCATAATTATAAACAATGCTCAAGTCTGATATTTTCCTCATTGCTCTTTTAAGTTCAAACTTTCGGTCAAAGATGACCCATAAGGTGCAAGCACTTATTTCCAAAGGGGTCCTGTCTTTTGCTGAAAGGACAACCATGTAATACAAGGAATCACACACCTTTCTGACGATGGGTATATAGAAATGAGGTGGCTATAGTATGTGATACATACTATGCCCAGTTTATCGATCAATTCGGGTGGTCAGCGACCCGAGTATAAAAAAGACCTTCAACTAAATATCAAAACCGTTTTCAATATTCCCAAGTGTGGTCTTGTTAATGAGGTTTTACTGTATATGTGTAGAAATATAATTGTATCCATACACACGGTCGTAAATAAACCATATAACTAACTTACTCCCTGGTTAAATATTTATCAATCACCCCCCCCCCCCCCCCGGAGGGTAATACCATATCTCGTCTGATAATCTAACTTTAAATCCTCACGTGACTAATTATGTGATTATTAACTCATGCATGCTTCCTTGGAGAATCAAAATCGATGCCTGTAAATGTTTCTATGTTGGAGCCATGAGTTGTGTGATCATGCATGTACATTTGTTGTGTAAAAAACCTTTTATCATAATTTCCATCTACATTTATCTAGAATTTCATCCTAGTTCCATCCTAGCTTCCACAACACAAATTACGTTCCTGGTGCGAATACCACTTCAAGACACAATTGTGGTATATAAAATATTACACAAATTTAATTTCGAAATGGCAGTTATAAAATATGTATTGATTTCTTACTAGTAATATGTTATGCAGAGATAATTGGAACAACAATTACGTGTACTATATTTCTAAATGTCACATTGGCCTGAAATCTGGCCATGTATTCTATCAGGATTATAGCCTCCATGTATTATCTGGTACGAAATTCTTCGATATTCTTAGTTCCAAATTGTCTCAATTCCAAGTTTGAATGGTATATGATTTTGTCTTTCAAACTGGTGACATATATCTCTAAATAAAAGTTGGACATCGTCTACTGTGCTTGAGTCATGAACATGCTTGCTAGTTTGTGATTATCTAAAACATGATACTTGTTCGGACGGTGGTGGGGATAATAGCAGTTTTATTTTAATATATAAAATGCGATACAGTTAGTTTGGTCATCCGCGAAAACCCATCGGTTACTCCACTCCTGAACTCGCTAATGCAGTCCTGAGCGAAGTGTTTTCGAGGATGCATTTTGGCAAGCTCAGTCTTCCCTGTGGGCCTCTCCCTTTGGAATCTCTGAGCTGTCAATGCAGGAATCTTACAATAAGGCACATCCATCAATACAATATTTGACTCAATACCAGACAGAATTATTGAACTCACCCGGCAACATGTCGCAATCTGCTTGTAACTAGAAATCAATACATCTGAATACTGAATGAATATGGATGGAATAATGCATGTACACATGTACAGATGATGTCATCGATTATTGTGTTTGAATATGAAACATTATAATTGATTGATTGACTCACTGCTGAGTTGAGCTTATAATAACCAATACTAGTATGCTTATTGGCAAAGTGGATGAAGTGTGAGGGTTTTTTTGCGTTTGCATATGAGTATGTTTGTGAACGAACGTTGAGTTGAACTTTGTGATTAAATGTTGCTGGATGATCTATAGATGTTCTTACATATTGGCTTGCCCCGTTCAGTTAATCGTAACTACATGTACATCACCTTTATAACTATAAAAATGAAAGAAAAAACGGGTAAAACGTTAGATCATAAAAGTCGTCTGTGTGCTTATTTTTCCATAAATTCTTTTACTCTATACGATGATATATTTTTAAATATTAAAGTTGGTATTCCGATAACTTCTCTTTTCCATTATGTACGAAAAAGACCCAACCAAGCCCAAAATGAAATACATTTATAGCTAAAATTAAAAAGTTATGATATTTAATTGGTAATTAATTGATAAAATATATTATCTAGTCGGGCCGCCAGACTAAAGAAATCAATCAGGGGCAAGGCACCCTGACCCCATACATATAATGATATCCCGTAGAGCGACCTGACTATTCATAAGCAGATTATGATAAGCATTTGATCGTATCAGGTTGGCTGTTAGCATCTACCCTTCCACACAGCCTACATTATTTACATAAATTATCACATTTTATTTCATGCCTGTCAGGTTTTAGGTAATTATTTATACAACGTGCTTGTTTTAGGAAGGTAGCTCAGTGAGTCACTGATGGTGTTCCGTTGGTTATGTTATATAATACGGTGCAAACACCCCTGTATTACTGTATTACTCATACATAAACTGATATTTTTCATGTTTATTGAAAGCACGTGTATTTCGTGTTGAAGTATGCAGTTAAAGTGCAAGATCGGAGTTAATTAAAGCCTTACTCTATATACACGTGATCCGCCTGTCTAATAGAGCGCAGCTGGTCGTACTTGACTAGGACTAAATATTTCTCCGGCGGACGCTAGCAGTTCCACTTCCGCTTTATTTATTTAACTAATCCTGTCTAAAAGGGACAAGCTGGTGAGTGACAGCTGTAGTCTTACTGTGCAAATATCATGCATGCCACAAAGGCAAGCTATATGCGTGTATTCAAATTACAAGAAAAAAGTTCAATATCATCCGGGGTTATTTTTGTAACTGAAAGTGTTTTGTACAGTCCGGGCATGTCAGCATTTTAACCACAAACACCTCTGTCAAATACATACGTACATAGAGGATATATCACGAGTTGTCAATTGATATAAATTTATATAAACGCGTTTTGGAAATTTTATTAAGCGAGCCTCTGGCGAGCTTAATAATATTTCCTGAACGAGTTTAGTATAAATATATCAATTGACAACGAGTGATAGATTCTTTATATCATATGACACTAAAACACAAAATAAGCATAGATTTATTGGAAAAACTCAATACCTTATACTACACGTGGTACGTATAACTTTATACGTACTGGCTATACTAACCTGGATACGAGGAAATTCATGTGCCAGTTGCCTGCTAGTCTATCTAACATACCCTATGTTTAGAAAGACAACTCCTCTATCTACTCTTATCTCGTGAAATTATTTCCCTTTGTACCCTCAAACATAGGATAATCAAGCTCAAAATAAAATCTCGCGAAAATCGAAAAATGTTTTGCTATTTGATTGATAAAATATATTATCTAGTCGGGTGGCCAGACTATCATCTTCGATGCAACCAACGGACTGTACGATACATGTGCTTTTATCAAGAGTATCTTAACAAATAAAGTAGAAACATTCGTTACAATATAATCAATAGAAAAAATGTGTACTCACTTAATTGTGCATCATACATAAAATATGAATACTTGAGTGTATTCAAACGTATTTTATTGCAAACATGTGTATTATGCATTCACGAAATTTATTGTAGATTATTGTATGCATGTGTAAGCGCTAAAGAAATTTATTGCTTCTTTGCATCGGCGTATATCTTAATAAGTGGCATTAAGTTAGACCTGATCGGCATTGCTTTAAAAATCGCAAATGACATGCGTTTATAAAAAAATGCTACTGGAAAGGCAACTCTCACTCAGTAAAAGCCATCGGTACAGTCATAAATAAGCTAACTGGTATTTCAATACTGTTGTGTAATATACATGGCAGGCTGGCAGCATTTTCTGCTTATCGCTAATCAGTCTAATTATTCCACTAGATAATTATCAGATTGGCATTTACGAAAACAAATATTTCAAGTGGAATTATTATCATTGCATGAGTGTATACGCTAAGTACTCGATGACTGACTTATAATTTTACTTAGAAGTTTTATGAGAAGCGCTACAACTCTGTCAGCCCCGTCTATTCGTCAGTTACGCGGTGGTCAAAGGCCCCAGCTATCGTTAAACCACGGTCAATGCCCTTTGCAAGTACAACTTGATGCCTACTTACATACAATTTGAGAACCGTCGTATGTATGCCCCGCATCCACAATTCTAGGATCAAACTATGTAGTAGAGAATTAATGGGTTGTTTTTACAAAACAGATAAAAGAATCCACGAAATTTTCGTTTTTTTTGAATATTTTTCGTATCTTCCGGGATGTATGTTTGTTACACTATGACTGTTGAAGCTGTTATCAGTAAATTCCTGACATAATACATACGTCAGTGACTTAGATAGATCGTTCTACTCTTCACAAATACAGTAAAACTTCGTTAAAACGAGCATCGTTACAACGAGCACCTGGTTTATTGCGAGCAAATTTTAAAATCCCGGCGAATTAGCTAAATATTATGTTATATACTTATATCACACCGCTATGTCGAGATTCCGGTTTATTTCGATCATTTGGCTTGTCCCGAGTAGTCCCTGAGATAACGAGGTTTTACAGTATATCGTTAGATATTGTTCCATCACAACATAGTGTAGGCGTCAGTAGCTGGCAGCCAACATGCCTATCAGTTCATTCAGTTCCACAGATAATTGTTGTCAAGAGTTATCTATCTTTTCATTGCTTTTCTACTAAGTTTCCAGTCGCTGTGTTTAACTCCTTCAAAACATACTACATGGTACCTGGTATATGCCACAATCACAGCGAGTGGTAACGGTTTCATTCACAAAAATGTGAATTTAAAAACTATATATCGTTGTATTATATTAATTGTCTCTCATAGGAAAGAAATGTTCGTTGTATAACAAATAACTGACTCGTAAATCGAATTTTCAGGCCCATGCCCTTCTTCAGGATATATTTCAATTTCATATACTCAAGTTACATCCATTTTAAATTTTTCATAATGTTGTTATGACGTGACGTCATTTCCTGTATCATAACGCACCAAATGACGTCACGTCATTTCCCGTACTTTTACAGACATTTACTCTTCTTGCATCCATATCATATCATATAATTACCACTCATGCATATGTACATATATAATATCAATTTAAATCACCTCATACATACATACATTCTCTTGCAATCACATTCTTTCAAATCAAGACAAAACCTCACATTATACACGTCATATAACATCAAAATACACGATCATTGCTGTAACTACTCTCATACAGACTCATACCTTATGTTCATGTTCATTCACATCTCAGACTAACTTTCTGATACATAAAATTACTTTTACACCCCCATACAAACTTACATTCATACATTCACATAATCTCACATTTATACATATATACCGGAAACATTATTTAAAAACATTGTATATTCCACATAATAATTTCTTGCAATTGTATTCTTTTTAACAGAAAAATACCTTTCCAATAAAAAGTTCATTTAGCTGTGTATCATAGTCAACTAATACCATGTATAGTATTAAGAACTTGACATGATGCCGGTCCTCATTTCACCTGAATTTTCATAGCCGATATGTTGCATATATATTTTTTATAAGCACAATAGAAAAAAGAGAACGCCTCCATATCCGGGGAACATCACACAAATACCTAAAGTATTATATTTATGCCAATCAAACTTTTGAGATTAGTTAATAGAATGATTTTCAAAACAGGAAACATGTTTTTAGGTCAAACATATGAAAATCAGGATCAGGTCAAATTCTCCAAACTATACATTATCACTGTTCTTCTATAAGTTAATCCTGTCACACAATTACATATTATTACCCAAATACTAGTATGCAAAGTTCCAGCCAGTATAACTTATCCTTGTATCTTTGTTATATGGGTACACAGTTCTATATATTGTAGCAACGCACATTACATCCCTCTGGTGTTCTGGTACCTAACTTCTTTATCCATTGATCCTCTACCAACTGTCTATATGTCCTTCCTTCAGTGTGCACTCTCTCTATAATTGTTACCCTCAGGTCGTCTTCCTTGTGATTTTCAAAATGTCTCATGATTGGTTTCTCATGCTGGTACCTTATATCTCTCAGGTGCTCATTAATCCGCTCCTTCAATGACCTTTCTGTTTCCCCTACATATACTGTCTGTGAACATCGATTACACATCAACCCGTAAACCAGATTCCGATCCGAGCACCTCTGGAATCTGGCCGTTCTGTAGCTCTGATCTTTTCTCACGTCCTGTATATTCTCCTCATTAATTATTTTACAAACTCTACAGTTGCAATCTATTCCTTCTTTCATACTGTTTACCATCTTATTTGTTTTTTTATGTACCAACGTATCACACAAGTTTCTATCTCTTCTATACGCCAGTATAGGTGGCTCATTGAAAATCCTCGCCATTTTGTCAGACTTATGTAACACTGGAAGATGTTTCTTTATTATTTTATGTATGTCTGGTAACCGTTTCGAATAAGTTAACACCAGTGGCACTCTCTCTGTCTGTTTCTTTGTCTTTTTCTTCAATAAATCCACTCTATCTAACCTGTCCACCTTCACTAACTGCTCCTCTATCTTCCTACCACTATAGCCCCTTCTTCTCAGTTGTGTTTTCAGTTCTTCCCTTTGTTTATCATAATCCTTTTTCCTTTCACAAATTCGTTTGATTCTTAACCCCAGTCCATATGCAATTCCATTCTTTGTATTCGGCGGGTGACACGAACTACTATGTAAATACATTTGTTTGTCTGATGGTTTTTTGTATAAGTTAGTATATATGGTACCGTTCTCTATTGTTACCATTGTATCCAGAAATTCTATATTTGTTGTACTATACCTAAGTTCTATCTTACATACAATATAATGAAAAAATTCGATTTACGAGTCAGTTAAATATATCCTGAAGAAGGGCATGGGCCTGAAAATTCGATTTACGAGTCAGTTAAATATATCCTGAAGAAGGGCATGGGCCTGAAAATTCGATTTACGAGTCAGTTAAATATATCCTGAAGAAGGGCATGGGCCTGAAAATTCGATTTACGAGTCAGTTAAATATATCCTGAAGAAGGGCATGGGCCTGAAAATTCGATTTACGAGTCAGTTAAATATATCCTGAAGAAGGGCATGGGCCTGAAAATTCGATTTACGAGTCAGTTAAATATATCCTGAAGAAGGGCATGGGCCTGAAAATTCGATTTACGAGTCAGTTAAATATATCCTGAAGAAGGGCATGGGCCTGAAAATTCGATTTACGAGTCAGTTAAATATATCCTGAAGAAGGGCATGGGCCTGAAAATTCGATTTACGAGTCAGTTAAATATATCCTGAAGAAGGGCATGGGCCTGAAAATTCGATTTACGAGTCAGTTAAATATATCCTGAAGAAGGGCATGGGCCTGAAAATTCGATTTACGAGTCAGTTAAATATATCCTGAAGAAGGGCATGGGCCTGAAAATTCGATTTACGAGTCAGTTAAATATATCCTGAAGAAGGGCATGGGCCTGAAAATTCGATTTACGAGTCAGTTAAATATATCCTGAAGAAGGGCATGGGCCTGAAAATTCGATTTACGAGTCAGTTAAATATATCCTGAAGAAGGGCATGGGCCTGAAAATTCGATTTACGAGTCAGTTAAATATATCCTGAAGAAGGGCATGGGCCTGAAAATTCGATTTACGAGTCAGTTAAATATATCCTGAAGAAGGGCATGGGCCTGAAAATTCGATTTACGAGTCAGTTAAATATATCCTGAAGAAGGGCATGGGCCTGAAAATTCGATTTACGAGTCAGTTAAATATATCCTGAAGAAGGGCATGGGCCTGAAAATTCGATTTACGAGTCAGTTAAATATATCCTGAAGAAGGGCATGGGCCTGAAAATTCGATTTACGAGTCAGTTAAATATATCCTGAAGAAGGGCATGGGCCTGAAAATTCGATTTACGAGTCAGTTAAATATATCCTGAAGAAGGGCATGGGCCTGAAAATTCGATTTACGAGTCAGTTAAATATATCCTGAAGAAGGGCATGGGCCTGAAAATTCGATTTACGAGTCAGTTAAATATATCCTGAAGAAGGGCATGGGCCTGAAAATTCGATTTACGAGTCAGTTAAATATATCCTGAAGAAGGGCATGGGCCTGAAAATTCGATTTACGAGTCAGTTAAATATATCCTGAAGAAGGGCATGGGCCTGAAAATTCGATTTACGAGTCAGTTAAATATATCCTGAAGAAGGGCATGGGCCTGAAAATTCGATTTACGAGTCAGTTAAATATATACTGAAGAAGGGCATGGGCCTGAAAATTCGATTTACGAGTCAGTTAAATATATCCTGAAGAAGGGCATGGGCCTGAAAATTCGATTTACGAGTCAGTTAAATATATCCTGAAGAAGGGCATGGGCCTGAAAATTCGATTTACGAGTCAGTTAAATATATCCTGAAGAAGGGCATGGGCCTGAAAATTCGATTTACGAGTCAGTTAAATATATCCTGAAGAAGGGCATGGGCCTGAAAATTCGATTTACGAGTCAGTTAAATATATCCTGAAGAAGGGCATGGGCCTGAAAATTCGATTTACGAGTCAGTTAAATATATCCTGAAGAAGGGCATGGGCCTGAAAATTCGATTTACGAGTCAGTTAAATATATCCTGAAGAAGGGCATGGGCCTGAAAATTCGATTTACGAGTCAGTTAAATATATCCTGAAGAAGGGCATGGGCCTGAAAATTCGATTTACGAGTCAGTTAAATATATCCTGAAGAAGGGCATGGGCCTGAAAATTCGATTTACGAGTCAGTTAAATATATCCTGAAGAAGGGCATGGGCCTGAAAATTCGATTTACGAGTCAGTTAAATATATCCTGAAGAAGGGCATGGGCCTGAAAATTCGATTTACGAGTCAGTTAAATATATCCTGAAGAAGGGCATGGGCCTGAAAATTCGATTTACGAGTCAGTTAAATATATCCTGAAGAAGGGCATGGGCCTGAAAATTCGATTTACGAGTCAGTTAAATATATCCTGAAGAAGGGCATGGGCCTGAAAATTCGATTTACGAGTCAGTTATTTGTTATACAACGAACATTTCTTTCCTATGAGAGACAATTAATATAATATATTTATCTAAGACTCCTGGAAATATGGATAATTTCATGGATGTTAGAAGGATAAAGGAAAAGAGAGCTAGGTATGTTTCACATAATGATTTTTTGAGCATATGCTTAAAATATAACAAAATACCAAGTGGATTCAAGTGTGTTTGGCAGCCAAATTTAGAGATGGACAATGATCTAAAGAGCAAATGTGAAAGCATTAAAAGTGACATGTCGTTGAAAATTATGGAAGTTACTAAACAAGCGTGTGAAAGAAAAATAGAAGTTCTGACAGAAACGATCTTAGATGTGGACTCATATTTGAGTAAAATGGAACTTGAAGAAGCAGATATCTATGAAAAGAAAGAGACTCAAAGAATGCAGCTAGTGAAATCAAAGAAATTAAATAAGATCTTCGGGGAAAGAGATGGTGATGTGGAACGTAGAGTGAAGGGAGACGGGAACTGTTTTTATAGATGTTTGAGTGTGTATTTATACGGAACTGAGGATAAACATACAGTTGTTAGGTCGGAGATAGTTTCATATATGTGCAAGAATTTGGACAGATTTAGAAATCTAGTGGATGGAGCAATTGACAAACA
Source organism: Spisula subtruncata (assembly GCA_963678985.1). Classification (NCBI taxonomy): domain Eukaryota; kingdom Metazoa; phylum Mollusca; class Bivalvia; order Venerida; family Mactridae; genus Spisula; species Spisula subtruncata. Next base: position 47,530,690 of record OY787666.1, read on the forward strand.
TTTGAAACAACAATCATTTATAGATGGCAGATATGAATCCTGGGCCACAGAAGCAGAAATATATGGAGCATCGGTAAGATATAGAATTAATGTTAAAGTCATGGATTGTAATGCTATGAATCGCCAATGGAACAATTTTACAATGAGGAATTGCGAGAGTGATTTAAGACCGTATAATCAATCGATGTATGTGAAGTACAATGAAAATCATTTTAATTTGGTAGAAATGCAAGGATATTCATATCGGGACATGAGTAAAGATAGGGGAGCAAATTACATAGATTGGTTTGAGTGTGTCGAAGACATTGAAGATTCAGATAACTGGTTACGAACTGAACAACAAGACATAGTAAGCGTTACAACAAGTGAAAATGATGTGTCTGAAATAGGGATTAGTTCTACATCTTACCATAAGGAATGTGAAAACGAGGCAAGGACAAATAATAATATAAATGGTAATAAGAGAAAATATACGAAGAGGAGGAACAAAGAGCGAAGAATGAATTCCCATGCAGTCAATCATATGCACCAAGATAAGAAAGATTATGAAAAAGTTGGAGATGTTGTGAATGAGAAATATAGTGAAAGTGTAGTTACAAATAAATCATCAACAGAATTAACAGATGCAGAGATTAATCTTTTATCTAAAGGACTGAAGTTTATCCCTGACAGTAAACAAGTTGATCAGATAAAGTTGTTGTCAGATCTAGCGGACTGGGAGAGACGCATGAGGTTACGTGAGTATTTCTACGATAAAGGCGATGACAGTGACAGAGAAACACCTGAAGGACTGGATAAGTTTCGTATTCCGAAGAAAAGCTACTTCACACCTAATAAGGGTCGTGATGCTTGGTTGGATTTGTATGTGGAGTTAGTGAAGAATGACATTGTAGGTAATCTAAGAAAGATAGGAAAATTGAACCTGAAGAAAGAGGAACATGAAGCATTTCATTCTTTGTTACACAACCCAGACATTGTTATCAGACCGGCAGATAAAGGTTCAGGTATAGTAGTGATGGACAAGGTTGAGTACATTAGGGGACTTGAAACTGAGATGGAAGAGAGCAATTCTTACAAGGAGACCGACAGAGACATCACATTGAATTCGACTAAAATAGTAAAAAGGTTGGTAGACAAGATGTACAAAGATGGTGTTATTGAGAAAGATCTCAGAACATATTTAACGCCTAGGTACCCAACAGGAGGAAATTTAAAAGGAAATCCTAAACTGCATAAGGCTGGCAATCCAATGAGAACTATTGTTAACGGCATAAACAGCCCAACAGAAAAATTAGCAGAATTGGCGGAATATGAACTTAATGAATATGTGGTAACTTCACCAAGTTATATTAAGGATACTACTGATTTCCTGAACAAAATTGAAGTAATAAAAGGGGAAGTGCCAGAAAATGCAATATTGTTTTGCTTTGATGTAACGAAATTATATCCTTCAGTCCCTAAGAGAGAAGGCCTTTTAGCGTGTGAAGAAGCTTTAGTGATGCGTAGTCGGCCCTTGGTACCTAAAGAATATGTGTTGGAAATGGTGGAGGTGATTTTAGATAATAACAATTTTAATTTTGGTAAGAAGCACTATATACAAACAGAAGGCGTGGCTATAGGATCAAAATTAGGCAGGAATTATGCATGCTGCTACATGAGAAAATGGGATGAGCAGCTGATGACATATCCGATAATACCTTATTTCTACAAACGATACATAGATGATGGTTTTGGACTTTGGACGGGTTCGTTAGAATCATTGAAGGAATTTGCAAGTTATGCCAACAATATTCATGGGAACATTAAGATAGAACTTAGGTATAGTACAACAAATATAGAATTTCTGGATACAATGGTAACAATAGAGAACGGTACCATATATACTAACTTATACAAAAAACCATCAGACAAACAAATGTATTTACATAGTAGTTCGTGTCACCCGCCGAATACAAAGAATGGAATTGCATATGGACTGGGGTTAAGAATCAAACGAATTTGTGAAAGGAAAAAGGATTATGATAAACAAAGGGAAGAACTGAAAACACAACTGAGAAGAAGGGGCTATAGTGGTAGGAAGATAGAGGAGCAGTTAGTGAAGGTGGACAGGTTAGATAGAGTGGATTTATTGAAGAAAAAGACAAAGAAACAGACAGAGAGAGTGCCACTGGTGTTAACTTATTCGAAACGGTTACCAGACATACATAAAATAATAAAGAAACATCTTCCAGTGTTACATAAGTCTGACAAAATGGCGAGGATTTTCAATGAGCCACCTATACTGGCGTATAGAAGAGATAGAAACTTGTGTGATACGTTGGTACATAAAAAAACAAATAAGATGGTAAACAGTATGAAAGAAGGAATAGATTGCAACTGTAGAGTTTGTAAAATAATTAATGAGGAGAATATACAGGACGTGAGAAAAGATCAGAGCTACAGAACGGCCAGATTCCAGAGGTGCTCGGATCGGAATCTGGTTTACGGGTTGATGTGTAATCGATGTTCACAGACAGTATATGTAGGGGAAACAGAAAGGTCATTGAAGGAGCGGATTAATGAGCACCTGAGAGATATAAGGTACCAGCATGAGAAACCAATCATGAGACATTTTGAAAATCACAAGGAAGACGACCTGAGGGTAACAATTATAGAGAGAGTGCACACTGAAGGAAGGACATATAGACAGTTGGTAGAGGATCAATGGATAAAGAAGTTAGGTACCAGAACACCAGAGGGATGTAATGTGCGTTGCTACAATATATAGAACTGTGTACCCATATAACAAAGATACAAGGATAAGTTATACTGGCTGGAACTTTGCATACTAGTATTTGGGTAATAATATGTAATTGTGTGACAGGATTAACTTATAGAAGAACAGTGATAATGTATAGTTTGGAGAATTTGACCTGATCCTGATTTTCATATGTTTGACCTAAAAACATGTTTCCTGTTTTGAAAATCATTCTATTAACTAATCTCAAAAGTTTGATTGGCATAAATATAATACTTTAGGTATTTGTGTGATGTTCCCCGGATATGGAGGCGTTCTCTTTTTTCTATTGTGCTTATAAAAAATATATATGCAACATATCGGCTATGAAAATTCAGGTGAAATGAGGACCGGCATCATGTCAAGTTCTTAATACTATACATGGTATTAGTTGACTATGATACACAGCTAAATGAACTTTTTATTGGAAAGGTATTTTTCTGTTAAAAAGAATACAATTGCAAGAAATTATTATGTGGAATATACAATGTTTTTAAATAATGTTTCCGGTATATATGTATAAATGTGAGATTATGTGAATGTATGAATGTAAGTTTGTATGGGGGTGTAAAAGTAATTTTATGTATCAGAAAGTTAGTCTGAGATGTGAATGAACATGAACATAAGGTATGAGTCTGTATGAGAGTAGTTACAGCAATGATCGTGTATTTTGATGTTATATGACGTGTATAATGTGAGGTTTTGTCTTGATTTGAAAGAATGTGATTGCAAGAGAATGTATGTATGTATGAGGTGATTTAAATTGATATTATATATGTACATATGCATGAGTGGTAATTATATGATATGATATGGATGCAAGAAGAGTAAATGTCTGTAAAAGTACGGGAAATGACGTGACGTCATTTGGTGCGTTATGATACAGGAAATGACGTCACGTCATAACAACATTATGAAAAATTTAAAATGGATGTAACTTGAGTATATGAAATTGAAATATATCCTGAAGAAGGGCATGGGCCTGAAAATTCGATTTACGAGTCAGTTATTTGTTATATATCGTTGGCTTAGAATGAGAAGGTCGTAAGTACAAAATCGATATTTTGAGAAAACAAGAAAAAACTGTCTGAACTTTACTCTTTACTTAGTAGAAGAAGCTTTTACAACTTGATTTTGGTCAACATGACAAGTTCCGATTTTCATGAAAATAGGCTTATAAGAAGCGTCTGATGGTGCAGGCTACAAACATGAAACAGTCTTTTAAGGTCGTAAGTAGTAGTCGTAAGCCAGAGATATTTATAAGCAGATCACGTTTCACCAAAAAAAGTTCACTTCTCGTGTATGCACTTTTTATAGCTTGGCTATTTTGAATTGAGCTTGACCTTTATGCACGAATATATAACAAGGTTCTTGCTTTGGATATATCAATTTCCGCAAGCAAATCGTGCAATATCGGCATTTAAGATTTGTGTTTGTATTACATCTCGAGCGTCGTCGTGATACTCCCCGATTATGAAAACATACACTCGGCGTTGTAAACGTAGACAATATCGACTGTTAAATTATGGTAACCAATAGGTCAGGCTCATGTCAATGTGGCCAAGCTATACAACGTTGTGAAATATTATATGTGAAGTTTATGAGTATATTAACCCTGGGTCTGTTGTTTCTGTGTTTATAGGATAGGTTAATGTTTATATAACTTGTATATATCCCCCTTACTGTTTACTGACTTAAAAACATACGTCAATGAATTTATTATTGTTTCCCTGTGTTCATTTTTGTTCCGATGCCAATAAATTTAGCAAAATATCTAAACAATCAAGTTACATTTCTGGTTGCAAAAACAACCCTATCACACAGTTCAGTTATCGCGTCAAAGTAAAGTGTAAAAATGTACATATCGCTGGATTTATGAGAAGGTCGTTAATAATACTTACGACGTTTTAAGACTCATACATATTTGAAAATTGCATTACAATACTGTTTGCTTCTTATGAGCCTTTTGCCATGAAAATCGGAACCTGTAATTTTGACCAAACTGAAGTCCAACCAAAGCGTTGTTTATACCAAACGTTTATTCTTGATTTCACAAAATATTGATTTTGTAGTTACGATTTTCTCATTCTTAGCCAGCGATATAACATGCTTAAGACAGATTATTTTATCCCCCAGATTCCGTGACATTCTGGTACTTGTTCCAAACATGTAATTACGATGCAGAATAAAACAGATGTTGATTGTAATAAAATATGTTGTTCCTATTACATCGTATTTATGAAATACTGTGGAGGATTAATTGTGTTAGGAATGTTAATTAGTTCCTATGTGTAAATCTGCACTTTAATAAATCTAGTATAACTTATATACATAAAAAGCTGTTTCAAATTCCAACCTTCGATCAAAGATCCATATTTGTATTACAGAACAACCTCTGTAGAACAATACCCTTGATATTCTGATCACCTCGGTCTTTATCCACTGTTCGGAGACCGCCGGAGACAAACGGAAATAGCCGAACTTTCACGATTGTACCATTGGACGCGGGAAATATTGACCGTCGTTTAGAGGTTGTTGCGCTGCGTACCTGTACGTTAAAATTACAATAATTCCAAAATTGACAAATACCTGCGTTCTGATTGGCTGAGACGTTACGTTTATTCACATTCTGATCACCACGGTTTTTATTCAATGGAAAATACCGGAGACAAACGGAAATGGCCGAGCTTTTACGATTGGTTTATCCAATGTATTCCTGAAGATCGTCTATTAACACATTTGTGAACGTCAACAAATGGTCGTTTAATCCTATAGAAAATACAATGTCTTATATTTTGAAGGCGCTGTAGGTGTTGTTGGCGTGTTGCTCTATTTACGACCGCCCTGGAGAAGTGGCACTGTGTTATCTTTATCCACGAAATTATGTAAATTAAACACAGACCCTAGCTTATTCATTCCGCCATGTTGCCTGAAATTCACATATATTTTTTATTTTGTCCTAACATATCAATACTTCAGTTTTAGATCTCTCACAAGAATGCTAATTGCGTGTTATAGATAGATCGATCGATCAAAGTTGAGCATAACTATCAAATTTCATACGCACGGAATAGTAAAATACAGTATTTATAAACGAAGAAAAATGTGTAATTAACACGAAAATCGAACAAGCAGGGAAGTGTATAGTTCTAATGCTAGGTATATCAGTTGCTGATGTTGTATACATTAATCCAGACATACCAGGAGTACTCATATCATGATGTAGGATTTATATTTAAATAGATAACATGTGTTAATTCTCGTTTTATACTTCAATTTATGATCACTTTACGCGTGTTTAATTGCGTCTTGTATAAATTACTTAAGGAGTGACAATTGCCGCGTAAAACTGACTATTCTAAAGAATCGTTTGGTAAGTTCTAGATTTTTGTAAATTGTTGATAACTATAATTAAAAACATGCTTGTATTATACGTCAGAAGTATTATTATCGTTATCATGAATACGTCTTGTATAAAGTATTTAAGTGACAATTATCGCGTAATACAGATTATTATAAAGTATCGTCTGGTAAGTTTTATTTTTTGTAAATTATTGATAATTTTGGCACTTCAGATTAAACAAATAGTTTTATGTTTATAATTATAGACACCGATAGTTATAATATATAATGGCATAAGTTATAATTGGGAATATTTTCCATGAATCTTAAACTACGAACATAATGTTAGAAGCAATTTTACGAATTCACGACTCCTTCGTCACCATTGAGAAGTCGTCAAGTTGAAATATTCACTAGATATAAACGAGTCGATTTCAAGCAATTTCAATAAGGGGTACATGTTGAATTATAGCATACGGCAATAAAGAGTACAGTGATCAGCTTTTACATGTGCTTTCAATAGCAGTAAATTGTACAAGTTGAATTTTATAGTCATACAGTGAGTTGGTTTATATTGTGATATTGAGTGTGTTAATGTTGAAATCCAGTATACCCGTGATTTCGTATTTTAACTTTTTAAAACCCTCAAGTTATAACTGACTTGAAGGGAATTATTGACGTATGTGTGTCATGTTTGAGATTTTATGCATCATAGCATGTGTATTGTAAAATCATTTAATTTCGATGGGACAAAATTTCGTGTTTTTTAAAAAAAATCCATTTCTTGGGGACTTAATTTAATGACACATTATACACTCAAGTCATAACTATAGAATCATTCATTTTACTTTCGTGATTAGGTCTTCCACGAAATCCACGAAATTAAATCCTTGACGAACATATTTATGTATCATTTCCCAGTATTTTCTTTATACATGAAAGTTTATAACGTTACTTCACGCTATTTTAACATGCAGTTTACAAAAAGGAAAGTAACATTACATGTATGCTGTTGAGTTTTCAGTGATGCTTTCTCGTAAATTCAAATAGTATTTGGCAAGCACCTGGCGAAATAAGTGCACATGGACATTTATGAGTTTCATATTATACATATCCTCTAGATGCACGAATCGCTGTGAAGTGTAAAGACTCATCTATTTACAAATTTAGTTTATTGTCTCTAAGTCTGTGTCTGTTCTAAGTTGCCAGTTTTTTCTTATGCATTTTTTTGTCAATGTTTTCTTACAACTTATGTTAATAACTGCCGACACCTCATTCTCGATGGCGTCCCTCGCCTGATGGGTCCGACTCAGAGAAGTCAGCATTTATGCTGAGTAAGGACATTCGCAGTGTTCAGTTTATGCTAATGCATTTTATGTCAATGTTTTCTTACAACTTATGTCAATCACTGTCGACACCCCATTTTTGATGGCATCCCTCGCCTCATGGGTCCGACGGAGAGAGATCTGGGCCCGAAATTGCAACCAATACTTGCACTTTGCACTCTGCACTCAAATATTGAAATTCTTTCTTTTGAGGTTCAAAGCAACATTTTTGTAGAACGAGAAGTTTAAGTTATGTTAAATAGGTGGTAAATATTATCATTTGGTTGTTTCCAATTGAAATTTAGTGTATTTGTGAGCTATGCATGTAATTTACCAGTCTGAGTGCACTTAGATACAATACTTACGTTTTTACCTCATAAATAGTACAAAATAGCAAAATATGGTTCAAATGTTATTTGCAACATTCAAATAACAATTCTATACATTTCCCCACCTAGATTAGCAATCTAGAACAAATAAAAGCTCATTAATATGACATTTTCAATATTTGCGTTTTGAGTGCTGAGTGTAAGTATTGGTTGTAATTCCGGGCCCAGATTTTTATGCTGAGTAAGGACATTCGCACCATAAGTTCCTTGATCTAGGCGATTGAATTCACTGCATCGTTGTGCATGTAACATGACTTTGTAATCGTTACACTTAGCTCTCAAGTTGAATACATTAAGATATTGCATTACATACAAAACGCATTTATGGGAATCACAATATTGATTGGGTGAAACGTTTTGCCCTACTCCATAGACAATGTATTTGTTGAGAATATTCAAGGATGTGTATAGGATATACCATGAGTTGTTGATGTACATTTTGTATTATATGTATATATATGGATGTATAGCTTGGCCAATTTGACACGAGCCTGACCTTTTCATTAGCATAATTTAAACAGTTGATATATTGCCTACATTTATAACACCGATTCAGTATGTTTTCATAATCGGGGAGTATCACGAAGATGCTCGAGATGTAATACAAACACAAAATTGAAATACCGATATCGCACGATTTGCTTGCGAACATTGATATATTCAAGGCAAGAACCTGGTAATATATTCGTGCATAAAGGTCAAGCTCAGGTCAATATAGCCAAGCTATAGTTACCATTGATATTGTATGGATATGTAAATATATTGTAGTGGATATTGCCTTTTTAGATGTGTTTTTGATGATGTTAACTTCATGATTCACAATTCATGATACTGTTATGCACCAGTCAATATTGTGCCCGCCCGATGCGATATTATTGGGGGAATTAGACAGACGACTCTTCCCACTTGGCTGGAATTTGACAACCTTTTCGACTTCGAATTCTAGGGAATAGACTACGGTCCAATTCCAAGACCCGGAATTACTACATGATTACGTGTCCCATCTCCGGGGATTTTGACTGTAAGCATTGCCTCCACTACAGCTTAAGGATTTAGACATTACTTGAAAGACGAAACATTTATGTCTAATTCCCCCTGGGTCGGCCGCCGCTATGTTGACAATTACATTAACTTCATGATTTCACTTCAATTCATGATGCTGTAGTCCTATATCATTATGGTCCAGCAATTCTCGGTTACAATGGATGTTTCTGTTCATTAACAAAAGAAGAGTTAAAATAATACGTATACACTGGGTTCTACTGTAGTATCGTAGACCGTTTCTTTTTTGTCTGGTTATGGCATCCTAACAAATCAGTTGTTGGTCAAGTCTCCACACTAACTCCGATGAAAAATACACGGATTGGACGAAAATATCAAAGAAACTTTGTATACATGTATATGTATTCTAACAAACCTAGTATAATATTTATTATTTCTTCAGACGATGGTTATCAATGAAGATCGTTAGAGACCATCTGCATAAAGAAATCGCTGTTTTCTGCCATGGGTCGGGAAAAGAAAAAGAAAAACAAACCGCCTGTATCTATAGAAGAGAATGGTGCTGCCAGCAGAACTTCCGAAGATGATAGCCCTACTCGAGTAAATTACAATGTTGTTTATTAGATCCCTTCTTTTCGTTGTAGTTTTTCTGTCTGGTAGAAATGATAATAAGTATTTCCCCATCTTTGATGAGGGGTATAGGCCTATTGCTTTGCTCATGTCTGTCGGTCAGACCAAATGGTTTCCATTCAATAACTCACTATCGCTTTGCCCTAGGATCTTCAAACTTTTCATGAAGGTTGACAAGCAACAGTAGATGATCAATTTTGAGGTCAAAAGTCAAGGTCACTGCGACATTTGCCATTTCGACTATTGGGTGGCTATGGTGCATATGTGTTTTCCAAACATCTCTTTTTATTTTGCATTAGAAACAAAACATAAACCGTACCATATCTCTTGATAACATGCGCCCTGTGCTACCGGGAACACTTTATGTATTTATTTAATAATAGTGATTCTATTGAACGAATATGACTGATTGATACATCAATATTATGCAGTCGCACAAAGAACTACAATGTTAAACAGCATCGCACTGTTTGTTACTGAGAATAAAAAACATCATGGAATTTGTTATCATACAAAATGTGGAATTACAAAAAAATCTCCACAAACATGATTATGTTTCTATACGGTACAACTTGCTTTTTGTATCGAAAATGTTATGTTTATCTACACGCGGCAACCTGCAAAAATCCAACAAATGACAAAATGTTTTTGTTTTCACTGCCAAATGTTTACCTAGAATAAATATCTTGTGTTATCGTTCAAAATACACGCATCAACAATCCACTGTACAGACAGGATTTTCAACGATTTACGACATTGAAACAAAATAATGTAGTCATTTAATTTCAATGGGACAGAATTTCGTGGTTTTTGGTGAAATTTAAAAGACCATTTCGTGCGGACAAAATTTCAAAGATATCTTATACACTTAGTCATATACTAACGTATATAAACTACTATTATTTGTGGGGATTTATTTTGTGATTGAGATCATCCACGAAATTAAATACCCCTCGAATATTAATGATTTTACTGTAGCAGAATGCATGATAGATGTTATAGATCTGTTTTACGTGTTTTATAAATATAGACGCTTTATCAAGTTTTATTTACATTTTAAATGTAATTGTACCCCTGTACCGGTTATTATTTCCAATCCGACCGAAGAGTTATTCTGAATACAGATGTGTTTTTTCCAATTTTCTTATTGTTTTCTGTGAGTTTTTATTGTTGTTTATGAGAGCTGAGCGTAGCTTGATACAGGAAGTACGGCGATAGTCTACATGGTTTATGAATAATATTTAAGGGTGGTACAAAACAAGTGTACAATATATCATTATTTGATTATCATATTATTTTTTTCATCGGGGCTGGGGAAGATGGCTCTTTCTGTGAGGTAAAGGGGGGGGGGGGGCTTAACAAACAGTTCTAGCCTATGGGACAAACACGCGTGAAACAACAGGTATAACCTACTTTTTTAATGAACATTAGTAGATGGGTAACTGGGTACCTTTTTATTGGCTTTAAATGCCAGTTAGCTCGAATCTCAAACTACAAAAAAATATAAAAAATATAATTTTATTTTAACCGCGAATTCGACGTTTCTACGTCTGAAATCCCTTGTTAAGTAAGCCAGATAAAAAATTCAAGAGAAAGTCAAAACCTTGTGAAAGTCAGTAACTGTACACGTAATTGCAATAATGTTTGGATGGTGATTTCTGTACGCTTCCTAATTTTTACATCAATTTGCTTTCTTTGATCTTAATTCAAAATAACATACCTTGTATTCGTGATATTTGTTGCATGATGAACTTGCAGAGAACAAATATCCGCTTGTGAAACTTCTAACATATTTGCTTTGGCAGAAATAATGACAAATAATAATGTGATGTTTTGTCCTTGCAGGAACAGGAACCATTGGCGAGGCCACCCGTTGCTATAGAAGTACAAGACAAGCCAGATCGATCATGGTGTATACTTCAGACAGTCGCTGTGGTCAGCTCATTCCTTGCTGTGATATTACTGACTATTGTGGTCATCTTAGCCTTCCATATCGGGGCTGTGCAATATTGTTTCTCGGGACTCTCAGTGACGCCGAGAGATTACGAGACTCCGCGAGTGTTTGACGACATGACAGCGAGTGAATATCACGCTGTTGCAGATTACATGCTACACCATTCAGGGATAGGTTTAACTCATTTTGACTCTGCGTCTGTAAATAGTAGTTACATTTATATGATTGACTTACACATTCCATTAAAATCGGCGGTTTTAGAATATCTGGACAGAGGAAGTGTTAGATTAAAAAGGGCTGCTAAAGTTATTGTTGTAAGAGGGGACGTAGCAACCCCTAAAGTTGAAGAATATTTAGTGTCACCACTTCCGAATCCGAAGTCACACAGACTGGCGCGAAATCCTCTATACGCGCGTTTCCCCATTCCATATACAAGTAGACCTGTTGATCAAGTTGACTATAAACAATTATATTCCATGATAAGAACGTTTTCCAAAGACATTTATCATATTCTAATGGACAGTTACGGTCTCTGTTATCATAATTGCACCAAGGGGAGAAATTGTATGATATTTCGCGATGTTGCGCCACGTGGCCAAAGCAGTGGAGACCGTAACACGTGGTTTTGGACATTTCGTGACGTAGAAGGTTATCATTTACATCCGCTTGGTCTACAGTTACAAATAAATCATAAATCTAATGACGTCACTAAATGGAAAATAGATCGTATCGTTTACAATGGTAAACTCATGTACACAGTAGAAAGTTTGCTCGAACGTTATTCCAAAGGTGTAAACATTAAAAAGATTAAACAAGATATACCGGTAGGTCATAAACAATTTTTATATTCATCTTTTTATCGGCGTGGTTCATCAGCAATGCCACACCCTCTACCAGGGCCAAGGTTTGTTGAACCTCTTGGTGCTCGATACATAGTTACTGGACAGCACGTGAAATACATGCATTGGGATCTAGATGTACACATGAGGCCATCGACTGGTGTGCAAATATTCGACGTTAGATTCCAAAGTGAAAGAATCGCTTATGAACTTAGTCTACAAGATGGCGCCGTGTTTCATGCGGGTTATGGTCCAACTATGACCATGAGTAATCTGTATTTGGCGTCATGGATGATCGGGGCGTCATCTTATGAACTTGTCAGTGGGGTTGATTGCCCTGATACATCAGCTTTCCTGGACACTCAGAATTTTGTCAATACCGGTGAGCCTGTGTTATCCAGGAGGTCGATTTGTATATTTGAAGTAAACTCCGGCGTGCCTCTACGGCGTCACTATGAACCAACTGACGACGGTGGGTTTAAGAGTTACGGCGGCTTAGTGGATTACCATCTAGTTGTCCGACATATTGCGACTATTTGGGGTAGTGATTATATCATAGATTACATATTTCGTCTTAATGGTGAGATTGAAATTCGCGTTACTACGACAGGATATGTTCAAGCTACGTATAAAATGCCGTTTGAAAAAAAGTACGGTAATCCAATTTATTATGACGTCACAGCCAATGTTTATCAACAAATGTTCCATTTTAAACTTGATTTGGATATCGGGAGGCTGGAAAATAGGTACGCTGTGATTGATATAGAAACTGAGAATATACGTCATCCCTGGTACTCTAGTGCTAACCTGACACAGTTTGTACTCAATGAAAAACGTTTAGAACGCGAAATGGACATCGTCGTTGATGACAGCAGAGACCCAAGGTATCACATTATCTACGCAGACAATCCAGAGAATAGGTTTGGAACAAAACGTGCCTATAGAATCATTAACAACAATCCTGTACAAAATGTATTAAAAGAGAAAGAAGTTACTAACGCTGCTAAGTGGGCGAACTATCCAATCGTAGTGACCAAGTATGACGACACGGAAGATCATTCCAGTTCTATATACGCACAAAATGATCCATGGAAACCGGTCGTGGATTTCGAACGTTTTGTTTCAGACAATGACACTATAGTGAATGAAGATCTGGTTGCCTGGGCAACTGTAGGAACATTTAATATACCACACACAGAGGACGTACCATCCACTACTACGTCGTCTAAAACTCTGTCTCTACAAATTGTGCCGTATAATTTCTTCACGGAATGTCCGAGCGTGACGTCATCAAGCGGTGTTATGATAGAACCAGTTCCGGACTCGGATAAGATCAGTGTGAACACGTTCGGTACTGACAATAGCATGACATGTGTGCCTACAACATATGGACCCAACACATTCTATGGTTATCGAACAGTCGAGTAAACATCATAACAAAATGCATTCAATAAAAACTTCAAAAAGACCTTTCTCTCTTTACTAAATGCATAGTTTAAACTTACGAGTTAATCAGCTACAATACTCTTGCACAGAATATTGCGAGAGGTAAGTAGGAAACAAATAGGACCGATCCCGGGGAAAGGCAGAACATCGGAAATAAAGAGAAAAGCATCGGAAACAAAACTAATGGAGAAAACTCAATACAAGATAGAAAACTGGGAACTTGGAAACGGGGTGTGACAACATCATGTGGTCTGGCTATCCTATTGTACTGCATATTATCATATAGTACTATAGAAGAGTGAACATTATGTGAGCAAGGTTGTAATTTAGGGATATATACTAAGTATTCTACAGTAAGTTATCCATCCGAGATGTTCCCAATCTCATTTAAATCAGACCCATATAAGCTTCACTTTTTTACACTGATATCAGGATCTGACAACACTCCGTATGTGGTCATGTCGATGTGAACTTTACACCAGCCAATCAAATCGTTTCTTGTACAAATTTGAACGTGCAGAAATATCTAGTTTACAGTGAGGGGTTTTATACATGTGAAGGAAGCGAAGAGATGTACTTTAGTACACTCTATACATATAGGTAAAAAGCCATAACACAACATGTACTAGAGGTCATTTGAACGCGGCCTCTCATGCAGTGATGCCAGATCTAACTATCTATAACAACGTAAAGGAATGGAACAAATGTCAGAATCTGATTTTAATGAGATTGAGATATTCCTTACGAGGTACAAGTTGCAACATGGGATAAGGGAACTACCTCATGAATGTTGACAATCTCCAGGGGCCTTATCAACCAACATTGTAAGACTGAAATTCAGACTTAGACTTAAATTGACAACATTTATCATCACTGTCATTTCTTTGCAATTAAAGTTAACCACGTAGAATTGTAGCTGGGTAGTTGTTGTTACCCATTTACTATGCATATCTATTTATATCAAAATCGGTCTATTTATAACAACATAAGAGTGAATAGAACATTTGGCAATGTAAAGTCTTAAGTTTATTTTAAGTTAAAGTGATTAAAGCCATCACCGTTTTACGATAAGATTTCAGGTTAACTACATTATTACTTGATGTAATAGAAGATAGTTTGTGACAATAGATACATATACCATACGTAAATGTATCATTGATAAACATATATTTGCTCTTTTCTGGTTTATTTTCGTCATTGACTTTTCTTTGCAATTAAGCATTTTACGACATTGTCACAAAAAGTAAGATAGCAGAATATTACGACATCATTGCCGCTTTGCGTGAATTGTGGTAATTAATGATGTGACGTTAGTTGATCTGTGATAGCCATTATATATATTTTCTGTCTCAAGAACTTTTCATTCCTATTTTACTGTGCATGTATACATCATAACGTACGGGTATGCATGACGTATACTTGTATGTGAAAATATTCACATGTATTTTTCTCAGAACGATGTTATTGACATATGATTACATTTGCAGACGATGTTTTCATGTTTAGATAAATAAACGCATTACA
This sequence comes from Spisula subtruncata, assembly GCA_963678985.1. Classification (NCBI taxonomy): domain Eukaryota; kingdom Metazoa; phylum Mollusca; class Bivalvia; order Venerida; family Mactridae; genus Spisula; species Spisula subtruncata. The sequence goes on from OY787666.1 coordinate 47,545,917, forward strand.
AATTTTTTGTATTTTTCTGTTTATTAAAATGTGTAAGCGATTTAAAGAAAGGGTATAATGTTTCAGAAAAATGTCTTTGAAGTTAAACATTTCATTTGAAACATCTGTTGCAAAAATGCGAACGCAGAACCAGTGAAATGTCAATTACAAGAAAATCCAACCAGTGGTTCAGATGTTGCAGAAACAGGCGCATACATTCATTCAGTGGAACAGAAAATGAAGCACACATGTTTACATCTGGTAATCAAAAAATGGCACACATATCATACAGGCTAAGCACAAACCGTCGCAAATAGTTTCATTTCAGTATAAAAATGACCCAAATAGCGCAAATATTTCATTCTAGTATAAAAATGGCGTAAGTATTTACATTCTAGTATAAAAAATGGCGCGAATAACTACATTCTAGATAGTATAAAAATGGCGAAATATTTACATTCTAGTATATAAAAAATGGCGCAAATATTTCCATCTAGTATAAAAATGGCGCAAGTATTTACATTCTAGTATAAAAATGGCGCAAGTATTTACATTCTAGTATAAAAATGGCGCATGTATTTACATTCTAGTATAAAAATGGCGCAAATATTTACATTCTAGTATTAAAACGGCGCAAAAATTTACATTCTAGTAAAAAAATGGCGCAGATATTTACATTCTAGTATAAAAATGGCGCAAATTTTTACATTCTAGTATAAAAACGGCGCAAATATTTACATTCTAGTATAAAAACGGCGCAAAAATTTACATTCTAGTATAAAAATGGCGCAAATATTTACATTCTAGTTTTAAAATGGCGAAAGTATTTACGTTCTAGTATTAAAAATGGCGCTAATATTTGCATTCTAGTATTAAAAAAATGGCGCAAATATTTATACATAAAATGGCGACGATATTCATAACATATCTGGCGCAAATAAAAACCTAATTGTCTATGTATCTATTCAATATTCACAAAATAGCACGTGATGCCTCCCACCATTTCCAAGCACATTAATTGCTACAATTTGTTTAAAACATCGAAAGTATATTAACATAATCAAAATGGAGACGGGTGGATGCATTTAGTGTGATTTATATCACACATTGTATGATGTTGAATACACACACGTACACCGGATATTGCAGCTAAACGAACCGACTTTTGACATATTTGATGGAAATTGTCGTCGTCCAAGGTTCAAGTATACAACAATAGCGACATAGAAACATACACACACTTTTATGGTAATACAAATGCTCGCATTTTATTGAAAATAATTCAAATAACAGTTGAAAACTGTACTTATTATACAAATGAGGGAACTATCCAAATCGATAGAAGAGCGGGCTCTACTTTTAACTTAGTTTCACCCAGTAAAACACAGTTTGCATGAAGAACGAGTCAATGTTTATAACCGTTATCATTTAACTTTGAACGGATTGTACCTTAAAAAGTGGTTATTCATGTGGTGGGGTTTGTGGCATTTTGTTTACTATATAAAGTCTACACGAATCAGTAACTTAATCACCCGGAACTTGAGTTCAGTGACATGAAAAGTCTAAACTATCCGATTACCGAAATGATTTCTTATTGTTTTAAACACGAAAGTCAAAAGAAATTATTCACAAAAATAAGCAATGGTTGATATCATATAGATATGTGTGGTTATAAAACATGTACAATAATTTAATGAAAATAACGGAATGTTTACATGGCATAATACCGAGTTGTGTTAAATAATCATTAGGATTAAAACATTGCAACATTATTATATATAACATTCAAATTATTAAGTATTATTTGCAGTAATTGTTAAGAAAAAAGTTACAAATTTAACATAAAATCCTGTGATTATTAGGAAATTTTTGTAGTAATTTTAAAAACAAAAAAACTAACACAATTATTATTAAATCTTAATTATAAGGAATTATTTGGAATAAATTGTTAATCAAATAAGTGCCGACTCATGATGTCGCGAAATATAATGTCGGCGTCATCGACGTCGTCTGCGGCTCTCGTGGGGTCAAGGACAACACATACAACAGGACAGGTAAACTATTCATAACCATTCGTATATCAATTGTAACTAGTTTCTATATTAATTTCGACAATTTGTAATGCCGGATTTAACATTCAGAAAACAAGATACTATTTCTAAATTATCTTGATGATTTCAATATAATATAATCTATACGTGAACTTAAGTAGTTTATGGGACAGTCTATTTCTAAAACAACTTACGTATCTGCTTCGAATAAGTCTGGATCGGCAAGGCACACGACACATTTCTTGGCATGTAACCATTACAAATGTATTTGACTATCTGGCTACTTCTCATCCGATCGCATCAGTTTTAACTCGGCTTCCGCCGGGATTCAAACGTTTGACCTCCCGCTTTCAGGTTGGACGCCCTAACTAGTCGACCACGTTCGCGGTCTGCCGGCCACTTTGTGTTACTTCAGCCTTATGTTTGGTTGCCTATTTGTGCTTTTTTCATAATAAGCCATTCTTATTATCTGAAATATGTTGATACATGTTATCCTAGTTCAATATTTGGAACCTGGTTGCGCGGAAGACGTTGGAAAACGCCTTCTGTATGACGTCAAAGTTCAGAGTTCGAGCCAAAATCCGACGTATCAAGGACACGAAGGTACAGAGACAACGGTATGTTGCCATGGATACAGAACATACAGGTCACGTGGAAGATACGTCATCAGCATCGTCTGACGTCAGCCAAGATTGGGACGATTATGATGAAGACGAAGATGGTAAGTCATCCCTTTGGAAAAACAAGGTGGATTTTATAGAAGGCCTATCATACTCAACCAATAAGTCATACAGTTATACTCATTTATTTATGGTTGATTGTGAAACAAGTTTTTTCCAACGTAAATTTATCGCTCTCGACACCTCATTTCTGATATCATCCATCGCCACGAGGGTATGAGAAAAGGGAAGCCAGTTTCCCTATATGCTGAGCGTCTAGATCTAGCAAAGGAATTTCAGGTACCATTTTTATGTCGTCTTAGGTATCGGACCCTGGACCTCCCGCACTCGGAGCGAACGATCAACCACTAGGCTATCGAGGAGGCGGTCATACAGTGATTTTGAGTTATATGGCCTTATAAAAACTGTGTATATTACAGATTTAGTGGAGTTATACAACAAGTTGACCGCCGAGGATACCGTATCGTCTGCTGTTGGAGCTATAGTTACACAATCCCGGAGATATAGCGTCAATCGTCCATTCTCCGGAAGTAAGAAACAATTATTTCAACCATTTCAATTTATAAAACTTGCAACCTTGAAACCTTCCCAGAGAGATTTCTTGAGCAAAAAAACTCTCTTAAGCAACACTGTCATGTTGTTCTAAAGTAACCATTTATTATTTATCTTACCTATACTCTGACAAAAGGACCATCCCTGATCAACAATTAATCGTCGTGTTTCCCAAGGGTGTTTGTTCTAGAGAGAATATTCTGTATCAATAAAAAGCGAACGCACTTTCCAAAACAACCATTTTCTGTTGAAGACTTTGCTCCACTCGGCAATATGGTCACGAGCCAGTACATACAATAGTTTCCTTAGCATGTGACTTACGCCTATCGTGTTCAATGAACAGAATATGGAGCCAATAGTTTAGGTACTAGTAAAGCCTAGTGTGTTTTTTTTAAATTATTTGTTACTATGGAAATCTATCGAAAATTTTTACGTACATATATATGTATAACTTTATAATACACTAAAATCTACAATATTCATGTATAGAAAAATATTAAGATAATTTGTGGAAAAAACGCTTTAGTTGCCATGACAACACCTCATATATTATTTATTTCCAGTTGAAAGTGACGTCATAGCTGACGTTGCGGACAGAGGTACAACAGCACAGAAACTCTATCTGAGAAAATGTGCTGACTTTCTGATCACGCCATCTAGAATATTTGTTAAGGCTTTACCGACCACAGTGGTGGACATTGCACATCAAAACATCGGACCTAAAGGAGCAGAAGCGTGTGCCATCTCACTGACGGTAATAATATCCGTGGTTAATTCAAACTAGTATAATAAATTCATGTTCTCATTAAGCCTATGTCCCATTGAGCTTTTTTGCCTCGGCGATGTTCTACCGATTTTTCAAATGATCATCGGAAGGCAACGGGAAAAGGGTTCTCAAGGTATTTGGGAAGCTTTGGGGAATTCATTTGAAAATTCGTACAATCCCTGTTGCCAAGGCCTCTCGAAGCTCATACATTACTATCGAGACTAAAACTGAACAAGCAGAGCGCAGGGTTCGTGGAACTTGATTCGTATGTTGTACAGATATGTGCTCATGCTTGACTTACTGAAACTTGTAAGTGTTAACTTTAAATTGAAATGTAACGTTATATAACAATTGCCAATGCCATCAAGTAATTCTTTACGACTGTATTCAGTTGTAATGGTAACATATATAATGGTGCACACTGTACTTACACTAATAATAAACCAATTCTGCAGACATTTTTTAACTTTATACCTTCAGTATATGTGCCTGTAAACCATTATTTAAATTTTAACTGCTTCTCATTACAGAAGACGAAGACAGTTCGTGTATTGAACTTAGATGACAACGCCATTGGACATCGTGGTGCTAGATTCATTGCGCTGATGTTGAAGGAAAATAGATGTATAAGTGATCTGGTACAGTTATTTCATTTTATTGATACAATTACCGACAACAAATTCAAAATGTTCTCTATACGTTGCTCGTTAGTTACGAAGTCTTTGACAAAGTTCCGGGGTATACATGAATTAAAATGTCAGGTTCCTGTTGTTAGTGGTTATCTGAATTAAGCAATTACACGATTCTCTTAGTAGGATCTTTAGTTATCTCTTAACATCACCAGGAAGATAAATCCGTCTGAAATGGGCAAATATGCCGCATTTTACGCTACACAATCAAAGAATGTTGCTTTTCCTTACAAATACAGTTCAGGGTTGGAAAGTCACTTTTTTAATAGTTTTAATAGATTAAAAATGGTTGATCGATATTCACTAGCCAAAATGTTAAGTGCATTAAAAAGACACGTATTTCTAAACATTTCACTAATGTTTGTTTATTCATCATTTATTTTCAGAGCCTGTCAGACAATGACATCCGATCTAGGGGAGCCAAGCACTTGGTTAGTGTAATGATGGAAACTGATAAAATACGCAGACTCGATTTGTCAAGTAGGTATAAATGTTTACCATCTTTCACAAAACTTTATTTTACACTGCTAGAGAAATAAATGTTTGCAAAATGGCCGATCTTCCACGATTGATACCGATTATCAGGTTTAATTTTAGTCACGTTAAACGCTTCATATATACGAGCTATTTTAAAAATGAAATACAAATGTACCTTGCATTTTAGATAATGGGTTCAAAGAGAAAGATGCCGAACTCTTCAAACAACTTCTTGAGGTAACTACTGGTATATTAAAGCATTGTCGACGGTGAACCAATAGATAGTTCTTGAATTACGTCATTTCACAGGATATATATATGACATCAGTGCAATTTATTATGTCAACTATTTTGAAGGAATTCGATGTATTACTAGTATACAGCATGCGTTTAATATTACAATCACAAGCATGCCATTGGTCAACCAAACCATTAAATGGTCAATGACCATGCTTAGTAATTATGAATATGACGTCATACTCAGTGGAGACGTCATACGGACATGAAGGTCATTCGTAAACGATATACATAATAAGTGTACGTGTTGTTTTATTATTCAAACTCCGTATGTAGTAAGGTCTCAACAATACAGCTGTGTAGCGAATATGTCAGTACATATAATGACTTCATAAAACAGTTGTCTTTATATAATTATTTCAGTTCTTGAATTTGTCAGTACATTTTGTATATCGGTTGTCGTTGTATCGAAATCTGACTGTACTTTATCTTCATTTATCTTATTCGTTGTTTACAGGAAACACGATACTTACAATATCTTAACTTAAGTCACAATGAGTTCCGTGAAGTGGGTGGGGTATTGTTAGGTGAAGCTTTGAGTTATAATGATGGTTTAGAAGAATTAGATCTCAGCTGGAATCATCTTAGACGTGACGGGGCTGCAGGCTTAATCGAAGGTTTGATGGTAAGTATTAAATTATTCTCTATAACTTTTTCTTTCATGAATAGAATGCAAATAAGCGAAACAGAATAATAGGAGCCAAAACATAACATAATCAGACCCCTTTTCGATGCTCATGAAAACGTCATAGCTTATTGAATTGGTAGTCCTATATAGAGTTAAAGTTAATGCAAGTTTTGTTGTTAAAACTCCTTTATAAGATCACTATGGTTTTCTTATTACAGCGTACAATAATCTCGTTTATTGACATTGTCCTAACCACCATGATTTCAACCAAAGTAGTTTACGGCGTCATTGGATGCTCGACATCAACCTTTTCTTGTAATATTGAATTTGAATATTTTAACTGGATAGAATCCGCCAATATTGAAGATACATGTCATATTCTGAAGTCCCTAACATTTTAATCATGTAATTTATCCACAACCAACTCATCCGAGCAAGAAACGAGTGTCATTTTTTTACCATTTTTTACAATTTTATTTCAGGATAACACATCCCTAAGGAAACTGACACTAGCACTGAACGGGTTTTATCTAGAGGGGTGTATAGCATTACAGAAGACCTTACTATATAACACAACACTAGAAGTCCTCGATCTTACCAACAACAGAATCAACAGAGAATGTATTGAACAACTATCTTATGGTCTGGCTAAAAATACCACACTTCATACACTAGTGGTATGTCAATAAAATCTATGACACATGCTTTCAAATTATCACACCCACTTATTTGTCGAAGTTTGTTTTCAAAGACTTTCCATTCAATGTGCAATATGTTCAATGGCGTTATAACCGAAATTCTATCCGAAATTCTATCACCCGAGCTCTCAACGTTCATATTTAGTCAGATCAATTCGCATGTGAAGACATAGCATACCCTGTATCAACTTGGTTTCAACCTTTTAATCTATAATATACCTTAAAATAATGACTGGCTGATTTGCTTAACTTTTTTACGAAATTGGATTGGTATTGTAGTTTTTTTTGTCTTCAAAGCGCATTCTCGTTCAACCAGAGTGTTTTTAATCTGAAATAATTTTAGAGTTGACCTCGATAATTGTTGTATTTATAAGGATGCCAAAGCGGGACTTAGAATTTAACTTTTGTTTCTAATTTCAGTTAAAGTTTAACCCGCTGACAAGCGATGGGGCTCACGACATATTACAGTTTCTAGCTGATTGTCCGATATCTGGTGTCAAACTAGTGGACCTAGGGGTGAGTATCAGTCACGTGGTACTGAATGGTTCCTGTAATTGATACCTTCCATCCGTGAGGCACTGTTCATGTAATAGTGAAAGTCTGGTTACAACCACATAAGCATGAGTATACTCGCGTGCTTTTAGCACGTGCGTTGTTTTGGAGGCTACGTTAGCTACGTTTTTTTCTTTCGAAAACGTGGAAAGTAAGTACGAAGAGAATAACTGTGTGAATCGCACGTTGTTCACATGACAAGCGAGTTGTATGTGCTTACAGCGTACGACCTCCGTACGTTTGTCATGTTTACCTAGCCAGTTTTCCTAGTCTGTATCTGAACGGGATCGACGTCTCCAAATGTGAAGGCATTCGAGGGTATGACATGTCGCGGTCGGGAATCGAACCTAGATCTATCTCTAGCTGTTACAAATCTACATAAAATGAATAGGATACAAAAAAACGAATATTCTAGCCCTGCAATAATGCATCGATGGCGTGTGTAATGTTGCTATTCGACGGTGCCAAATCAAAACCCCGTAACTCAATTTTGGCGCAAAATCTTTTTTTGCAGCATCCGCAACTGCTAGATGTCCCGCGCATTTATGTCCTGTCGCCATTTAAACAGCTAATCGCGTTACTTAGATGGCGACAAGACAGAAATGCGCGGGACGTCTAGTAGATGCGGATGCTGCAAAATAAGTTTTCGCGTCAAAATTGAGTTACGGGGTTTTGGTTCGGCGCCGTCGTATTGTTGCTATTGTTGTAGATACAACAAGTGGATCCGCATTGTCTCGCACTGATTAACGAGGTACATCTCCAAGGTAGACCGCTTAAAGTCATACATGGTCACGTGATTGGCGAGATGAACTCGAGAAGTCAATTACTTGAGAAGAGTTTGATTGAAGAACATCCAGCATTGGTTCTTATAGAGTTTGGTAAAATGATGGGCTTCCGTTTGGTGGACCTGTTTTCATCTTTGGACAAGAATGGTAGCCGTACTTTAGACAGGGATGAAATCCGTACAGGCTTAAGGGTAGGATTATAACATGAAATAATTACATCTTGCAAATTACAATGTACTTAGTATTTCTAGATACAAATCAATTGTAAAGATGTTAAATAGTACATGTAATTGCCATACTGTTACTATAAGGGTTTACATTTATGAAAAGTTAAGTTAGTTTTCCTTTTTTGAGGACCACAATCACTTCAGCCACCCTTTGACATGTTAACTTCCCCTGGACATTTGGGCTACATAAGGAAGCCTGTGTTTGAGTCTCCGTGTGGAGACTATTTCTCACCTGGTGGATGTGCAGCAAACATCGATCTACGGCGCCCATGAACATCTAAAGACACTGTCCTCGCAGGTACAAATGTCATACATTGGGTCGCCGAACTGATGAATGCAATGTGGCCACATATAGATTATTCTTGCTCACCGAAATTAACCGATATTCCAGGTTGAAAAGGGGACATCTCGATCCGGTAGAGCACGCCTTGGTTCTTGATGAATCTCGATCTGGTTCAGCGTTTTCCACTTAGTTACTTTAAAGTGTATAGAGCTATATCGGAAGATATTTTTTCAAAAAGTTTCAAAAACTAAAAAAACAATTATGCTTTCGTATCCATTGGATCATTTTTTGCTTCAGTTTTAACAGAAACTCTCTCTCTGTGATTTATTTGACATGCGATATGTCCATTTTCATACGAAAGTGTTCTAGAACACCCTATGAAACTATAAGAATCGTCTATTTTTTGACGATTTAATCAAAGTACACGGAGCCTATCCAAAGTTTTAATTTTCAATTAAGGTAGTCTACTATCATACTTAAAACGATGCAAGTAATTATTTTGACATTAAATGGCTGTTAGAATATAGCTATATACACTTTAAGAGTTATGCCTATATTTACAGTTGGCCAATGTTCCGTTCAGTGATGAGTGTATAAATTTGTTGATTCAAAAGTTGGATATAAACAATGACGGAGAGATTGACTTTAGGTAAGTGTAACATTATAGTCCGTTCAAAGTTAAATGACAACGGTTATAAACATTGTCTCGTCCTTCAGGTAAACTTTATTTATCTAGGTTTAACTGGGAGTTACTGAATTAACTATAAGCATCGCTATTCTTTCGAATGGGATAGTTCCCTCTTTAGTATTACTTATTGAATCAACAGTACTGAGTGCATATTAATAATGACAAAGTGTTGTACTGTATGAATAATGACCCACTGGGTGATTCCAAGGGAAATCACTCTGGTAAACTTATTTTGAAATTTGGTAAGAGTTGCTCCCCTTAGAACATAACTTTTTGAAATTAAGGGAGGTCACTTGGAAACCATATTTGAATTCAGGGCAGATAACTCTCTCAGTCAAAATAAAACAGCTCTATTGTAATAAAGTAGAATATTCTTGTTAGTAATAGAAACTCGTGTTCATTTAATTATTTCCAAGTATTTTACACGTAAGCCAATGTTGTTTTAACTTCTAATAAGTAGCACTTGATATGTTCTAATAGGACAAACAAATGAAACTCTATACATGTACCTGTATGCTTTTTGAAAGACTTATTACATTAGCAAACATATCACAAAATAAAGTAATTAAAAAGGGTTTTGACATACTTTATTTTTCACTTTTTTCGCAATAGTGATAAGAGCGAAAAATATGGGGGTGTCATGTGATATAATTTTAAAAGCTCATTCTATATTCTGAACATTATAGTATATGTGTATACCTATAAAATATATCTTGAGAAAGTACATAAAATGTACTGTAGGTATATGAGTATCGTTTACATGAATTTTAATATGTACAGTTTGTTATTCACAGTGAACTACTGTTAGCTCAGCAACAACACAGAGAGGCGGTCATGAAAATGAAGGAGGCGGAACTGAGTGGTGGCCAGATACGAATTGAGGATACGCCTCTCTGGAGAATACGAACACGCCTTATGAAGTTAATGGCAGAAAAAATGTCTGATTTTGGGGCTTTTAAACGTAATTATATCCATCATATTCATGTAGTTAATAAGATGTTCAAAAGATAAAATATTCACATTAAAAACTTATCATTTAGTTTATATTTCGAATAACTATATTGATTTAAGTCATCTCATGATCATGCAATAACCAGTTACCTGAAATGCAAAAAGTTCAATGTTTCCTAATAAATGCTTCCAAAATAGGGCACATGTAACATAAATATGCTGCCAGGAGAAATTTGAGAAAACCACAGGGTATTGAGGCATATTGCTTTACGATTATGTGTGCCTAATATATTTCATAATCACAATAATTATATTGTATTACTAGATATTAAAAGGGCAAATATAAAATTAATATAAAACAAACCCTTGAGGAAATAATCTTTTGATGTTCAGCTAAATATATACGGTAGCAATTATGATTGTATTTTTATAAAAAGTGTGCTAATCCACCTAGCATCATTTTGATGACTATGGATATAAAAAGTTAGTTTATAAATGTTAAAGATCATTCATTTGCCTTTCCCATTAACAAACACATGTAGGTCTTTGCTATTAATTAGCCGTTTAATTGTCACAAAAGACAATAAAACATTCGGAAGGTATTTAGCTCAGCAATCTTACAAAAAGTAGTAAAATAAAAAGCTATTTCAGTGTTAAAGATCATTGACTTTACTATTAATTAGTCGTTTTGTTATTGTAACAAAAGACAATAAAAGTTATAGTACGTATATTGCTTAGAAATCTTAGAATAAGTAGTAAAGCTATCTAAAGACAGTTTGAAGGCATGTACAGGTTAATGACATTGCTGTTCAACAACATACAGTGCCCACCAAAAATATGGATACACTTTTTGACAGATGCAGAATTATAATTGGTTTGATTATTCCATTTATTTTGGTCAGACGGTAACAATGTTTGCAATTTCTGAAAAAAAACAGTTAATGAAGGAGAGAAAAAAGTGACAGATAGAAAGATGAACATTTTCTGATTTAAAAATAAACTATGGGGTTCAAGGGGCTGAATTTGCCATATAATATGATCATGTTGTCGTTCAAAGCTGGCAAAGAAACTTAATATTTTCCATCTAGGGTACCAATCAATGTATTGTCTTTACACTAAATAAAAAAAATCCTGGTCTTCAAAAACATTGCTGCTTCTCTCTTCTGCAAGTAGTGTTATACAGGCAAGTAAATGGGGGAAAACTCTCTGTATTCATATTTTTGGTGGGCACTGTATGTTTCATGTAGAATAGATGCTTGACTGACCACTGATTTATGAGGATGATTAATGTCTATTGCAGGTATGTCTGATCAAATAGCCCTCCAGGTTCAGAAAGCAAATGAGGAAATAGAAGCTAAACGTGAAGCTATAACGAGAGAGCGTGCAAGGCGACCACGTAGAGTACGATCTCGACCTACCTCCTCAACACAACCTGTCTCCCAAATAACCTCCCCAACAGACCCAGAACCACCACAACACCATGTGTCCGATGATCTCATTGTTACAGATATTCAGGACGAACCCATTGATAGCGTAGAGGAAACAGTAGTCGCTAAAGACATCACTACAGTTGCTGAGGAACTTCAAGAAGAGACTGTCGTTAAAACGACAAATTCAAAACCACGCAACAAACACAAACTTGACAACAGAAAAGATTCGCAGACGCCGAGAAATGTTAGAAAGCGCTCCGTTCAATTACCCATTAGAATGCCGTACCACACCAGTGCTGAGGATTTCCGTCAGTTGAACCATAGATCTTCATCAAATAACATGCTAGAGGAACTAGCAAAGTTTTCGCCCTAACATCTGACAAAGAAATGACTGCAGTCTTTGTTTTCTATCAAATTATTATGTTGAACAATTTTTTTCTATGTTGATCATGGGTATTTGATCCTCGTGTGATATTAATTTCCACACAGTACGGGTGTTTAACAAGTTGCTCATTGTACAAAGTGTTTGGAAATTTAATATTATCAAAGTAGAAGATATCTTTTACATAAAAACATATCTCCAAAAAATAGCCTCAACTCCGACCTAAAATTCCTGCACATCTCTTCGGCAGTTTTGGGGAGGTAAATATTTGATTTTCATATATGAGTGCATCCACCCAGATTTGAACCAGGGTCACCAGATTAGGCAGAAAGCGCACTACCCACTGATCTACTGAGGCATAGTATAGAACGCTAAAGAAATACTTAATTTTTTCTATTGTGGGCCATTTTTGGCATACAATCACATTTAAATATATACAGATGGGTATGAAATAAGGCCAAATAAAACTTTATAACTTGTCTGCTGTCTGTGCATAAACTATGGGATACAGTCAAACTTCTTGAAACAATACTGTAGCAGTACAAGTTACTATTGAACATAGTGAACTCCTTGAGTGCATATAGGGTGGCACCTGGTCGAGACGATAGCCCACTTGACTACCGATTGAGAGGTCCCTGGTCCGATCCTCGGCTGGGGCACTTGGTCATTTCTGAAACGCTTTTCAGTGTTCCACACCAAACTAGAGAAGAACTGTTCGGTGACCCAGAGGTAGTTTCTGGTGTATCTGTGCTGTATTATAACCGGGCATGTTAAAAACCAAGAAGTCCGTTCGGAAAGAGTTATGACAGCATGGCCGATACCTTGTATTACACCACTGTCTTCCCTACTTGCTGTCACTTCAGCAAAACATAATTCAAGGAGTACCAGAACCTCTGTGGGACGTTCTGAGGGTGTAAGGTGGGTTATTTGCCGGGCGCCAAATGTAACAGGGAAAAAAATGTGCAACCACACCGGGGCTCGAACCCAGGACCCTTCGCTTACAGGGCGAATGCTCTACCAAGTGAGCTAGCCGGCTGCCTACTAAAGTTTCTCCCCTATTAGTAATTAAATCCTAAACACCTGGCTACAGAAATAATTACAGTGTCAAGGGTGATCACTGTGTAGAAACTTGGGATACAGTGGCGATTTATGTTGAAACAGAAGTAACAATTTTAGTGAATATAAATACTTTTTTACCTTAATAAACCAATGTATATAATGTAAAAAACAAATGGCAAGTCATATAAACTCAGTATTTATAATATATGTCAGTTTTAAAAAAGAAATGCAAAATAATGTACATGAGATAATACATAAAATTTGACACATTCCTCAGAAAATCACAAAGACAACCAGGAACAAACATTGAATACATTGGGCAATACTTCGTACAGTATAAATTCACATACATAAAAATGTATGTTTAGCTTGGAGAATTTGACAAGAACCTGACTTGATATATTGATATATAACAAGGTTCTTGCTTTGAATATATCAATTTCCTCAAGCAAATTGTGCATTATCAGTATTTGTGTTACATCTCGAGCGTCTTCGTGATACTCCCGATTAGGAAAACATACAACTGGGGTTATAAGTATGGGCACAATAATGGCTGTTTACACTAAACTAATTACACTAATTAAAAGGTCAGGGTTTTGTCAAATTCTCCAAGCTATATCCTTGAAGTGACATCTTCACAATTTATGGAGATTATTTTAATATCAAAACCATGAAAATCACCAGGCATTTGATCTGACTAATCATAATCGTTAATGACTTGAAATAATCAAAGAATTTATATCATTTTTATTATGCATGTATTTTCTATTAATTTTCTCCATTGATACTGTACATCCTTCTCGTCATTCAATGCCAATTAAAAACAAGTGATCTGCTCATAGAAATTGTTCTATTAGTCTACTCAATCATTTTCAATGCAAATGTCGGCTTTTTTCCATGATCACTGCAGAATATTATCACAAGAATATTTAGCCATTATGACGACTACACCAATGATTAAACTTTTAGAAATTGAACTTTGATTTTGCACACACATCCAAAATAAAAACTGGAAAAAGATTCATTGAAATACAAAATTATAAAACCTGAATACCAAAATATACAAAAACTAAGCATGGTTAATAACAACAATTTACACTACTAAAACTAAGAAATTTCTTAATGTAGTGACTGTGTTGTGTTTTGTAGCACCAATTATGTATTAATACAATTACAACCATATGGGTTTCAGTGTGTCTTTGGCACAAAAACGAAGTCTACTCTCTAGCAAAAATCATCCAACAAAAAATTCAACAAATTTTCACAAATATAGTAGGGTTGGCTTCATACAAGATCAAGCATTCATGTAATGTTTTGCTGAAGTTGGACCATTGGTTAGGGAGAATAAGCGCAGTCAAACTTTGTTCCATCCATCCAGACAGACATCAAGCATAAAAATCAAAGTCTCCTACACTTTATAGATGATATTGATGGCTTAGAATTAGAAGGTCGTAAGTGCCACTTACGACCTTTTAAGATTCATACATATTTTGAATAAGCATCACAAGGCGCTTCTTATGAGTCTATTTTCATGAAAATTAGAAATTGTCAAGTTGACCAAAATGAAGTTTTGAAAACGTGTTTTCCCATAGGTAAAGAGTAAATTACAGACGGTTTTCTCTTGTTTTCTCAATATATCGATTTGGTAGTTACGACCTTCTTGTTCTAAGCCATCGATGTGTGTGACCTAGTGTCCTATACCGGTATATTAGGTCAAATCTGTGACCTTTAGAGCTTTCACAAAGTTATTAAGTCACAAATTAGTGATTTGTTTAGCTTGCAATAAATTGAGTTCATCAAAATACCTTCAGAATTGATGATAGCCTAAATATATCTAAACATTACGTGATATTATCAAGAACATTGCAATAAAAAAAAATCTAAGATATCGTGAAAGCACAAAATGCCTTGGCAACTATGGTCATAAAAGGTCATACAACAATTCAAACAACGCAAATCTACCAAATAAACCATGAGATAATATCAGTTTATTTGACATTTTTATCACTCAAAACCATATTTATTTCCGTTATATTAAGATTATTAATTTCTACAAATTAAATATCACTAACATTTAGGAACATTTGTAAAATTCATTTTCAGGCTTACACACAACTATTTTCTAATTTAGTTATTTTATCATCTTTTCATGTAATGAGCGAGTCTCAGTATTTATTTGCTTCACCAGCGATTATATGAAATTTAAAACTTGATCAACTCCTATAGATTCATATATTTTCAATGGCAATATTTTTTCTGGATTTTGGCAAAACATATGTTTGCGGGGATAACAATGCATGGAATGGGAAACCTTTTTTCTTATATATAATTTGGTAGGTTGATTAATTGTGAGGATTCAATTTCGTGTCCAAGTTCAATTGTTCAACCATTAGTAATTTTCCTCACCAGGAAAATAATGAATTTACAGTATTCTATAAAATATATTCTGTTTTCATAATTCTATAAAATATGAATTCTGATATTCATATGAAGCTATAATATAACCTTGTTATATGACACAATATACCTGGTAGCCATAAGCAGAACTCTAAACATTAGTAGCTATATTTGATATTTACTTCCATTTTGATAGTATCTCTTTTCTAGGCAAAGCTTACCATCCAATAAAAATACAGCTGTAAGAATTTTTGGCTGGTATGATTTCTACAAAGAAATTTACAGACAATTTTTTGTCATGAATGAGAAGTGTATAATTATTGCCTGAGATTGATACCAGTACCTGTATTTGTTTTCTTCAACAAGTTTCATAAATTTAATAATAAATTAGCACAAATTTGAAATTATATTGATCCTAGACATAAATAAAACAAATAAATTCAATGCATAACAGATTCATCTCCCTAAAAAAAACATCATCACAATCAACCGTCACTACGCATTACAAAGTTTATGGCCCTATAGAAAAGTGAACAAGTTTATGATAAAATAAGATGTGAAAATTCAACACAAAAAACGTATTTTCTGGCAACCAAGCTACCTACACAACAAGTTTCATCATGATAATGTATCTTGTTGCAAACTTAAGTTATTGAGCAAAAATATTTTTTTCTATTTTTGGTTACAGTGACCTTGATCCCACTTTCAATCTTAAGTGGCCTTTTCATATAAACTACTTACACAGCAAGTTTCATTATGATATCTCTTGCTAACTAAGGTTATTCAACTGAAATGACAAGTGGATGCCTGCGTGCTCATCCCCCAGTTCGCAAGCCTGCTCGCTGAAATTGCAAATCTAATAAACCGTTTTTGCTGTTGGAAAATCTGGTTGATGAATTCGAAGAAATGGGGCTCTATTATTGTAATACTGGAGGGGCGGGGGTATCCCTTAACAAGTAATGGTCTTCTGGTTTGAGACACCAAGGTGTTAGTTCATAATCACAGGTAAGCTTTGTTTCCAGCAATGTCGCTGGAGCATTATTGATGATAAGTTCATGACGATTTGATATATTATACTTCACTGTACTAAGTCCAGTCTCACGGTCCAATCTACGTGTTTTCTGAAAGAAAGAAAGCAATAACCTACAGTATAAGTGGTTAAGTTATTATGTACCATATAGCTGGTTATTTCTGCGGGTGTACACTGTAATATTTTGCGTTTTTGCCCTAAAAATGTGTGTGTTTTTTTCTGCTGATTTTAATTTCCGCTGATTCACAAAATGACAAGGGTAAATTTCTGCGCCTTGCTAAATGGGAAGAATTAGCATACACCAGTTTCATTGGTATTCTAATCCATGTAATAAATTATTACAGTCCAAACTGTGAATCACACTATGTAATTATCATTATACATGTACAAACAATACTCGCTGAAATTATAAACACCGTTGTTACACTGACTAGACAAACTGCAATAAACTATACAATAATCAAAGTAACTTGTGGTTTCCCATTGATTATCATTTAGTGGAGATAATATCATGCGTGAAAATTTTCTATGGATGATAAAATTCTGCATAGATTTAATTCTGCGAATGGATCATGGACCGCAGAATGGCAGAAATTTCCACCCCGCAGAAATAACCAGCTTTACAGTACCGTACTTTATATTGAATGGGTAAAAAAATTTGGGAAATAAATACATTACTGAAGTGTGTGACATAATTCCATAGGCATGTTCAGTGACTTTGACCTACTGACCTCAAAATCAAAAGGTGTCATCTACAGTAAAGTTTAAAGATCCTAGGGCAAAGCGTTCTTGAGTTATTGGACGGAAATCATTTGGACTACCGACAACCGACAGATATGAGTAAAGCAATAAACCCCCTCATCAAAGATGGGGGCTTAATTAAAGTGAGCCTTTGTTTTTATGATAAGTTGAAGAAAAGTTCGCTAAGACAATGAGTCTCTACCACATTACTATAGTGACTGGGTCAAACAACTACTTATTAATAAATAACAAATTTACATGGCAGATATAACCTTTTCACGCTAAAAAGCTGATGGTGTCGTGCATTAATGTCATTTTTTGGGTAATATACAGAGGTGTTGACAGTTTGTCTCGGCGGTGATTATGTAAACAATGGCAGGTGTTTTCAGAGGTGTGATTACAACATTTGATTTTTTTTTTAGACTGTTCTGTGATTTGTTCTCACAAGTAAAATCATGGTATTTATGTAATGAATAATAATACTCACTTCAGCTTGATTAAAATATCTCTTATTATCTCTAGGTCTACGTTTTCTGTCGTGTATATGTTTAAAGGTTTGATAACCGGTAGTAATATTTTTTGGCCGTCTAATCTGAAAGGTTGAAATAATAATTTTAACAGAGGCTACTAAGTATCTAAAAATCAATGTTGAATACGACCCCAAGAATGTGAAAAGAGGCGCACAGAGAAGAGAGTCAAGAACACAGTCATGGAATAATGTCGGCCATTATCATATACAAAATTTAAATGATTTCAGATAGTTTGTATGAATTTTGACTTTGCTTTTTTTATGAAATCTGAGATCTTCGAAATTAACGTACGAAACGCATGAAATTAAATCCCCCATGAAAATGAATGATTTTACTGTACCTCATACTCTGCAACTGTATCACCATTCTTCTCTTTGTATGTCGTCATCTACAAACATAATACAGTATCTATACATATCGATGGCTTAGAACCAGAAGGTCGTAACTCCTACTTACGACCTTATAAGAGTCATACATATTTGAAATCTGCTTCACAAGGCGCTTCTAATGAGCCTACTTTCATGAAAATCTGAAATTGTCATGTTGACCAACATGAAGTTTTAAAACGTGTTTTCCCATAGGTAAAGAGTAAATTACAGACAGTTTTCTCTTGTTTTCTCAATATATCGATTTTGTTGTTACGACCTTCTGGTTCTAAGCCAGCGATATATATCTATTGTATAAACTTGTATTTCCAAATTTTAGCATTATAAGCATACCTGCCAAGTCAAGGGGTATAACCTAAAGCATGGAGAATGGTGGTTTAAGTAAGACTTTTCATGGAGATTGGTGCCAATGGCCGATATTTTGATGTTTTTTGTCACTTGACGGACACATTTCCACCAAAGTAAGTTCATTTTCTTGTTTTATATGTGGTGTGTACGCGATAACCACCTAGCCATAAGTTAGAGCAATCTATCTGCGGTCTGTTTTAGTCCGTTGGTGCAGCGATAAAAGCCTGAAAGAAGGGATGGTGACATCAGGTGTCGGTAGTCCGCATTGATTTTTATTAATTCTGAGGTATCCGGGGCATTCTGGATGGTTTTACTGTGTTTGCTAGGTACTTCATGCATGAATTTATTGTCAAAATACTGTTTCTGCTTATTTAGGAGGCTCCATGTGCATATTTTTTACGTTTAAAGTGGAGTTACTTCTATTTCAATTGCTTATTTCTGGTATTTCCAATTTCACCTAACTTTGAACACAGGTACATTTGATTCAGTTTGTGATGTGCTGTCCCATATTTATAACCACTAGAATTAATACCTTCCTTTCCTCATTTAAGAGCATTTTGTGACATATTTTCTTTTATCACTCCTATTTTGGAATAAACTAGCTAGACAGGTATGATTCAAGTATCTATTCTATAAACTGGTACTTCAGAAGTTGAGGCACATGGTTTCAAAATATATGAGTGTGCCCTATACTACCGCTGGCTTAGAATGAGAAGGTCGATATTTTGAGAGAAAACAAGAAAAAACTGTCAGAAAATAACTATTTACTTATGGTAAAGCAAGCTGTTTCAACTTCATTTTGATCAACATGACAAGTTCCAGATTTTTAGGAAATGGGCTCTGACAATAAACTTTACCAACGCAGACACGTCACACGCAAACTCACACAATCCTGTTATTACAATAATAAGCTCCAGTTTTTGTCGTCGAAAGGTCTTGCTAAAAACAGATCAATGTCAATCATTTTCATTTACTTACCCCCTTAACCACAGGTAACTGTATCGTTGAAAACGGGAAAAAAATGAAAAACTTTTTTTTTAAAACTTTGAAGTGTTTTTTTTTCCGTTTTTTTTTCGTTTTCAATGATACATTTTCCTGTGCCCTTAACGGCAGAAACTGATCCAGATAAGATACAGAAATTAAATGTCATCTACATGACTTTTGTGTCACAAATATGTTCACAAGTGAGTTGAGTGACTTGTGAACATATTTGTGACACATGAAGATGACATTTCATTCCTGTATTAATTAAATAAAATATGTGTTTTATGAATTGTATGAACGTTATGACAAAAGTCTACGTTATTCTGAGAAAACTTACGTATTCACTGAAATTTCATTTTAGCTCTGAAAGGATCTAAAGTAAACAATCATTACTATTTTTCTATATAAAAGTTCTCTCATAAAGTTTTTTACAATTATTATTCTAATAATGCTTAGATAAACGACGTTACTCAATAAAGAAAAAAACAGATATGAATTTAAGCACAATAGATTTCATAGAGCAACACTGACAGCTCAATACAGTAATTTTGATAGTGACATAAATGGGGAAATGTCAGAAACAAGTAATACTGAACAATGTTGTGTACATATATAACCGTAACGTTGTGAACATATATAACCGTAACGTTGTGAACATATATACAACCGTAATGAATTAAGGTATTAATTAAAGTGTTAGTGAAAGTTTTCTTACGTGATTAGAAGATACTTTATTGAAATAATATTGAAGCAATAATGAATATTGAGACTAATGTCAAGAACCATAATGGGAGACTAAATATCATAAAGCCAAACTTTAATAAAAAAAGTTAATTTTGCCAGATGTTGATTTCATAATAAAACCAGAGGGTCGATTCATACGGTTCTAAAGTGCTCACATGAAAACGGACTAAGTTTGATTCAGTAAGCAAATAGATATAATCCGGAATGTAAAATATTGTGGGTTTTCCGCCAATTTGCATACAGTACAAATAATGTTGACCTTAATCCTTTGCTATTGTGATTTAGATAAGCATTGCTCATTTCAATGGTTCATATATGAATATTTATCGAACAAAAACTTGGATAACGACAAAAATGTGGAAAAACCAGATTGCATTGAATTCAAGAGTATATCTATTATTCATTGCCTGAACTGATCAGTTTTTGACTCAATGTGAACCAGTATCTCTGTATCACATGATCTAAATTTTACCCAGACAAGCCATTTTGACATTTGTCTCCATAACTCAGTGATTAGTGTGCTTGCCGTCTAATCTGGCGACCTGGGTTCAAATCCAGGTGGAGACACATATGCATATATCAGCAGAAAGCGGACAAACAAATAAAGGCTACGTTTTGCATTTACATGTTTGACAATGCTATTTCTGCCCAATGGCATCCGTACAAAGTTATCCTGTACATTAAACAAGAGGGCCTGAAAGGCCCTAGGTCGCTCACCTGTTGCTCATTGGTCTAGGTATCAGTACAACCTACATTCTGACCATATTTCAGGAAAATTGGATCACAACAGTGACCCCTGGAGTGAACAAAATGTTTTTCTAAGATTTGACCTAGTGACCTAGTTTTTTAGCCCACATGACCCAGTTTCAAACTTGGTCTAGATTCCATAGAGAACAACATTCTGACCAACTTCCATGAAGATACGATCAAAATTGTGACCTATGGTGTGAACACTAGGTTTTTCTAAGATTTGACCTAGTGACCTTGTTTTTGACCCAACATGACCCAGTTTCAAACTTGACCTAGATTTCATAGAGAACAACATTCTGATCAAGTTTCATGATGATAAGATCAAAACCACGACCTCTGGAGTGAAACCAAGGTTTTTCTAAGATTTTACCTAGTGACCTAGTTTTTGACCTCACATGACCCAGTTTTGAACTTGGCCTAGATTTTATAGAGAACAACATTCTGACCAAGTTTCATGAAGATACAATCAAAATTGTGACCTCTGTTGTGAACACTAGGTTTTTCTAAGATTTGACCTAGTTTTTGACCCCACATGGCCCAGTTTCAAACTTGGCCTAGATTTTATAGAGAACAACATTCTGGTCAAGTGTCATGATGATTGGATCAAAAACCACGACCTCTGGAGTGAACACAAGGTTTTTCTAAGATTTGACCTAGTGACCTAGTTTTTGACCCAGCATGACCAAGTTACGAACTTGGCCTAGATTTTATGCAGAACAACATTCTGACCAAGTTTCATGAAGATTGGATGAAATTGGTGACCTCTAGAGTGTACACAAGGTTTTTATAAGATTTGACCTAGTGACCTAGTTTTTGACCCCGCATGACCCAGTTCCAAACTTGTCCTAGATTTTATGAAGAACAACATTCTGACCTAGTTTCATGAAGATTGGAACAAATTGGTGACATCTAGAGTGTACACAAGATTTGTCTAAGATTTGACCTAGTGACCTAGTTGTTAACCCCACATGACCCAGTCTAGATTTTATAGAGAACAACATTCTGATCAAGTTTCATGAAGATTGGATCAAAACTGTTGCCTTTAGAGTGTACACCAGCCAATTGTTGACGGACGATTACGACGACGGACGGACGGACGTCAGACGAAGAGTGATCACAAAAGCTCACCTTGTCATTATGTGACAGGTGAGCTAAAAACAGTGTTGTTATCCTTATCAATTACTGCGCAGTGTGATGATATTGAAACTGTTACTTTTTTCAAATGCTGAGCATAGTCTTTATCTGCCAGTCAGCTTTTTGCTGAAATATGGCAGACATATATTTGAACAACACAAAAGATAACAACTTACCAAAAGGCCCGCCTTTCTCAATCTGACATAAAATTCATCATCTTCCCTTCCCCAACCCCAGTATCTGTTAGACAATCCATTCACCTGTAATAAACAATAGAAACATGTCACATACTGTGCTGCCTTAATATACCCGAACCCCAGTATCTGTTAGACAATCCATTCACCTGCAATAAACAATAGAAACATGTCACATACTGTACTGCCTTAATATACCCGAACCCCAGTAACTGTTAGACAATCCATTCACCTGTAATAAACAATAGAAACATGTCACATACTGTACT
This sequence comes from Spisula subtruncata, assembly GCA_963678985.1. Taxonomy (NCBI): domain Eukaryota; kingdom Metazoa; phylum Mollusca; class Bivalvia; order Venerida; family Mactridae; genus Spisula; species Spisula subtruncata. Next base: position 47,568,598 of record OY787666.1, read on the forward strand.
GCCTTAATATACCCGAACCCCAGTATCTGTTAGACAATCCATTCACCTGCAATAAAATAGCAATAGAACAGAATCATATGCTGTGAATCATAAGTCTGTCACATTCAGGGCTAAATTACTTGAATTTTAACTTCCTGAATGTAATTTTTGAACTATTTGAGATTAACAGGGAAATATAACAATTTTTAATTTCTACATTATTCAAAATTTCCTGAATCTTGACTACCACTTTGCACCAGTCTTTGAACCAGCACATTCATGTGGTTAAAGCTAAGTGTTTTATGTTATATCCATTCTTTTTCAACCAGCCTATAATGTATGTCATAAAGTCTGGGAACTGATTAATGAGTATGTGTTTTATTACTTATACTTACAATCCCATTTAGCTGCACCATGCTTACATTATATTTTACAGACAATTAGTTACCAATAACTGGTCATTTCCTGATATATGTCCGAACCACAAGGAAGGGTGGTTTTACTCCAACCTATATATTATCATCCGCATAAATCAGTGGTTAATCAAGTCTCAGATGAAATATATGCTGGTTGAACGAGAATGTTTATTATTTATATTAGTACATGTATGTAACAATATTAACATGAAAAAAAAATCCAACATTTTTTTTCCAAAAATCAATCTATCAAAAAAGGTACAAGGAAATTTGTAAATACAGATGTTGTTTTCTTCCTGCTACTGGTTAATAATGAATACACTGTGCAAAGTTGAACAGAAGACAAACATGTGTCAAACCAGCATCTCCTCAATAGCCTAGTGGTTGAGCGTTTGCTTCGAGTGAGGGGAGGTCCCTGGTTCAATCCCAGATGGCGTCATACCACAGACGAAATAAAAATGGTACCAGAAATTCCATAGCTAAACGTTCAACATAATTATCAGAGAAACTGACTTCTCTTCTCTAATACCCTTGTCGCGATGGATACATGTAGTATCAGGAATGAGGTGTCGAGAGTGATTAATATAAGTTGGAAAAACTTGTTTCACAATCGACCTTAAATAAATTAGTATAGTATAAACAGGGATAATGCACATTGAGTCTATATTCTATATGGTATTATTAAAACACAAAATGACTAATGAAGTATATAGACCATATTTAGGTCTATGAGCCATATCCCTGTATGTCAAAATACTCACCATTTTGAAGTCATCTTTGGTGAGTAACAAGATGCCACCAATAAAGGAATGATAGTGGTAGAGCGGGTGTAGATTAGGTGCTGCTATATGGAATGGTCCACTCTCAGGATAGGAATAGTCTAAATCCATATTGAGGGGAAGTAGGTCGACATCATGCATAGCGATATAATCGCACTCATATCCGCTCTCTATAACCCCAACATTGATCAATGACCCTCGATTAAACCTGAAATGTGCCGACAATATGGTGGGTGGTAGTGAAAATGACCGTGTAATATGTACCTTTCCTGGGTTGCTTTGACAGTAACATTATGTCACATTATAAAATTTACTTCATATCCGTTTAATTGACAAATAATAAATAAAATTACAATGCTATGTACATAATGACAGGCATTAGTCATTGAGTAATGTGACAGACAGACAGACCGACAGACGGAAACAGTATACACCCTTACCACATATGTTGAGTGGGTGATTAATAAGTACAAATAAAACATTTGTTTTAAAACCATTTAAAAACCATTGGCTTTTTTTTCTTCGAATGACATTCAGTTTTATACAGTTTTTTTTTTTTGAATATTGTTACTATAATTATTGCATTTGCATGTGTAGCATCGGGATTTTATAGATAGACACGAAAATATATGCTCTCTGCTCTGACAAGTATAAGAAGTTCATTAGACAACAACAATTTCTTACCTTAAATTATCCACTTGATTTACAACAAATATTTTATGTTGAATCCGTTTTTTCATAAGATATGCATGTAAATGTGGGACAAACTCCATCAACTCTTCATATCTATCTCTGAATGGAATAATAATCGCCAGTTTATGAGGTCCCCAGTCTGTGTGTTCTCCATTGCCCTGGACATCTCTATTCTGACCATGAATTGGTTTGTTCCCATCAACATGACTTCCATGTGGTGATTTGTTTATATTAGGTTCATCAAATTCTGAACCTGATTGTGTCAAACTATTTGTTTGTGTATCACAAGCAGTGTTTGTACTCATTGAAAGGTACATTATAGTCAATGCACTTGAATACACAAGAGTCATACATGCCAACAGTTTTAAAAGTGAGACTCGTCTTGCCATTTAAGCACCATGTGTCAAGTCTATATTACCGGTACTACTTTGTGTTACTTTCAACTTAAGTCTTGTCTGACATTTAATCTTTGAGAAAAGGAATGACACTCTGCATCAAATATCATGAGATATGCGAGTTATCAAGGTACTCATCATTGACCCGGAATGTTACCAGAATGTCAATCAGTTCATCTACATGAAGTTATCCAGAACAGTCTCAGCAACTTTACCTGAAATATATTTTAACTAATTTTACGTATCATTATGTATATTAACTTGACCTAGTTAAGCCTTGTTCCCAACACAGGCAAACTCATCCAACATCTGAGTAAACAGAAATTGAATAAGCTACCACAGCAAGCTTGCCTATTTGTCAAACCAACACCACTGCATACAGTAACAGAAATATGCGATGAATCTAAGTTCAATACAGTACATGTGCGGTACTGGTACCAGGAACATTTACTTGAACTTAACTTTAGAACTGGTTTACTGATAACAAAAAAAGCAATGTGTATTTACACTGTATAAATGTAACATTAACAATTAATCCCTAATTCCAGGTCGGACAGCAGCTTTGAAACTGTCGAAACTGTCCAGGCTTACAGTTGTCACAGGTAATTGGTTCCATGTAGTTAACGTCCTGGGAAAGATATAATGTTTGAAAGCATTAACTCGGGAGTGGTATGGTATGAATTTCAGCAGGTCTGGATGTCTGAGGGATCGGGGTGGGAGATATGACACCCAGTACAGCAACAAGTCTATAAACAACTTTGTAGAATAAAACCAAGTCTGATGTGACACGGCGTTGTTCTAGAGTTAGCGCTGTGTTACGAAACAGCTTGCTTTCAAAAAGTGCTATGAAGCAGACGAAGTGAGAAATTTATATGTTACATATGTTACCGGCAAGTGTCCGCGGGCTAGCAGACCCAGCATAGCGCTACCAAGGCCATCCTAAATGCATATTAAAAAAAGTGTTAGGGAACTCACGCCTAGCAAATTGCTGAAAAAAGGTATACTATCAGCAAGCACTAAGTCGTTGCACAGACATAGAAAATACCACCAAAAAAATGCTGTTAGGGTCTTTTAATACTATAGTTATAGGCCACAGCCAACAGGCTCTAGGTCTAATACACCATCTGGTACTGAGAAAATTGATTTTTTTAACAATAAATAGATCTATCTACCCCAAATATATACTGACTGATAATATATACGTTGTGTGAAGAAAAACCAAAATGATTCCTTTATAAAAAGTCGGTTTTGGAAAAACTTGATCTGTAAATTAAAATATCCGAAATATGTTTATCCGGGAACTGCTCTCTTTAGTTATTTTCATTTTAGCTACTTTTAGCAAACGGCAGGTAATAAAACATTGACAACATCTTTTTTACATACCTAACTTCAATTAAAGTATAAAAGAATAAAATATTTTACAATAAATACCCAAAAAATGTACAAAATCGCAGGAACACGTCAATAATTTTGATCTTGATCAAGAAAGCGCTTGAATTTCCACGAAATGCGTCTGGTGAACACAAACAATAACAAGGAAATTATTTGAAATGTCTGGATTAAAGAGAGCGTTTCCATTTTCAGAAGAAGACATTCCATACACAAAGTCGTCCGACGTCTTATCTGTGGTAAGATCATTTGAGATTTGCTTTATTTTCAGAGTCGGCGTGGTAATTAAAACTTAGTCATTAGTTTTCGCGATGTCTGGGTGGGAAATTTAAATTCAAGTTCAACTTATCAAGGACCAAGTTCAACTTATCAAGGACAGTGTTGTATTTTCTTCACAGGATCTGATAATCAATCTATCAAAACTCATAATTAATAAACTTTAATATATGTAATATACTTTATACTTTACTTTGTATGCAATGACATGCTACCAGAGTAGATGTGGGGGCAGTCTGCTAGGAGATTTTTTAATTTCTGACCTTTATCTCCATCGCAAGTGAGGTACTCACTAAGTCGAGATTGTGTGCGATGGAGATGAAGGTCAGAAATTTAAAACATTTCTAGCAGACTGTCCCAGATCTAGTCCGGTGCTTAAGAAATAATGCTCGCAAAACAAAATGCGGAGAAATCTTGCGAGGTCAGGGAGCAGCTGCTTGACTACCTTCTAAAACACTTAAGGTCGCTCAGCTGCCATTTTTGCAACCAACGGAAGTAATTTGGTTCCCAGCGCTTACATGATTTGGAATGCGTTGAACTTTGGGGTACCCGTTAAAATGGATACCACAGTGAAAGTTTGCTATTCAAAATGCCATCAAGCTACCACATCGTGTGTTGAAATGAATAAACAATTCTGATCAGTTGTTAAAATCAACGAAACCTTGAGCCTTTGGGAATAATTTGTCAACAGACATCGCAAACATCGCCAGGCCGACTAATCTACCAGACATTTTGAGTTCGTTAAACCTAGTTTTTATTGGGTTGGAACATTCAGCACACTGTCCAGTGTAACCGTTACTAACACACACTAGCAGAACTTTTCTACTGCATGCAACTGGCAAGCACTTCCTGTCAATATACTTAGGTCTGGTTAGTATTTCAATTTGCTAGGCAAGCACAATTGAGAGCTTTCATTAATAATAATAATAATAATAACGTCTTTATTTTCAGTGGATAACATAATTGGTAAACCAATTTTCATTATGGTCCACAACAACAGTACAAATGAACAAGTATATACAATGAAAATATTTACAATAATACACATGCAACAGGCTGATTTTTTCGCAATGGTCTTCACTTCAACTTAGCAACCACTCGCCAGTTGCCAATAATCTTATGTGCTGTCTCTCGTCCCCTTGTCTCTGTTCCTGTTTCCAAAAAGAGTAGGAACCAAATAGGGTTGCGATCATTGTTAACCGTATCTGGGCTATTTTGTAACCAGTTTATCTAATGAAAAACTTTATAACAATAATTAAATTTTTATTGTGACAAAATTGCAATTCAGTACTCAAGAGTAGGCTAGCGCTTTTAGCCTAAGCCTTTAGGACCTTAAGTTTAGGTCTCCAATGGCGCTTTCATTCTCTGGTTACTTTATACAGCATATGAATACAGTTTGTATTTCCATTTCAGAAAAGACCATGTTTGCCTTCAAATTACAACAGTATACCACAGACTGACACGGTGCAATCTAATGGTACCAATGCTTGGGAGCAAACAGAAATGGACCATGAGAATTATCCCAGAAACTATTGCAAAGTAAGTTAGTATTCATTTTGGAGCGAGTCCGGAGTCTTTCACTAACAAAATTGGCTATGGATTCAGTAAATTTTGAAAGTACTTTAAATTATTTTTACATAGTGGGATACAATGATTTTCTACATTCAATGGAAAAGGACTTACTGTTTTCAAAATCAAAATGACGCACTGCCCTGATAGCATTATCATTATATATTAATGACTGATGAGTGACATTCACATTTTGATGGAGCATCTTTGTAAAAAATTACAACTTAGTCAATATCATTAATTAATTCATAAATTGTGTACATTGTACATACATATACATCATGGTTTGAAACATGTTGTAGTGTAAATAGCTACTACTAATAATGTATAATCACTAACTGGGCTTTTAGTTTTATTCAATTTTGCTGTGAACATTTAAAAAAAAAAATTTAAATTCAATGTTTGTCATTATGTACATGTTTATGTCATTTATGCTTTGCCGTTGTTGGGTATAGGCTGGTGGTCTATTTTGTGCAACTTGATACACTTTGAAACTTGATCATAATTATTATTATTATTATTTATAATTATACCATATTTATATAGCCCTTTTTTCATGTATACACACGTTCAAAAGTGCTGTACAATCATGACTAATACATGGTTAAAACTGTAAATAATGTACATAAAAGATACAATTTTGATGGGACTTATTTCTATTGTTTGTTTTAAGAATGGTACACTGACTTATCCTGAGATACTTGATCATAATATTTCTATTGTTTGTTTTAAGAATGGTACACTGACTAATCCTGAGATACTTGATCGTAATATTTCTATTGATTGTTTTAAGAATGGTACATTGACTAATCCTGAGATACTTGATCATAATATTTCTATTGTTTGTTTTAAGAATGGTACACTGACTTATCCTGAGATACTTGATCATAATATTTCTATTGATTGTTTTAAGAATGGTACATTGACTTATCCTGAGGTACTTGATCATAATATTTCTATTGATTGTTTTAAGAATGGTACACTGACTTATCCTAAGATACTTGATCATAATATTTCTATTGATTGTTTTAAGAATGGTACACTGACTTATCCTGAGATACTTGATCATAATATTTCTATTGATTGTTTTAAGAATGGTACACTGACTAATCCTGAGATACTTGATCATAATATTTCTATTGTTTGTTTTAAGAATGGTACACTGACTTATCCTGAGATACTTGATCATAATATTTCTATTGATTGTTTTAAGAATGGTACACTGACTAATCCTGAGATACTTGATCATAATATTTCTATTGTTTGTTTTAAGAATGGTACACTGACTTATCCTGAGATACTTGATCATAATATTTCTATTGATTGTTTTAAGAATGGTACATTGACTTATCCTGAGATACTTGATCATAATATTTCTATTGATTGTTTTAAGAATGGTACATTGACTTATCCTGAAATACTTGATCATAATATTTCTATTGATTGTTTTAAGAATGGTACACTGACTTATCCTGAGATACTTGATCATAATATTTCTATTGATTGTTTTAAGAATGGTACACTGACGTATCCTGAGATACTTGATCATAATATTTCTATTGTTTGTTTTAAGAATGGTACATTGACTTATCCTGAGATACTTTATCATAATATTTCTATTGTTTGTTTTAAGAATGGTACACTGACGTATCCTGAGATACTTGATCATAATATTTCTATTGTTTGTTTTAAGAATGGTACACTGACGTATCCTGAGATACTTGATCATAATATTTCTATTGTTTGTTTTAAGAATGGTACACTGATGTATCCTGAGATACTTGATCATAATATTTCTATTGCTTGTTTTAAGAATGGTACATTGACTTATCCTGAGATACTTTATCATAATATTTCTATTGTTTGTTTTAAGAATGGTACACTGACTAATCCTGAGATACTTGATCATAATATTACTATTGTTTGTTTTAAGAATGGTACATTGACTTATCCTGGGATGCAGAATGGAGACATGTCGTGTATAGAAGTTACAAATAACAACAACAATAATTCTACCTCAATATGTGTACGTTGTCAAGCCGGGGAACCGGTAAGTACCCTACTGAAGAATGTGTTCCATTTTTTTCACTTTACTGTAAAATCAATAATTTTTGTGGGGGATTAAATTTAGTGCATTTCGTGATTTTCCTTCTACCACGAAATGAAATCCCACTGAACAATATTTGTTACCTTTGTATTTTTAAAACCTGTAATGCCAAATCCACGAATTAACGTCCCATCATAATAGTATTTTTTTACCAAACGCAAGAAATTTCGTCCCATCGAAATTAAATGATTTTACAATATTTTGTTTTCAAAATTTTTGAAGTGCCATTTCTCATGAAGACTCTAATAGCCTATATCTATACACTAGTGCCATGAAAAGCTTCACTGACAAGGGTTATAGGCTTTAATCAAACTTCACAGGAGATGTTTACTTTTTGAGTTTTGGTCACTGCTTTTAGTACGCATGTGCCAGATGTGATTATTGTGTTGATTGGCCCCTACCCTACAAAAAAATTGGAAGTCGCAAAAGTGTTTATATATTTACAAGTTGAAACCTGATGTGCAAAACATGTGCCTATTGGAAAATATAGGGCATTTGAATGGTGTTCTACACATTGATAATAATTTTCAAAAAATAATAATTTATGTAACTCCATAAACACTTCGAAGTTTCTGGTTGATAATGCACTTATTGACTCCCATCTAAGCCTTCCTTCAAATTGAGCTTCACCAGTAATAATCAGTGATTTTCAGTTGTAACACAAGCTATCAGAATGATTTTGCCTGTCGAGCATATGATGCATTGCGTCTGATGGTTAAGATTTTACCTTTTTCTATGTATATTGCATCTGAAATCCATAACTGGAGGTCAGTAAAGTAATATGCCAGAGTAAATAAACAACTGAAATTTGAAAATATTTTCCAAATGGATCACACAAAACAAAATGTTACAAAATGTATATTTTAGCCAAATTCCTAAATCATTACATAGGCAGATCCAAGGGGGGGGATGAAATAGTCTAGTTATATGTCATTTGCCTTCAATTCTTCATGAAATAATATTAAAAGGGGAAATTTTCGTGCTCGCTTCGCTCGCAAAAAATCCCTTTAATTTATGAAAGAAGGGGCACATTCCTGTTGAAAGAGTTTTGCATTTGAGAAAGAAATTGCGAGTCAAAGTTTGCACCAGGTTCGAAATTGCTATTGTAACAAGTAAAATACCTCTTACAATTTAAACCCTTTCATATTTAGGTGCATAAGGACAACAGCTATGGCGACAGCGCCTGGCTACTCATACAATAGTAAGACATAGAACCAGACATCCACTTCCCCAAAATTGTATGGTACAAGTACGCCTATATACTCGATCACTCCGCAATGAATGAAACACTGTAAACGTCAACTTTTTTACTGATTTTTTGGCTCACTTCGCTCTCAAAGTCACTTAAATATATGAAAGAAAATGTGAACACACATTTTTTGCAAAAACATTATACAACCCTTAATACAAGCGTCTTCACACTAAACATTCAATCTCAAAATCGGGCACTTCTGACACTTCATTAGGATTAGCCCAAGGACTTCAATTTTCTGTATTTAACAATAAAACGTGTCCTGTTAAATACGAAATAAGGTATCTCAGAACGCCCAGAATGCACCAGATTGATCCATTGTTTAGATAAATTTCCCGGGGAGCATGCCCCCGGTCCCCCCTTCTTCAACTGACCAACTTCTGGTTACCACGTAATAACAAAATTGCCAGAGCACTATAAGCTCAGTTGTTATATATAGATAAATCAAATTTCTTACGCCCCCCCTAACCGAAAATCCTGGATCTGCCCATGCATTCGCTCCATTGACTTCAAGCTGTAGGTATAGCTGTAAAAATTGTTGACCGAAAGTGGTGTCTTCAAATAAACACGCACATGTTGACATCAAGTTTATGTTCTTTTATCGTTACTCTACTTGACGCAGACAATCGTATTTTTTTTTTTTTTTTTTATTATTATACCATATTTATATAGCCCTTTTTTCATGTGTAACACACGTTCAAAAGTGCTGTACAATCATGACTAATACATGGTTAAAACAGAATATAATGTACATAAAATATGAAAGTAGGACCTACTAACCCCAGTAGACGGGGCTCTACTTAACCCAGTAGACGGGGCTCTACTTAACCCAGTAGACGGGGCTCTACTTAACCCAGTAGACGGGGCTCTACTTAACCCAGTTGACGGAGCTCTACTTAACCCAGTAGACGGGGCTCTACTTAACCCAGTAGACGGGGCTCTACTTAACCCAGTAGACGGGGCTCTACTTAACCCAGTAGACGGGGCTCTACTTAACCCAGTAGACGGGGCTCTACTTAACCCAGTAGACGGGGCTCTACTTAAACCAGTAGACGGGGCTCTACTTAACCCAGTAGACGGGGCTCTACTTAACCCAGTAGACGGGGCTCTACTTAACCCAGTAGACGGGGCTCTACTTAACCCAGTTGACGGAGCTCTACTTAACCCAGTAGACGGGGCTCTACTTAACCCAGTAGACGGGCTTCTACTTAACCCAGTAGACGGGGCCCTACTAAACCTAGTAGTAGGGATCTATTGAAGACAGTTGACGGAGCTCTACTTAACCCAGTAGGCAGGGCTCTACTTACCCCAGTAGACTATGTGTAAAATGTTTCTTAAAAAAACACTGTGAGTCTTAATATAGATGATAGTTTGACTACTTTGCCACGAAAAAATGTCACATATCGGTTTATAGCATGTCAATAGCACAATGGTGTTCTGTATCCAAAAAGAGTGACGCCATATGGAACACACTTCAAGTCTTATTTGATAGGTTTTTGGTCGGGGTATTGTTTGCCGTCATTTTGTCGCTGGCATCGTCAAGTATGAAAAAGTCGAGAGCTATTTTAGCTAATCATGTATACATAAAAATTATTTTTAATAGTAGTTTACAGAATTATTTTCAATACATTTCAGGGTCATATTACTCTACCTGACCATGACGCAGACAATCGTAGGTGTAAAATGTTTCTTAAAAAACACTGTGTGAGTCTTAATATAGACGATAGTTAGACTACTTTGCCACAAAAAAATTAAAACAGTTTACGGAACTATTTTCAATACATTTCAGGGTCACATTGGACATATTGGAAGATGATTTTAGGAATGGCTACCAGCTTGTTATAGAAGTGTGAATAACAGGGATCAGCCTGTTTGATAATCCATGATCAGGTAGACCAGAAAAATGTTTTAGCTGAACGATGATGCAAGGGAATTATTATTTACCTTGTTCAATTTATCACATGTAACTAATCTATAGAAGCATGAAGGACATTGTCAGATGTGTGACACAACAACTAACTTTTGATTCAGTATGTAATTGGCTCAAACTTTACAGGATGATCCTATGTTAGTTGATTACATAAGGCGGTCATGAGCTTCAGTGGTTTTAAGGATCTTATTTGATGGTCATAATAATTAATATGTTATAGATATAAGGCCATTATGGTTCTGTTATTTAAGGGGAGTAGGGTCCTCTTGTTTAGGTGTATTGTGAGCACATGTCACTGTGATAGGGCCATGGAGCTTAGTATTGAGTTGATTGTAAATGTAGTACTTAGCAGTGTAAAATAAGTGATATTTCAACAGGTTAAAGTCATCCTCATTTGCTTAACATGTCATAGGAGGTACTAGGAGATAGGTTAATCATATTTTGTCTCACAGTCACAATCACATTGTGTTCATTACCATACCTACCAAGTACTCCTATTAAAGTGGAGTTACTCCTATTTTCATTAATAAATTTTGGTTTTCCAAGTTCACCTACCTTTGAACAAAGGTGCTTTTGATTCATTTTATTAACTTCTATCTCATATTTATAACGATTAGAATTAATACAGACTTGTTAATGCACCTTAATGCCCTTTTAAATCACATTTACGTGCATCTTGTGACATGTTTCGCTTCATCACTCCTATTTTAGATTTAACAATCTTGACAGGTATGACATTACATAAGGAGAGGTTAAAAAAGTTTAGTTACCAATTTTCTAGGGCTCTTTTCAGCTGTTAGGCCGCTCAAGCACCCTTTGACATTTTAACTCCCCTGGTCATTGGGCTACCTATGGAAACATGACACACATGTCTCCCTGGGGAGGCTATTTCTCTCTTGTGGGTGTGGCAGTCAACACTGATCTGCGACACCCAGGAATAGACATTGCCCTCACAGGTACCATTTTACACCATGGTGGAGTGGAACATGTGGGTCTTACTCAGAACACATGTATTGTACATTTGTACTTATGTTTCTTACCGTTGATATGCTTTGACTTACCTTTAATAATTGGGAATTTGTTCAACAACAACACGTATTGTGTAGAATTTTATTATATTACAAGTTGTTCTAAATATTTTTTTTTTTTTTTTTTTTACTTACCTTTGACATATCTAGGTCACTAGGTCACTATTACGTCCGTGCCATTGTGTTGGTATTATCCAATCATCATTTGACATTTCTAGTTAATATTGATCTACAAAATGACGACCTTTTGTCACCATTCCTTGATTCCTTGCCATCTAAATGGTGTGTAATTATTATCTTAAAGTTTAGATAGAGCATATTACACTGACTGCTAATCAATTTCATCGCCTTTTGCATTCGCACTTCTCAAGAAGGGTGCATAGTGTTTCTATATGTAGAGCATTTGGTATTTACAAGGTGGCGACTAGACAATGTTAAATGCAAGGTTTACAGTACCCATATAACATTACATGTGAACAAGCCGGATACATATTAGTGTTTCATTATATCAATTTCTTTTAAGGTCCTGATTAATGTACGAGGGGTGTTCCAGAAATAATAGGACTTTTCTCATAACCTCTTACTTAACAATTACATTTTAATGAAAATTGTCCCATATGCATAGCAATGTATGCTCTATGTGCTGATAGCAACAGAATTTTGTTGATGGTGATGATGCTCATACAAAACGTTGTCATAGAAACCATGTAACACTAAGGCGGGTCACTCTCTTATTTTTCATTACCATCCTTATTAAAAAAGTGAATATCTCATTGTCACATGTGATGTTAAGTATCACACCATTTTGGCCTAATGTTGCCTTATGCACTTGCCCATCGTTGGAACTCATGGTATCATATTTCATTTCTACAACAATTGATCAGACTTGAACAAATGTGGGGTTCTATGATGGGACTTGCCAGAGGAGGGCATCTCAAGAATACAAGAACAAATTATGATAAATGTATGTAAATAACTAGATATTGTTTTAAGCCAGTATTCTATAACTACCAGTATGTATGACAAGCATATTCTGCATCCGTGCTTCATTCGTGCAAAACTAGAACAAAAAATTTTATTGTGTCCCTATTCAATGGTTATGTATCGGTACTATATAAAATGGATTGTTCTCATTTTGTGCATATGGTACACAAATACATGTAAAACGTAGACATGGAAAAAATGGAATACCGACTTAGCTCAGCTTTTATGTACATTTACGGTACATGTGTATTGTCCAGAGAATTTGACATGATCCTGACCTGTCATTTAACAGCTGATATGATGGCCTATATTTATAACCCCGGCAATATGTTTTCATAAGTCAGGAGTATCTTGAGGACGCACAAGGTGTAATACAAACACTTATCTAAAATACAAATATTACAAAATTTGCTTGGGGAAATTGGTATATTAAATGCTAGAACCTTGTTATATATTCATGCATAAAGGTCAGGTTCAGGTCAATTTCTCCAAGCGTTACATGTTTCTGTAAATAGCTTACTAACTGGCAGCTTGATTGTTTATATTTTTGGTTTGACTTGGGTGAACTATCATTTGATCATTGTAGGAGTCTTAGAACAAGTTACATTGATTTAACAGCTTCATTACATTGGGGATCAAATGTATTGGTTTGAAAACTTAAATACTATTTGTTTTTGCAGAAGATTAATTTGTGCTAATTTAGCAGAAAAACTAGATCAAGAAATTAAATCTTATTCAATAACTGACCTGAAACTATTTGTAACAAGATTTTATTTCCATTTTACCAAAATACGTGAAAGTTAAAACTTTTGAAATTAATGACTATGTTTTTTACATTATTTTTGTTATCAACATATCGCTGGCTAAGAATGAGAAGGTTTTAAAACTACAAAATCAAACATTTTGAGAAAAAATAAGAAAAACTGTCTGGCAATCACTCTTTACTTATGATAAAACAAGCTTTTTCAACTCTATTTTGATAACATGACAAGATCTTATTTTCATGAAAATAGGCTCATAAAAAGCACCTTCTGATGTAGATTTCAAATATGTATTAGTTTTTTAAAGTCGTAAGTGGCACTTACGACCTTCTCATTCTAAGTCAGCGATATCCATTCTGTCTCTTGTTTTGATTTATAACTAGTTTATGACAGAATATATAGAATTTGTGAAGTACTATTATTAAAAATTATTTGTCTCATTCTGCTGTCAAATATAGTCATACATGTATATCATATCTAGTTAATGGTATAGTTGAGCGTGCTGTTGTGGATAGCATGCAGGTTTTTTTTTATTTTATATGATCTCAGTTATTTTAGTTCACACCATTTTATTACTTTTTAGGGATAGTCCAAATTGTTGTTTTAATGGATTGATTTTTTACCTTTTTAGTGTTTTTTAATGAATGTTTTTGTTTATTTTTATGTACCCTTCTGTTATCAAGGAATGTGAGTTGTAAAATCATTAATTTTCATGGGATATAATTTCGTAGATTTCGTGGTTCACCTTCAACCATGAAATCAAATCCCATCAAACAATAATTTTAATCCATATATTTATTACCTGAAATGCAAAACCACAAATTGATGTCCCATCGAAATGGTATTTTTAGCTCACCTGAGCACGAAGTGCTCAAGGTGAGCTATTGTGATCGCCCAATGTCCGTCGTCCGTCGTACGTCGTCAACATTTTGACTTGTAAGCACTGTAGAGGTCACAGTTTTCATTAAATCTTAATGAAACTTGATCACAGTGTTTGTCTCTATAAAATCTAGGTCAAGTTCGCAACTGGGTCATCTGCGGTCGAAAACTAGGTCACCAGGTCATATCAAAGAAAAACCTTGTAAGCACTCAAGAGGTCACAGTTTTCACTTAACCTTTATGAAACTTGATCACAATGTTTGTCTCTGTAAAATCTAGGTCAAGTTCGATATTGGGTCATCTGGGGTCAAAAACTAGGTCACTAGGTCAAATCAAAGGAAAACCTTGTGAACACATTAGAGGTCACAATTTGAGCCTAATCTTTATGAAACTTGATCACAATGATCATCTCCATAAAATCTAGGTCAAGTTCGATATTGGGTCATCTGGGGTCAAAAACTAGGTCACTAGGTCAAATCAAAGGAAAACCTTGTGAACACATTAGAGGTCACAAGTTGAGCCTAATCTTTATGAAACTTGATCACAATGATCATCTCTGTAAAATCTAGGTCAAGTTCGATATTGGGTCATCTGGGGTCAAAAACTAGGTCACTAGGCCAAATCAAAGGAAAACCTTGTGAACACATTAGAGGTCACAATTTGAGCCTAATCTTTATGAAACTTGATCACAATGATCATCTCCATATAATCTAGGTCAAGTTCGATATTGGGTCATCTGGGGTCAAAAACTAGGTCACTAGGTCAAATCAAAGGAAAACCTTGTGAACACATTAGAGGTCACAAGTTGAGCCTAATCTTTATGAAACTTGATCACAATGATCATCTCCATAAAAGCTAGGTCAAGTTCGATATTGGGTCATCTGGGGTCAAAAACTAGGTCACTAGGTCAAATCAAAGGAAAACCTTGTGAACACATAAGAGGTCACAATTTGAGCCTAATCTTTATGAAACTTGATCACAATGATCATCTCCATAAAATCTAGGTCAAGTTCGATATTGGGTCATCTGGGGTCAAAAACTAGGTCACTAGGTCAAATCAAAGGAAAACATTGTGAACACATTAGAGGTCACAAGTTGAGCCTAATCTTTATGAAACTTGATCACAATGATCATCTCTGTAAAATCTAGGTCAAGTTCGATATTGGGTCATCTGGGGTCAAAAACTAGGTCACTAGGCCAAATCAAAGGAAAACCTTGTGAACACATTAGAGGTCACAATTTGAGCCTAATCTTTATGAAACTTGATCACAATGATCATCTCCATATAATCTAGGTCAAGTTCGATATTGGGTCATCTGGGGTCAAAAACTAGGTCACTAGGTCAAATCAAAGGAAAACCTTGTGAACACATTAGAGGTCACAAGTTGAGCCTAATCTTTATGAAACTTGATCACAATGATCATCTCCATAAAATCTAGGTCAAGTTCGATATTGGGTCATCTGGGGTCAAAAACTAGGTCACTAGGTCAAATCAAAGGAAAACCTTGTGAACACATTAGAGGTCACACTTTGAGCCTAATCTTTATGAAACTTGATCACAATGATCATCTCCATAAAATCTAGGTCAAGTTCGATATTGGGTCATCTGGGGTCAAAAACTAGGTCACTAGGTCAAATCAAAGGAAAACCTTGTGAACACATTAGAGGTCACAAGTTGAGCCTAATCTTTATGAAACTTGATCACAATGATCATCTCTGTAAAATCTAGGTCAAGTTCGATATTGGGTCATCTGGGGTCAAAAACTAGGTCACTAGGCCAAATCAAAGGAAAACCTTGTGAACACATTAGAGGTCACAATTTGAGCCTAATCTTTATGAAACTTGATCACAATGATCATCTCCATATAATCTAGGTCAAGTTCGATATTGGGTCATCTGGGGTCAAAAACTAGGTCACTAGGTCAAATCAAAGGAAAACCTTGTGAACACATTAGAGGTCACAAGTTGAGCCTAATCTTTATGAAACTTGATCACAATGATCATCTCTGTAAAATCTACGTCAAGTTCGATATTGGGTCATCTGGGGTCAAAAACTAGGTCACAAGCCTTTAAAGCCAAATCATTGAAAAAGCTTGTGAACACACTAGAGGTCACAATTTGAGCCTAATTTTTATGAAACTTGATCACACTGATCATCACTATAAAATTTTGGTCAAGTTCGATATTGGGTCATCCGGAGTCAAAAACTAGGTCACGAGGCCAAATCATTGAAAAAGCTTGTGAACACACTAGAGGTCACAATTTTGACCTTATCTTTATGAAACTTGATCACAATGATCATCATTATAAAATTTAGGTCAAGTTCGATATTGGGTCATCTGGGGTCAAAAACTAGGTCACGAGGCCAAATCATTGAAAAATCTTGTGAACACACTAGAGGTCACAATTTGGACTCTATCTTTATGAAACTTGGTCACAATGTTTATCTCTATAAAATCTAGGTCAAGTTAGATACTGTGTCATTTGGGCCAAAATCTAGGTCACTAGGTCAAACAGGTGAGCGACCCAGGGCCCTTTGGGCCCTCTTGTTTACCAAAACCACGAAATTTTGTCTGATCGAAATAAAATGGTTTTACAGAATATTGTGTGTTTGCATTCAGTGTGGCACTTTTATAGATTTGCGTAATATTGTGTTGCAAATGTCATACCAAAGACCAAAAAATATTGTACCAGTAATTCCCTTGCTTGACGCTCAGCATTTACGGGAAAATCGCTTCTCTTCTCTCATACTCTGGTGGCAATGGATAACATCAGGAATGAGGTGTCAAGAGTGATTAATATAACTTGGAAAACTTCTTTCACAATTTACCTAAAATAAATTTAAACCAATAAAAAAGTATGTAGTACCTTCATAAATTTAATTTAGTATAAACTTAATGTTGACCACAATCATCACTTTCCGTTCTGCTAAGAAGCCATTCCAGAATAAAAAAGGAAATTCCAGTTGTCCTTTTTCTGGGGTATTATAGATTGAGTATTAATACTCCCTCTTCTGCAATATAGGATAGAGTAATAATACTCCATCGCCAGCAGAATGGATAGCCCAATTCCAGTTGTCCTTTTTCTTGGGTACTATAGATAGAGTATTAAAGGTAAAATCTAGCTTAATAGTAAAAAAATGAGAATAAAGGTCTGTTCTGTTCCGTTCTGTTCTGATAATACAATATCTGTTCACACCATCAGAATTGATCAGTACCACTAACAGTATGCCTAATTTGTCAACTGTAAATGATTATTTCTCACACATACGTACACCCACTGCTTATCTAAACTATTCAGTACAAATGAATGTGTCAGTGGGTTTCATTACAACTGTACACCTGTTAAAACAATTTATTACTTCCAGTGAGAAATATAGCCCACATAGTTTTACACTTCCATGAAAGAGATCGACTGATTCCGGTAATACTGTAAATCAAGAAATTATTCAGATTGAAACACACTTTTAATATAAGGCTAATAATTACAAATAATAAATTTCAACTGACAGACATTTCAAAATTTGTATTGTCATGAGCATTTTCAAGATGGGTGTTGTATTGCATTTTGGTCAGTATGATACAATGCAGACATCAGCATAACATACAGATGTCCTTCAATCCCGGATTAATCCGGAAAGTTTTTTTATGAAAATATTCCAAGAATCGACAGAGTTATTTGAAGTACCATTCAATCTTTTTTGATAGTAAAACGATGTTTGAAACCTAGTTAAAGGGACTGTGTCACGTTTCAGCTAATAGCAAAAATAAAATAAAATTGTTAAATATTCACTATATTTTGGCATAAATGCCTGTATATCCCATAAACAAGCACACTGATTTAAAATATAACTTGTGAAACATCAGGATTTTGTTATTATTTAAGTATTTTACCTCCAAAATTCTATACCATGTTAATATGGTACAGAATTTTAAACTACTCTCATTTAAATTGCCTGAAATTTACTCGCATGTGATGAAAACGAATTGAAAAACAAACCAAATACTTTATAGATGTTTAGACTGAAGTTTGTTAATGTTAAAGACCGATCTAGTGAATAATGTTACTCAAAAAGCATGCTGAAAGGAAAACTTACGCTGTGTTTAAAAGGAAAAACACACTGGTGTGCGCAATGTTGAAAGTGTTTAAAATCGATTATTTGCAATAAATATTTCTTAAAGCAACAGTCAACAATGTTCTATTATATAAAAATACATGATTTGGTAAGAAAATTATACTTTAAAAAAAAATCGCTCCATTTGTGAGACAGGCCCTTTAATTAAGGTGTAGGAATGTTTGCTAATGTGATCCAAAGCAGACTTGCGACTTGTTTTCAGGATTGGGCGTTATGCCTCACATAAAGGCCGCCTACCGACAGCATTCTCTTCTTATTTTAAAATCTTACAAATCATTGAGAAAATGCATTGAAAATGTTGAATAGTGTCTCTTTAGAAATGTTATACACCTATAAATATATACAACACAAGTGTAAACTCATTAACCTCATTTAATATTTCTTAGTGAGAACTTTTCTTGTTCTTGATTGGAATAAACATTGCGACAAAAATTGTGTGAAACCGATATATGGTTTAAGGGTGCGCTATTAACTTATTGATTGAAATTCTTGTGCACTCTTCTTTGGATAAAAGCCAATATAAGTACATGTAACTTCAGTGTTTCGCTTGGAACTAATTTAAAAATTAGATGATACCCTTTTAAACATCATTGACTTTTCTTATAATTGATATGCAATAACTCAAAGAATTGTAAAACATCTCTTGTTTATGTATAATCATATTTGTTTGAGGTCAAATGCACAGGAAACTGTTTCGTTGAAAACGAAAAAAAAATGAAAAACAATTTTTTTTTGAAAATTTGTATTAATATTATAGAAAAATATAAATTTTCAAAAAAAACAATTTTTCATTTTCAACGATACAGTTACCTGTGGTCAAATGTACTACAGTCTGATAAAGGCTTTGTTACATGAGCCTGACACATAACTATTTGGTTGCACAATTTATCTCTACGGAAATTGAAATTGCAGTCAACATATTAAATTGCAGACATCCAGTCTGATGCTAGGCACCAAAAGGCTGATGTACAATGCTAATAATATATGACCCTCTACAGAAGTCCCGAGGTGTTATATATATATAACAGAAAAATGCTATTTTAAGTGGTCATCGTGTATATAGCTGCCAAAAGGCTGATGTTACATAATAATTATAGGCTTTAGATCGCATGTACTTCTGTCTCTTATATTTTTAAGTCTTAATTTTACGCCTTTATAACCTATGTGTTCATACCATATTATACATGTTTACTGTAAAATCATTAATTTTCGTGGGAGGTTAAATTTAATGGATTTCGTAGTTCACCTCAACTAGGAAACCAAATCCCGTCGAACACTAACTTTGACAGCTGTATTTATTACCTGATATGTATATATATTCCACAAATTCATGTCCCATCGAAATGGTCTTTTTTTACCAATTGTTTTCATATTGCTATGTTATATTATAGACATGTTTTGAAAATTTCATTATCAATTTTGTACTTTTTATAGTTGTATTTCATGACCAATAAAGATGTATGTTTCCATGAATAAAGCACATGTTTTTTGTCTGTATGCCATCGCGCCCCCCCCCCACCAAACCCTTCTCCCAAACCTTGATTTGCATATCGCTGGCTTAGTATGAGAAGGTTGTAAGTGCCACTTTCAACCTTATTGTAAGACTAATGCATATTTGAAATCTACATCATAAAGCTCTTTTTATGAGCCTATTTTCATGAAATCGGAACTTGTCATGTTGACCAAATTGAAGTTGGAAAAGCTTGTTTTACCAAATGTAAAGACTGATTGTCAGACAGTTTTTCTTGTTTTCTCAAAATATTGAACTTCTCATTCGAAGCCAACGATTTGTAGAACAGAGATAATGACATGATTCTAACCTTTTATGCATGAATATATTGCAAGCTCAGAATGAGAAGGTCGTAAGATCAAAATCAATATTTTGAGAAAACAAGAAAAACTGTTTGAAAACAACTCTTTACTAATAGTAAAACACCGTGTTTAACTAAGGCACGTGCACAAATTAAAAGTCGCACAGATCAGATATTTTGGAGTTAGTGAAAACCTGACCCACCAACAAACATTTTTAGTACAAACTCCAACGTCCAAATTATTTCATACTTTCATGAAATGTTATAATGATATAATTCAATACTCTGGTAGAAATATAGGAAATTAACTGATTGGAAAAGTATAACTACATCGCTGGCTTAGAACCAGAAGATCGTAACTACAAAATCGATATATTGAGAAAACAAGAGAAAACTGTCTGTAATTTATTCTTACCTTTGGGAAAACACGTTTTTAAAACTTCATTTTGGTCAACATGACCATTTCAGATTTTCATGAAAATATGCTCATAAGAAGCGCCTTATGTAGCAGATTTCAAATATGTATGCGTCTTATAAGGTCGTAAGTAGGAGTAACGACCTTCTGGTTCTATTAGTTGAACTAATGAAGGGGGTAGGTTGTAAAACGTTGGCTGGTAGGGTGTTACTTTGGTGATAATATAGCTGATCAGGTGCTACTGGTTTGCATTATTAAATACAAATGTGTATTGGCTATATGTAGGAAATAAGTTAATGTTTGTAATGTTTAATATAAGAAATTATTGTTTGAACACAAATGTAATCAAATGAGAACGATGGTCTCCGAATATACTGAACAACACTCCCCCACCAAGCTCATATGTATATAATATATATAAATGGATCTACTAACTCATTAATTACTGGCTGACTTACATACTTATATAGATCTACATGTTAGTATAAATACGATTTATTGACAGCTCCTTTATATAAATAACGTTTGAAGTGACAGTTGACACCATATAAAGGCAGAAAGGGTATATAATTAGAATAAATTGTCCCTGATAAAGGGTATCTATCAGCGCCAGCATATAACTTGATAATCATGTAATAGTATACCCCTAAATACCATATTAGTCCGGTCTATTATGAACTGAAAATGAAATGAAAATAACTTTTTTGTTCTTCTAGTTTCCCCTTTCTCTTGGAGGCCTCTCCTGTTGAAAAGGACGATCAAGTCAATTATTATGATGATGCATTCAATCAGGACGATGATCAAATCAATTCATTAAAATGATAAAAACGTTGGCGAAACATTACTATCTTAAACATAACTTAAATAGTTAAAATTGTCATTCGCACGTCTGATTCAACAAGTCAACAGCCAAATTATAACACAACATATTTACATTACAGTTTATACTTTTTATATAAATTGATGGAATGTATCCCTTATGGGATAAATTTGTTTTGATACTCTTTGAGCTAGCAAGCCAGGAGGAGAGATCTTTTGCAGTGCAGCTTGTAACAGAGAACTTGTGAACATCTTTCTACGTCTCGGATCTGGTAGTGTGATAGCTGTACAACATCTTGCAGTTTGGTGTGAGTACAGTCTATAATAAGCTGGACAAGGGTGTCACAGTCATTTGTCGAGATCTTTGATATATGGAGAAGTTTCTGAAGGCTTTCACTTCTTACTGAATGCAGTGATGGGCATCTTAGCAGAAAGTGTTCTACTGTTTCATCCTCAACTGAGCAGAGCTTACAAGTCTTGTCAAGTTCCTTGTGGTTGAACTTCACAGTATTTGCTTGAAGGATGTAGGTTCCTGTGAGAATTCTACTTTTCACTTCAGCTCTCTTCACTTCATGGCTCCTAGGTCTATTTGCAATGATTCCTGACCAAAATGTAAAAGTTATTTGATGAAAATACATGTGTATCTTTAAAAATGACAAAGTAAAGTGACAATCAAGTCTGTTTTGAAGCTGGGTTAAATATGGAAACAGTGTGATTGGAGACTCTTATTTGACATAAATGGTTGACCTCATATGATTTTCCTGATTTTAAAGTTGGTCCCGTTGACCCCCCTTTTATAAACACTAGACATGGCATATAAGAGTGTATTTTTAAGAGTTTTTTTATTCAAATATGTCAATTGCTGCTACAAAATATAAATATCTAAAAAGTAGTCAGTTAATTGTCCTAGCTGTCATTAACGAATACATCCCCCAAAACGCATGTTTCGGACAAGCCTAAACGAGTGGGTATCCAGAATTAATTGGAACGCGTCTTTTACGATAATACTATTTAATGCAACTATAAAAACAACACAGCAACAATGTATAGTCCAGTTAGGATAAAATGACAGTGACGTCATCGTTTATGTGTACCCAAATGCTTAAATAGATAGAGTTTAGTTTGGTATTGACCTGTTAGTATAACCCTTTATACATTGTACTTGTTTTTACACCGTATTAGTGGATTGTTCCACTGCGTTTCTGGATATATCACCAAAACATATCACTAATCCGGTTAATTCTGGGTACCCCTCAAATACTCATTGGAAAATGAATAACACACTCCGTACTTTGTACTTTTACTTCATATTTATCATATTACTTACACAATACGACACTATCAACGATTGCAAGTTGCAAGATGACCTGCATCATACCAAAGTTGTTAAAGGTTTGCATATACGTATGTATCGAGGGTGCCTGCAAAACTGCAATTACTACATATGATTAAAGAAGGACTTACTACAGTCATGCGGGCACCCCTATAGCGTGTTTCGAACCTATACTTCACGTGGCGTCATGACGTAGCTACGCAAACTACGGAGTGGGAGATCGAATATCGGTGATGGCCGGGTTAGAGCTAACGTGTGATAACAAATCCGCAAAAACCAAACGTCACCGGCTAATATAAAATGATGCGTTATTTCTGACGTTCTTTTGACCATGTAACTATGGTAACGTGATAAGAAGAATCCGTCATTAGTTGTCTTTGAGAGCAACCTTTCTTAAAGTCGTCACGAAAATAAATTTCGCCGATGGTTTGCTATATTACTTGTGTTTTCTAGACTCATTTAAGAAACGTTGATCCCAAAGACAGCTCACGGCGGATCTTCTTTAAGAACATATTGATTAGACCACTCAACTTGTGCAGCAACCACAAACAGTGTCACACAAGACAGCAACTCGACAACTAGACAGTTCCTGCACAATAGCATGTTACTTTATCACACAACTCCAGTAATAAAACGATTACGTAATTCATGTTTTTCGTGGAAAAAGTGCAGGGCATTGTATTCGAGTCACGTAAATCGGTATATATCAATGCCCGCATGATTATTTAGGCCTGTATTTAGTCATTTTTCGTCTGGCTACAATATATCAAAATACCATATTTTTAATATCACCACACAACGTTAAGAATTAAAAACACGCATAGCTGCGATTAAAGCCACGAGTTCTACCAAAATTAAATTATCTATCAAATGTTACATAATTATGTTAATAAATGGGTACGGTCAATACGACAATGACAGTGCCAAAATAAACCAACCAATACATGTGCAAAAAACGTGTTTTGCATCAGATTGGAGCAATGATCTAACTAAGAAAATGAACATCCACATGACATGTTTTACATGTTACACACATTTTAGTGAAAACAATCGATTTACCGTAATTTCAGTGGATAATGTTTAATAGAAAATAACAACTAACCTGTTATATATCAATCAAACGAATTTCTTGTTCCACTATAATCGTTGATATCCGTACTAGGTCAGTCACGTAGTTACATGTTCTTTGTGGAGCGTGTCGTAAAAAGCGTTTTGAACTACAAATTAGGCATGAGAAAATCCGACAGGGAAGGTAGCGCTCAACACAACCAGCCAAGGACAGAAATCAGAAACACCACGACACAACTACCCTGACACCGGTGACCCTGAGCCCACATAAACCCATGCCAAAACGGCGACCAAATTAGGCACAACAACCCCGGGGCGTGACCTAGTTTAAAACACTAAGGACATTGACCTAACGTTATGCGACCTAAAGAGGCACAACTACAACTTGACCTTGTTAAAATAATGGACAAGGTAGGAATGGGATGGGAAATAATATTACATCGAAGTTCAACTCAATTCCCAATTTAGTAGGTTTCTTGTCAGCAATAAAATATGTTTCACCTTAACTTCTCAGAATTGGGTCATCACTGTGAAGGCCATACCAAATCGTAGTCCAAGCTCTTTGACGATGATCATTCCATTTAGTTTCAAAACTCGATGTCAGTAAATTAACCAAATTGTTTCTTTGTTTAGTGTCCGAGGACGGATAGGTTTGAGCAGCTTGTGAAAGAAAAAACAACAAGTGTGTAACCACTAATATCTTCAAAGTTAATTGAGATATTGCTTTCATACTTGTTCACCATTCTACACAGAGTTAGGTTTCGCACAAAAAAGTTTTTTTTTGTTATTTCAGTAAGTCGTTACAATTGGCAATGCTTTAAGCTATACTTTGATATTTTTGATAGTGTCTTTTCATGAAGTTCATGAAGTATAGAGACCCATATAGTCATTTGACTATATAAACTATAGTTTTTTAAATGTCCTTTTTTCAATTTTCCAAAAAGCTGAATCTGAAAACTCAACTAACGCGGGTCTCAGCAGATTGACACCGATAGCAAAAATTATGATTTGTGCTGACTCGTCACTTCCACCGTGCATTTTATTAGTAGTCTTTGATTCTGTATCACTGCAATAGAATAGAAAATAATATAGTTTTTTGCCAATTAGGGGTAATAAAACATGCCATGTCATTGTGAATTACAGTTTTAAAACATTTCAGTAAAAATACCACAATGATCATTAGGCAAATAAAGCTTGATTCTGATTTGTGAAGCACAAATAAATAAGTCTTTTAATGTTTCATCAGTCAAATTCCAATATATCTCCTTTGAAAAATTGCCTTAATCTCTGGACCTAAAACATAATTATGCTTCTATGCATAAGTTATGCTCTTTTGATTTATGTAACGTTACACATATAATATCACAGCATCATTTATGAACATTTTCTTCTACTATCAAGTATCCACCCTGCTTCTAAATACGAAAGTTAGGATAATTTCCAGATACTTTTCCAACACCCCCGGTAATAGAAATCTACAAATGTCTTTTATTATTAAACTATCGTATTATCTATGACAACTCACTGGTCGTAACTTTGACGTACTGGTAATCTATCACCCACGTTTCTAGTCACCAGTGACTATAGATATATAGATATATAGCTGGGTACTGTCCATAGCTTCATCCATTCTCTCGACATCTCTCGCTTCTGTAACCAACAGAATTACCCGATCAACATGTCAGCCACTATACGACACAGGTAAGTCTTTCATTTATTTATCAGAGTTTGATTATTTTTTTAGTTTTTTTTGTTTTTGTATTTTTTTGGTAATTCTTTATTTTATTTATTACTGATAAGGAACATTGTTTAAACATAGAAGAACAAATACAAACATGCAATATATTTTATGTTAAGTACATTCATACATAAAGGAATACAGTTGTTTAGGGTATAGCGGATCATGAGGTATAGGGGGTCTCTCAAGTTTTTTAGTCCTTGGTTAAGCGAATGTGATTAGTTGCATTTTTTTTAAGTTACTTGATTTAACTACTTATTGGACAAATATTTTTTATTTACTAGTATTTATTTATGTAACATTATTAAAATACTGAGAGTAATTTGTTAATCATGGAATATTTAATCGTCGAAACCCACGGTAATCGTCAACTCGAATTTAAACGTGCACGACATCAATGGTATTGTCATTAATCTTCTTAGTTAAGATTTTTTTAATTGGTTAATAAAGTTTACTTATTTATTACCTTAATTAGTTGATCAATTTAAAAAAAAAGTACAATCTTATCGTACATGTCACGTGTTCACAAATAATTAGTTTTCATGATCAAGCTCAAATAATTAAATTGTAAGGAACTTCAAAATTTGGCCCAAGTAGTTAAGCTTTATAAACAACGTTTTCCGATAGAATTTAGGTGTTTTTTTTCCCCAAATTCTGGACCCTCTCGGGTATACCATTTTGCTATTTACATAAAGGCAATCAAAAATTTAAATAAAATCACACAAAAACATACACACATATAAATAATACTGATCAGGAAATAATTAAACAAAACAATTAAAAAATAATAAGAAACACCATAAAACAATTGTGTTATCATTGAGAGCACAACATTATTATTGGATTATCTAGTACATAATTATAAGTGTAATATTCGTGACAAATAAATGAAATAATACAAGTTAAAGTGTATAGAGCTATATCGGAAGATATTTTTTTTAAAGTTTCAGAAACTGAAAAACAATTATGCTTTCATATCCATTAGATCATTTTTCGCTTCAGTTTTAACAGAAACTCTCTCTGTCATTTATTGGACATGCTAATTATCCTTTTTCATACAAAAGTGTTCTAGAACACCCTATGAAATTATAAGAATCGTCTATTTTTCGACGATTGAATCAAAGTACACGGAACCCATCCAAAATTTAATTTGCAATCAAGGTAGTCTAGTATCATACTAAAAACGATGCAAGTAATTATTTTGACATTAAATGGCTGTTAGAATATAGCTCTATGCACTTTAAGTTTCAAGTTTATTAGCAAATCGGCATTTATACAATGCCTTTGGCCATTAACAAAACATATATACAAGGTCACATATGCACACATATAAACACAAAGCATGCAAAATAACAAAACACAATTTATCAAATCAAACATACAAAATTTAATATATATGCAGGTAAAATGTTAAGCTTTTCTTGTCTTAAAAGTAAAGAATGGTGTATAAATTTTACTATATTTCTTATGGTCCTATTTTTCTGACTTGAAAGCAATCTACCAAATTTTTGTAATGATGGAAATGATACATTTATACAATTTTTGTCTCTTAATTCGTAATATTATGGACAGCAGGAGATAGAATGGTATTCAGATTCTAAAACGTTTTGATTACAGCATTTACAAAGTCTAACCATTCTATCTACAACACTATACATTTTATTAGACATCAGTTTTCAAATACTTTTATCTTCTAAGCATACATTGGTGTAAACATTTTCCTGTCATATTTATCGTTTC
Source organism: Spisula subtruncata (assembly GCA_963678985.1). Taxonomy (NCBI): domain Eukaryota; kingdom Metazoa; phylum Mollusca; class Bivalvia; order Venerida; family Mactridae; genus Spisula; species Spisula subtruncata. The sequence continues at coordinate 47,596,094 of OY787666.1, forward strand.
GACATTTTCGCTAGACATGACACATTGGAACTTCTCCGAATCTGTAAGAGACTCAAAGGCATTAATATGTAATGAAATATTTTGGATTTAATATCCCTCAAGTTTGTGGAAATAAAAATGCCTTATACACTCCTAGCTACCCCTTTCTTTATTTTAACTTTGTAATGTATTTTGTTTTTCGACGACCAAGCCGGGAGCCGTTATGACCTTTCACATAAACACAATTATTTCAACCATTACTGAATGTAAATGGTATGTTTTACGTATATGCTAAGGGTAGATCTTTTAAATAATGTATAAATTAAACATATTTTCCTCATTCAGATATGTACATTACTACATTGATGTAAAGTTTGATTTTGAATAATTTATGGGAATATTGCATATATATTTATTCAGGCAACTAACGTTGCTTATATTTCAAAGAATCATTTTAGACACATAATTAAGTTTGCTTGTATATTCGTAGCCATATTCAAAATTAATTAAATCCATGTATGTGGTTTAGGAGGTTTTAGGCCTTTACGAGTGTTATGGCATTATTCCCAAAAGTCAGTACGTGAACTGAGTCAACAGTACAATAGAGCCCCTTTTCCTCAGAAAAAAACTGTATTGGCCGTTTTCAACATGTAGCCTAAAAGAGCAAAGCTACAATAAATAGCTTACAGTCTGGTCTTGAAAACTAATTCTTTGTGACAACATGATGTATTAGAGCTCGACCAGTATGTCTTCTACATACATACTAGATGTCAGTTACACTCTTAAGCTGATTCCTGGAAAAGGGAACATGATACCTACACACAAACACGCTTTTACACAAACCCGCGGTAGTAGTACATATAAATTGTTTATTTCTGTCTCATCCACATTTACAATTATGCAAACAACATCATATAAAACAACTAAAATATGTGGTCATTCTGGCTAGAATTATAAGAGACCAGCATCATAAACCAATAAAAACATCTATTTTACAACAATAAATGAAAGTTATCTAACAAGTCCATAGCTTGATATTTTTAGATACTTGGTTTGGGTAAGTAAAAAGCTGTATAATGGCACCAAAACCCAAACACAGGTGGTGGTACTTGTAATGTACATTAACTAGTAAAAAAGTTAGAAGAAAGAGCATTTGCTTTCAATACTATGGACTTATCAGATGGATTTCATACAATATACATTATGTATCACAATAACTTGCATATGACATTTAAAACATTACATAATTGATAAAAAAAAGATAAATTAAAAAGGAAATATGATCAATTCTATAGAAAATCATTTCTACTTTTTAAAATATTAAAACAGGTTTTGGCACTGACTTTAATCATGTTCATATTGGACAATACAAATATTAACTTATCTTGATCTGTAAGATTTAAGTAATTGGCATTTAACTCACAAGCTTTTAACATGTACATGTAGTAAGGGGTTATTCAGTGGATTTTAACTCTATTTATTATACCGCGCAAATAACATAATTATAGGGGATATATAGTAGCAAATTAGCAACTGCATTTTCAGTTGGTCTGTAGCATTTTGTGTCCACGCACATCTTCTCAACAATCAGTGCTGCCATTTTACTAGACCTTATATCTGTTCCCAGACATTATTGAGAATATTTAAGGTGTTTCCAAAATGGTGTTAATATTTTATTTGAAAAATAAACAACTATTGATTTGTATAAGTTAGATATTCAAGTCCATTGTATGAATTGCCAATGGTCTTAGTTCGGACAATGCAATGTTTTTTATGGCAACAGGAATTTTAAGCCACAAATCGTAAAATTTGCAAGTTTTGCATACAAGGCCTAATGCAGACCCTTTATTGAACGTGAAAGTATTTAGAGATAGTTTATTGACAAAACATGCAAATACAACGAGAATGAGTTTGTTCTAAACTAACTGCAGCTACAAATTGTACCTGGGTGCAACAAGTTACTGTCATTCAATATGTGGGGGCAGGCGTTTGAAAACCCACTAAGGAAGGTTTTAGAATGCAGTGTTTTGTTGTTGTTTTTGTTCTCCATAGGTTAATGCATAATAAACAAATGACAAAATTGTAAGGAACTATATCAGTTGGCCTTAGTGTGGCAATATTCACGATATTACTCCACAATAGGAACTTTTTGGGTATATTTTCTCACAAAATGTCGTGTTTGGCAAACAATGCGATTTTCCAAATTGTTCATGTTTTTTGATCATGTAAAAAGTGTTAAAACCTTATTAATGACATGTTCAGATATGTAACAAAGTTTTTGGATTCAATATCCGTTATTTTTGCGCAAATAATAATGGCTTTTACATCCCTACCTCATTTCTTCATTTTACAAATACAAATACAACTCACTTATTCTATGTTTTACAAATTAAACATACCCCCATTCAAATGTGTGCAATTATGCTAAGTTTGATTCTCACTAATTTCAGGGAACGCGGTATATACCAGTATTTGGTATATAATTATCTATCATACATGTATATCAAGCTTTATCAACATAAGAAAAAGCCCATTCACACGGCATGTTGATCCCATGACCAAAGACGAAATAAAAAGTGTAGGGCTACTTGCAGTGTACCATTACCTCGTGATTTGAGGCTACATACCCAAGTCGAAGCGAGGCAAATTCCGTATTGTGTCTGTAGTCCAAAGTGACGTGGTATTGTTACACGCGACTTGTAATAAAACAAAACGCTGGCTTAGAATGAGAAGGTCGTAACTACAAATATTTGGAGAAAACAAGGAAATAACTGTACAATAATTACTCTTTACGTTTGGTAAAACTAGCTGTTTAAACTTTATTTTGGTTAACATGACAAGTTACGATTTTCATGAACATGGGCTCAAAAGAAGCACATTGTGATGCTGATTTTAATAATGTATCAGTCTTATAAGGTCATAAGTAGTAGTTACGATCTTCTCATTCTAAGCCATCGAAATGATGGTAAATAAAATAGTATAATAGATGTGTGATATTTAGTATTGCGCAGCTCTGTATCAAGCACCTAAAAAGCGATATTCACCACAGTTCATTAATATTTCCAGTTGTTGTTTGTTTATGTGATGCTACTGTTGCAGAATGAATAAATATATTATCGCAAGTCGCATTAAGACATTAACGTTAACAATACAAGGTGCTGATGATTCCACTGTAGTTGCGTGATTTTATCACACGAGGTGGTGATCTGTTATCAGTTAATCTTAAAGTTGTGAATCCTTCTTTTGTTAGAATTATCACCCGTTCAGTCAAGACCTTTTATAAACATGTTTACGTCATGTACCAAATAGGGATCATCAAGTAGGATACGAGTATGCAATTTTTCTCATTGTATAATTCGGTCTTTAGAAATAGAATACAGTGACTCAGTGGTCATATCAGGTATTGTGTGAATGTCTATTTTGTTCTGGGTTACTTTAAACGATAGTTTTGAACAATGTATTTGAACGATGTCGATGACATTTTACAGATTTGTTGAATAAACATAGCATACCCATCCTGCAAATGTGTGTTATAATCACATGTTTGAATCATCAACAATTCTAACAAACACAACATGTGCGATTTAAAATGCACTGATTGTATATTGAATGATTTATTCGCTCTACTTATTTGCGGTGAAGCTTGTTAACTTTTTTTTTAAAAATCGTTTCAAGCGATGTACAAAGTCTTATCGAAAAGAACACTCGCTTTTAGAGAGACTATCTAAAATTGCATACATAAACTAACGTATATCCGCCATCTTGATTGACTGCATGAGTTCGCCATTTTAACCATATGTTACCGGACCCAAAATAATGAAGTGTAAAGATTTGGAGACGGATACCAGAATAAGCACTAGCCCTCGGCAAAATAAGACAACCTTGTGTTTGCGTTAGACTTCTCGTTCTTCCTGAATCCAAGAAGTAAAAACGATGGTTCTATGTGTGTGTTTCTATAATATATGCAGGTTTGGCCTAACGGAGTATTTCGGAGTGTGTAATGATTTATAAACACTTTTAAAATCCACTGGACTCGTATGTAATGAGCACGAATATAAGATTATATTTACCATATAACCTTAGTGAACGCTCAACATCTTTGAAAATAATGACGTATGCCTCGTAGGTTTCAACCAAAATGTAATGGCTGTACTTGGAGCGTGGGTCGACCAAGGCTTGGATTGGCCAAGGCGCCTCAAGCTATTTTGCATATTTAATATGTAACAACGATATTTCCGGCACTCACATACCGTAGGTTATGTGATAAATACATCGTGTGCTTACACGAATTATTAAACCTGTCAAATCTAATGACATTTTGTAAAACATTGAGGATATACGAAATAATTCTCGTCTGATCTATGACCGGGATATATCACCGGGTGATATTAGACAACAACAGTAGCAGACTTATTTAATCAGCTAGCCATCTGCACTTGCTAACCACATGCTAAGCATGTTTAATCATTTATGCAGATTACTGTTCGCTATTCTCAACTATGGTGATTTATTCTACATAATGTGTCTAGACGTCTCTTGATCCGCTGCTTTAAACAAATACCATAATTTACTAGTATAAGTTAAACACAGTGCGGTTAGTGTTTTCTAGGGCCACTGTCAGCAGTTCAGCAGTTCAGCTGTTCAAGCACTCTTTAAAATTTTAACTTCCCGTAGTCAGTAGGCTACCTTAGGAAACCTGTATGCGAGTCTTCTTGGGTCTCCCTAGAGACTTGCTCTCTCCTGGTTGGTGTGCAGCCAATACCGTGGTGCGGTGCCCAGAAATATCGAACATGTACAGACACCAGACTCATATGCACCACTTCACACCTTGGTACATTATGTAGAGTGAAGCATGTGGGTTGTTCTTGCTCAGAGAAATTAATCAGTGGTCCAGACTCGGGTTGAGTTCGAGTTGAACTCAGGTGCTCTTGACCGATGGGCATCTTGGATTAAAACGTCATATCCGGTCAGATTAAATGCAGGGCCTTTTTAATCAGCAGACCTTAATTCCCGAAACTTTTGGTATATACATTTGTAACATATCTTGTTGCCTATCATGGCAGACAGACCCCCTTGATGTTTGAGCCAAAATTGTCACTAGGCCATTAATAACTCTTCATATTCATATTCATAATTATCATTTTTATGCTTTATCATTCTTATTTTTCAGTTACATCATTTTCCTGGTGTGTTTCATCGTGACGCAGATGATGACGTCTGGAATGTCAATCAAACCGGAAGTACAAGACAGACACTCAGACAATTCCTATAGATCACTCACTAAACGAACAGTTAATAATTTAGTCACAGCGACCGAGATGGCGTCAGATTCCTGTTTACAACATTCAATGTTCTTCCGAGAAACCATTCAAACACTTGTCGACGTAAGTTCAATGTTGTCCGTTCGTTATAAATGTTCTCAGAAATTATTGAGAATTTTTAAGGTGTTTTCAAAATTGTGAAACTATTTTATTTGAAAAAGAAACAGCTGTTGATATGTCTAAAACAAGCTTGTAGCTTATGTTTCATATGTTAATCATGCTCGACGCTTAATAAAGTTTATCCTATTCTATGAATTAGGTATGCTCTCCAATGTTCATTGCATCAATTGCCAAAGGTTTTAGTTCAGACCATGCAATGGTTCTCATGGCAAAAGGAGTTTTGACCTACAAGTCGTAAACATTCCGGTTTAGCATTCAATGCCTAATTCAGACCCTTTACATGTGCTTTATATAACGTGAAATAGTTTAGAGATAGTTAATAGTTGACACTTAAACCAATTATTTGACAAAATATGCTAACTCAATGAGAATATGAATGTTCTAAACTGACTGGAGCTGCAAATTGTACCTTGGCTGTAGCAAAGTTTAATAACTGCCACCAAATATGGGGGTAGCATTTGAAAATTCATTTTAGGATATTTAGACAAATCATTGTTGGACACTGGTTTGTACTATTTTTATTCTTCATAGGTAAATTCGAAATGAACAAATGATTGAATTTTAAGGAACTTCATAAAATTTGGCCCCAGTGTGGAAATTACTCCAAAATAGGTATATTTTTGGTATTTTTGACTCACAAAATGTCGTTTAAGGCAAATATTTTCCCAAGTGTTCAGGGTTTTTTAATCAAGTGGATAGTGTAGATAACATGTTAATTTATTTAAAGAAATATTTTGTATTTAACATCCCATGAGTTTGCAAAAATAATGATGCCATTTACAACCCTACTCCTTTCTTTATTTTTAGGCAATTCTTTCGACGACCCGAACAGCCTTTCACACAAAATTATTTCTACTATAACTTACTAATTCTATGTTTTACAAATAGGCTAATGTTAGATCTATCAAATGATGTACAAGTTAAACATAATTATGTATGACCTCATTCAGATATGTGCAATAATGCAAAAGTTGATTCTCAATCATTTCTGGGAACAACGTATATCGATGGCTTAGAATTAAATTCCTTTTAAGATTCGTACATATTTAGAATAAGCATCACAAGGCGCTTCTTATGAGCCCATTTTCATAAAAATCTGAACTTGTGGTGTTGACCAAATTGAAGTTGTAAAAGTTTGTTTTACCATAAGTTAAGAGTAAATGTCAGACAGTTTTTCCGTGTTTTCTCAAAATATTGATTTTGTAGTTACGACCTTCTTGTTTTAAGCCATCGATATGATCCCATTCAGATATGTGCAATAATGCAAAAATTGATTCTCAATCATTTCTAGGAATACCGTATATAGTCATGCTAATTTAATCTGATCCTGACCTTTTATTATGCATATAAAATTATATTTATATATACAGTGCCCACCAAAAATAAGTATACACTTTTTGACAGATGCATAATTATTATTTGTTAAATTGCTCAATATCTGTTCATCAGATGGTCAAAATCATAGTAATTCCTGAAACTAAACAAGTACAAAATGGGATAGAAATAAAGAATAACTTGTTCTGAATTCAAATTACGAAGGGTTCAAAGGGGCTGCGTTTTCTGCCTTTTTATGACCAAGTTGCCTTTCCATTCAGGCAAAAAAACCATAATATTTTACATCTAGTGTGTTCAATCAATGTATTGTCTTTACATTTGATCAGCAAAAAATATTCCTTATCTTCAAAAAACATTGGTGCTTCTCTTTCCTGCAAATAGTGTTATACAGACTGGTGAATGGGGAAATAACGACTGGTGGACACTGTATATTACAAGGTTCTTGCTTTGAATATACCAATCCCGCCACCTAATTGTGCGATCTTTGTACTTTAGATATGTGTTGGTATTAATCCTTGAGCGCCTTCGTGATACTCCCTGGTTGTGAAAACACCACCCGGGGAAATCAATACAGGCAATAATTATGTAAGCTGTTAATTTGTGCTAATTAAACGTCACGATCGTGTCATATTACCTGGACTTTACCTTATAATACTTCAAGGTGAACACTGTAAAACCATATATTTCCACAATAACAGAATCTCGCGAATCTGATATTTTGTTGGTAGTGGAAGTGATGTCAGTTAGAGAACTCAAATGGAACACAACTTTACCAGAGAAAAACGCATCAAAAACACGAAAATCTAGAAAATAATTTTTCGAAAGTTGATATAAAAACCACAGGTGCTTGGCATGTGGATATGACCCCCCATTGCCCTTCTACAACCCAACCCCTCCCAAATAAAACTATAAAAAAAACTTTTTTGGGGGGGGGGTGTAGAGGGGCCATAGGAGTCATATCCACATGCCAAGCACCTGTGATCAAAACCTACGCACACTACGACACTAAATATTGGTCATGTCCTCCATATTTCTTAGAACCTGTCTCGTGAAATTCCAAGAAATTCCAAGCACTGAATATGTTTTATGGTCAAATCAATTTTGTTCCACATCTTTCGCTGACATTGTTCTATTTATGCCATATGATTTGTCAGGCAGTGAATCGTATGTAAAACAAAGGGCCATATTCACATCCTCTACTCGACCGTCACTCCACTCTCACTCACTAAGATAATCCGATTTAAATGATCGTTTCGTCCGTGCGCTTGAGTGGGCATCCGACCTAACTAGAAATTGGTATTCACAACGGTAAGTGTCGCTGGAGTTGACTCGACTGAGTGGGGATTTCTCGAGTGGGCAAAACGGTCACTTGACAGTGACTCCAGCTACACTCAAGTAGGGTTATGTGAATACCGATTTAGCACACGAATGTTTGACTAATAAAGTTATTGTATTTTCAAGATGAATAAACCAACGAACCTTAAATACACATTTTGTATTTATAATTTTTTTAATATTTTGTGAACCAAAAGTATATTTTGGAACCATTTGAAGTTAAGTTGCGGTACATGTCTAAAATATGTGTAATTTAAATTTTGTTCTTTTAGTGCGATGTTAATAAATAACATTGTGTATTGTGTTCATGTGTATAATATTAGGAATATGAATACAAAAATGCATACATGCACATTTATATATGGATTGGTATATTTAATCATTGCCTTTTATCGCTTTTAATCCCGTATAGATAACTTAAATATCTTCATTTAAAAAAACCTGGTCACTTGTAACACAAACATGTAATTATGTTGTTTCCGTTGCAATCACTAATGTGCAAGAATTTCGCCTGGATATTCTAGTATAGAGTGCCCGTGTCGAGTGTTGGGATATGGGTTCGATCCCACATCACGCCACACCGAACATTAAACATAAATATTGCCGGACAGAACATCTCTTTTAGTCTTTCTCAATGCACACAAACATGCAAATATGAGGAATATGCCCTCACAAGACGTTCGATATAATAGGCAAAAACTTGGAACTCTTCTCTTTTTGTTTATTGATACAATTTTGACGATGAATATAATTAAAAATTGTGTGTCGAGAATGATTGAAATGAATTGTAAAAAAATGTTTTGCAATCAACTTTAAATAAATTAGTACATGCATAAGCTAGATGTACACTTAATATGTATTTACTTATTTTAATACACCATGGTCGCTCTCAAAATGACATTCTATGAAGTATTGGCGTTCTTGGCTGTGTTGTATCTGTAGTAAGTTGCCCAACAAATGGCACAGGAGAGTGAGCAACTGATAAAAAGAGTTACGGATTCTATTTCATCTGATTTCTAAATTATTAATCTGAAACTTCCTGCCCATCGGTCTGTTGAATTCATATTGATATGATATTATTGGGCATGCTTCCACAACAATGCTTGATTATGGCACGGTATCGTTTAAAACTGGTATGCATATTGTCTTACATTTAATTTGATGGGTTTTTTATCATTGAAAACATATTAATAAGAATGCGTTTAATTAACGCTACATGTAATTACATCTAAGTTTAATGTAAATGGGTCCAACTTTTTTTTATAATCTTATTATCATTATTATTGTTGTGTATTCAAAATAAGGTCTTATTTTTGTGAGTTCAAATAAGAATTCATCTCATATAACATAAACGTCATCAAAATTAGAATTTGACTTTGTTTATATCATAAAAATGCACCGGAACTGAAAATTCTATTCAATAATTTATCATGGATTAATTACACAGTTTACTGTCCTACCATGTATTATAACGGTCACCCACTCGAGAGAGTGGAGGTCGACAAATGTATGTGAATACCAAATCTCCACTCGAGCTTCACTAACTCGACCGTCACTCCAGCTACACTTGAGGCTCCCTTAGGTTAGGGTGAGTCGAGTTGGAGTGGAGGAACGACATGTGAATACGGGCCAAAGATTTATAGCTTGGTATTTAACCGCTACTTGAAGTCCATTACTTGTGGTCGCTTCAGCTAAACACTTCTTCCGTAATGAGAACCATAACCGCACCCTGGAAAACCTATTTCCTGATGTGCAACATTATATGGCCAACACTTATAGCTTACAACACCTGTCACATTCACAAGGAATTGACATACATTGTATATATTTTTTTGTTCACGATAGCCTTATATCAGTATGTGTAGTAAAGGACACATCGACTGTGTGTTAGTGGTCTTTTATTTCAACGCAATACACACACACTTCAACAACGATATCGTTGACAACCTTTTGCAGTTCGATAGAAGGATGATTTATCTACAAGCAGCACAAAACCGTTAGACTCTCGGGTCTAAAATGAGTCAGATATACACAAAAATGTCACAAAATCACGCCACTTTTGTAAAAGTGTTCGTTGGTCTGGACACTCGATTACAACAACAACAGACCCACCCTTACCGTTATAACATGCATGTTGTCAGCCAGCTTTAAGATTACCATGGCCACGTGTCTTACTGTCCTAAATGCAAAATAAAACAAATTTGGTGGACATTGGTCGAACAGTAAAAAATAATTAAGATTTTAAATAAGTGAAAAATGCTTGTCTTAAGTATAGGACTTCAAATAGTCAATGCAAATGTTAATTCAATGATTTATTATTTTTCAGGGTGAACTTAGAAGATTGGAAACCTGCATGACTGCCGAGAGGAAATAGATATTACACGAAAATCTGAAACTTTGGTCATTAACAATACAAACTCTGATAAAAAATGGTGCTGCAAGAAAAACATCGTACCAGCCTCGAGAAAGATTTTTTGAAATTTCGTCTCCTGTCGATCAATACAGAAATAGGAATTTCAAACCAGTGGAAACAAGAGAAATGTTTGATGCAAGGCATCAAACGACGGAAGCTTTATTGTTTTGGTTTACAATTTGACATATAAGACTTGTTCTACCTAAACAGTTCGATGGCTTAGAATGAGAAGGTCGAAAGTACCAAATCGATATTTTGAGAAAACAAGAAAAAAATAGTCCGAAAATTACACTCTTTTCTTATGGTAAAACGAGATATTTCAACTTCTTTTCGGTCAACATGACAATTTCCGGTTTTCATGAAAATAGGCTCATGTGAAACGCCTTATGATGCTTATTTGAAATATGCACAATCTGATAAGTCGTAAGAAGTTCTTATGACCTTCTTATTCTAAGCCAGCGAATTGTTTTCGTTGTTAGCCATCTTATTTCGGTTTTGACTTAAGGCAGTGGGCCCCTAATACACAAAATTTTAAAATTGATCAATTTGCTATTTTTTATTGCTAAAAATACTTATGAAGCATAATTTGAAATATAAAAAAATTCTAACCACAGGTTTTGAAAAAAAATTTTTTTTGGTCTGATCACCTCCCATATTGCAATTTGTATGAAAAAATGTAGGACCATTCTGACAAAAAAGACAATAAATCATCCAATTTTAATTCAATTTTCAAACAAATTAACTTTACATGTGCCTAATAGTCATATACAATGAAAACTATATCAATTACAAGTAAGATATAAGATATAAGATAGTAATGTACATGTATATTACTAGCATAGTTGTAAAACGTCGAGATTTGTTTTTTAGTCTACAAAACATATGATTTCTAAAATCCTAAAAAAAATCAAATAAATGAACAAATAGCACTTTAAATCACCCCAAAATTTTCATCAGACCATAATGCATATATTTAAGCCAAAAGAAATATAGGTTCACCATCAAATTATCAAGATATAACATTTTGTTTGACCCCCACCCCCACTTATGATGCTGGTCAAAAAGCATGGGAAATGGTAACCTGATGATTTTTCAAAAAGGTGTTACTATTTTCATTTGAAAATGTCCATTTGTATAAGTAATATATACATACATTTTATCATATGAATTTCCAAAGGTCTTAAATCAAATGATGCAATGGTTGCCATGGCAACCAATTCTTAATGCGAAAATTGCAAATTTTTGCTAAAAAGTCTTAATTTGACCCTTTATTTCACTTAAAATTAATGAGAGATAGTTCATGATATGCACTTGAACCAATTTATAGTAAGGAAATATAAACTTAATGAGAATATGTATGTTCTTAACAAACTTAGAGCTGCAAATGCTACCTGGGCTGCAACAAATACTGTCCCATAAATTGAAGTTGCATCATAAAAAGCACAAAGGAAATTACAAAAAAGCAGTGTTGGGCTCTGTTCTGCAGTTCTCTTTATTCAACATAGGTAAGTAACAAATAATTCAATGATTTAATTGTATGAAAAGTCATTATTAGGCTCAACTGCAGCATAGATCTAGATTTGACCCCCAAGTTATGTACATGTTTGGTATTTTGACTCACAAAATGTCGTTTCATGCATACACTAGGAAATTGTCATGGTTAAGTGAAAAGCATTTGAAACTTTGTCCTTATATATAACATGTTTAGATATCCTTTCCGCTACCAAAGCAGACTAATGCAGACCATAAAAATGGGGGTCGCCATTACCACTAGTGTACATAGAAGGACTGCCACTGACGCCTAAAACGTACCACAAAAATGATATTCCTCAAAACCAACATCGTACAGCGCCGGACTACCAGGAATTTTTAGATTTTGTCTTATATTTAGGTGCATTTAAAATGCTTGTATCTCGTAACAGGATATGTTATGAGGATAAAACCTGCATTTATATTATTAACCAAACAGTACACAATTAGTTGAAAAATTCATTTAAGTCATTTTTATTATATTATATTGCATAATATTGTTTTTAAAAATACAAGTTTTCCGTATTTAAGTACAAAAACAAACACCTTATGTCTAATTATGAGCAGAAACGGCGGTTATCGCCAAATAATAAGCAAGTGACACAATTCAAGTTATTAAAGAATCCTCACTTTCAAAAAATACCAATTAGCTTTAGAGATTGCGCTTTGCGATTCTTATCAAACTCATTTTTAAAAAAATAATTAGTACTTCATTTCTACCCTACGGTAACTTGAACAATTTTGGTGTGTCTGCATTATACGGCTTTGGTATTCTAAGAGTCGAAAAAAGCAGATATGCCACTGACGAGTTTTGCAGGCTTTGAATGAATGACTTGCACAATGACGTTATGGTCAGTTTGAGATTGTTCTGATAAAGCTGCAAAACTGCACTCAGGTTATTTATTCAATAAGTCATTGCAGTTAAGCACATTGGACGATTCTAAAATGAAACAGTGTTCAGTATACACTGTGGTAGTTATACATTTAAAACACATCATACTAAAGTACGCTGTGGTATAGTTCTACGTAGCATAAAATTCATTTTACTCAACTATGGCATTGCAGGTAACAATAATGTTTTTGGTCAATGTGTGCATTTATCCACTACGGATGTAGTGTCTGATTATTTTGGTGCCATAACTTCAGGCTCTTTTTTAAATTGAAAAACCCATTCGAATGCTATGGTAATGTCAGCTTTGTTGTCATGTCTGCATTCGGCGGCTTTGGTATTCTAAGCGTTTGGAGATAACCTGTCTGCCACTGACGAGTTTTGAAGACTTAATTCAAATAATGCGCATTATGCCACTACGGTTGTCCAATGTCGCCGAAGGGCGTTACAGACGTATGCATATTTATTCACAATGGACGTAGTCTCTGTTTATATTGGTGCCATGTCTTCAGGCTCTTTTTTAAAGTAAAAAAAAACATTTGAATGCTATGGTAGTTTCAGCTTTTCCGTTTTGTCTGCATTTGGCGGCTTTGGTATTCTAAGCGTTTAAAGATAACCTGTCTGCCACTGACGAGTTTTGAAGACTTAATTCAAATAATGCGCATTATGCCGCTTCAGTGTTCTGTAGTATTCGTGGTTGAGCATATTAGAAGTGTGTCCATTTATCCATTATGGATATAGTGTCTGTTTGTGATGGTCCCTTGTCTTTTGACTCGCTTTGGAAGTGAAAAACCCCATTTGAATGCTACTGTAGTTTTAGCTGTTTTCTTTGTCTGCAATGCGACTTCTGACAACCGGAATACAGGCATACATGCAGCATTATACAGAAAGCTCCACTAGGATCTGGCCCTATGATTACAAAACCTTTCCATGCTCTACTCAACTCGAGCATGAACTTTTATTTGCTCCTTTACATTGCAACTATTGAATCATTTTTATTTTATAATAAAACATTACTCTGCTTACTATAAGACCACTTATCACATATTATGTTTTATCATTTTACTATATGAGCACAGACATGAGTTGAGCATGAAGAAGGGGACCAGCACGTACCATAAACTATCAAAGTCAAACAAAACAAGGGATACACTTAATTGAATTTATTTCATGTTTGTCTTGTTAGAAATATATCAGATATTCATTCAACTAAAACTAGAACGCAATGATAAGTATACTAATTGTTCTGGCAATTTGCGAGAACAATTTTTAAGGAAACTTTCAAAACAATTGTATGTAAATACTGTCAATGAAAAAAATAAACAGGTTACATTACACTTTTATTGTTATATTTAAAAAAAAGGACCAATTTGACGAACGTCAGTTATGCGAACAGTACAAATACCCCAAGACATTGTGTCGCAAGTCGGCTGTTACACCCGATGCAGATGGCCTTCCCAGGTAACCATTTATGCACCCGGGTGAACCGCCAATGTGCATAGTATAATACTAAAAGTGATAGGTTGCAAAACCTTTTTGTTGTACACGCATTTACATAAACGCTTAAAAAGAAAATAATGAAACCAGCAAGTGAATGGAAACTATGGACTATAAAACTATTGAAACAAACATGCGTTTGCAAAAATATAAAATTTACAACTTCTAAATCATACAAATTTACAAAGGCTAAGAACAATGGTTTGTCTAAAAGTGACACCTTTTTGTTGTATTTACATAACCACATACGTAATAATGAAATGAGCAACTGAATGAAAACTACGGACAACGAAACTATTGTATACAAACAAGTATATGAAACATATAGATCAAGATTGTTGGAATCAGGTTTGCCAGTTATGCATAGGGAACCGTAATCATACACATTGTATTTGATAAAAACTGAACACAATTGGTTTCACATCGTGAGCGATTTTACGCAAGCGGACGCATTATACGGACGTCACTCCAATAAGAATTGCTAAGTACTGCCATTGCGTGTTGTTCATCAAAGTCTGTAACGATTGTAGAAGGTAAGGAACGCACTTTGGTGTTGAACGCACTTCGGTTATGACAACCAAAAAGCAAACACACAAACCACCGAAACAACATAATGCGTTGCAATGCTTCACATCATTATCAAATCAAAATGCATATTGGTGTTGAAAATGTAAAAATGAGCATAATTTAGCAGCAAAACACAAACTATAACTATAAAATCGAAACACATGTATACTCTTTGTAGGATAATATAAGTGTGTGATAAAATGATTTAAAAGATGGCAGGCTGTAAGACAATTATTAAACAAAACGACTATAAACAGTGAAGTTAGTTATTACAAAAAAGCCAAATTCCGTTACATACTTTAAGTTAACAGAAAATGTATAAAAGCAATTCACATAAACACCAAAGTGTGTTAGATGTCGATATACGTAACTCAAATTGATAAACACACTTTATTGTTCAACACCATAGTGGTAGAGCGTGCGCTTCAAGTGCGAGAGGTCGCGGGTTCTTTCCGTGGCCGCGTCATACCAAAGACGAAATAAAAATGGTACCAGTAAATTATCATTGCTATACGCGCAGCATAAAAGGGAAACCTGGCTCCTGTCTCTCATACCCTCTTGGTGATGGATACCATCGGGAGTGAGGTGTCGAGAGTGATTAATAGAAGTTGTAAGAACTTGTTTCACAATCGACCTAAAATAAATTAGTATAAACTAACACCATAGTGCGTTCATCACCAAAACGCACTATGGTGTTCAATACTATAGTGCGTCAAACACAAAGTGCGTTCCTAGATAGAAACACCCCGATATGCTAACACGGAAAGGCTACTGAGCGAATACATGAAATAGGGTATCCGTGTCCGTATGCGGAAGCGGGCACGGAACGCGGGCACGGACCACGGATGCGTACACAGTTGCACAGTGATAGTACTAGTAACTATAAAAATAGTGCGTGATCAAGCAAATGTTAGGCCGGTATTCCATGTTACCGCGTCCGCGGTGCGCATCATTATGGCCGCTTCCGCAAAACATCGAACTGGATATTAACCGTAGGGTATATTCCATATATCTAGATTCCGCGACTGCATGCGTCGTCCGCATATGACGTTCGGTTTTTTTTACGCAAGCCTGCGCAGTTTATAGTTGTCACTCCAATAAGAATGGCTTCTGTCATTGTTATTTGTTTGTCAATCGGGTCTGTTACCTGTGTATAAAGTTAGGAACGTACATTTGGTGTTGAACACACTTCAGGTTTGATCACCAAAATCCAAAAGCACCAAACCACCGCAATAACATGCGTTGCAATGTTTCATACTAGCATAGAATCAAAAGTACATTGGTGTTAAAGATAAATGTAAAAAAGTAATATATTTCATTGTGCATGATACTTTGTATTAAAAAGATGTAAACTATAAGTTTCTTATGCATTCTAAAAACGGTATTTTTATTAAAAAATACACTGATGTGTTTACACAGAAAGGCAAGTAAGCGAACGCGGATACGGAACGCGGACGCGGGACACGGACACATGGAATATCCGCGTCTGCGCTGCGATTTAAATGTCGCTTCTCCAGTTAGCGGATGCATGAAATAGAGTATATGTGTCCGCCCGCATGTGGAACGCGGAAGCGTAACACGGACGCATACACGTGGAATACCGGCCTGATCTGGAAAATCAGTACTATATAGATGAAGTTAACTTGAAACATCAACAATCCAGAAAGATAAGCAAATTGGACCGTAGCATAGCCTAGGTACACGGGTTCGAATCTCACTGGCAGATATGTATACGTATATTGAACTATTTAATTTATAACATAAGTTTCTAATTCTGTTTCGATGTCTATTTCACGAACGTTCAGTATATTACTGACGATTTAGCGTATACATTTTCTACGTGTTTCAGCTTCATAAAGACTATTAATGTGTAAATGATTTACTTGTATCAATTATAAAGTTTTGTTGTGTTCAATATACTCTTCCTTAGAGGGAAATAAAGTTCTGAAGTTGAAGTTACTCAAAGTTCTCAAATACTTATACTATTTTGTTCATGAACATAAATACAACTGAAAAGACTGATATTAGAACTGCATACGTTCTAAAACCTTCCAAACGTGGCCTGTACTTCGTATAACAATTACATATTATGATAATTGATAATTATCTGTTTGATAATTACTTTGCTTATTTATTTTTAATACACAATTCTTACTATTAAAATATAAAAATCAGCTATAATAGCTATCGGAATCAGTATTATGTGCTTTTCTTTGATATGCTAGATATCAAAGGTTTAACAACAGCTAGATTTGTTTACATCTTTGAATTGACTGATTGATAATTGCTGTAGTAGATTACAACTGGAATCAAGACCACAGTAAATTAAATGTACTTCAGTCACTAAACAAAAGAATAGTGTTACTATTGTAACGTTATTTAATTGGAAACTTAGATTAAAGCCAGTGCTATTGTGTAATTTTGTATATTAAATGCAATCCCAGTATTGTGAAGTGTGTCCTACAAAAACTAACAAGTATATTTAATGCATCGTATTTCAGAGTACCGTAGTAGCATTATGCTGGACTTACAAAACTTAACACTTAAAATATTCAATTCGAATACAAGTACCATAGCGGACTTTTGTATTTGGCAAAAATCTTATAAACCGTACCTCAGTGTAGTAATGCCGATATCATCATATCAACAGAACAACCACAGTGTAGCAAATATCGTACACTACAACTACCATAGCGTAGAAATGTAGTATATTTTGGAAAATTCCTTCTATGTTCAATTGTAAAAAAAATGGATTTTCACCGAAACCCTGCATTAGTCCACTGTAGAAACAAGACCCCGTATTTTTCCGGTACGTAAAAGTCGTCTCTGGTAGCTGTTCGGCAAACAATAGTGGTAATGGGGGACCACCAAAATACGGTCTGCATCAGGCGGCTCTGGAAGCGCATCGGTGTATGATAGTGGCAGCGGAAAGGATATGTGATGAGGTATTTTTTATTTTATATTGCTTGAGATATCAATGGTCCCAATACCCCCCCCCCCCCCCCTATCCAGGTAATGAATATAGCCATTAACCCTACTTTCACAATGTATTTGCCTGGGATTTTCTTTGAAAAACTGGGTTAAAATTGTGAAAATGTATTTGTCTTCTAACATAATGGAGTTTCATTACTTCTCTGCTAACTAAAATTTCTCATACCAGACTTCACACTTTCTAAATTGAGGTTATTGTTTACAGCATTGGCAGTAAAATTACATGACACTAGTTCCGAATTCGGACATAATACAACAAGCTGTTTCAGAAAATCAATGTCTGCCTTGGCATTATGCACATCGTTATTATTGTCTAGGTTAAGTTTTACTTCATGTTTTGTGACTGTCATGGATTTAAAAACAACACTAAGACTGTCTGTTCCACCGTGCACACACAAAAAGAAGGATTCCCGTTTTTTCCTTGGCTGTCAAAATAACTGGGAAGTCAGTTTTGTGTATGAGTAATTATAAACACATTGAATCCAAGCTGCATAATTCGTTTATGTGAAGACTTTCAATCCTAGCATAACTTGTGTTTCAGAAATACACAGAAGCTGTCTAAAGGTTTTACTTCCGGCACACCGCAGCATTTTTTTCCGTCAGGCGTCACTGTATCACAAGCTCTGAAATATGAATATGGAAGAGTTCAGTTTATATGCATAACGATACATGTTTATTTATAAATTAGTATCAGGAAGTATAACGTCGTGACACAAATGAACGTCATAATGACGTTTTAGAGTGGCGATTGATATAATTAATAAGGGAGATAACTAAAAGACGTCCCATCCTCTGAAAAGTGTAGGGATTGTGTCCCTTGGACAATTAAATATTATCCCAGGTCATGACGTCATACATGACGCAATATATGTTACAACAATAGTCTTGAATGTACTTTAATTTCCATGTAAACAAACATGGAAGAAAGGTGTAAAGAACTTACACCTGATATAAAAAAGCTGCATCTGCGATGAATGTGATGCTTCAATACATGCCTTATTATATTTTATATCACATTATTAATGTTTACAAGTGAAGGGGCTACCTCACAAGTATGAACTAGTGTAGCAGGATGGGCAATACAATTAAGAGGCTGCCCTGTAGGTAGTGGTACTTATTGAAGCATTCCAAGACGTTATTTAACTGGCACATCGACTCATGTGACCATAAGGCTAGCAGATTACATTGTAAATGACAGTATCCAAAATGTAGGTTTCGTCCGAATTAAGATACACTTCGACTGATCAGGACTGTTATTTAAGTGTTATGCTCATTTCTATGATACTAAATATACATACATGTACCAAGTAGGTTGTTTATATCAAAGCATGGTGTTACTTTCGCTTCCTGGAGGTTTGTTTTCCTATTGTCAACTAGACTTGCAGGTTGGCTGTCGCTCACAAGATGCGCTTTTCAGGTTTCAAATGACAAACACAACAACAATTTACGACTGAGCAGCTGTCGGTATTATTCTGGTCCATTCCAAGTACTTAAGACACGTTGTACGGTAGTTTAGATGCGCAAACTTGACGAAACATCCCAGATTTTTCTCGATACATCCATGTTTACATGTTGACGGAGTTCTGCAGTGTGCTATTTTTAGCATCAGTTATTCTTCCGTTTCCAGGGAATCCCCAAAGCGGAGCTCTCAAATCGAGTTTGTTTTTCAAAATAAACGGTTGGTATTACATTAAACGAACCGATTAGTAATTAAAACTAAACTATTAAGCGAAATTCAGAGCAAAAAGAAAATAATATTCTTGTTTAGAATTTAACGGAGATTACCGACATTGACCGACATCGGCCGACATCGACGCAGCTCGACGCAACGTCATTATGGGTCCGCTACGTTAATTGCCCAATGGCCTGTATGTATTGATCACAAGACCCTATTATACTTGGTCACAAAAAGTAAAACGTATGTACGTGTACATTGTATTTTGGCTGACCAATGTGTAGTTGATTACAATTATGCATGTTTATGCACCCAGTTACTTGCATCCACGGCCCCATCCCATCCGATGATGGGCGGTGTATAGCCGGTGAAACGGTTGTGTCTTTTACCTTCTAGCTACCTTCACACTGCCGGGAAAATGTTGGGGATTTTTCTCCGACCCAATACCCCGGGGATATTATTATGTAACTGTTATCAGTGGCCGGGGAAATACCGGAGATTTTACCATCAGCTGTCCCTGCAAGACGGGGGAACGGCGGGGTTTTGACAACCCAAACGTAAAAATCCCCGCCGATCCCCGCGGTGGGGGCCGTGTATGCAACTGACTGGTGCATACATGTACACGCTATTCGCTTAAAATGGCCACTAACTAGTCAATGTAACTACTAACGCAGAATACTGCAATGTCCATTGAACTGTATTTATTGAAATATATTTATCTGTTGACACTTATGATATGTTTGTTCAGGGGTCATGTTGACCCATTTCAAACAATGTAATGTGATATACCAACATTTAATAAATTCTTCTTCTTCATTCGAAATGTTAAACTGCATGGCCACAGAGTCATCCCAAGCCAGGACATTTATAAACTGAAAGCGTCTCTGACTTATGCTAGCATTTCGTGAGCGTTAGGACGTCGCGTCACAAGTTGGAGCTAGTTTGCGTAACGTCAAACGCCGTTATTTTGGCTAAATATGGTCGGCGTTAATTTAACGTATTACTGTCATTATAATTAAATCCCGGACGCAAAATTACATCAAGGTTAGCACACTATTTGAGTTCTAATGTGTATTGGGGGCACATCCCAAGAATGGCAGAAATTAACTATGGAAAATTAAATGACAATTTACAACAATAACGCGATAATTTAGCGACAAAAATGGTTGATTGTAAATAACCACAACGCCTTTGTTGTTGAGATATACTTTGCACACATGCATGTGTTACGAGTAACGACTGAGGATTTTTTTTTATATCATTCTTAAATTAAAAACATACTAAAATGCATTTAACAAAAGTATACGAATAATATATGTACAGTAGATCCACATATAACTTATTTCAAATGATTTCTCCTATCGCTATATATACATGTACATATCCAGTAAAAGGTATGGTTGTAAATATAATATTTTTCATTTAAATCTCTCCTTTCAGCATATTCATCAAATGAATGATGTTTTATAAAAGGGTTACGCATATAACTTAACAATGTCATGCAAACAGAAGTTGTACTTGTAGAATACACGAAGCGTTTTAAGTAACATTAACGTCAACGACGCCTAAAACGTGCCGTGGGACATTTCTGTGGACATGGATTATTACGTACCATTTTACAATCCTTGGAGTAATTAACATCATATATCGTGTATAGATTCAGAAGAAAAACAATATTTTATTTTTTCAGTCGTTTTCTTGCAATTCACAAAGCATAAAACGTAAAAAAAGAAACGAAAATTACGGTTTACATAACGAACGTATTTTTGACGCAAGTGGAACATTTCTGTGGACATAAAAAAACCAAGGAAAAAGCATTGTTTATGTCATTTTATCACTTGAGTTTTCACACATTTTTATCTACGAAAAAACAATATTTGTGTATTCTAATATTTAAAACGTGCGTTGAAAATGATAGGCGTAATTCACATTTTAAATTCTTACTTTCTGTTGACACTTATGATATGTTTGTTCAGGGGTCATGTTGACCCATTTCAAACAATGTAATGTGATATACCAACTTTTAATAAATTCTTCTTCTTCATTCGAAATGTTAAACTGCATGGCCACAGAGTCATCCCAAGCCAGGACATTTATAAACTGAAAGCGTCTCTGACTTATGCTAGCATTTCGTGAGCGTTAGGACGTCGCGTCACAAGTTGGAGCTAGTTTGCGTAACGTCAAACGCCGTTATTTTAGCTAAATATGGTCGGCGTTAATTTAACGTATTACTGTCATTATAATTAAATCCCGGACGCAAAATTACATCAAGGTTAGCACACTATTTGAGTTCTAATGTGTATTGGGGGCACATCCCAAGAATGGCAGAAATTAACTTTGGAAAATTAAATGACAATTTACAACAATAACGCGATAATTTAGCGACAAAAATGGTTGATTGTAAATAACCACAACGCCTTTGTTGTTGAGATATACTTTGCACACATGCATGTGTTACGAGTAACGACTGAGGATTTTTTTTTATATCATTCTTAAATTAAAAACATACTAAAATGCATTTAACAAAAGTATACGAATAATATATGTACAGTAGATCCACATATAACTTATTTCAAATGATTTCTCCTATCGCTATATATACATGTACATATCCAGTAAAAGGTATGGTTGTAAATATAATATTTTTCATTTAAATCTCTCCTTTCAGCATATTCATCAAATGAATGATGTTTTATAAAAGGGTTACGCATATAACTTAACAATGTCATGCAAACAGAAGTTGTACTTGTAGAATACACGAAGCGTTTTAAGTAACATTAACGTCAACGACGCCTAAAACGTGCCGTGGGACATTTCTGTGGACATGGATTATTACGTACCATTTTACAATCCTTGGAGTAATTAACATCATATATCGTGTATAGATTCAGAAGAAAAACAATATTTTATTTTTTCAGTCGTTTTCTTGCAATTCACAAAGCATAAAACGTAAAAAAAGAAACGAAAATTACGGTTTACATAACGAACGTATTTTTGACGCAAGTGGAACATTTCTGTGGACATAAAAAACCAAGGAAAAAGCATTGTTTATGTCATTTTATCACTTGAGTTTTCACACATTTTTATCTACGAAAAAACAATATTTGTGTATTCTAATATTTAAAACGTGCGTTGAAAATGATAGGCGTAATTCACATTTTAAATTCTTACTTGTAGTCGAAACGCTATTTTATTCGAAATCTCTACATCAATATTTTTCTTCAAACCATGTTTATTTTTCAACTTCCGGTTCCATTAAGCGAATCTACGGAAATTATATCTGAAGCACATGGTTTAAATTCTTGTCACGCAAAATTTTAACGTTTTTTGGCGTAAAGTATTGACGAAAATTAGGTTTTACTGCAACAACTCGACAAAATGTGTTACATCTCTACAACGTGTATTTTGTAGCTTTTTAGTATTTCAAACAAACTGACGTCTTAATCATTTATCATTTTTAAAGGAAAACTAAACATTTGTGTAAAACATTTGTTTCTCTTTAAAATGGTGTAAAACATTATATAGTTACGCGACGGGTGAACTACAGAATCACTTAACAAGAAATAAAATCGCCACAAAAGTAAAATAGCTCCAACTTGTGACGCGACGTCTAGGTACTGCGTTCAAATCCCGACCATTTTTCTGAGTTTTTTCTCCATGTGTGTTTTTTGCTTTTTTGACATTTATCTATGTACGTGTATAGTTCCAATCACCTGGTCCTGATCTTTTGAAGGATCACGGTATGAGCAAATTCTTATCTCCAATATTGACATGCGTCTAAATGTTTATTTCCATGAGAGGCTGTGCTCAAAATTAGCATAACTAAACAGAAAATTGTATTCTGGGTGTATTATTGTAAAAGTTCAAAAGCTGCAACTTCAGATTTATCTCTAATGGCGACTTTGATTTTAGCAGTATCTAAAGTTGAGATGAGCTTTCTGTTTGAGATGCTTCGGGAGATCGGAGCCAGTATCAATAAATCAGAGTTAAATTTAGAAACCCTATTGGTAAAAAAAACATTATTTTTATTTTATGTTGGATTTAACGGACCATACTGCAGACAATCTAATTTTATTATAGATCACGTGAAATAAGATACAATTATATGAATAATAAACGATACATTGTTTAATTTGTGTTTTATTTATATTTTGTTTGAACGAGGTCATCTACACAGGCAACAGTGTCGTTGAAAAAAGAAACATTCATATTTTTCTTTTTATAGATTTTTTTTTTTTAAAAGATCGTTTTCGTCTTTATCATTGATACAGTTACCTATGCGGTCATCTACCGGTGTTATCTTCATCGCACATAACTAAATATAATAGAAAATACATCTTAAAGCCCTCTGAGCATTTGTTTACCTCGGCGGTGTTCTCCCAATGGATATAAATGAGCTATGGGAGGCTTCGAGAACATGATCCTATGGTTTAGGAACATTTAAGCTATGGGAGGCTTCGAGAACATGATCCTATGGTTTAGGAACATTTAACCTATGGGAGGCTTCGAGAACATGATCCTATGGTTTAGGAACATTTTAGCTTTGTTAAAGTCATGAGACATTTGAGAACACATATTGAGTAGAGACCCGAAGTGCAAATTGTACAGCTGTGATGAACCTTTAAAGTTTGCCTTACCCCACCCACTTTAGACGAGGACGTTCATTACAGGACTAAACCACCATTTGTCGAAGTTCACAGCAGTGTAAACAACCGATCTGAAGAACACGTTGAGTAAAGCCCGAAGATGCTTTATGTTAAATGTGTCTCTTGCAACCAGCCATTATGATAAAATGGTGAAATTTGAATGTGCGTTTCTACAACAATTCCACGTACATTTGGGGAGTCTATTTTAAATCAGCATACGTTGCATACGATAAATGTAATAATTTGTAAGGCATAACCACCCCGTGACCTAGTTTAAAACACCAAGGACAAAGACCTAGAACGTTAATGCGACATAAGAGGCACACCTACGACGTGACCTAAACGTTTATGCGACATAAGAGGCACACCTACGACGTGACCTAAACGTTAATGCGACATAAGAGGCACACCTACGACGTGACCTAAACGTTAATGCGACATAAGAGACACACCTACGACGTGACCTAAACGTTAATGCGACATAAGAGGCACACCTACGACGTGACCTAAACGTTAATGCGACATAAGAGACACACCTACGACGTGACCTAAACGTTAATGCGACATAAGAGACACACCTACGACGTGACCTAAACGTTAATGCGACATAAGAGACACATCTACGACGTGACCTAGCAAAGGATAAACGGTGCGGGCAATAACATTACATATTTGTAGATACGTGTAGCTCCAATATACATATATAAAAATTATGCCAACGAAGTGACCCCAGCGACCCAACAAGGCGCATCCACACTGTGACATAATTTAAAAAATCGCTCATCCAGCAAACAGGGCAAACCACAACAGTAAGGGGGGGGACAACATAGCCTTATGGTAAATGTATATAATCTAGCTACACAGGATGGTACGGTATATTATGATGTTCTATTTCCAAGACTAAACAGCAAAAGAGCTTGGCTTGAGCAGACCACACCTCCCCACCAGGAGTGGTCGTTCATCTATAAGCTTTTCTAATACGAGTGGTCTTTCATCTAAGCCTGTCTGATAATTGTACATCGTAAGTCCTAGTAAGTCCTAGTACTTTAATAGAAGGATTAATGAGTGCATGTACACAGATAGCATTGTTTGTTAAGCAGTCAGTGTTACTATTATTAATTATACGTAGATGTTATATAATAAATTAAATATACTTCTTGTCGCATTACTTAATCTATTATTAGTAACATGGATGGGTAAGGCATTAAGCACAATTATGTAATTAAAGTTATCCGTACATCCATGAAAAAACTATACTGCTCAACATATGATAAGGGTCAACACATATTTCGCCGGCTTAGAATGAGAAGGTAGTAACTACTAGCGTGTTACTTACCTTTTTATGAAACTGTCACATATTTAAAACCAGCACCATAAGGCACTTCTTATGAACCTATTTTAATGAAAATCGAAAATTGTCGTGTTGACCAAACTAAAGTAGAAACATCCTGTTTTACCATAAGTAAAAAGTGATTTTCGGACATTTTGTTCTTGTTTTTTTTTTCTTCAAAATATCGATTTTGTACTTAAAACCTTCTCATTCTAAGCCAGCGATTTGTCTTGGAATATTTTGCAACATCAATAAAGTTGGACTGATGGAATTATCAGAAACATAATGTTACATCTACTACGTTGCAAGCGAATGAAGATTGCTTCAAACGTTGATGTCTAAGGGCCGATAAGCCAAACCTTACTTAAATGTTTGTGGGTCATTCAAGCCCCTGTGATCAAAGAATGCCGTCCGTATTTTGGCACCATATGAACATAGGAAAAGAAAAACACAATACAATACAATACAATCTTTATTTTAAGTCGACATTTGTATGACAATGTATACCATAAACTAGTACATGCATTTTTCGACATTTAGGAGCAGATTAGATACTACTGTAAAATAATTTAATATCGATGGGACGTAATTTCGTGGTTTTGGTAAAAAATGTAGCGGTTACGGTTTAATTGATTCACATGCTTAGAGTTGGATGTCTAATATGCAAATTAGAAACTCTTTGGATTGTCATTTAAGAAAAGGTGGTGTGTATAAGGTCATTAAACCACCCTTGATGTGTGAGCATGCTTTTGACGGGGTTTATTGATCTAGAGGCGGTGCACGTTACAAAAAGACCATTTCGATGGGATGTTAATTCGTGGATTTTGCATTTAGTATAATTAATACAAGTTTCAACATTATCCTTCGATGGGATTTGATTTCGTGGTTGAACGTGAACTACGAAATTAAATCCCCCAAGAACATTAATGGTTTTACAGTATTCTAACATTTTCACGAGTTCCCAAATGGGTTTTGTCCACTTAACGTAAGAGAGATAAGTGTATGGATTTCTTAAAAAATATGAAGAAATCAGACAGGGAAGGTAGCACCCAATCTAACCAGCCGAGCACAGAAACAAAAAACACGACAACACAACAACACTGAGCAATGCCAATACATAAGCCAAAGAAACAATATAAAGTCCAAGTCCCCGCCGAAGAAAATGCAGGATGAGCCAATCTCACAAAGAAATTAAAGAATAGAGGTTATTGCATGAGACCGAATGAAACGCAGCCAAGACCCGACCAAGTTCCCACAAGTTCCCGCTGCTAACCCTTAGCCAATTTTGAGTAGTGTATGATGACAAGCCACATATTTTAGATTAATAATAACAAATATAACTATGCGTGCATGTGAGATTGTTACAATATATCGTGACATCTTAACGCTGAATGAACTCATTGTGTTAATCTCATGTTTGGGTCAAAGTACGATTCCTCTCAATCCTAGTATTGTTTAAAGTACTTCTGAGAATCGCTTCGTCACCGTATTCATCAAAACCAAATCTGGGCCGGTATTTATAAAGCATCGTAAGTAAAAACTTAAATATTTTGAAATAAGTTGAAATATTGAGCTGCCCATATTTCACAAGAAACGAAAAATAGCCTATGATTACTATATGATTAATGTAGCTCTTTACATACATAATGCTTCTAAACAATGTAAATAATTGTAAATATTAGTTTTCCTGTTTAGCTGATACAATTAAGGAAAAATTGAGACTTTAAGCAAATTCTAAGTTTTCACTTTCAATGCTTTATAAATAATACCTGCGGTCTATATGGACATATTTTGTTTTTGGTTTGCGGCGTGTACGATAGTGCTGAGCCAGTTAAATATAAATTTATATCAATTGACAACTCGTGATAGTCCCTCTATATCTAACTATCTGTATATAATTTACCAACGAGTATTAGAACGGTCGAGTATTAGATTTTTCTCTCTCACATCACCATGATCACAACGTAAACAAACAATATAAAAAATCTACCGGTGTGAATGTACTTGTATTTTCTCTCCGAGTACAATATGTGATACGATTTTAATATGAATCTATAGCACGTAAAGTTGTTAAAAGACCTCGTTAGTTTTGATGTATTTCCAGCAGTGTCGTGTGATGAAAAAAAGAACGATGAAATGACGTCGTAAATGTGCGTGGGCTGTACGGAATTATAAATGTATCGTTTGTGTTTACAAGCTGATACTAGAAACTGGTATACCTTTACTTACTTATGGCAGCTACCAGATCCCTCCACTGACGTGTTTCCTTTGCAATCTTCTTAAATTCACTAGTCTTAGAGTTTTTCCCATACTTTTGAGGTCACTGTTCTTCTCCGTGTCTCGTTTGTTTGGCATTCCAGTGTGTCTTTTGATATCTGACGATGTCCACTTTTGTGAGGTCCTTGTGCTTTGAATGTTGTCTTTCCTATAACATGTCCTAACCATCTGCGCTGATTGATCTGTTTGCCCGGTTCTTTTGTAGAGATCGTTTGGTCTTCTAGTATTGATGATAAGATTATATATTAATTGTTTATATTCCAATTTTGGGCCCGAATCACGGGCATACAATTTTGAAATATACATGGCCTAAAGTTCGAAATATGTATTAACAAATAACTAAGCTGTATACTACTAAACAACACTAATAATTACATGTACAACTAACATGACTAAGAACATATAGAACAACAAACGTATTTTTAAATCAGAAGCAGTCTAAATCATCCAGCATATATTGATAAACAGTGATCAAATAAACAGTGCTTAGCAATCAATTAGTTTATAATAATAATAATAACGACTTTATTTTAAGAGGCAACACAGTTGGGCAAGCCCAGTCTTCCCTGTGAGCCATGGCAAAACATATTTACAAAGATAGTATGACATATAAGTAATAAACAGTCTGAAGTATAACAACACAATATAAAAGTATTATAGGTGGATTTTTCAACATGTCGCAAAGTATTTTGCCATTGAATACTACGAGTATTTGGATGGATGAGATGAAGAGGTATAATAGGAGTTCAACAATTAACAGTAAATTCTCTCCTAGTGATTACAACTGAACCATTTATTTCAGGCACAATACATGTAATGCTGTTATGTTTATTGCAACAGGAGGTATAGCAATATAATTTTAATTTTAAATTTACAATCTATCATTCGTGTGTAATTCTATTTACATGTATTTTCTGAAAGCAGTCGGAGATATAGTTTCACACCTTTATTTTCATTTGACATTAGCCAAATAAAATTCTTTTTATTACTAAGGGTGGCAAAATTGACGATTTTGCATCAATACATTCATACAATAACTTTCTCTCCATTTCATAAAATGAATCTCATGTTCAATTTTATTTAAACTTCACGAATTTCTTTTTGTCAGGTTTAAGATAGGTGTGCCTCCGTAGATCAGTGGTTAGTGCGCTTGCCGTCTAATCTGGCGACCCGGGTTCAAATCCGGATGGAGGCATATATATATATGCCTGTCATGTTTCAGTAAAAATAAAGGCTATGCTCGGCATTCTTTATCTCCAAGTTTCAATTCTTAGTTTGTGTGTACTGAATCAATGCTTTGTATAACACTTTCTAATACACTGTAGCATTGTGTAACATGCAAGGACTCGACGACATTTGCATGATTTGCTGCCGAGTTTGCAGTTTTGCAGAATATAGGGGGCGCTTCAAACACCTGCTGTGTAAGATCAGGGAATCTATATATAGAAGATCCTGGTAAGATATGTGACATATTGAACATGATTTATGAAGACTCTAATAAATCAAACTTATATTACCATTCTCGGTCAACCAGCCAATTTTTCATCGGAAACCTATAACATTCTGGAGACTCCACTAACAACTGATTTATAAATGCGGATGTGTGTATTTGTGC
Source organism: Spisula subtruncata (assembly GCA_963678985.1). NCBI lineage: Eukaryota > Metazoa > Mollusca > Bivalvia > Venerida > Mactridae > Spisula > Spisula subtruncata. The sequence goes on from OY787666.1 coordinate 47,625,614, forward strand.
AACATGCAAGGATTCGACATTTGCTGCTGATTGAATGCAGTTTTGCAGAATAAAGGGGAGCGCTTCAAACACCTGCTGTGTAAGATATGTGACATTTGAAAATGATTAATGTAAATTCTACCCATTCTCGACAACCAGCATATTTTTCATCTGAAATATATGATAGTCTGGAGGCTGTACTAACCACTGATTTATAAATGCGGATGTGTGTATTGTATTAAATTTGTGTGATATGCAAGGATTCGACGACATTAGCTGCTGATTTTAAAGGGAGCACTTCAAACACCTGCTGTGATAAAAGTGTGACATTTGAAAATTATTTATGTAAATTCTACCCATTGTCGACAACCAGCATACTTTTCATCTGAAATATAGTCTAGGAGGGACTTGATTAACCATTGATTTATGAGAATGATTCTACTATAAAACTTACATCTGTGTGTTAATCAATGGTGTAGATTTATCACAATATACAGGTCCGGATCCAGAAATTTCTGAGTGGGGGGGCACGAGGTATGTACGGGATTCCGAGGGGGGGGGGTCAATTGCTTAATATGTGTGAAAATGCACAGGAAGGGGTACATTTGTAGATGTGGGGGAATCCATAGTACTTTTTATGTTATAAGCGTCAACATGTACATTGTGTATGTTCGTGCATATTAGTAAGTGTTCACATACAGTATTTGTATACACCAGCTTTCATCCTTTTGGCCATTGGAATATTATAACATAAGTAGGGGGTCCGGGGGCTTGCTCCCCCGGTAAAATTGTCAAAACAATGGATGAATCTAGTGCATTTTAAGCCTATCTGGGAGCCCTGAAATACCTTTTTTTCTTTATTCTGAGAGTTAACCTTAATGGTTTAGTTATGATTATTTAACAGTCAAAAGGTAATATAATGAGCTAGGGCAAAAATTATCTTGTAATTGCTTTCTGTGATGCAACAGCTACGTTTAAATATATACATGTATATTAAAAATATTCTGCGAGCGAAGCGAGCACGAAAAATGCCCATCTTACAAATACTTTTTCATCTAGAACATAAGAAAAAATACCCATATTATTTAGAGATGTCTGTTCAGTATCTGTTTTACTATTTATTCAAAAAAAATTTTTTTTAAATCTCAGCCAACTGGGGGGGCACGGGCCCTCGTGCCCACTGCCTGGATCCGTGCCTGATATATATTGTAATATATAAAAAAATACAAGATTAATAGTTGAAATTATTTATGTTATCGTATATTGAAGTGTAAAGAGCTATATTTTAACGGTCATTTAATGTCAAAATAATTACTTGCGTCGTTTTTAGTGTGATACTAGACTATCTTAATTGCAAATTTAAACGTCGGATGTGTTCCGTGTACTTTGATTAATCGTCGGAAAATAGACGATTCTTATAATTTCATAGGGTGTACTAGAACACTTTCCTATGAAAACAGACAATTCGTATGTCCAATAAATCACAAGAGAAAGTTTCTGTTAAAGCTGACTCTAATGGATATGAAAGCATAATTGTTTTTCAGTTTTTGAAACTTTTTAAAAAAATGTCGTCAGATATAGCTCTATACACTTTAATGATCATCCTGTACTAGAACTGAGTCAAGGATATGATGTTTCTGTGGACTACTTACATTCCTGTCACAATGAGTTAATTATCCGTTTGTTCAAACATAGACAACCTCGGTGTGGCTATTTGTCAGTCTATGACACTTTCAAATAAGATTTTGAAATAACACAAAGATCCACAAACAGTTAACATTTTTTTATATTTTATTGTGATCATATACAAATACATGTATCCAGGCCCTGATGTTTCAAAACATCTCAATCTGAGCGAAATCTTATCTCATATATTGCAATTTATCTTCATACTAATATCCGTTGGAGGCTGGATTGAAAGAGTCCAAAAGACTCGAGTTCAGTGGACTCAAAATTAGATGCACAAAACAGAAGTTTTTTTTTATAGTTTATTACAATAAAATTGTAAGTGCTCGAACCTCAAATTTATCTCAAAATTGAGACTCTAATTTTATCAAAATCTCAATTTGAGCTGGGATGTCTACTTGAGATGCTTCGAGAGATTAAGGCCAGATATGCTACATGAAGAAGTCAGGACCAGCTGTAACATAGCATCATAGCAGAGCAAAGCATATCAATATATATACACTAGAAATGGTTTAACAAATAGAAAGTGACTTAACAATACAAATACACTCAACCGCTTTAAAAACGCACCACATATGAAATATCGGTTTTAGTAATGAAAACGTCAATTTATGGTTATTTATTTTGGGATTAATAATCCTCAGTCTATATTCAACGATGTGTGTGATTTTCATGCCATTATTACGAGTTTGAAATGAATTATGATAAAGATAACACGGAGACCAATGAAAGTGAAAGTCACAATTTCAAAAGCAAGTATAAGATCCCGATACATTGATGCATGTACGTGGTATCTTCTCCTAAAGCAAATCATTAATTACGTAATTGGATAGAATTATGTTCGACGTGATGTTTCCCACCATTCAAGCAAAGCTTGACTTGAATTATAAGTGTTATGTGACAATGGCTGTCTAGCTAATACCATACGACCGAATGCGGTTCAGACATGCGCATTATGTAAACCTTAGATGGATTCAAGCCTTATTCAAACTTGAAGTTTTGGTTATGAGCATCAGACTGTCAGGACATATCCCGTAGTGCTTCTATGGCACCTCCAAACACCACTATGAAGGAGCTTGAAGACAAAAAGTTGGGAGTCCAGGCTCTTAACGGGAGAAAACTCATTTAAAATTGTACTAAAATAATTTTCCTTTTTATTGACAATTATGAAAGAAATAATTATGAAAATGCAGTAATGTACTTTTGGCTTGTTGATTGACACCCGGCATTATTTTGACACTGTGTGCAGCCATTCGGAACCAATTACAGTGACACAGCCTGTGTCATGTTTTCTCCTAGCTCGGACTCAATACCTATAGCTGGTTTCATCCAGGTCGGTCTTTGACTGTGCCATTTGCTAGGAATCGATGTTCTTAGCTCACATGTATTGTATGGTTGCAGCTGAACCGCCATGCTAAGGCACCGAGGCTCTTTTCAGCTGGAAGCGAAGGTATAATCATCGAGAACAAATATTCGAGATAGTCGCAGCATAAAACTACCATTAGCAAATATTGTTTATGTTGTTTTTTCAATGTGTAAACCAACAGCGTACAGTTTAAAAGTAATATTGACCACACAGGTCGACGCGATCGAGCCGCACGCGCAAAACATGCAAAATCAAAAAAGTTCTCTGGGCGAGGTATTCCGAATGAAAAATAAATCGTTTTCTTTAATTAGGTCAAGCTGATGAACTGAACAAACCCTGTAAACTATCAATTTTAGCAAAAAAATGTATTTTGACAAAATTTGATTAGTTTCAATAGTGGTGCGTTTTTAAAGCGGTTGAGTGTAGTATACAATACAACGAAAAAATGTGTTAATCACATGTGTTATATGAATAATATAAAAAGCACACGACATAAATGATATATACAATGCAATTTGATACATTACAAATGATTCATCTTGAAGGACATCAATGGCAATCCCTGGATGGGTATATCAACACTGTACAAAGTTTGTGAAAATGGTTTGATATTTCGCTGACTTAGAACGAGAAGGGCGTAAGTGCCACTTACGAGCTTAAAAGATTCATATATATTTGAAATCTACATTACAAATCGCTTCTTATGAGCCTATTTTCATAAATATCGGAACTTGTTATGTTGACCAAACTGAGGTATTTTTTCTATAAGTAAAGAGTAGTTTTCAGACAGTTTTTTCTTGTTTTCCTCGAAATATTGACATTGTACTTACGACCTACTCATTCTAAGCCAGCGATATATATCATGATAGTACCAATAGACGTGTTATATCTACTATGTGCTATATCAGTCCATTGTAACACCTGCCATTGTTACATGAATACTTACTAGTGAAACACTAATTACATAGTATTACCGACAAAGGCCATATTTCTATATAAAGAGCATAGGTGTCAGAGGAATCGTTTTTTTTTACTATTTAAGAATTACATAGTAATCAGGTATATAAAATAGGTAAAAATGATACTGGTAGCTAGGATTTGAATCATGATTCATCGCCCACTTTACACCAAGTGCAGTTATTAGGGCTGTAACGGTATACCGCGGTATACGAAATACCGCAGACTTCAGTCCCACACGGTTCACGATACAAGACTTCTAAATTTCGGTACGGTTCGGTATAAGCTTTTACATGAGCAAAATCATATTCAGACAACGAAAACACTTGATAGTCGTCTGATTATGTATAATTACCATGTATCACTCGTTTTAATTGTATTGAGATATGCTTCATATTGTCTAAATTCACTTAAACTAGTTGATAGGCACATACTATTTGCTGTTATAGAAGCAACAAATTCATTATTACTTAAAAATTGAAATATTTAAGCAGCTGTTAGAGAATAATGTATCATACCGAAATATACCGAACCGTTAGAAAAATTGACGGTACGTATCATATCGTGAAGTGAGCGTACCGTTACACCCCTAGCAGTTATACCAAGTGTGTGATATAAACTGAACCAAAGACAACAATAGCGTAGGCGTGAGCAATATAAGTAAACAAATCGATGGCTTAGAACAAGAAGGTCGTAACTACCAAATCAATATTTTGAGAAAACACGGAAAAACTGTCTGACATTTACTCTTCACTTATGGTAAAACAAACTTTTACAACTTCATTTTGGTCAACATGACAAGTTCAGATTTTTATGAAAATGTGCTCATAAGAAGCGCATTGTGTTGCTTATTCAAAATATGTATGAATCTTAAAAGGTCGTAAGTGGCACTTACGACCTTCTAATTCTAAGCCATCGAAATGTCAGATGATATTATTAGGTTGATCTCAATCCAGCATAGGCATGAGCAACACAAGTTAAAACTGAACCCAAAGACAGCAATAGCGTAGGCGTTAGCAACATAAGGTTGATCTAAATACAGAATTCATTGAGCTGAGGATTAACATTGGCTATGTAAAATTACTAACATCACATAAATATTGCACATGTATTCCCAGTCAAATGGATCCACTTTATAACAGTTTACAAGAAAGTCAACAATTATAGAACATTTTAAACCTGTTGTGACTGATGTAAAATGTTTAAAAATTTAAATAAACATCAACAGTACAATGAAGACAACATGGTATACTGTAAAATCATTAATTTTCGTGGGGGATTAAATTTCGTGGATTTCGTGGTTCACTTCAACCACAAACTTTAATCCCAACGTACATTGATTTTGACCCTTGTTTTGTTACCTGAAATGCAAAATCTAAGAATTCAAGTCCCAACGAAATTGTCTTTTTTACCAAAACCACGAAATTTCGTCCCAACGAAATTAAAATATTTTACAGTATAACAATGGTGAAAGAGCTCAGAGAGTTGAGAGTATACTTGGGAAAGACTTGGAGAATGGTCAAAGTCAGACCCAAGTGGAGAAGCAACATTGCAGCATTACATTTTACTACAAGCGACAAGGCGTATGTATTCAAGAAGCACTTTTTTGTGAGTATTAACTGAAATGTGTTATCAATAGCATTCCATTTTCAGCACAAGAAATCAACATGTGAGCCTGCATCAGTCAGAGTAGAAATTCCTAGTTCCCTGTGAAGTCTATAACAAGTGTCTGCAGTAAAATATGTTATATGTGTGCACCTGAGCAGAGTAATCACTTGTCTTACGACACGATAGATTGTACATATACTGGTATACCATTATGTCAGTTTTGTACATCATAGCGTTTAGACAAAAACCTAGATTTTTTATTCAAAAGCCCCCCTGCGACTTATGGCTGTGTGCGACTTATGGCTGATAATTTACGGTATTTACACCATTAATTAGGCTACTTATCATATAGTAATTCATTCATGATTGGTTTTGATTGTGAGATATATACTGTTGATATCTTCATTCCTTGTTGCTTTTGTATGCACGGATGATATCTTTGATGGGAGCACGGCAAACTGGACATTTAGCGTTCCTGTCCATGAGATGCCGACCACATGGATAACATACACACATATGCCCACACTGATATAACACACTGTCACTATGATTGTCCAGACATATAAGGCAATGTGTGTCGTTCACTGGAGTAGATTTAGCTACAGGCGTCTGTGAAGCCACGCTTCCACCTGAAATACACAATACAATAATCTTTGTTAAAATTTTTAAAAAAAATACAAAAAAAAAAATTAAAAATTAAAATTCAATTAAAACTAAAAATGTGTCCATCGACACGGGTGCCCCCATTGGGGTATATAGTAAAAGTACCAAAGGGCCGTAACTCTGGTAAAAATTCCATCCTTTATTGTCAAATACACAATCATCAAGGTTAGTAATCTGTGAAACATTGAAGAAATGGTGCCTTACGATTTGTGAGGAGTTCAACACACAAGATTTGAGTTATGTACGTGTACGGACACACAGACATACAGACAGTACCAGGTTGATTACTATATCCCCCCACTTATAAATAAGTGAGGGGGGGCTCAAAAATCAGTCACATCTTATAGAATTCATCATATGCATCTTTCAGAATGACTTTCCTTCTTCAGTTTGTGTATGGTAATAACATGATTTCAATGTCGTTATCGTGATGTAATGACGTCACAAACGCCAAAATAGATGATGTCAAACCATTTTATTATTGTTTCGAATGGAAACAAGCCAAAATAAACTTTTTATTAAATTTAAACAAAAATGCCTAAGCCAAAATAAACTTTGTTACAAACAGGCCTACAAGGTGTTGTAAAACTACAACGATTTAAACTACGGTTATTATATTAAAATTAAGTCATATATTTTCCTCTATTCATTCTTTTTATAATTTTTTTCGAATAGTTTCAGTTTGCAAAAAAAGTAATGTTTATTTGATATTAGCGTTCTTTTAAATTAAATACTAGAATGACATCAATTTCTATATGACTTCTGTAATGAAAGTCTCTCAAATAACACTGTTTAAATAAATATATACCGCATACCCCTGATTAAACGCTCCTGGGGCAATGCATTTTTGCAAAAGGAGGGGGGCTGATATTTACTCAATTTTTGAAAGAAAAAATTGATTAAAGAAAAGGGTGAAAAGCTCATAATAAATGTCTAATTTATTTATGAAGCAATAACAAAATATTAAAAAACCTACAAGTAAATTTTTTCCAAAAACCAAAACAAAATTTCTCAAAAAAGAGGGGCCGGATCTTCTATTAGGGGGAGCTATTACTTGGGGGAATACGGTATATAGAATATGAGCGGTTAGTGAGAAAGTTATTTTCTATGAAATGTGTAATTTTGTTTTACTAGTATCAATAATAGCATGTTTACGTTTCGCCAATATCCAGTACTATAATATAAAATATCATTCCACTAGTTCACACATCATTGTTTTGCCTACAATGCCTATATCTATACATGAGAATCAAGTATGAATCTGAGAATTAAGCATGAATTCAGACATGCATACAGTGCAACCTCTCGAAGAAGCCTGTTGTAGAGCAATAACCTCTTAATAACAACACCATCAAAATTTACATTCGCAGATATCATTATGAATTTAACCCCTGCACAGCAACAACCCCTGTACAACAGCCAATATTTGCAGCTACTTTAAGGGCAGTGTCTTTTCCTGGGCACAGCAGATCGATGTTGGCTGCCACACCTACAGGAGAGAAATAGTCTCACAGGGAGATTCGAATGTAGGTTTCCATAGGTATCCCAATGATCAGGGAAGTTGAAATGTCAAAGGGTGGTTTAACAGCTGAACAACTAAAAAAACAGCCCTCGAAAATTGGTAACTTAACTTTCTACCAAAGGGTCTTGCTGTACAGCAGTTGTACTGTATTTTATAATACATGAACTAATACTAACCAGTAGCGGCGGCAATCCCAGCAGCCACTTCCTGACGTATAGCACGCTGTATATCCATCTGTAGATCAAAGCTTACTTTCATCATATTCTTCATTTCTTGTAACTGAGCTTTCAATGAACCGATCTCTCGACTCAGGTACAGATTGGTCTGAAATATACAACATTAAAATTAGCATTCTTTATTTCTTGTAACTGAGCTTTCAATGAACCGATCTCTCGACTCAGGTATAGATTGGTCTGAAATATACAACATTAAAATTAGCATTCTTTATTTCTTGTAACTGAGCTTTCAATGAACCGATCTCTCGACTCAGGTACAGATTGGTCTGAAATATACAACATCAAAGTAAGCTTAATGTTAATGTTGCGTCTACCCTATCTCAACGCTTAACCAAATTAGTGGTACATATAAACTGGCTAATTGAAACAGGTTTTTGACAAAGGTTAAGAGACAAATTTAACATAAACCCCTTTTGAGCTTTACTCAATGTGTTCTTCAGATCGGGTGTTTACACATCAATGAACTTCAACAAATTTTCTTTTAATCCAATAATTATAGAAAATATTATTCTCAATTCATGTTTACTGTATATTGTACAAGAAGGGAGGTAACTACTGATTTCTCCTTTCAAAGTATTTCACAGACAGGTGATTAGCTCCCTTCCTTTATAAATGATTCCATCTATAAATTGCAAGAAAAAGCAAACTTAAACTGGTGTAGCTTGATGCAAATAAAAGTGTTGACCACATTATTGTAGGTGGTACCAAGATACTCTCTTGTAGTTCCACTTAAAAATTTTATTTTTTAAAAATCACTAAGAACCGATAAAAAACGAAATCCTTTCTTGTTGGGTTTCTTCTGAATTAAGATAATTTACTTATTCCTGGGCGCCAAAGATCGATGTTGACTGCCATACCCACAGGAGAGAAATAGTCTCCCAAGGGAGACTTAAACCTAGGTTTTCTTATGTAGCCCAATGATCAGGGGAAGTTATAATGTCAAAGGGTGGTGGAACGTCTAAACTGCTGAAAACAATCCTCGGAATGAGTTATAACTTTGAACTTACTTGTGTGAAAGGTACGTGTGTGGCACTGATGCTGGTTACGGAAATATTGTCCCAGTTTTCAGCAGGTGGTGGAATACCAATGTTTGAAAAGTCGTTAACAAAATGTGGTTGACTTTGAGGTATAGAACGGATGTATTCTTGAACTCTGTGGCCATCAGTACCTGTAGCTTGTACACGATTCTGAAAAAGATAACAAAATTAATGTATCAACCCTTTACTACATGCGCACATAGATTACCCATCAACCATACTCCATCCTCATACAATCATATAAGAATTTCATTTAGGGTACCGAAGTCTATTCAGAGCTGTATCCAGAGACAAGAAAGTGCAAGGCAAATCTTATCTAGGCTATATACTATATATTATGAGAGTTTTTTTCTAAGATGGCTGCTACTTGAAAAAATATGATGATTTCTCATAATTTTTTGCATTTAACATGTGGAGAGGGGTTCAGGCATTTGTTTCAACGGTTGAACCCAAAGAATATTTTCTAAACAGCAAATAACTGGGTATGCTTCATAAACAAATCTTAGGTTCACGGAACCATAGGAAAGCAGGCTACTTATATTTAATTTAGTCCTTTCTTAAATGTTCACCAGTGCCTCAGCGTGGCTACGGACCTTATTTTGGTCCAATATTTTGCAGGTCCATCTAATAAAGAGTAGTACTCACTTGAACATGTAATTCTAGAACATTCCTGAAGCTGCCTTCCAGGGTCGATGTAACGAGTCGTCGATGAACGAGTTCACTGACTTCCTGTACCAGACTTTCTTGATGAAGTTCTTCAATCATATTCCAGTGTTCTTCTGTAGGCCTAAACATAGGAATATATACATATTCAGAAACATTTGCGACATCAATTATGTTAGTAATATAAATTTATTAATTAAAGAACATATATTAAAGTCTCAAAGGTCAATTATAAGACCACACGATTCACAGGAGAGTTGAAAACAGGTCTTCCAATCAAAATCAATGAGATTGAACTTTGATTCCCGACAAGTTAAAAAATTCTTATCATATAATAATTACACCTCTCCCAGGCTCCTTGTAGAATAAGAAGTTCTCTATAACACACAAGGGTTGTTGCCTACAGAGATTTTACTATATTTAAGCAGATTTAAACAATTAAGTTCCTTACCTGTCAAATGGTAAAGGTAGATTTGGAGGGGCAATCTGTGAAGGCATAGTGGGCGGGGCAACTGGGGGTAGATTGTTGGACATCACAGCACCAAGTAGACCTGCAATATATGTGATATTAACAACATTATGATATGTACAATAACAGATGAGGGTAGAGGACCACATGGCATGATAACAGGTATTTTAACATTTGTTATTATTTAAACTACGACTAAATGCAGTTACTGTTTGGCTAGATACTGGCTAGGGATAAAATACTATGTCACATATAAAATGTATTACATGTACCACAGTGTAAAGGTATAAATTTAGAACTGATAACTCTAGAGGATATAAAGTCAAAATTGATTTAAGGTCAGTTGTTAAACAAGCTTTCAAACTTATATTAATCACTTTTAACACCTGATGTGGTCCTTCAAGTGACTATTGAGGCATGCCGAGGTGCATGTCTCTTGTCTCGTTAAAAATGAGAGAAATTTCCAAAATATGCAAGTTTTTTAAAGAAAACTATGCCTTAAATCATACAAATAGACACAAGAAAGGATTTGCCTTGGTGTTTTTTGGCTTCTGGATATGGCCCTGTATGGTTTGTGAACACTGAACATACCTCTTGGATCTCGTACTCTTGTATTATAATCTACGGATCGTTCAGATACTGAGGATGATGAGCTACTGGATATACTTCCTCTTCTCTCTGGGACACCATTGCTGCTTGTATCTGGTGCCGGAGTCTGCTTATACAATATAACATAGAAAATATAGTATGTTAATAAAAGCCTTAGTATACAGTAAACCAAGAAATAATTTAGGGATATTTAATTCAACGGTAGAAAGTTGCGAAATCAATTAGCCACAAAAGTGTTCAAAACTAGACAATTATATGGACATCCAAGGAACAAAAACACCAAAATTTGTAGACTAGATCGGCAATTGACAAAACACCAAAATCAGTATTCACGAAAATAAATTGGTTTACAAAAGTAGAAATAAAACAATAAACAACATAGTTGAAGAATCAGTAACTGAGCAAAAATATTCTGCAGATGAAACAGCAAAACAATCAGCAACTTAGCACAAATAATAAAATCCTTCCAAGTGTCAAAATGGTGTTTAAACATATCGATGGCTTAGAATTAGAAGGTCGTAAGTGCCACTTACAACCTTTTAAGATTCATACATATTCAGAATAAGCATCACAAGGCGCTTCTTATGAGTCCATTTTCATTAAAATCTGAACTTGTCATGTTGACCAAATTGAAGATGTAAAAGTTTGTTTTACCAAAAGTAAAGAGTAAATGTCAGACAGTTTTTCCGTGTTTTCTCAAAATATTGATTTGGTAGTTACGACCTTCTTGTTCTAAGCTAGCGATATATACAAATGTTTCCTACATTGCTGACCCTAGTAGACCACTAGTGCGATATTTTTAAGATCAGTCCTAAATTTTTGTACTAGCGCTTGGAATTAATAACTGTTAGTTAAAACTTCAACCAGGCTGAACCAGCAATTAATAGGGCTGTAACGGTACGCTCACCTCACGATATGATACATACTGTCAATTTTTCTAACGGTTCGGTATATTTCGGTATGATACAATATTCTCTGACAGCAGCTTAAATACTACACATTTTAAGCGACAATGCATTTGTTGATTCTATAATAGCAATTATTATGTGGCTATCATCTATTTTAAATGATTTTCGACAATATGAGGCATATCTTAATACAATGAAAACGAATGATGCGTGGTAATTATACATAATCAGAGGGCTTTCAGACATTTTCGTTCTCTGAATATTATTTTGATCATAAAAAAGCTTATACCGAACCGTACCGAAATTTGCAACTCTTGTACCGTGAACCGTGTGGGACTGAAGTCCGCGGTCTTTCGTATACCGCGGTATACCGTTACAGCCCTAGCAATTAATGAAGTTCATTTTAAAGAAATGCGTACCTGTGCTCTGGTGCTGATAGGGGACGCCCTGGCTGGTGTGTTAGCAGGGGACACTGAGGGCTGATGGGAGGAAGCGGGGCTGTGATTCTGTGAGACCGATCTCATGCTACCACGGATAATATTCTCAAGGTGACGACGGAATGCGCTCGTTTGTAATACATTGGACACTCTGCCTTCTTGTGTTAAACCTTGAATCTCAATCACAACAGCTTCAGGTCGATGTTCTTCCACGTTGGGTGTATTAAGCGGAACATTTTCCTTTCCAGTTGCGTTCACATTTTCTCTCAATTCAACATTCTTTGCCAGAAACTGACCAATATTTGCTCGGCTGGCTTGACCAGTAACTGGACGATTTTCATTTTGAATGCGTTGTAATTCATTCAGTCTTTCACTGAAATTCAAATTTTCTAAGAATGAAGAACACATACAGCTCTATTACAGTTATACAGCAGAGCTACAGATACATAATACGTTCTTTGTTTTAGTCCACTGGATATTTTCCCCCCATTTTCAATTTTAATTGGATTTTGACAAATTTTTTTGGAGTATTTAATCAAACTCATCTAGGGTGATCTTTTATGAACTAATTTTCTCTATATATGATCCTTTTCTTGGTGGGTACGGTATTTCAGACTGTCATGGCTTATTCATACTTCCTCCTCTAAAAATCTTATTTGGGTTTTGAAGTAAATTAATAATTTAATTTGGTTATTACCCCAATATGCAGCTTATCTGTAGCTCTGATTGTACAACCTCTCTAGTGAGGCCCTCTGTTCAACAACAACCTCCGTATAACAACACTTTTCTTTATTCGCTATTTACTATAAATTCTATGACCTCTAAACAACAACCAATATTAATGGCTCGCAAATAGTATTGCTATACAGAGGTTGTACTGTATACAATCATAGAATTAGATCAATGATATAATACAGGATTGGATTTATTCCATATTGATATAATTATAAAAAGTAATTTACATTCAAATCTCTTAATTATATTTTTTAAACCATATTTGAATACCAAAGAACTTATCTTTGTGAATACTGAAGATGTAATAATTACCTTAGGATACCTATAAATAGGATATAAAGCCCCTACAGGAGGGGCCTCAACCTAACACTTAAATTATGGAAAATGCTTCATAATCTTACGCTATGAGATGTATAGCTGATATGTCCACTAGACAGGTTAAAGTACACACAGTCAAGTGGGTTTGATTAGATATCATTATAATTTTAAGTCGTGACTATCATGATTCATTCATGAGTTTGCCCTGTCAATTAATAGGAAGAAGAGATAGAAGAAGAAGAAGGAAGAAGAAGAAGACGAAGAAGAAGAAGGAAGAATTAAGAAGAAGAAGAAAGAGAAGAAGAAGAAAAAGTGGGAGGAACAAGAAGAAGAAGGAAGAAGAAGGAGGAAGAAGAAGAAGAAGGAAAAATAAGGAAGAAGAAGAAGGAAAAATAAGGAAGAAGGAGAAGAAGAAGGAGGAAAAAGAAGAAAGAAAGAAGGAGGAGGAGAAGAAGAAGAAGGAAAAAGAAGAAGTATTGACCATTTTAAAATTCTATGTATTTGTTTCAATTCACAATACCACCTTGGCTTATCACCGAGGAAACTGATTAGAAGTGTCACGAGAAATAAAACAATAAATGTAAGAAGAATCTTACCTGCGTGTTCTTTCTAATAGCGCATCAAATGCATCCATTTTGCTTTCACTTTCACTTCGAGTTGCAGGAATATTTTCTAACGTTTCGTCTCTTTGACAGACAGGAGCTGTTAGTTCTCCACCTTCGGCCATGGTTGCTTTATATATCAGTTTAATGTGACTAACGTCAGCCTGGTATATATACCCGGTTTATTTTTAACGATTACGATTATTTGTTATGGTCTGTTTGCATATTGCTCAGCGTTTTTTAATTTTGGTACCCCGGGTGGAAAGTAAACAGTTACTAGACTTATTTAAAGCCAGGTACCATAGGGCTTAAAATAGATTTTCCGCGAAAATGATCTCATCCCGTAATTTCCGAAGACTCCCGACTTGAGAACGGAGCATCTCGATTCAGTGTTCGGGTAGTATCGATAATATCCGGAGATAAAATCACTGTTGAGAAAGTGTGACGCGACGAGAAGCACAAAGTACGATGCGTGCCCGCTTATTAGTCACCATTCTCTATTTCAATATAATAATATTAATGTACATGACAGTATTTTTAAACTTATGTGTTACCTGCATACGTAAATAACATGCGTCATAAAGGATAATAATTAATTCCATAAATGGTAGATCAAGACTTTAATACAAATCAGGAACAATATATCCCGTACATGTTTATGTCTTTAATTGGAACAAAGACCTAAATTTAGGTCTTTGATTTGACAGATTTTCGTATGTAAAACTATTGTAGAATATTTTTCTTTTCAACAAAATGTCAACCGGGATATGATTGAAATATCATGGGTGTAGGAGCCGGGGGGCTGGGGGTGCCAGGCCCCCCAATGTCAGGACAGGGGCAGGGGGCAACATATATTTGCCCTTCTATAAGTATCTGACAATTGCCCTTCTACAAGTTAATGGCTTTGTTTATTATAATGTTATCATAGTGAAAGGGCCAGCAAATTTGGCTTATTGATGGGTGTCTAGCAGAGATATGGTTACCATTTTTTAACAGGGATCGTAAGAGAGTCGTTCAGTGCAGGCAATAAAAATTCACGGTTAAGACTGCTAGCTAAAAATAGATGAATTTGCGTATTCCGCGGGATGACTTCGGACTTTATCGCTCAATCTTTAGCCGAGACAGTGTTTATAATTAATGTTGAATAGATAAATGTGACTATCGACGGTGATGACTTAGCACTAAATTATCGCAGGAAGCTTGATAAATATATCGAGACAGCGTTTGTATTATGTTATGTAAGCTAGGTTACCATCCGGTCAGTGATAAACGCTCAATGTTTAAATACTATGAGTAGTATAGACAGTAGTGGTAATAATGTATTAATTATATGCTGAAGCATACATATGGCGTTGGGGTGGCATATGCCCTTGTATGCTTCGTGGAAAAAATATTTTTCTGACGACAGGAACAATCCCTGTTCTTTCAGTGCAATCGGCGCTTTGATATAACTAGCTGGTGTCTCAACAATGATTGCTGAATCATTTCCAACCCAACTTCCACAGGGATTTGTACCTTTTATCATGTATCTTTATCTAATATGTATCTTTATCTAATAAAGATACATGCTTCGCCTTACCATTGTTGCAGTAATTGAAGCCTTGTCCAAGTAAATGATAACCTTCACAATGATGTACATGTAGGATTATGACTATAAAACCAATGCCCTGGAAACCTGACAAAACAAACACCACCATGGACCTTATACAATGGGTGGTATACAATATTGATCTTACTAAAACTGAGAACAAGACTATTGCCAAGCAATGAAAGTCCCCTACCGGTAGCCAATTGTAACAGGATAGTGTGAGGTTGGCGCCGCTAAACTAGTTTAAGCCTCCTACAGTTCTCGCCAGACCGTTCCAAGGTGTTTACCCTAGGAGTATTTTTGTTTGTTTTACGTTTTAGACTCCGAACAAAATTTAAGTATGAAAATTAACAAAGGGGAATAACTCAAAAATTAAGTAAGGGATAGTTATGGTTCCTGTGCACTGCACTTCTCCTAATTGATATCTATCCACATGTAAAGTTTCAAAATCATATCTCTTTTGGTAATGGAGTTATGCTCCGGACAAAATTTAAGTATGAAAATTAACAAAGGGGAATAACTCAAAAATTAAGTAAGGCAGAGTTATGGTTCTTGTGCACTGCACTTCTCCTAATTGATATCTATACACATGTGAAATTTCAAAGTCATAGCTTGCTTAGTTTTAAAGTTATGCTCCGGACAAACTTTTGTGACGGACTGACGGACTGACGGACAGACTGACGGAGCGCAAACCCATAAGTCCCCTCCGGTTTCACCGGTAGGGGACTAATAAGGATAGCCAATCATATCACCTGGTACTGACCAAGAGTTTATTATGGTGGGATCTGATTGGTTGTCCTTATCCTTAAGTCAAATAAGATCAGTATTGAAGACCATTTCCTGGATCAGCCCGGCAACAAAGTCAAACCCAATCAACAGCATTATCTACGTCGACTCATCAAAGGATATAAAGAAACCACAAACTGTATAACATAATAATTTAATATTTTCGTGTGTACATGTGTATTTATTTAAAGCACAGGTACATTAAAAATATCCAATACATGAAATACTATATCAGTGCAGCAATACCACATGACTTTGAACTACAATGTGAAGAAAATTTCTGCTTGGGTTTGTAGTCCAAAGTCACATGGTATTGCTATACTGTATATCGACGGTGCCAAACCAAAACCCAGTAACTGAATTTTGGCGTAAAAACTTTTTTTGCAGCATCCGCATCTGCTAGACGTCCCGCGCATTTCTGTCTTGTCGCCATTTAAATAGCCAATCGCGTTACTTAGATGGCGACAAGACAGAAATGCGCGGGACGTCTAGCAGATGCGGATGCTGCAAAAAAAGTTTTCGCGCCAAAATTGAGTAACGGGGTTTTGGTTTGGTACTGTCGATATACTGTATCTAATCTTGGACCACTATCAATACAAATTGGTCCATGTTTCTATCTGACAGTAACTACACAAATACTGCATGCAGAAAGTCTTATGTAAAACTATAACAATTTTAACATTTAACAAATGAAAGTATAACTAACTATATACATAGAATTCATATGTAACATATACGTCATTTCTAACATAAACAAACCATTCACAATATACATACATTTAACAATTTTTGTGTAGAATTACATAAAGTTTGTAAGTACATTGTTTACTTTTTGGTATTAATAATTATTTTAAATATATTATTTACACATACATTCTCTGCACATAAACATCTTTAAAGAGGCATTCCCTATAACTTTGATCGTTTAAATCGATTCAGGAAAAGTATACATTAAATGAGAATCTTTATTGCTTAAACCCCTTACATTTTCAACAAAAAGCTCCCACTAATTACTGAGAAAAAATTAAAACATATTTCTGTAACAAGCCAAAATAATCACGGGTTGTTTCCCTTTGACCACATATTAATAAATCGCTGGAAGCGATAAATTATTATTGATGATTGGAATATATTTTTGACATTACAGAGACATATTTACGCATCCTTTCTTTTGACAAATTATGATAATTGATATTGATTTGTACATCTAGCTCATTAAATGTGATAGAAGAGAAATATATGCTAGTTATAGGGAATGCCTCTTTAATTAGTATGGTTGTAACCTTTTGTTACTTTTAAATTTTGATAAAACTTTCTCCATGCATGTGTCAACAGCACTCTTCCTGGACAAAGGAACCCCCTGTGTAAAGGGGACATCACTTCAGGACAAGTATGCCATGTCATTCAAATTGATGATTTGCTGATGCATGTAACAAATCTCCAAAATGTTTTAGGACAGTTATCCACCTTCTCGGCTCATTCCACATTTTCCACAATGTAATAAATGCTTTCTGTACATAGTAAATAAAGATTATTATAACTATGTTCAGAGGTATGGTGCTGTAATAACAAAGTTCAAATTTGATTGGCAAAAACAGCAAAGAAGCTGGGCACCGTTTTAGCAAAGTACTTACGGAAATGGTAAACTTACGTTCAAATTTAAATTCAGTGTAATTATTGAACAGCTGTACATTGGGAACAGCTATTGTTTGTAAGACTTCATTTACTGAATCTTGATATGTATTACAGCTCGAATTTCCACATTTTACAGTTTTAACAGTATTATAAAGAATGTAAATTTGACCGTAAGTTAAAGATTTCTGTAAGTACTTTGCTAAAACGGTGCCCAGCTTCTTTGCTGTTTTTGCCAATCAAATTTGAACTTTGTATAATAAAACAGTGCCCTGGTGCCTTTGGCCTTTAACAAATAACATTTTAATATGTAAAACTATTGTACATGTAATATTAAAATGCTTTCTGTGCATTGTAAATAAAGATTCCCATAAATATATAAAATATGACACAATTAATGTATTCATGGGTGAAAGTTTAAGAATAGTTGAAAAACCAGAAATTCTCAAAAAATTGACAATTTATAAAGGGAAAATAAAGAAAAACAGGCATCTTGATTCACTCAAAAACCTGAAGTTCAGGCATATGCCTGAAAACTTTCACCCATGTGTGTTAGACAAATCAATGGCTTAGAACCAGAAGGTCGTAACTACTACTTACGACCTTATAAGACTCATACATATTTGAAATCTGCTTCACAAGGCGCTTCTTATGAGTCTATTTTCATGAAAATCTGAAATTGTCATGTTGACCAAAATGAAGTTTTAAAAACGTGTTTTCCCATAGGCAAAGAATATTTACAGACAGTTTTCTCTTGTTTTCTCAATACATTTTGTATATCGATTTTGTAGTTACGACCTTCTGGTTCTAAGCCTGCGAAATATGCAAGTATGATATCACAAGCAACTATGTGTAAAATAAATTATTAATTCTAAAGCAATCAAACAAATCATCATGCTTGTACACAGAAGAATTCATATACAAATTAGCCACCCAGTTAGATATTGGTGAACGTCAGACAGGTTATTTTTAATATTGTTCATTTAAATCCATTAGACCGTCATTGGGCTTGCATGAATCAAATAAACAAACTTCCATACAGAACAGACTAAGAAAGGGAGACAATTTACATATACTCTTAAATCAATAAAGAATTCTCTCCCTTGCATAGAAATAAAACAAGAAAATCTCCAGCAACATCGAACACTCACATGTATGTTTTCATCCCTGCATATAAAGCAATAATACTGAGAGGTCTATATACTATTATAGATCATCAATCCAGCAGTAGGCCGAACCAATATATTTTAATATAATTCATTGTAAGTCAGAGCACGGCCTTATTCACCAACATTGTAAGTCTTAGACTCAGACTCAGACTTAGACTTTATATTGCCAAATTTTCTATTTGCTCTCATGTTGTTAAAAAAGTACCGATTTTGCTATAATTCAGTATAATACTCTGTGGGTAACAACAAAAACTCAGATAAAATTTCATATGGTTAAATCCAATTGCAAAGAAATGGCAGTGATTATAAATATTGCAAATTTTAAGTCTAAATTTTGGACTAACAACGTTGGTGAATAAGGCCTTAGCTGTAGTGTTGTGGCTAACACCAGTGATTGTTATACAAACACAATTCAACTGGAACAAAGAAATACTTTAAAATTTATTTTTGCAAATTTTCGGTCCAAGTAATAAGCAAATATTTGTGACTTTAATATTCCCTTTGGTTTAATATAAAGCTTGCAGTCTTGAAAGCGTCTACAGATAGGCCTGCCGGGGTACACATTTCATACCATTTTACTCCAGTCCTGTTATTATCCATGTAAATAATATAATTTTATAAGGCATATAGTATAATGAACCTATTTTGTCATATTTTGGCAAAACAATTTCAGCCTAAACTGTAGTCATCAGTTTAGATGTCATTTTATTAGAATTGGGGGAATTTAAAGTCTATTTAGCTAAATTTCTATGAATAATTAATGGTGAGAAAATTGAATAATTTACAACATTTTGAATACAAAATAATAACAAGTTAACATGGGAAGATTCAAGGCTATTACACTAAAAAAATTATACTGTACAAGTGAATATTTCTGCATGTCGAAGAAAGCAAATCCAGAATTTCAGCTGACATTTATTAGCATGCCCAAGTACTTTAAATACAATGTAGTTCTCTTTCTATAAAATAAAAGCATTCTGTGTAGGCCAAAATAAGAGAGGAAATAGTAGCAAATTTACAAAATTCTTGAAATTCTCCAAAATTTTCAATTCACTAAATTTAACAGTTGTACAATAAACAAATTTAGGGAAACTTTTAGCTAATAATTTAGAAGTGTAGATCGCCCAGTCTATTCAATCCTATCAAATAACAATTATATCTGCCATTTTTATCTAGCTGTGAATATATTTACGCCCTATACAGAAGAAGGAAGTAAATACATCTTTGTCAGATTATCTGCAGTCCACGGATAGCTGTACATATCGATGGCTTAGAATTAGAAGGTCGTAAGTGCCACTTACAACCTTTTAAGAATTATACATATTTAGAATAAGCATCACAAGGCACTTCTTATGAGCCCATTTTCATACAAATCTGAACTTGTCATGTTGACCAAATTGAAGTTGTAAAAGTTTGTTTTACCATAAGTAAAGAGTAAATGTCAGACAGTTTTGGTAGTTACGACCTTCTAATTCTAAGCCATCGCTATATCATAATTATATACTAGTACTTCAAAGTTATAGATATGTCGCAGTCTGAACCTATTTCCTTAAGGGGAGAAACTGATGTAAGCAGCTGGCTAGCTCACTCGGTAGAGCATCTGGCTTTTAAGTGAAGGGTCCCGGGTTTGAGACCCGGTGAAACGGTCAGTTTTATCTCCCGCCCAGTTTATTCCCGGGGGATAAAACGGGCCGGCCCCGTTTATCCCCCGGGGATAAAATGGGCCGGCCTACTTTATCCCCCTGGGATAAACCGGGCCGGCCAATTTGATCCCCCCTAGGCCTTTTCTTCCCCCACCCCAGGCCTATTCTTCTAGACTAGGCTATTTCTTCCCCCATCATCATATTAACTATAATCAGGTGGGGGATAAAATAGACTAGGCCATTTCTTCCCCCATCTTCATATTAACTATACACAGGCAGGGGATAAAACTGACCAGTCTATATCTTTCCCATCATAATGTTTAGGGTGGGGGAAGAAGAGGCCTGGGGTGGGGGAAGAATAGGATTGGCGGGGGTAAAACTGACTAGGCCTCTTCTTCCACCTGGGGATAAAACGGACTGGGGGAAGACAGGGCCTGTTACTCCGGGTCTGATTAACTGTAACAGGGATAGACAAATGTGCTTAATAATAACTGAAATACATCGATATAGCAACATTATATAATATATACTGTAAAATCATTAATTTTCGTGGGGGATCAAATTTCGTGGATTTCGTGGTTCACTTCAACCACAAACTTTAATCCCAACGAACATTGATTTTGACCCTTGTTTTGTGACCTGAAATTCAAAATCCACGAATTCAAGTGCCAACGAAACTGTCTTTATTACCAAAACCACGAAATTTTGTCCCAACGAAATTAAATGATTTTACAGTATTTCGTTCCCCCAAATGTCTTAACTTTGTTAACATTTCGACAGAAGCAAAATATATATAAATTATACAGTACTTTCCAAAGAAATGACCATCGTTATTGTATAATCATTAATACGGAGATAAACAATACATACTATCAGTTCATTAGAACCATCCATGGTCAGGAAACAAGACCATAGATTTAAACAATAGGCCTCATGTATAATATTATTTGGAAAGGTAAAATTCACAGGGCCGTATCCAGATTCATTAAAGCACCGAGGCAAATATTCTCTAGAGTCTATTTGGATTTGAGGCATTTTTTTCTTCAAAAGCATGCTCATCTTTGATAATTTCTCAAATTATACAAAAGTGAAGACAAGTGCCTCTGTGTAGCTATTGACTTGTTACATCAATTGCATTTTATTTAAAAGTACAGTGTATATCATTTTTCGTGAAGTAAATATGGATTTGTTAGTTGATAGTTGATAGTTGTTGATGAGAAAGTTTAATTTAAAGTTCACGGATCATTCCACATATAGTTACTGGTGAATCCCCTTGTCAAATATATTTCATTCATATGCAAAGGAATGTAAATGAACTAGGCAATTTGAAGCAGGAAAATTCCCCCTACTTCATAACTTGTTATGAGAAGTTGATGGTGCATAAATCTCATACGTCTTTATTAAAGGCACACACACTCAGGTTTTTTGCAAAAAATTATGCAAATATTACTACTGAAAATAATGTGAAAATCTGCATAAAAATACCATGTTTTATGCAAATTTTCACATATTTTTCATTAGAAGATCTTATAAAAGTATAAAACTTAACAGGAAAGCCAGGTTACAAATTTAGTGAATTTTGATAGAATTTTGAGTCTGTACCTTTAAAGAAAAGATTGTCATGTAATATAAAGGATATAAATTATGAACTGTATATAATATCTCACAATGCCTCGAAAATGTCGGGTCAGATAACCTCTACATATACAGTACACTATCTCACAGTCACTCATATCTTACTATGATGTTAATAAGTTCTGTGTATAATAAAATATCAAATTTGCATCAGTTCAGAAATCTATAGATTCACAATATTTGAATTATGTTACCAATAGGGTATGTCAATCCAAACTCTATTTATTGAAGGAAACTCTCTGTTTGACATCACCCGCCCTCCGTACCCCGAATCTAATAACCAAGATTTTTTCGTTAAAAACCTGGTTAATAAAGTCTGATTCAAGCCAACATGAATGCTTTTTACCGAACATGATGAGATGATGTATATGGTGGAGGAAATTGTCATACAAAAGATATGTCCTTAGTTAAAATAACATGATCAGGATGAGATGATGTACTGTAAAATCATTTAATAGATGGGACAAAATTTTGTGGTTTTGATAAGAAAGACCATTTTCACTCAGACAAGACGTTAATTCGTTAATTCGAGTGTTGCATTTCAGGAAATAAATAAAAAAGGGCTAAAAGATCGGATTTGATTTTGTGGTTAATGGTAAACAATGAAATTTAATCCCCCATAAAAAATAATGATTTTACAGTTCATGTTGGAGGAAAAGTTATACACCATATTGTCATACGATAGACATGTCCTCGGTTAGAATAACATGATTGTTATCATAAAAGTTGGCCATGGAGACAAACTAAGTAGATAACAATATACTGTAAAATAATTAATTTTCGTGGGGGTTAAATTTCATGGATTTTGTGGCTCACCTCAACCACAAACTTTAATCCCAACGAACATTAATTTTGACCCTTGTGTTATTACCCAAAATGCAAAATCCACGAATTCAAGTCCTAACAAAATTTTCTTTTTTATCAAAACCACGAAATTTCGTCCCAACGAAATTAAATAATTTTACAGTATTTATCACTAAGTGTATTCAGGGAACTAACTCAACAAGTTTAGACATTGTAATATAATAATATCTTACTTCAAAATCTACAGTTGTCATCGTGTAGGTCAAGGACATCTGGGATACTATTTTTAGAAACATTAGCAAAAAAAATAATTTAGCATTCATAAGCAAACAAATATGTGAATTTAAAATCTGACCAGTATTATTGTCGATTCAAAGATGTCTGTCAAAACCGCCATAATGTTACATTTTTGAATAGCTACTTGCAGAAAGTATAATTACTACACTTTAGTGTGCAGGTTTATTTGTCAGCCAATGAAATTCCTGTATTTTAAATGTTTCGAGAGTTCTAAATCCCGTAGAACGAACAAGATGGTTTACTATGTAAAAATTGGTTCATAGAACGTACTATGTAACTTAGTACCGTTCTATGTAGCATAGACAAATAAACCTGCACACTAAGTATATTAGTATTCATCCTTACTGTTCTATAGAAATTAGAAACGTCTCCTGTCGCTTCGCTCCCGTCGACGTTTTCTATAGAACAGTAAGGATGAACACTAATATATACAATCATAGTATAGGACAATATTTTAGAAACATTACAGGACTTAGTGCAAAACTATGGTATGTGCCTCAATAAATTGACATAGTTACCATAGTTTTGCAATGAACCCTTTAAATTAAGCAAACAAATATAAGCATTTCAGATCTTTTCTGTATCAGCTGACATCAGACTTATCCATACACATTGACCATCAGCCTAGTCCACTGGCATCGACCATAAGCCTTGACCATCAAGCCTTGGCATTCTCATTAAAAAAAAGCGTATTTTTCATGTACTCTGAAAACTTGACTAATCACTGATTGATGAGGATGAGCCTTGCAAGTTTTCGTAAAATTCATTCCTACAGAAAGCGATACACTAGTGAATAGTTACTATTCATGTGAAATTACCATGACGTCCAACCAGTGGATTAGGACAACAATGGACAAACTTTGAGATATCCAGACCTGCATGCAGACAGTTGCCAGCACAAAATCAATAAGCCTCCCTCACATTATGTGGTACACATAACTACAGCAACACTTATAATAGACATCCAAGTGACATAACGAAACAGTGGACTTTGTTCATTGCATGTTCCAGAAAGTGATCAATAAGTTCAGATATGTTGTAGAATTTACAGTACAACGTCTCCAGAGCGGCCCTCTGTAGAGCAACAATCTCTCTGTAATAGCGTCTTCAAAATTGCCCTTAGATGATAAATCTAACTCTTAATTTGGCCTCTGCAAAGCAACAAGCTCTACACATCTGTCCATACTTGCCGCTCTACAGAGGTTGTACTGCATAAAACAAGAGCACGGCCTACAAGTGCCAGACGCTCCATTTTCTCCTTTTTGATAGAAACAAGGACAGATAACTCAATTAATATAGGTCACAGGATTTCTCTTGCGATGGTGAATAACAATGCTAAGTTTCAAGTGGATACCTTTGATAGTCTTTGAAAAAAAACCCTCTGGTAATGAAATTAACCAACACACATGCAGACACTGATGCAGAAGACCCTGTCACAACAATAATTCGAAAATTCAAGCTAAAAATGATAGGTGTATAAAGTTAGGTGGATAATATGAATTAAGATTACTACACAAGTGTCTTTTCATATTGAATTTATTAAACCAGATGAAGTAACAATCAAATACTGTAAAATCATATAATTTCAATGAGACCAAATTTCATGGTTTGGTGAAAAAGACAAGTTCAAGTCTTATTCACTAAGTCATATTCTATAGAAATTATTAATATTCAAGGGGATTTAATTTTGTGGTTGAAATCATCCACAAAATTAATGACTTCACAGAATGAGGTTCTACCATGCATATTTTCAATTTAATTCCATGTCAGTTTAATAAATTCAATGTGGATGATAGAGGTCCAATTGTAAAAGCTCGGCCATTTCCGTTTGTCTCCGGTAAATACATATGTATTCATTGGATAAAAATCGAGGTGATCAGAATGGATAGAGGTCATGTTGATTTATATTTCACAATACTATAACTTCATGGAACACAAATTTGTACTACATAATTGTTATTATATTACACAATTTAATATAATGTAAAAATATCAAAATATAATCTATATATGTACAAAACATTAACAATTACAAACTTAAAGCATGCATAAAATCTCTTAAAAAATGGGGGGGGGGCATAATAAAAATATTTATTTAAAAACATATAATTTCAATGGGAAAAAATGTTTTTGGATTTTTTTTGTGAAAAATGCCAATTTTGTGGGGTTGTCATTTCAAGGATAACTTATCCACTAAATCATATACTATATAAATCAATATTCTTGCGGATGTGATTTCGTGGTTAAGATCACGAAATCCACAGAATTAAATCCCCATGAATATTTATGATTTCACTGTTACTGTATAAGAAACAAGAAACTGAATTTCATCAAAAGATACAATGAATGATATCGCAGCTTGCAGTGATAAAATTGTAACATTTGTGCTTCAACATCATGAAAATGTGGAATTTTATCAGTCAAGAAGTCTACAGATCAGATAAAATACCATATTTATTGAAAAAAAATCCAAGAATTCTGAAGACTGACTGATAAAACTCATGCTTGTTTACCTGCATATTTCTTTGATGAAAATATTAGTTTTATTTGTATGAGTAAGGTTTAAAGCTCCATATACTGTAAAATCATTAATTTTCGTGGGGGATTACATTTCGTGGATTTCATGGTTCCCTTCAACCACGAACTTTAATCCCAACGAACATTGATTTTGACCCTTCTTTTGTTACCTGAAATGCAAAATCCACGAATTCAAGTACCAACAAAATTGTCTTTTTTACCAAAACCACGAAATTTCATCCCAACAAAATTAAACGATTTTACAGTAATCCATACATCTTATATATTACATTTATATTCATTAAAACAATTTTCTCTTAAATACTTGCAATGAAAGAATAAGATGTACGTGGGGTTATTCAAAAATATTTGGACTTTTGCTATTATTAAAACAACAATTTGACATAAAAGAACAGATCTATGGTCCCTGTAAAATTACTGATTCAAGTTAAAATCAATTTTTTAGAGCAAAAGACAAAAAACTTTTGGATTAACCTCGTATATACATTACTGCATTTAATATATTGTATTCTTGTGTCTGCATTATACGCTCATTTGCACAATCTCAGAACGTTGTTTTTGATAAAATCAGCAATTTTCCTCAGCACTCATGAGATGTATTCTTATCTGGTACTTCACTGGCTTAGAATGAGAAGGTTGTAAGTACATGTACAAAATCGAAATTTTTGAGATAACAAGAAAAAATGTCTGAAAATTACTCTTTACATATGAAAAAACCCCAACTCTTTGGACTTCAGTTTGGTCAACATGTCAAGTTACTATTTTCATAAAAAAGGCTCATGAGAAGTGCCTTGTAATGCTGATTTTGAACATTTATGAGCCGAATAAGTTCTTAAGTAGTAAGAAAAAAGTTACCAATTTTCTAGGGCTCTTTTCAGCTGTTAGGCCACTCAAGCACCCTTTGACAGTTTAACTCCCCTGGTCATTGGGCTACATATGGAAACCTAAACTCGTGTCTCCCTGGGGAGACTATTTCTCTCCTGTGGGTGTGGCAGCCAACATCGATCTGCGGCGCCCAGGAATAGACAACGCCCTCGTAGGTACCAGTTTACACCATGGTAGTCCAAAGGGGGATCGAACCTGGGACCTCTCGATCCCGAAGCATGCGCCCTACCTCTAGGCCAACGCTCCCCACAAAGCAGGTACTTACTACGTTCTCATTCTAAGCCAGCAGTTTATTAAAAGACTGAATTAAAAGGTGTTTGCAGCAGCTTATTCTAAGAATCTCCTGATAGTATGAATTGTTCAAACTTGTATATGAGCAAACTCGTCCCTTTGGTGCAACAAGGTTGTATCTCTCTATATAGTACAGCTTGGCCAATTTGACACGAGCCTGACCTTTTGATTAGCATAATTTAACAATGGATATATTGCCTACGTTTATAACATCGACTGTATGTTTTCATAATCAGGGAGTATCACGAAGACGCTTGAGATGTAATTCAAACACAAATTTGAAATACCGATATCACACGATTTGCTTGCGGAAATTGATATATTCAAAGCAAGAACCTTGTAATATATTCTTGCATAAAGGTCAGGCTCAGGTCAATATAGCCAAGCTATACATGGTAAGATACAACCTTGTTGAGCCAAAGGGGCAAACTATCATCGCTGAAACATAAAAATACAATGATAGGTCAGCAAACTAAATGAGTTATCTGCCCCTGAAACTTAAAGTGTTTGTATTCAATTATAATGAAAACCAGGAAGTGAAATAACAATCACCCGATATATCGTGATGGGAATAAACTGAAATTCTCACGATAGTATTATACACAAGTACTGAGTACTAAGTTACCTTAAATCTTATATTGTACTATTTATATGAGTACACTAATAATGTGCTTTTCAGATAGTACAACATGGAGTTTTTATGCAATACAAACTAGAGATGTTTGTAAAACACATAGGCCACATGGCAATCCCATAGTAGAAAATGGTAAAGGTCCACAGTCACCTTTACCTTTGATCTACTGACCTCATTAGGGGTCATCTACAATTGCAAACCAACCTCCATGTAAAGTTTGAAGATCCTACGCTAAAGCATTCTTGAACGGAAACAATTTGGTCTACTGGCCGAAAGACAGGCTGGGCAATATACTCCCTTGTCAAATATTGGGTGGCATAATGATATATTGAAATGCTATGCAGGTTCTTAAATCGTCAGTCACTTTACCGATTAAGTTACAGATCAATGAAAAAGATCTATTGAACCTTCTTAAATATTCCACCAGTCCTTTAAATGAAGACCCAAGTTTTTCTGTATAAAATGGGTGGCCTTTACGGACAGGGATGACTGCATTATACTACTGAAAATCATTTAATTTTGATGCCACCAAATTTCATGTTTTTGGTAAAAAAAAACATTTTGATGGGACAATTTTGCACTTCAGGTAATAAATACAATGGTCAAAATAATTGTTTGATTGGGTTAAATTTTGTGGTTAAGGTGAACCACGAAATCTACAAAATTTAATCCCCCACAAAAATTAATGAGTTTACAGTAGTAATAAATTTTTTGTGAATATTTGTCCAAGGAATTTCTTAGGAAATCAGCCAAGAGGAATTTCTTAGGAAATCAGCCAAGCCTGATATGATTGAGGACTATCCCTTCCTTCATCCATCTGCCTCCTCATTGATAATAATCGAAACACTTAAATCTACAGGATATCATGTTAGAGACGTACAGAGTGCATACATTGTTGAAATTTAGTCATCTGGGCCAGTATCTATGAAGCATCTTAGTGGAAAACTTAAATATTTTGATGGCTTAGAATTAGAAGGTCATAAGTGTCACTAACGACCTTTTAAGATTCATACATATTTAGAATAAGCATCACAAGGCGCTTCTTATGAGCCTATATTCATGAAAATCTGAAATTGTCATGTTGACCAAAATGAAGTTTTAAAAACGTGTTTTCCGATACGTAAAGAGTAAATTACAGAGAGTTTTCTCTTGCTTTCTCAATATATCGATTTTGTAGTTACGACCTTCTTGTTCTAAGCCATCGATTTTCTTAAAATCACCAAATTTCCTTCTGTCTATCAGCTAATCAGAAAAATCAAGATTACCAATTCTTTACATTGTTTAGAAGCATTTTGTATAGAGTTACAGCAATCACATATAAACATGTCTTTTTTCTTTGTTTGTTGGGAAATATGTTAAAACTTGCAAACAGTGATAGGTGTGATTTCCTTGATTAATTAAGACACTTAAGTAAATCTCAATATTTTAAGAAAATTTTAAGTTTTCGACTAAGATGCTTTAAAAATACCAGCCCTGATCTTTTATATAAAGGTTCTAAACAAATACAGTGCAACTTCTGATGTAAAGCAAACATCTTTTGGGAGCTGCAAATACTGGCTGTCGTTCAGAGGTTATTGCTCTAAAGAGCTAAAATTTATAGTAAACATACAGGGTTCTCAATAACAGCCAAATTGACTGCTTGAAAGATATTATTTAAGACTGGCTAAAAATGTGAAATTTATACACAATTTAAAGAAAATAGTTGCATTAAGGACCTTATCAGGCCTGTTGGTAAAGCATTTCGGCCTAATAGGTTAAAAATTTCAATTTAACCTCAGTATAGCAACACAACATCTAAAAATGGTCAATATTTGCAGCTCCAAAGGGTGTTGCTTTCCAGAGGTTGTACTGTAGATGTAATTCAACCTCTGTAAAGCAAACATCTATTGGAAGCTGCAAATATTGGCCGTTGCTAAGAGGTTATTGCTCTAAAGAGGTAAAATTTATAGTAAAAATATGCAGGGTTCTCAATAACAGCAGGCTGCATGCCAAATTAACTGCTTAAAAACTATTTTAGACTGGCTAAAAATGTGAAATTTATACACAATTTAAAGAAAATAGTTGCATTAAGGACCTTATCAGGCCTGTTGGTAAAGCATTTCGACCTACTAGGTTAAAACTTAAAAACTTTAATTTAACCTCAGTATAGCAACACAACTTCTTAACAATGGCCAAATTTTTGCAGCTCCCAAAGGGTGTTCCTCTCAAGAGGTTGTACTGTAGTTGTAATTTAACTTAAAATAAACAAATAATTTAAAAACGTTAGCCTTGTCTAGCAAAGTAGGAGAAAATATACATATAGTTAGAACAGTTGTGCACTGAACATATCGGTATTCAACCCACAATATGTGTACAATGTAATATTTTTAACATGCAGGAAGTTATTCTGAACGATCAACTTGAGTGTGTATATATATATACATACAGTAACATAGCATTAAGGATAGTACTTAGCCTGCAACCAAAGTATTCAAAAACATGCTTGGACAGAAAATCAGAACTAGACTTCATAATACCACATGTTTTTTTTTTCATTCTTATGTAGTTATTAGGGGATTAAAAATAGCCCGCACAGCGGGCTATTGAAAATACCCACACCAATAATAGGTGCCACGTGCGAATTTTCGTTGAGTCTCTGCCGGTACTAATGCTTTCAAAAAAAGTTATTTCCGGTCAAAAATTTCAGGCAGTTTTCCGAGGTGAATAGTCCTTGGAATATAAAAAAAATAGTAAGCTGTAAACGGTTTAGCCTATCGTTCTCTTGCGATTAATTATCATTTTAAAAAAAATTGTAATAAATAAAACAAACTATTTTTAAAAAACAAAGGGATGTAAGAAGTACTTAAAACACCGTATTAAAGATTAAAGCGCCGTATTCTAAACATCGACAACCAAGGGAAGTCATTCTAGATAGTGATTTACAATAATTGTAAACATTCAGTTTAAGGTCGTTCATACAAGAAGCATTGTGAACTAAAGTTTACTTAAGCCTACTTCTTGTATGATTGACTAGGCCCCCAATTAACGTCATACGGTGTCGCTTTTGCAATATCTTCAATTTTCCAAGGCTTGAAGCTGATCTGATACTATGGACTGGACGAAATATGTTTACAGTAGGTTTAGAAATTATCCCTGGACTAATTGAAACTGCTCTCAAGAATACAGTTAGGCCTACAATAAAGGTATGCCATAGATTTTACTCATTTTGAATCAAATTATGACAATTTCATTTTGAATGTGTTGTGTACAAAAAGATATTTTTACATTGTACTGCTAGGTAAGCGCTACCAAGTGCTTTCGTTAGAAACGGGGTGATTTGGTTGCACTTTTCAGCGCTACTCGAGTATGTAATAGTCAGCTAGCCACAAGCGCTTGCTGCTTGCCGAAATAATAATAATTATATTTTTCACTTTTTCCGATATACAGTAGCGCTTATTTTAAGAAGCTGTTTCTAAGCATAGCGCTCGATAGCGTGAGTACTGTACATCTCACGCAATGTTTGCCTAAAATCGTGCATTTCTGCGGTCAGGGTCAAACAAAAATTTTACTTGCATCTCTGCAGCCGCAAAGCCTAAAGTAAAATAATTTCACTCACAGTCGCATTAGCAGGCTTACTTGCAAAAAAGAGTGACCATAAATCGCCGCAATTACAACGTCACATCTAAACATGTCGATTATTTACTCTATCCGCTTGGGTAAATGGGTCAAATGCCTTATGTAGTCACTATGTCACTAATTTGGCCTTATATTCCAAAGCCTTTAATCAGAAGGATATTCTTTTAAAAATCAAGTTCAATATTGTGACATCCGGGGTCAAAAGTGTGTCACTAGGTCAAGTCCTAGAAATTTCTTGTCAGGGTAGACAATAGAGATAAAAATGTTGGTCTTTTCTTGATGAAATTTCTCCAGAATAAATTATTTCATTATAATCTAGGTCAAGTTCAATTATAGGTCTTCTGGACCGGGGTCCCTGATTTTTGGGCTACCCGACTTCTCGATAATCGCTGATAACCTGTGGGACTGACGATCTGACAGACTAAAAAAAGTCAGTCTGACTGTCAGACTTTTTTCTGCTAAAATCAACAAATGCAGTTATTTCCTTTTAAGGCGGCGTTTACACATTAAAAGAAGGTTTTCCTTGTTTCCAAGTACTTTTATCATGATCTCAGTGTAAGACTTTGTTTTCCGGTTGTCATTTACCAATAATTCAATCGTTTTAATGCACAAAGTTTTCCCTCGCGAAATCATCGAGACTTCAGAAAAAGAGTACAAAAACACCAAGTTAGAAAAATGTTTCAGCTTTGCGATTGGCCTAAGAATTTATTATCGACCTATCAAAATATGTCCTACACAAGACACCGCATTGTCGCAAAACCAGGCTTTCTATACGAGTGTCCGCCTAATGATGGTTGAAAATTCTTGAGAAACATAGGAGTTGAGCACAGAATTAATTGCTTACACTGCCTGCCCACACATTTGTGGCTATACCCAAATCTAATAACCAATGATTCTGAAGCCTGGTTAATAAGTGTAGAAAGCATGAATATGCCAGCACAAAAAATAGCATTTCATGAAAAATGCCCAATGCAAACTGAACTTATTGACCGGAAACCTTTTTTATATATTTTTAGTAACGGTGACCATGACCCTTTTTGACCCCAAATACAATCCCAAGCTAGGTATCCATGCAAGCTTGCTATATACAAAGTATCATTAAGATCAGCCTATCCAAGTTTCAAGTTATTGACTGGAAACCCCTAGTTAAAAATTGTTTGATTTAGCTGCCTGTCCGTCATCTAGTCCGGGACCCATTGTCCCAATCTAATAAGGAGGATTTTTCGTTGGAAAACCTTGAAAAAAATACACGCGATAATGTTCCCAGGAAAAACGTACCCAGGACAGAAACTGAAATTGTTCAATTCATCGGACGGCTAATTGAACAGTCTGGGTACGGTACCCTTACAGAAAATATGCTCTCTGACAAATGTGTAACATGTGTGCAGTTAACATGTATCAAATATGAAATGAATATACTGCGAATGCAGTCTTAAAGGGACTGTGTCATGTTTTAGCGTATAGCAAAAATCAAATAAAATTGTTAAATATTTACTATATTTGGCATAGATGCCTGTATATCCCATAAATAAGCACACTGGTATAAATATAACTTGTGAAACATTTTTTAAGTATTTTACCTAAAAAAATTCTATACCATATATCTGAAATATAGCTTAGCAGTTATCCAGCATCTACTATTTAATCCCCGTTTAGGCGGTGCCTTAGTTCATATTATTGTACTGATTTTGATCAAAGACCTAAATTATACAGATTGGAAACATGTACCAACTCTCACGATATCTCGTGGCAGGTCTCTGAAATCTCGCAAAATCTCGTCCATTTTTAATACCTTATATCTCCATATATTGAAATAGCTCAAGGAATAAAACAATAGACCCCGAAGAGCCAGACCTACTCTCATTTTTATTAAATTAATGTAAATTCCAAGATTTTTCAGAAAATACCTGATTTACCTCATTCAAATTCTAATTTTCTGTATTTTATAATAGGTAGACAAAACTGAGTTACTTCCTGTAGAAAAAGAATCTTAGCTCTTCAACATGATGCATTGTCCATAAGATTGGATGACTAAAATAAGTTTTATGCACAATAACTGAATCTGCTGGCTGTTATTTTGCGTTTTCTCTAAATTTTCAGTGAGTGTCCAATCTGTGTAATTTAGGTCTTTGTTTTGATGTACAGTGGGTCAATGAGAAGAAAAGACGAAATTCTTTGGTTTAGTTTGAGTAAAAACGAAATGCCAGTAAGTTTAAAGTTTTGCAAGTGTTAACGTTATTGTGACTTAGGCCCCAGTTTAATAATCACATACCATTTCAAAGAATACATAATACATCTTTAAGCAGGGGTTCCATTTACAGGTTTAGTCTCTTGAAATTTCACAAAAGCCACATAAATGTCATTTTGACACGCAACATTTCCGTCCAATTCAAAACCTAGTGGAACCCCTGTTTTAATAAAACATATAACTAAGGTAGAATAAAGAATGTTAATAAACAAATGCGCTGGTAAAATACATTGCATAAAATATTATAATGTTACTATATGTATATAATGTGTATAATTTTTTTTGGTAACATATAACAATGATTTTCTCATGAAAATCACAGTACAGCCCAGTTAAGATATGGTGACAGTGACGTCATCATTTATGTGTACCCAAAAGATTAAAACCATTGTTTAAATAGGTAAAGTTTAGTTTGGTATTGGACTGTTAGTATAATCCTTTACACTTGTTTTTGCATCGTACTAATGGATTGTTCCACAAGTCACTGGATTTTTATCCTAACTGGACTGTAGCTGGGTTACATAGATAATACAAAATGTACATGACTTTTACCAACATATAATACTGTAAAAATCATTTATTTTTGTGGGGGGTTAAATTTCGTGGATTTCATAGTCCACCTTTAACCACAAAATCAAATCTAATTGAACAACTTATTTTGGCCCTGATATTTATTACCTAAATTTTAAATCCACAAATTAAGGTCCCATCGAAATGGTCTTTTTTACCAAAACCATGAAAGTTTGTCCCATGAAAATTAAATGATTTTACAGTAAACAATACTGAAGTACCAGATACGGGGACTGTTTAATAGATCTATCTTAACAAAGATCAGACATTTTCCTAGATTGTTGGAAACATTTTAAAGTAACTGTATAGATTTTCATCAAGTTAAAATATCCATTTATGATCATTCCAGTTCACATAACATAACCGGAATATAATACTAGTCTAAGTTTTTCAAAATAGTGTTTATGTTAAAGTTGAATCATAGATAAGATCAACCTATTGAAACAGATCCCAGGGGTGGTATTCACAAAGCATCTTAAGGAAAAACTTAAATATTGAGCTGCACATATTTTCCTAGAAATGTAGAATAACCCATGCTTTCTATGTGATTGCTGTAGCTCTATACATAATGCTTTTAAACAATGTAATAAAGAATTGGTTATTTTGATTTTCCTGATTAGCTGATACACTTAAGGAAAATTTTAGATTTTAATAAAAGTTTTCCCTTAAGATGCTTTGTGAATACCGGCCCTGAAAATTCAAGCTATCTTGCTTCAATAGCATGGTAATGCAATGAATGAGTATTGAAAAAGTTACACCCCAATCTAAAGAAAATTGTATCAGACAAATAAAACTAGTTGTTGTAGTTCTATTACGCTATCGCCATAGCCAAATGGTCTCTCAACGTAAAAGCTCTCTAGCTTAAGAATGATGAAATTAATACATGAAATGCTGTTGATGATAATAATATAAATGCAAATCTTATTCTATAAGTCATAATCAGTACTACAAAAGAAATCCTTGCATTTTTTAAGAGAAGTTTCAATTATGAGTCTAAATTCATGATAATAATGTCTTAAACTTGCAGTCGGTTTTGAGAATAATCTTAATTTGGAGCTGAAATCAATCTCATCAAAATCAGATCCTAACGTTTGCGTCTTTTCTTTATGCAATTAGTTAGTAAACTATCAGTGTAATGTATAAGTAGAGCGTCATATGGGTTTGATTGTAACGAGATTGGAGCTGAGATCTACGGTATATTAAAGTTTGTTCCAAAGATTAGCAACAGAATGCCAGCATCACAAATGGACACCAACAACATTAAACACAAATTAGAACCTGCAATAAGATGACCTGCTTTGATTAATGACCAGGGTGATATTTACAAGGCATTTTAAGTAAGAACTTGAATATTTTGACTTAAGTTAAAATTTTGAGCTGAACATTTTTCCCCAAAAAACAAAGAATGACCCAAAGTTTTTATGTGATTACAGTAGCTGTTTACATAATGCTTCTAAAAAATGTAAATCATAGTTAATCTTGATTTTCCTGTTTAGCTGAAATACTTAACTAAAATTTGACATTTTTAGAAAATTCTAAGTTTGCACTTAAGATTCTTTGCGAATATCACCCCAGAATGAAATGAAGATAACAATTTATGGCACACATTAAGTCTCATTAAATTGCTAAGAAATAATCTAAAACTTTGTAGACCTCCATGTTATTAATACTGATATTAACTGATCCGGTGGTCTTGTGAATAGATCCTCGCTCCACCATCAAAGCACTTATCTTCCATCATAGCACTTATCTGCATATAAAGCCACAGTCTCTAACAGTCACTGGTCTACCTGTACATAGGAAAGGGGCTACTATCTCATCTCTGAGGTCAACATATCGCTGGCTTAGAAGGAAAAGGTTGTAAATACTACTTATTAATACATATTTGCAATCTGCATTACAAGGCGCTTCTTATAAGTCTTTATTCATGAAGTTGTCATGTTGATCAAACTGAAGTCCAAAAAGTTGTTTTTTCCATAAGTAATGAGATGTTTTCAGACAGTTTTTTCTTGTTTTCTCAAAATATTGATTTTGTACTTACAACTTTCTCATTCTAAGCCAGCCTTATACAGTCAGCATCAACTCCGAACCTATAAACTCAGGAAGATAGAGACACGATAAAGAATCTAATTAATATCTTCATATAATGCATCAGGTACTCTCCGAACACTAGCCTTCGGGGTGGGTGTTTTAGTTGGGGGTGGTTTGGTCGGTACTGGTGCCGGCACTACAGCCTCTTCATACGCGTCCTCCCCTGTTCCTGATTGCTGCTGTACTTCAGCAGGTGTCTGATAGTCATCTTCATAATCATAATTTGGATCATCATAGGTCACTTCTTCGCCTTCGTCGGAGTCCGTCTCATAATCAGCTTCTGGTTCGACAATTTCTGGCAACTTGCCAACATCCGTAGCACTAGCAACACCATAAAGGTTTTCAGTTTTTTTAGGCACAGGTTTGATATTTTTAGATTTTAATCCAACAGTATCGTACGTATCGTCAATTTCATCATCGTCGTAATTCTTAGCTGGTACAATGGGCGGGGATTTTTTGTCCTTGTTCATCTGTTCGTGAGCGCGCTTAATGTTACTGTAGTTCTCTTCATGTTCCTCATTCTCTCGACCTAATTGTTTCCACGCATCGCCTTTAACATGTTTCACATCTGTATATAAGTCTGACTGTGGCACAGGTACGCCTCCTTTGTTTGTATAAGGCTGCGTGTACACGACTTTAGGTGAATGTTTATCCGTGCTATTGGCTGAATTGGCTGATACTGCTTCGTCGTACAGAAGCTCATCATTATAACTGGCAGCTTTAACACTGGACTTGTTTTTATTTTTATTTTTAAACGGTTGAGCATATTCTACAGGTGCTGGAGGTGGGCTTGTAGCTTCATCATATATACTATTTGGATCATCTTCCACTGTCCCTGAAGCAGGAATCACCATATCAGCTTCCTCGTACAGTCTCTCACCACCAAGTTTAAAACTACCATTCCTCGTAGACGTGTCTGGTTTATCAGAGTCTTTAAGTTTGTCTTTCTTGCCACTTTTCTTTGCTTCTTTATCCTTTTGCTTCCTTTCCTTCTCTTGTTCCTTCAATCTTCTTTCTTCCTCTTTTTTCTCCTCTTTTTCCCTCCTCTCTCTTTCCTGAAAAGGAATCAAACAAATTAAGCAACTTAAGGTTACAATTTTGGCATATCTTTATGAAACTTTAGGTTATTCAGCTGTCAAAAGCTGAGATTTTAAAATGAGGCCTGACATTTGACATGAAAATTGAGCTATGACATGATAAGAGGTCCGACCTTGACAGGAGAATGAGCTCTGACCTTGACAAAAAATAAGATCTGACATTGACATATAAACAAAGTCTGACATTACCTTGAAAATGTAATCTGACCTGGTCTGACTTTGACATGAAAACAAGGTTTGACCTTGACATGAAAACAAGGTCTGACCTTGACATGAAAACAAGGTTTGACCTTGACATGAAAACAAGGTTTGACCTTGACATGAAAACATGGTCTGACCTTGACATGAAAACAAGGTTTGACCTTGACATGAAAACAAGGTTTGACCATGACATGAAAACATGGTCTGACCTTGACATGAAAACAAGGTCTGACCTTGACATGAAAACAAGGTTTGACCTTGACATGAAAACATGGTCTGACCTTGACATGAAAACGTGGTCTGACCTTGACATGAAAAGAAGGTCTTACCTTGAACATATGAAATGAGGTCAGACCTAAGTTACATTAAAAGGAGGTCTGCCCTTGACAGGAATACAAGATCTGACCTTGACATGAAAACTAGGTCTGACCTTGACTGAAGAATGAAAACTCACCTTTCTTTCTTCCTTCTCTTTCTTTTTATCTTCCTTTGTTTTCACACTGTCTTTCTTAGTTGGTTCATGATGAGTATGTTCATGATGAGTATGTTCATGAGTATGTTCCTCATGAGGTCCGTGTAGCTTCAGTTGTTCTAATTCTTTGGCAATAGGATTAGACAGAGCCGATTTATAGCTGGCAGGCCTAACGTGTCCATTGTCTTTAATACTGTGTAATTGTTTATCACTATGATCGTGGTTACTATGTAAAGCTTTACTCTTCCTAGAATGATCTGCTTCAACAGAAGCTTGGCGAACAATAGGAGTAAGAGTAGGTAGATTTTTACCGACACCAGGGTGTCTTGCACCGACATTGATGGTTAACGGGCCTGAGCAAACTCCAAGGTCATCTGGTTTCTTTGGTAATGGGGGTTCATCATGGTGGTCGTTAGAGTCTGGTTTTAAAGGCTGAATGATTTTATCTGGTACTCGTCTGATAGGAGAATGTGGAATAACTGTCGAACTGTTACTTTTTGATTGCTTGGTAATAAGTTTGTGTATTTCCTTAGCACTACTTGTTTCACACTTAACCTCTCCTTCCCCGTTAGGACATTTTCTACCACATTCAAAACTGAATACGGAATTTCCGACTTTCCCAAAACGTCTCATCCAGCCTAGCTGAAATGAGTACTTCAAAGTTCTTGTTTTGGGATTTTCAAAAGTGATTTCCGACTTGCCAACAAGCAGCGTCATCTGTCCTGTTATATCACAGAGTTTAGCTAGAGTAGATTCGTCCACTGTTACCGCAAACCGTTGCACTGGAAAAAATAATTTCAAGTGTAATTAACACTGTTATAGCTTGACCAATTTGACACGAGTCTGACCTTTTGATTAGCATAATTTAACAGTCGATATATTGCCAACGTTTACAACACCAAGTGTATGTTTTCATAATCAGGGAGTATCACGAAGACGCTCGAGATGTAATACAAACACAAATTTGAAATACCGATATCGCACGATTTGCTTTCGGAAATTGATATATTCAAAGCAAGAACCTTGTAACATATTCTTGCATAAAGGTCAGGCTCAGGTCAAAATAGCCAAGCTATACACATTTTCATTGCAGGGAAACCACTGGCTTAGGATGAGAAGGTCGTAAGTACTACTTACAATGTTATCATAAGTACTACTTACGACATTATTAGACTTTAAAATCAGCATTACAAGACACATCTTATGAGTCTATTTTCATAAAAATCTGAACTTGTCAGACATGTTAAGCAAACTGAAACTGCCAATTTTACATAAGTACGACTGTAAGGAGTAATTTTCAGACAGGTTTTTATTGTTTTCTCAAAATATCGATTCAGTAGTTACAACCATTTCATTCTAAGCGAGTGAAATGATGAATAGAAGCAAAAGAGCACTGCCTTGCCTGTCCGATTTTCTCATATCTATTAAACTGTGTAATTAATGAACAATATAACATACCTGGATCAGTTTGAGCATACATCTGATTCACAGTAACGACTTCATCATTCTCACCGCACGAATCCTCGTCATCGTCACCGTACGATGCCGAGTTCTCACGTGACCCACCACTCCCTCCACCATATACTTCCTCTAGCTTGCTTTTCCATTCCATTAAATCACTCTCCTTTTTAAATTGAAGAAAATTAGATTTCTTGCCAATCTTTAACTCAAGTGTGTACTCAGTGCCGTCCTTTTTCTTCTCACTCGACGTTTTTACCGATTTCAAATGATGAAGCTCAATTTTTCTAATGTCACATTTTTTCTTTTTCTGTTTATAATCAGTGAATGTCTGTTTATCTTCGAACAGTTCCATATAAGCACGTTCATCTTCCGTTTGTTGGTATAACACACAAAATTTCTTCACCCACGACACTTTCTGCAAAAAATTATTTTAAATGTAATATTACATACACATTGAATCATTCGAGAAAATCCTAGTTCCCAGCAAAGGCTTTTATTACATATCGCTGGCTTAGAATGAGAAGGTCATAAGTACTACTAACGACCTCATAAGACTGATACATGTACATGTTTGCCATCTGCATCATAATGTGCTTCTTATGAGCCTATTTTCAAGGAAATCGGAACTTGTCAGGTTGACCAAACTGAAGTTTAAAAAGCTAGTTTTTGCATTTATTATTAAGTAAAGAGTAGTTTACAGACAGCTTTTTCTTGTTTTCTAAAGTATCAATTTTGTACTTACGACCTTCTCATTCTAAACTAGCGATATACAGCCACATCAGGCCATAATCTACTGACGTCATTCCCAAGTACAAATCTCAGCAAAATTTGAGATATTGCGCAAATCAGGGTTTAATTTTAGATGAATAGGATGCTATTGCTCTTGAAATTTTACTTGTAACAAAAAAAACTGACAATAGTTTTTAATTCTAACTCCTGCCTCACAGGGAAACTAAAGCAATATGACAACTTTTATTTTTTGAGGTGCATTATATAATAAGAAGATATAAAGGAGCAACCATTCTGCAAGGCACTATCGAGCGTACATAGCAGATGATCAGATAAAATGATATGCTACCAGCGAGCTCTCGCGGCTACCAGACCATTATGAAGTATTTCAAAATTCGAATTTTCGGGCCCATGCCCTTCATCAGGATTTATTTGATAATTTAAAATGGATGTAACTTAAATACATGAAAATGGAAATAAATCCTGATGAAGAGCATGGGCCTGAAAATTCGAATTTTGAGTCAGTTATTCTTTAAAAATGAACACTTCTTTCCTATGAGAGACTATTAAATTAATATACATTATGAAGTAGTCTGTTGCGTAAGAAAGTGCTAAGAAACGGCACGCTATCAGCCAGCACTGCTTGCAGCAGGTAGCTTGTTGTTGCATAGACGTAAGCAAATGTTACCAAAAATTGCTAGATAGTGCCTTGGATAGGCAACAGCTTCCAGTTCTCAAAAATTACTGTCTCCTTACAAACTTAGGTTTAATAATCCTTGAAGAAACTGCTTCACAACTCATAAACCTACATAATATATGTATACTAAATACAAGTTACTTTTCACCAGATCATATATAATTAATCTCAATAACATAATTTAAAGACAAACTTAGTGTGTACTATAAAACCTTTTTTTATCCACATTATATGCAACATATCTATGGCTTAGAATTAGAAGGTCGTAACTACTACTTACGACCTTATAAGAATCATACATATTTGAAATCTGCTTCACAGGGCGCTTCTTATGAGCCTATTTTCATGAAAATCGGAAATTGTCATGTTGACCAAAATGAAGTTTTAAAAACGTGTTTTCCCATAGGTAAGAGTAAATTACAGACAGTTTTCTCTTGTTTTCTCAATATACCGATTTGGTAGTTACGACCTTCTGGTTACAATAATCTAAGCCAGCAATATGGTGATGTACTGTCGATTCAATTATTAATACTAATGAGGGACTCATAATGGTTAACTCAGTTACGTCCAATTAAACCTAGATAAATATAGTTAACCTGATGGCCATGCTTATGTTTGTAACCATTCTCATTTAACATTGAACATACTGTTTTATCCACATAATAATAAAATATGTGTCACACAATGATGTACTAAATATAAATTTTATGTCACATAATAATGCGTGTATGGACAGTATGACCTGTCATAAACAAACGATAAAGAGCTATCAAATATGTTTAATTACCACATATTGTATGACCATAACTGTTTATTTACTGCTAATTCGTAGCATAATTATTCTGATATTGATCAATATATTTGCATATAGCCCTACATGATCTTACATGTACATTAGTATTTATCTGTGATATTACATAATGAATTGGCAAACAAGCAGGTCGGAAATCCCCCCCCCCCCCCCAGTCAGGGGCACCTGAGAGAAATTACTAGATCCCAGTCTTTGAATTTGGCCACTTAAGCCCGAGGCTAGTAAAATATTGGTCGGGCTAGTAATTGTCTCTAGGTGACTAGTCAGAAAGGCTAGTGAAAAAATCCTGAGAACACAAATCAACAGACAAGAAAAATCCAAAACGAAACTTTTTTAATGACAATTTTGAGTCGGGACAATGATAATTCTGCATTGTAGTACATGTTTACAGTTATAAAAATCCACTTTTGATCATTTAATGTTCGGACTAGTAAATTAATTCTCGGGCTAGTAAGTTCTGCCTTGTTGGTAGCCCGACTGGCTAATACTTAGAAAAGTTTTTCGTGACGACTGACTGATCCTCAGGCAAGACATACATATTTCATATTCTGCAGGGGCCTTAGTCACCAACATTGTAAGACTTAGACTTATAATTGACCACATTCATAATCACTGCCACTTCTTTGCAATTAGATGTAACCATGTCAAATTTTATCTGATAACTTGCTATTACCCACTCAACATGTATACCAAAATATATCAAAATCGTTACATTTATATCCACATGAGAGCGATTCATATAGAGTTATTGACAATGTATACTCTAAGACTGAGCTTTAGACTTACAATTTGTTTGTGTATAATGTCCCTGAATAAAGTCATTATAAATTTGAACAATGTTTATTCTAAGACTGAGTTTTAGACTTACAATTTGTTGGTGAATAATGTCGCTGGATTGAGGAAGATAAAACGTATTAAACCATCAACTACTTCCTCATTACTCTATTCATCCTCAGTAACATATCGATGGCTTAGAATAAGAAGGTCCTAAGTGCCACTTACAACCTTTTAAGATTCATACATATTTAGAATAAGCATTACAAGGCGCTTCTTATGAGCCCATTTTCATAAAAATCTGAACTTGTCATGTTGACCAAAATGAAGTTGTAAAAGTTTGTTTTACCAAAAGTAAAGAGTAAATGTCAGACAGTTTTTCCGTGTTTTCTCAAAATATCGATTTGGTAGTTACGACCTTCTAATTCTAAGCCATCGATATGTATACACTACTATTATAATGACTATTGAGATTTAATTATCAATAAAGTGTTTGGATATTTTAATTTAAGTGTTAAACCACTGGGGGTCGTGTTTGTATGCTTTTATTTGTCCTCGTCACCGGATATTCCATGTGGGCAAGGTCCACAGAAGAGTTTAGAAATTTTAGGTTTCGAGAGATAGTGCAGATACAGACCTGTGTACTCGTTCCAGAGACACCACCAGTTCTTTTACTGGTACATGCCAGGTTAATTATATAAGCACCCATACATTAGACTTCTAGATTTGAAGTCTCATCCAAAAGACAATTAGTAAAGTTTAGTTGGTCAGCCCGGGATTTGAACCAACAACCCTGAGATCAAAAGTCTTATGCTCTACGAGACTGGGGGGGTGATATGTATTGTTGATTTTATTCAATTGGAGAATTGTATGAGAATCAATAATTGTAAATGACCCACGTCCTTTGTCCATCATTTTAGAAACATTACTTATATGTAATAAGTAGGGACATCTGGTACATGACTTAACAAAAGCCTTATTTATTTGTGTTATTAAATCAGAATCCAGCTTTATTTACTTTACACATATCGTGTTTTACAAAATTACAATTACAATTGGGATTTATATGTCATTCCTTATGACCCATGATTGGAAATAAAAGATTTGCTTGCTTGCTTGCTTGCTTACTTACTTACTTGCTTTTAAATCAAATGCATCAAAGCAGACATCAGGGCAATATGCTTTTAACACTCAAATTCTGCATTGATATATATATACCACAAGTGTTTATAAATAAAATGAAAACAAAAGTGTTTCTTTTTCAGGAAGCAAAAATGCATCCCATAATTTGTTACTATGGTGAAAAGCAGGAAGAAAATGAATACAATGTGATGCATGCCATTGTTGGAATTAGTGAGGAAACTAAATATGATGCTGACTTGGCATTCAATTGAAAATAAGGCCATAGAAGAAAGGCATATGAAGATGGATAAGAAACATGAGTCAAAACAGATTGATGCAAATCACAGTATAAGGCGAAGAAAAAGAAAGCCCTTGCAGACAAATGGCTTAGAAAAAAGCTGACAGTAACTATCCTAAAACATGTCACTGAAATAATTTGAATCAAGCAAAAGGAGCAGAACTTTAATAGCATTATTAGAAAAACATCCTGCAGTTTTCGAATTTGGCCACTAGCCCGAAGCCCGAGGCTAGTAATTGTCTCTAGGTGACTAGTCCGATAGGCTAGTGAAAAAA
Organism: Spisula subtruncata; assembly: GCA_963678985.1. NCBI lineage: Eukaryota > Metazoa > Mollusca > Bivalvia > Venerida > Mactridae > Spisula > Spisula subtruncata. The sequence goes on from OY787666.1 coordinate 47,669,772, forward strand.
TCCTGAGAACACAAGCCAAAAGACTAAAAACATCCAAACAATTGTGTGTCGGGACAATGAAAATTCTGCATTGTAGTAAACAGTATTAAAATGTTTACAGATATTAATATCCACTTTTGATCATTTAATGTTCGGACTAGTAAATTTATTCTCAGGCTAGTAAGTTCTGCTTGTTGGTAGCCCGACTGGCTAGTACTTTGAAAAGTTTTTCGTGAAGACTGCATCCTGTGAAAAGAAAGTCAATAGTTTTGGTGATGAGTAAATGTTTTAGGTTTCAAGCATCCTTGATATCAACATTACCTATTTTGCCAACTCCTGAATTAAAACATGTGGAGGGGGTAGAAATGGACAACGATCAATACGATGCATAGTGGGAATGTATGAAATTCTTCTTCTCTTTTTTCAATTTTACACAGGAAAAATGATTGCACTGTTGGATTCCCCACCCCAGGGATACCCGGGGAGACGGCCATGTTGTTACCTTTCAGCTTCCCCTGCAAGCCGTGAAAATGTTGGTACCCCGGGGACAATATTTAGTTGTCAGGGGGCGTGGAAATACCGGAGATTTTACCATCAGATGTCCCTGCAGGGCCGTGAAAAAGCCGGGTTTTGGACAATCCAAAAGTAAAAATCCAGCCCCTCCCGTGGGTGGGGGCTATGGATGCAACTGATTGGTGCAGTACTGTAGATCATTGATGAACACTCATGTTTTTAATCTTTAGAAAAATATATGAAATCTAATTTATTATTATTCTACAATGTCACTCAATAAATATTAAATACGGTAAGAAAATATACACATTTTCCTAGTTAAATGTATGATTTATGAAATAACGTTAAAAATATGGTTCACAGTTGTCATTGTATTCATTCAGGCAAGTCTTTTGCAAGTTTCAACCTTTTCATCAAACCAAAGACCTAAATTACTAAATTTAATTTAGGTCTTTGATCAAACCATTACAGTAATTTACACATTTTATTTTGTAAGTCCAAAAATTATTTCCAGCATAAGAACATCATCATCTAGTTTTAAATTAAGTCTTATATTTAGAAATTCATACACAATCTGCAAAGAAGTCTTTATTCAATTTATAAGAAAAAATTACCACAGATTGACCTGTGATTATGAACTGCATGTTGACATTTTTGACAGGTAATCAAATGAAGTAATAAATCAATAAATCTACTTACCAACAATGATTTCATCTGAAATAAAACATCTCCAGATTTAATCAAGCTGGTGTCAGCCATGTTGACGATTGTCTGCTTCTTGACACCAGTAAATATCCGCACAAACTAACAAGGAAGTTAGAAACTCATTCAAGTAAATTGGTAGGAAGTTATTAAAGTTTACAGCCGCTTACGTCGTTGAAATATCTCACAAGTTGTTTACATATACACTTTTATTTAGAAGACATCTTTTAAATATTAATATCCACACATATTTTGAATTATCTAGGAATTTATTATGCATGTTCTGTTTATCTTGACATACCCTATTTTTTTCAACAACATTAGTGGCTTTCAATCGTCGTGAAAACGCGAAAACGAGTGATTTTCTAAACAATCAACATTTATTGCTGTTTACACCCAGTATGAGTTATCAAAGAAAGGTAGATATATATTGTACCGTATTTCACTTTATTTCTGTCAATTGGTATACGTACCATGCATTGTTACGCCTCCTTACTTCGCTGTGCCCATCAAATTTTCTTGAGTAGAACAGTTGCCGGATAAACTTATTTCGGATTGTTTTTGTTTTGATTCTGATAATCTAAAGTGATAGCTATCTTACTGTGAAAGTCGTATGATATATGTGTGGAAAAAGGCTGGTGTGATATATTTCCTTAACAGGGAAAGAAAAATGTGCAACATGGACCAGACGGTTGCTCGAACGGTGTATACCCTTCCCTTACAGCCTGAATGCTCTACCGACTAAACTAGCCGGCTGCTTACACAAGTTTCTCCCCTATTAGTTATTAAATCCTAAACACCCGGCTACATACACATCCTCCTTCGAAGAATTCATCCTCAAATTCCTGAATTATATGCGTTGGGCTCCAAATGTAACTGGGAAAGAAAAATGTGCAACCAGACCAGGGCTCGACCCGGGGACCTTGGGTTACATGCGATTACAGGGCTAGGAATGCTCTACCGACAGAGCTAGCCGTCTGCTTACACAAGTTTCTCCCCTATTAGTTATTGAATCCTATACACCCGGCTTCATAGAAATCTTGGTTTTCCAGTAGAATATCTCTTGTAGGAAATACTTATTTCTGCCAAATTAGAGGCTACGCCTTGCGTTCAATGAAAACTACAGTCCCATTGCATTGATACCTCAGTGCAGTAAAGTCATGGAACATATTATGCATTTCAAAATCATGACACACTTTAAAAAAATGCCTACAACATCCCGAGTGATGCACAGCAAAGTTTCAGAAAAAAGTAAACTTATAAAGATTTGGAATGTATTTTTTCTGATTATAGAGACATGTGTCCGAGAAGTCTGAGGAATCAGATGACGAGAATTATGTACCATATGTACCACTCAAACAACGCAAGAAGAATAAGGTCAGTACTGGGAGTTACATTGACTTACAGTAACTGTTTCCAATGTTTCATAATTTATGACTTTGTCCTTTCCAACTGAACTTATAAAAACTCAATGACTCCTGCTCTTTGTCTGAATTGTTGGCTAACCCATCTGACTACCGTAAATACGCAGCCATAAGTCGCATGCAGCCATAAGTTGCAGGGGGACTTTTGAATAAAAAATCAAGGTTTTTGTCTAAACCCTTTCATAGGTCGCATGTATAGTTTTCCATTTTTGTGAAAGCTGAAATCATGTGCACAGTGTCAAGTGTCGAAGGAAATGTGGTCATTTTCAGCTAAAGTTGGGAGGAACCTCGTGATTTTCAGACAGAATATGGAGGAGTGTAGTACTTAATTTTCAAACAAGTTGACGGGAATGTGGTCATTTTCAGATAAAGTCAGGGAGATGCGGTCAGTTTCAGATAAAGTCAGGAGTAATGTTATGATTTTCTGACAAAATCGGTAGTAGTGTAGTAAACTCTTCCATAAGTCGCGGGGTGACATTTTAAGTTTTTTTGGGACTGTTTTCGCAGTAATTTACAGTAATTAAAAAAAATGCATTTAAATTTTGTATTCATTTACGTTAAGTTATATGCTTGATTGTGCGCTAGAGAGTGCTTGATGACTCCATGTTGAATGTTGCTTATTTTGTTAATATTAGCTGAAGCAGGTTGAAAAACGACTTGGTCGACTGACTGCTTTGAAGGAACAAGAAGGCGGGTCTACTTCTGAAGGAACATCAGAGGGCGTGGCTGATGATAACGATGATGATGAAGTCAATCTCGGACCAAAGTCCCGTATCAGTTTACTAGATCAACATAGTGATCTCAAACGCAAGGCAGAAGGTTTGTACAGATTTTGAATATTTATCAAACTATTTATAAACACTTGTCTATACATGTTTTGAGTTCTGAAGAAGGCCTTTGGCCAAAATATTAAAAAGTGAGAAAACCGAAGATTTTGATTTATAAATGATTTTGTGTTTTATTTGACCGGGCTTTCATAATTTATTTGATTCTTGAAACTTTATTTTGAGGAATTTAACAAATATATGCCAATTTTGGCTCTTTATGATTCAAGAGTTTTAAACAGCTAGAAATTACATTATGTTGGCATTTAGCTAAAATGTTTTTAATATGTTTTGTATAATGTTTTATAAATTTTCTTTAGCTAAGAAAGAAACTGCAAGAGAAAAAATACTGAAAGAAGAGGAAAAGATTTTAGAAAGTGTAGCAGAAAAACAAGGTACATGTTAATAATGTTTACATTGAATGTCATTGTCTGTCACATAGAGTAGGGGAGACAAATTAGTTTCGGTTGGTTGTCAACATGTCTGATATTTATCACAAAGTTTGAGTTTGCACTAATTTTCCTAAACCATTAGTTTGATTAGAGTTCAATGAAACTTCATACAAGATAAATAGTTGGTACCAAAACCCTAGTTATTTATATTTACAGAAATTTAAGGTTGGATGATTGAAGGAGTAATGACCCTTTCATGGTCCAAATAAACTACTTTTATGCTCTGGCATCTACTGATGCAAAAGGCATACAATTATTGTCCTGTACGTGCATTGTTAGTCCGTCCTGCGTAATAAAATGTGTTGAAACTCAAATATTTGTGCATCAATGTAACAATGTTGAATACAAGCTTGTAGCTTATGTTTCTTATGTTAATCATAATCAACATTAAATAAAGTTTATCTTATCAATGCATTGCTTTCAAACTTGGAATTCTTGTTTACTATCATAAATAAGTTCAAAGCTTTTTTAGTTCACATTTAAATGTTTACCATTTCAGCTTTAAAGGCAGTATCTGAGTTAGCTAAAGGCATTGAATATGTTGATCCTATTAAGACAGGGTAAGTAATGGTTTGTGATTTGGTCTGTTACAGGACTTGGTTAATGTACATATCATACTGTTGTATACATAGTGCACCCTGGCCCAAAACAGTGGCATATTTAGATTGTTTGTCCGTCTGTCCACTCATTTGTCTGGGCATTGATTTGGTGAACAGTTTATCAGGTTTGAAATGAAGCTCGCAGGGAATACTGGCGATACCCAACTGCGTTGCCTCTTTAAATAAAGTCTTTATTATTATTACATTTTGTTTCTACTTTCATGAATTATAGATGAAACTCTGCATACTTCTGAGTGCTATGCTGCTAGGAAATGGCTTGCTTCAAAAGTGCTTCATCGTAGAAGAAGCGAAAAATTTATATTGACGAGCATTTGCAGCTAGAAGACTATTGCGCTACTGAAGCAGTCTTTTGCAAAAGAAAGCTCTGAAAGTGCTGAGAAACAGTTTGCTATCAGCGAATTCTACTTGGTAACCTGTCATTGAATAGACATAGTAAAGCGCTACCAAAATGTGCTCGAAAAGTGCCTTGGCTATGCAACGGGTGCCTAATTTTATGGTTCACCTGTTTAAACTGTTCTAACATGCTATGTATTTGATCTAGGTGGTTACCTCCCAGGTATATAAGAAGTAAATCAGAGCAGGCTCATGAGAAAGTCAGGAAGAAATATCACATTCTGGTGGAAGGTGAGAATAAGCCACCGCCCATCAAAACATTCAAAGAAATGAAATTCCCTAAACCCATCTTACATGGTTTGAAGAAAAAAGGAATTCAAGACCCCACACCTATACAGATACAGGGACTCCCTGCAGTGTGAGTTTGTTGTAAAAAAACTACTTTATTTTTGCGTAAATACCAATGTTTATTTCAAGAATTTCAGTAAAACATTCGTCATGCCGTGTTATGAATTTTCTGTCAAAAGTTCTACAATATGTTTTCATGTTATATATGAAAATACATGTATGTTTTAATTTATGCAGATTAATAAATTCATGAAAAACATTTTCTTGGATAATCATTATGGCAAAAATAAGACTTCACAAATAGTACCTGACACAAAACAATGAAACCCAAGATTTTTGTAAATAACGTTTTAGAAACTCAAGTATTTTGGAAATCCATCAAGGCATTTCATTCAAACTTGGCATGCTTGTTTACCATTATAAATACCTTATTTTGGCAATGTGATTTAACACTATCCAACATTTCAACATGATTATGGCTCCTAATTGACTACGACCCTAATTATTGAACTCAGTTAATAGGCCATTTTTAGCTCGACTATTCGAAGAATATGAGAGCTATTACAGTCACTTGTTCGTCGGCGTCGGCGTCGGCGTTGCATATGGTTAAAGTTTTGCATGCAAAACTTTAACCTTGGTTATATTTCAATAACCAGTGCATATATTGGATTGAAACTTTGCACTGGCTTTCCCTGTCATGTAATCAACCATGTTAGATAACTCTTGCATGAATTTAATGCAAATTATGGCCCTTTTTTACTTAGAAAATTTGGTTAAAGTTTTGCATGCAAGTTACTAATAAGGCCATATCTCAAATAGTATCTGTGCTATGGCATTGAAACTAACAACACTTACTAACCATCATAAGGCAATGGTACCGGTCATGGGTAATAGCTCTATTATGATTATTATTTGAGTTATGCCCCTTTTTAACATAGAATTTTCTTGGTTAAAGTTTTGCATGCAAGTTTCATTCAGACCATATCTCAGCTACTATCCATGATACTGCATTGAAACTTACAACACTTGTTTACCATCATCAGTCAATGGTATCAGTCAAGGGCAATAACTCTATTATTTTTTTATTTCAGTTATGCCCCTTTTTAACATAGGAGTTTATTGGTTCAAGTTTTACATGCAAGTTCTATTCACGCCATATCTTAGTTACTATTTATGATATTGCATTGAAACTTATAACACTTGTTTATCATCATTAGTCAATGGTACTGGTCAATTGTAATAACTCCATTTTTAGTTTAATTCAAGTTATGCCCCTTTTAACTTAGACTTTCCTTGGTTAAAGTTTTGCATGCAAGTTACATTCAAATCATATCTCACCTACTATCAATGATATTGCATTGAAAAGTTTAACTTCCCCTTTAAACAAGTACAAACTAACAAATTCTCACATATAAATGATTGCCAGTTTAATAATGTCGTATAATACACACATTATTTGTCTAATATGGTAAACTGAAAATATCACATTGTTTTGTTGAGGCTTGAATTCTTAAGATAGATATTTAGGTTAACCACTAGAATATTGTATTACATGTATTGCTCACTATTGCTAACTTGTATTGTATTTATCCTCCCAGTTTAGTTCTCTGGCTGAATCTAAAACTTGTTAATACCTACATTTATCACAAATCTGTACACTTTCCTACTATGCAATAAAAAAATCATATTGCACAGTGTGCTTACATACTTTGCAAATGACATGTGATGTTCTTTGTTTATATGATGTTTATGTAATAAGTAGAATATTGTTGCTAGGTAGTAAAAATTTTAGACAGTGATAGGTGTTTGCCTTTTTTCTGTGTCTAAAGGTTGTATCTATGTGTCAAAAGGTTGTATCTCACCCGAAACTGTAGATGAATTTGACAAATTAATGCCAAATAGTCATATCTGGCCGAGATCTCACATTTTGTTACCAAAAATAAATGGGTGCGAGGTTTTGAATGTGTCATATGACGTATATTTAAGAAAATGATTGGTGCAGAGCTACGATATTTTGACATAAGGAGCAAAACGGTCTCCTGTTTCCCCGCTCATACAAACCTGAGATACGAGGTTTTGACTATCCAGCGAGGATATCAAACTTGTGTTGTTTGGCATGGTATTGTATTCAATACTAAAAATAATTACTAAACTACTTTAAACTCATCACTGATTTATTACATGTCCTCTACATTATTATTTTAATTTGTCACCTTTGTTTTAAAATTGACTCCTTTAACAAATCATATCTTACTCATATGATTATTTTGTAGAAACTTTGTTATGTCAGTGGATGTATACAATTCCCTTTAAACATACACATTTCTTGAATAGAGTACAGTGCCGCTTGAAGTCTTAAAATCATTTTCACTGACAAATATTTGTTAATAGTCCAGTGTTGAGATAATTGCTATGCCTCAACAACCATTGTACATTAGCTTTCATTGCCATGTAGTCAACTAAGTAGCGTAACTCACGTTTCAATATAATACAAATTTTAAATGGCCTGTTTTGAACTTATATTTTTTCTGACAAATGGCTGCGAATAGTCGAGCGCGCTGTCTAGTGACAGCTCTTGTTTACTTATTTGCTGTATATAACTTATTATTTTCTAGTTCCTATTTTGATTTGTTAAGTGTAAAATAATTAGATTTTTATCAGACTTAATTTTGTGATTTTGGTAAAAAAGTCAGTGGATTTTTTAGGTAATAAATACTACAAGGGTCAAAATTATGGTTCAGTGGTTGAAGATGATCCACGAAATCCATGAAATTTGATCCCCCCCCACACAAAAATAAATTACTTTACAGCACATGTTTACTTGGTGATGGACTTATGTTTGTGGCAATAAAAAATTTAACTTGACTTTGACTCCAATGTTCACAGGTTATCGGGTAGAGATATGATCGGTATTGCATTCACTGGTTCGGGGAAGACGCTCGTATTTACTCTACTAATCATCATGTTTGTTCAATGTTCACAGGTTATCGGGTAGAGATATGATCGGTATTGCATTCACTGGTTCGGGGAAGACGTTGGTATTTACTCTACCTATCATCATGTTCATTCAATGTTCACAGGTTATCCGGTAGAGATATGATCGGTATTGCATTCACTGGTTCGGGGAAGACTCTGGTATTTACTCTACCTATCATCATGTTTGTACTAGAACAGGAGAAGAGACTACCGTTCATTAGCAACGAGGGACCATATGGATTGATCGTCTGTCCAGCTGTATGTATTCCAGTCTTTACTTTACTATACTGTAAACTTAACCAATATACTTTCTCGTAACTTTTGCATTTTGATTGACTTATTTTGTTATTATGGACAAGGCTTCCATTGGGGCATAAGTGTTTATTGAATGTAGTCTTGTTGTTTGTTTTGTATCCAACCCCTGTCTGATAGTCAAATGTAATGCTGTGATACAAAATCATACTTGGGTGTAAAATATAAAGCCATCATGACACTCGTATTGTTAACTTTATTTACAAGACAAAATATTCATTGCATAAAACCTACGAGTACATGTAATTGCTTATAGCCATAAATTTATTATTTCTTTTTTTACAATTATTGTTGCATGAAAATGAGGGGAAAGTCCTTGAAAATTCCTTGAATTATGTTTTGAAGGATCCGTACGAACCATGGTACACATATTTACCTATAGCAATGAATTTATTATTTCTATTTCACAATTTGTAGCGTGAGTTAGCCAAGCAGACACATGAGATTCTCAAGGAATTCAGTGAACTTTTAGAACGGGATGGCTTCCCACAGATACGTACAGCACTCTGTATTGGTGGTGTACCAGTGAAGGAACAGCTAGCTGTGATAAATAGGTCTGGTGTTTATTATCAACTTTATCATTCATGTCGAAGAAAAAAAGTTGAGCTATTCTCGTGACGGGATCATGTGCGTTGTCTTGTGTTTTGGTTGAGTTTATTATAATATAATGTCAGCCATATTCTCAAATAATATATAATCTTCAATAATATATAAACACTGGTACATTTTTGCTAGATGATCACTTTAGTGCTAGCCTATTAGTTATCATCATCATTCCTGTCTTGGGTTCAAATACGACGTTGGAATATTTATTGGAAAGCTTCTATACTAGGCATTTATAAAAACAAAGTTGTGTGTCTCGTTTTGAGGCAAATTTGTTAAAATGAATAAAAATTATCTGAGGAAATGTATATTGTTTAACCTTCATTTTAAAATCAAGTCTTGGGAACTTTTATTTAATCATTTGTTTTGCTCTACAGGGGTGTACATATAATGGTTGCTACACCTGGACGGTTGATGGATATGTTGGCTAAGAAGATGATCACGCTAGATATATGTAGATATTTGTGTCTAGATGAGGCTGACAGAATGATAGATATGGGGTTTGAGGAAGATGTTAGAACTATATTCTCTTACTTCAAGGTAACTACTAAGTATATCATATACAATTGTAGTGATGTGAGCCTTCCTAAGATGAAGTAAAAATGGTCCGAGCAATTCCCTTGCTAGACGCTAGAATAATTATAAATGCAACTTGTAACTTCCACATTATAAATCATTATAAATGTATACACCTTAAATCTATATCTCCTTAATTAGTTGTTGTTTGTCTAATGAATTAATTTAATTTACATGCGTATGTAAAGTTTAATTGTTTTAAAACTGCTCACATTAGAAATATGACACCAAACATTTCATGAAATGTGAAGAATTCATGTCCAGTTTGGGCAAATCACAGAGTTTAATTACCAATTTTCTCGCAGGCCACAACAATTAAAAACTCTGAAATAAAACCTACCTATTTTAGGCACAAATTTCAGAATGTTTTGCCTGCAACAATAACCCCCTATACAGTATTTGCTCCAATTTTCAGGGTCAGCGACAAACCTTGTTATTCTCAGCTACTATGCCTAAAAAGATTCAGAATTTTGCACGTAGTGCTCTAGTGAAACCTATCACTGTAAATGTTGGTCGTGCTGGTGCGGCGAGTCTTGATGTCGTACAAGAAGTTGAATACGTTAAACAAGAAGCCAAGATTGTATATATACTCGAATGTCTACAGAAAACAGCACCTCCCGTAAGTTATAGTCTCAATACTGATTTCAGTATTTTTAGAGAAAAAAATGCACTTCATATGAAAATCATCTAGTTCAATACATCAACAAGCAGTTTTCAGTATTTAGAAAATTTAGAACTTTTACCCATGTATATAGTACATACAACTTATTTTCCGCTTCAAGTTCAAGAGAATGACTTTAGGTACTTAATGCATACCTGCCAAGTTAGTTAAAACCAAAATAGAAGTGATAAGGCGAAATATGTCCCAAGATGCACATAATTTTGATTTAAAAGGGATTTAGATGCATAAAAAACAGTGTATTTATTCTAGTGGTTATAAATATGAGACAGAAGATCAAAAAATGAACCAAATATACTTTTGTGCAAGGTAAGTGAACTTGGAAACCAGAAGTTTATCAACGAAAATAGGAGTAATTTGACTTTATTAATAGGAGTACTTGGCAGGTATGAGTAATGTAATAATATCTAAATAAGAGGCCTTGTGATCCTCTAAGTAGGTCAATCTTTGTCAAAGGTTAAACTCAATACATTTACCTGCTTCCTGTTCTAATCTTTTTAATGTGGTCTCCATCTTTGATGAAGGGCTATATTTCTTTTGCACATGGTGGTATGTTGGTCAGTTGGTAGACCAACTGCTTTCCATTCAAAAATACAAGAATGCCATTATTAAGGATCTTCAAACTTTACATGACAGAGATTGAACAGCAGCAATATATTATTCCTACTGATTATACAGCCAGTAGGTCAAAGGTCAAGGTCACTGATAATTACCATTTCTGATTATTAAAATCATCTCTTGTTGAAGGTCCTGAAATTGAGGTTTGATGGAAGACAAAATTATGTGGTCTGATGTAATTGTTAGAAGTGAGGATAGTTTTCCTGCCTTATTTTGCCTGTCATTTGATGACTTTTACCAGCCGTTTAAAGTGTATAGAGCTATAGCTGACAATATTTTTTTTAAAAATTCAAAAAATGAAAAACAATTATGCTTTCGTATCCATTAGATCATTTTTCACTTCAGCTTAAACAGAAACTCTCTCTGTGATTTATTGGACATGCGAATTGTCCGAAAGTGTTCTAGAAGACCCTAAGTCCACTGTTGAAATAATAAGAATTGTCTATTTTTTTTGCAATTGAATCAAAGTACACAGAACCCATCCATAGTTTTAATTTGCAATAAGGTAGTCTAGTATCATACTAAAAACGATACAAGTAATTATTTTGACATTAACTGACCGTTAGATATAGCTCTATACACTTTAAACATGTATTTGTATGTGTTTTAGGTTTTGGTATTTGCTGAGAAAAAACAAGATGTTGATGCTATACATGAATATTTATTGTTGAAAGGTGTGGAAGCAGTCGCTATACACGGTGGTAAAGGTACGTGCTTGTATTCTACTATGATAACAGGGCGGTTGTCTGTCAGCTTAAAGTCCAAGAGTTATTAAAAATGACACTGGTTTATCAGTCTATCTAAGCATTTATGGAAATCATGGAATATAATTTTTTCAGGTATTTTGCACAGCTGCATGCACATAAAATATTGAAATATACTAGAATCTTTATGCAGACAATATGATAATGAATCGCCATTTTAAGTACTTTGGTTTTTTTCTTCATTTTTATGTATTACCCTGATTAAGGTTTTAGTGTAAAACCGTAACGGTCGTGAAATAAATGGAGAACCATATCTCTTGTTATATTTGTTGTTAACACATATTTAGTTATTGAGCTAAATTTGAATAATTTTAGATCAAGAAGAGCGTACATTGTCTATTGAACAGTTTAGAAAAGCAGAGAAAGATGTGCTGGTGGCTACAGATGTTGCATCTAAAGGTCTCGACTTCCCAGATATCAAACATGTTATCAATTATGATATGCCAGATGATATTGAGAATTATGGTAAGTTATGACTGACTAAGAATGAAGAGCTCGTAAGTACTACTTACGACCTTTTAAGACTGATACATATTTATAATAAGCATCACAAGGCCCTTTTTATGAGCCTTCTTTCATAAACCTGATGTTGTCATTTTGACCAAACAGAAGTTGAAACAGCTTGTTTCACCAAAAGTAAAGAGTAATTTCGAACTGTTTTTTCATGTTTTCTCAAAATAAAAAAGTACTTACAACCTTCTCATTCTAAGCCAGCAAATTGTATGCAGTTGATATCTATTGTGGTTGGGGCTAAACACTGTTTATTATGGCCCCATCTTTGATTTCATGCCAAGCATAGCCTTTATTTGCCAGTCAGCTTTGGACAGTATTGGACAATTACCTTGTTATTTTTGTTAAGAACCCAATGAACTAGAGATGAGGGAGTTACTTACAAAAATCTATAGACTCAACCCTTTAAGTGACCCTTTATATATGATCCCATCAAAAACTTCTAAAAAGCCACTAGCTGATTCTAATATTCATGATAAAAAATCATTTATATATTGTCATTATGTGATATGAGACTCTCGGGGAAGACTGGGTATAACCAACTGTGTTGCATCTTTAGATAAATTCTTTATTATTATTATTATTGTTACTATTATTATTATTGTTATTATTATTGATATTATTATTATTGTTGTTATTGTTATTGGTTATTGTTATTATTATTATTAAAATTATTATTATTATTATTATAACCATGTTGTTATACATTTTTCAGTACATAGAATAGGACGTACTGGACGCTGTGGGAAAACTGGTATGGCTACAACTTTTATCAACAAAGGAGTTGGTAGGTTGACTCTTCATTTGAAGTACAGGAAAATGATTAATCTTCCAAAAAATAAAATCTGCATAGATAGTCAATTTCTGGACCTACCAGATAGTCAATTTCTGGACCTACCCAATGTTTATAAGTCAATTTCTGGACCTACCAGATAGTCAATTTCTGGACCTACCAAACATTGGGGTTGGTGGAGGGTTCTTCCGAATATTTTGTGTCAATGAATACTGTAAAATAAATCATTAATTTTCGTGGGGGATTAAATTTTGTGGATTTCGTCGTTCTCCTTCAACCACGACGTCAAATCCTATCCTAAATAATTTTGACCCTTTTATTAAATGAAATGCAAAATCATCAAATTAACGTCCCATTGAAATGGTCTTTTTACCAAAACCACTAAATTTTCGTCCCATCGATATTAAAATTTTTTACAGCTGTTGACAACAAGAAATTGTTTTACCAAAAATCTACTAAATTGATTTCTTTCTTTTACCTTGATAAAGTCTTGTTGTTAAATCCGAAACATTGGATTAGATAAATTAGATAAGATACATCCGTTGTCAGTGGTTTCAATAAATTCATTACTGTTAAACATGAATGATCTTTAATACATTGGTGAGGGAATAGTTTGCTATATTATATATTGATGTTTATTACAGATGAGACAGTGTTGTTGGATCTGAAACATTTATTACTTGAAGCTAAACAGAAAGTACCGCCATTTCTGTTTGAAATGCAACCAGATAATGAGAAATTCCTCGATATTGGAGGTAAGTGATGATAACATTCATGTTACTAATTAGTCATTTATAAATCCCTGCTAATTTGATGAGATTTAAATCCGCAACTAAGTGTCCGCATAATAAACTAAGTAGTTGGACTTATCAAAGCAGTACATTATTCTTCTTGTGGTGGCAAGCTGTTGGGCAGAATTTTTTCAAACTTTCTCAGATCAACAACCTTGATGTGTAGTTGACGGTAAAGGATGGAATTTTTGCTGCAGCATTTTTTACCAGAGTTATGACCTTTTGTTACTTTTACTTTATACCTCAATGTGGGCACCTGTGTCGATGAACACATTTTCTAGTTTCAATTGATTTGTAAAGCACACTCTGGGGCATTCTCGCAAATGTACGGTACCGCTGCAAGTGTGAGACATGCATTGCTATGCATTAGTCATGGTGACCGTAATTTCATGTTTATCCAACACAAAGAGTAAAAAATGTACAATTTCACCTTAGTAAATGTTTTGAAAACAGAGCCTTGAAAATTCAAATTTACCTTGAAAAGTCCTTGAATTTCGGTGTTAGAATTGTGTATGAACCATGTGTCATGATTAAGATGATTTATCGTATACTTACAGGTGAAGCTGGCTGTATGTATTGTGGTGGTCTCGGTCATCGTATTGCTGACTGTCCCAAGTTAGAGGCTCTACAGAACAAGCAAGTTGCTGGTATCGGACGTCGTGATTATCTCGCTGCAGGCAGTGCAGATTATTGAGGGGTTGATAGGAGTCAGCTACTGGATAGACAATGTTAGAACTCCGTGTTGTTGATGTCTGAAGCTTCATGTCATGGACCAGGGGTTCTGAAATTCATCGTCCGACTTGCCCAGCTTGTCCAAAAGCTTGTACGGACAAGTGAAATGTGACAAGAATTCACTATATGATTATCATACAGACAAGTGCAAAATAGAAGTTGGTAAAAATGAACAAGTAAATCCTAATCAGATTTCAGTACCCCTGCCGAAAAATCAGCTCTGTACACAGATATTTATTTCTAAATTGAGTGTTGAAATTGTGTTGATAGAAGTCAGCTACTGGATAGATATCATTCGAGCTCCATGACATTGTCATTGACGTCATACATGAACAGAAGAAATCACCTGTGTACACTAAGACAGGTTGACCTTGTCATTGTGTGAACCTAGTAGGCATCATGAAGACATCATGGAATCATGTTTTGTGTCGCCAGTTTGATTTGTGTTACAGAGTTGATTTCAGATTTTGATAAGTTAGAGATATTCAAAACTTAAGGATATTTCTTTCTAAAGTGAGCGAGTGTTGAAATTGGACACATGAGCCACTTACTGTCGATTCAATAAGTTATACTAATGAGGGAACAATCCCATAGGAAAAAATAGCGGGGACTACCGTCAACTCAGGTACACCCAGTTAAACCTAGATAAACATAGTTTACCTGATGGACAAGCTAATGCTTACAACTGTTATCAATTATCTTTGAAAGGACTTTAACTGTATACAAACCACACAAAGACACAGTGTACAAAAACAAATATGAGCGACAGAAAATAAATAAAATATCTGTCAGTAAAAAATGTGTATGTACAAATTGTTTGAATGTACGTTTTTTAGTATTTGACCATTTGTATTATGACTCTGATTATTGTGAATGTTTAACTATGAATTGTATTGTTGATTGTTGATAATGTTCAAAGATCTGTATCATCTCGTGAGCAAAAAATAAAATAAATACATCAAAGCACTGAAAGTGCTGAAATAAAAAACATTGTTTGTAATCCATTGGAAAATATGGACTTATATCCGTGGCAGACATTCTTGCAGATGTACACTTAAGGTGGTTTTGTTGAGCAGTTTTCATATCATCATAACAAGAGGTGTCGGCGGGTTGGAATGTCAGAGGATATATATTTAGCCAGACTTCAAATAAAAATAGTCCAGCTATTGTGACGGGATAGTCTGCATGTGTTTATTGTCATTTTCTCAAATGCTATCAACGGTGTCTACTTGAAACGCAACGTAGTTATTCACAATCACAAGAAGAATCCATATTGACAAGGTTAATAACCCTGTGACCTATATTTATTGAGTTATCTGCCCATGTTACCTTTTAGAATTTTCACTCACAGATGAGCAAAGGTACTATCAAATACAAAATGCTCAATATCTTTGAAAATGACAATTGATGCTGCATAGGTTTCAACTCCTTGGTTCAACCAAGGCATGGATTGGCTAACGTCGCTTTAAGTATATATGCATTTTTTGTAACAGTCTTGGAGTGCCAAATGATATTTCTGGCACACTTTTATGGCACTCCCAGGTTGCAGGTAATGTGATTAAAACTGTTTCTGACGTTTACGTTGCCCCCGCATCGATTTATGTCTCCTGTGGTCTTATTCTACTGTGAGATAGTACTAAAGTACAGATTGTTTGACTAGAATTCGAACCAGGGACCTCAATAACGTACTTCAGCAGTATAAAGTGTTTGCCACTTAACCATCATGCCACACTTATTATTAGCTATTGCATACTTCGTACATGAACATTAATTTTATCAGTATAATTATGTTTACAACTTAAATCACAACTTTGGTCGAGTGGTTAGGACTTCCAATTCCAAAGTTTGAATCCCAGAGTATGCTAGGTTAGTACAAAAGCAGCCAGTTGGTGAGTCGCAATCTAGTTAAATAATGGCTACCATGTAGTCCTGTCTCTGTCAGGTGCCCAGCAATAACAAAAATCCACACAAAATGTAGATCTATGTCTCCTATGAAAAGAAATAATTGGCAGGACCTTTCATGGGTGACATCGTCATAACATATATCCTTTTCATTGGTGTTTTTTAATTGTACTGGGGTTGTGTATATTTAATAAGAAGTCCAAAGTGTGTAACTTCTTTAGAAACTCATGCAAGAGATTTTGACTAAGGGAGATAATCGTAAGCAGACTTTATTATCCGGCACGTTTTGGGTTTTATACTCGCGCATGAGTCACATGATCTAAAAATGTCTGCCTCCATGGATGAAAAAACAAGATTACTTGGTTCTGGACAATCCAGTCTAAATGGAGACGATGGCAACACGGAAACTGAGTTTCGTGTGTATGGAAGACGTTGGTACATATTGCTGGTGGTGTTTCTACTCAATTTAACGAATGGAATGGTAAATATCCTTAAATTTGAAAGTTTGTTATTTTCTGAAAGACTCAGCACAGGACCTTGGAATTAAATAAATAAATATGTAGATAAATTATGCACCAGTCAGTTGCATCCATGGTCCACATTCCGGGGATGGGTGGGGATTTTTACCTTTAGGTTGTCGTACCCCAGCATTGCAGTGGATAGAGGAGGGGCTGTCTGCTATTTCTGACTTTTATATATTTTTTAAAGTTTTATCTCCGCAAGAGACGATAGTCTCTAAGTCGAGATTATTTGACTATGCAGTGGACAGCTGATGTTAAAATCTCTGGAACTTTCACTGTCCCTGATAGTCGAACAATCTGGGCTTCAGTATACTATTGAACTTCCGTAGTGGGAAGATGTCAACAGGAGACAGGAATCGTGTCTACGTCCATGACAACTAAATATTGTCCCTGGAGTACTGCTTCGCAGAAAAAATTTCCCACATCCTCGGCAGTACGGGGGAAGCCGAAAGGTAAAAACACAACCATTTCACTGGCTATCAATTGCCCATCCCCAAGGCTGGGGCCATGGTTGCAACTAACTGATCAATGCATTACCCCAACTCACACAGAAGTAATATTATATATAATATATATATTTAACCAGGTTGTCATAAATTACCTCTGTGACCTCAGGCAATGGAGTCGACAATACAACAAACTCCAAAGAAACTTGCTAAATAAAAGCTGATATTAGATGATAAATAGACACTGATTGAATAAGGGAAGTCCGTATTCTGTTTATTATTAAATCCTTTAAGGCTTTAACTTTCCTGACCACGTAATTTAGTTGTCAAGATAGTATTAAGAGGAAATATTTATATTAAATGTGAGAATAGTTGGTCCTTACTTTCGGTTTGTACACTGTGTAAATAATATTACTTCTGTATGAGTGGGCGTAATTTATCTACATGTACATATATATTTATTTGATTGCAAGGTTCTCAGTTGAATTTACAGAGAGTTCATAAAATTTGTGCAAAATATGCTTCCTCAAATCTTACTTAAAGTTGGGCCTTCATTTTGACATAAGCCATCGTGACCCGTCAATTGAACTAATTGGCACCAGAAGGAACTGGGGTCGAGAGGATAATCTCTTGGAATACTGCTCATTGTTAAGAGGACTTCCTTATTCAATCCATGGCCGGGGTACTTAATGGTCATTTCTGAAACATTTAGTGATCCCTATCATATTTGAGTTAACTAGCTGGTTGGAAACAGGTTAACCCACCTAGAGGTAGTCTCCCAGGTATCAGTTCTCTACACTGGGCATGTTTAAGAACCAAGAATTCTATTCTTTGTATCTCACACTGTGACAGAGTAAATCGTTGAATTAATGACAGCTCTAAATTATAATAAGATCTTTTTGACTACTAGAGATAATTCAATGTTCCCCCTTATACCTCATCTACTGTGCAACATTGTTTTGTTGTTTCTGTGGTCACGGCAAAGATCTTGATTATAAAATACATACATGTATTTAGATATTTGGTCACTGACTCAGTTACTTCAATGCTAGGCGCCGTTTAGTGCCATGGGGTTGTGGTTAATGTATATACAAATGAGCTATTTACGTCTTGAGTAATGTTCTATATATAATAGTTGATTGTTGTTTACTTACCATTTCAGATCTGGATCACATTTTCACCTATAGCAGACACATCAGTACCATATTATAATATAACACCTTTTCAATTAAATATCTTAGTCCTAGTGTTTGCAATAGCTAGTGTTCCATTTGGTTTCATTGCATCATGGGTGTTGGATACATTGGGACTTCGTTTCTCAGTGAGTATATATTTTTGTATTTTTTTCCATTCTCTTTCAGAATCTTTTGGTTTTTAACTACATGAATAAATGCCGTAAAGACAGGGTTGGCAAAAACCCAGGTTTTAAGTGTGAAACCTAGTCTACCAGGAAATACTGGATAATAAGCATATAACTGTATTTATTTAAGTTTTAACATCCACACCTTACTTTATATACTTTATAAGTTTATATCTTAGGTTAACTTATTGTTACTATTTAAACTTTAATGACTCCTTTGTTCAAACATTACAACATGTTTTGTTATATTCTGCAGTTAGTGATGGCAGCATGGTTGAATGGTGTGGGAAGCTTACTTAGAAATATCAGTGCGCTGGATTCTGTCCCGTTAGATAACAAATACACCTGGTGTCTTACTGGTAAGTTGTATTGTTATAATATATTATATTATATAGCATTTAAATACATAATGTGTACTGTATTTTAACAGCCTTTATGACAATGAAATTCAGCCACAAATTAAAATGATTGAGATACAGAAAAAATCCCTGCATCTCATTTTTGTCGAGTTGTCAATGCAACAAAATTCCTGACCAAGAAATATATCGAACAATGAGTAATTAATATTTCAGTTGAAGAATGTTCCAGATGTAGTAACATATGGAATGATTATATATTTCAGGACAAATACTTGCAGCAATAGCTCAACCGTTTATCATGTTTGCACCGACCAAGCTAGCAGCTTTATGGTTTGCTGGTGATCAACGTGCTACTGCTAATATGATCGCTTCTATGGGTAAGTTAGACTTGCAATAAGGTATAATTTAGCATGTGGTGGTATTCATAAAGTTTATTTGATCTTATAAAGAATTTTAAGAAAATATTAATTAAAACTTAGAATTTTCTTAAAATGTTAACATTTCTTTAAGTCCTCTTAGCTAAACAGGAAAATCATTTTTGTTTTTGTGAAAAAGACCATTTCTTGGGGACTTAATTTCAAGAATACATTATCCAATGAGTCATACACTATAGAATTATTATATTCATGGGGGGTTCAATATTGTGATAGATGTCACCCACAAATCCACAGAATTAAATCCTTCACGAATATTAATTATTTTACAGTATTCTATTATATAGATACAATATTTGTTTATGTTTTCAGCCAATCCACTTGGTATAATGCTTGCGAACATATTAGCTCCAACAATAGTTCAAAGTTCAGGAGATATCCCAACATTGGTGAGTGAAACTATTTCTGTGATTGACCCACTCCTCAATAATGAGGAAAGAAATATACATTATAATACCTGTACTGATTCGAAGGTGTAATCTTTGTCGTATATAAACCTTCACCCGGATGGGTGGGATTCAAACCCATGACGCATCGGCTCAAGTGACTGCACCATACAGTCTATGTCACTAAAACAACTCCAAAAAACTGCTTAAATAACAGCTAGTTAAGACAGATACATATTTAAAATCAGCATCACATTGCACATTTTATGATCCTATTTTCATGAAAATGGGAACTTGTCTGAAGTTTAAACAGCTTGTTTTATATTAAACAGCTCATTTTACAACACATAAAAGAGTAATTTTTGTACAGTTTTATCTTGTTTACTCATAAAATACATTTTGTACTTACGACTTTCTTATTCTAAGCCAGCGATATTATATACAGGGCTCGACACTATCACTGGTTCCCTAGTCTGAGGCCAGTAAATATCAAGAAGTATCAGTTACTGTTTAGTTTACAAACTTTATGTTTCTTGTTTGGGGGACCAGTGACCAAAAGAGTTAGTGTCAAGCTCTGTTATATGTAGTCTTTAATATTGTTATTAATATTATACATTTTATATTGTTTTAACCATGTATTAATCATGACTGTACTGCACTTTTGAACATGTGTATACATGAAAAAAGGGCTATATAAATATGGTATAATAACAATATTGAGATAATTTTCAAAGCAGGACTAATAAACAAATTATGATCCTATATTTATATTTCAGCTATGGATTATCACAGCACCATCATTGTTGACTATGCTGATGGCAACATTTGGTGTATGTAGCAGTTTACCCCCTACCCCACCCACTATTAGCGCTGAACAGGATTCGGAACCTTTCTTCCAAGGATTAAAACAGGTAAATTTGTATAGCCTCAGGCCTTATTCACCAACATTGTAAGAATAAAACTCAGACTTAAAATGGACAACATTTATAATCACCACCAATTCTTTGCAATTAGACTTAACCATGCACAATTATGTCTGATTATTTGTTTTTACACACAGAGCATGTATATCAATTTATATCAAAATCAGTGCATTTATAACAACATTAGAGCAAATAGAAGATTTGGCAATATAAAGACTATGTCTGAGTTGTAGACTTACAACGTTTGTGAATAAGGCCCCTGGTCCTCTTTCCCTTCTACATTATTTACTCTTAGAATTCAAGGCATTCAATGTTTTTCACACTACTAGTAATCCTGCAGTACACAGGGGTCCTATCGTTCAGGAATAATAAGATTTGCTGCACTGGAAAGAATAAATGATACTTATGTTCTGATAGTTATAGCGGACATTCGCCCTCTTCCACCCCCCCCCTTTAAATGATACAATCTCCTCTTGTAATTGACAGTTAAAACTAAATATTTCCTCATTTCAATTAAATTTTACTGTTATACTTTAATAAATAAATTCAGTAACTAACTACGTTAAAGTTATTTTCAACATTCTCATACTGTCTTCTTCAGGTAAATTTTAAAACAACAAAAACAGGAAGTGACGTCTTCAACGTCATGGGACGACAAACAAATAATACTGTGTAATTTTTGTTTTAGATTATAAAGATTAAGAGATATTGGATTCTCAACTTTGTGTTTGGTACTGGACTAGCGTTGTTTACAGCATTCTCCTCCTTCCTTGATCAGATGTTGTGTCCCCGCGGCTACGCTGATGTAAGTATCCACTCAAAATGAGTGAATATTTGAATTTCTGACTAAATATATTACTTAATTCTCGTTTTTTTTGCTGAGGAACTAGATGTTGAAATTAAATCCCCTTGAACACTTGTAAATTATTAGCAGTACATTGTAGCTCGACCCTTTTACCAATGAATAAATTAAATGTTTGTACCGTATATACATTTTTTGTATGAGAGAAATTGTATTTCTTTGATTTTGCTAATGTAAGAAAGGCATGATGCCAATGAAATCAGGAATATTAACCAGGAATTAATATAACTGAGCAATCCTCGTCCCTGGTTAACATCCGACCCCTCAGTAAGATATCCTTATCCTACATAGAAGCTCATGGTGGATCCTTATAATCTGATGTGGATGATAAAAAATGTTCAAACTTTTTAAGTTTGTTGCTAGTTTTGTCATGTATGATATTTTGTTTATTATAGAAAAGATTGTAAATACTTTCAGACATTTGCTGGTTTGTGTGGAGCGTTAATGATAGGGGCGGGTTCCATTGGAGCTGTATTTGCTGGTATATATGTAGATAAAACAAAGCGATTTGAAGAAGTGGTAAAAGTATGCTGGTGCCTGAGTTGTCTGTTTGGTGTTGGATTTAGTCAGGTAGGACAATGTTGGCTTCTTTAGTTCAGAGAATTTGACAGGATCAGATCCTCAATTTTTAATGATGTGTATGTTTTCATATGAAATGAAGTGCGCTTGCTGTCTAATCTTGTGACCTGGGTACAAATCTGGGTCGAGACACGTATATATATGCCTGCCATATTTCATTAGAAATGAAGCAAATAAAGGCTATGCTCTGTATAAAAAGTTTCATAAACGGGAATATCATGCTTGGTCTACTTCAGGGCTTAATTGTTAATCCCCTAGTGGTTTTCAACCTAGGGGGACTATCGGTTAACCCTCTGTCCGTCAATAAAATCTGTTTTCAAGCTACAAAAACGTATAACAAAAAAAACCAATACAGTGTGAAATCAATAGAACTTTTAATCAATAACAAATTGATGGCAACGAGTACTCGAGTTCTCATTCAAACGTCCGATTATCGAATAGTGAAATCAGTATTCGAGTACTCTAAAAAAAGTTAATCCTGTGTAATACAGAGGGTGTCCAAGTGTTATCTGGTCAACTAAAATTACAATTAACAATGTGTCGTCAATCCTTAATCGCCGGTTGATAAGAATAGTTCCCCTTAGTTGTTTATTTGTTTTAATTTGATTTTCTAGCGTTATTGATTAAAAGTTCTATTGATTTCACACTGTATTGTTTTTTTTTGTTATACGTTTTTATTATTGTTTATAAGTTCTTCTGTCGATCTAGATTTGATCAACAACTGAACAAAAGGGACAGGCAATCGCGCTGTTTTATTTGAAGTTGAACACGCACGTTTGCAACTTACAACTTTTCTATTTCCCAAATATCATGGACATTTATTGCTTTCCGAGTACCCGAGTACTTAATCGGAAGAATGACCGAGTACTCGAGTACCGATTTTAGTACTCGTTGCCATCCCTAGATACAAGTAATAGGGACCCATAAGGAGATTATGCATGTTTTTTTAATTGATTTTGACAAAAATTGTGGTTCCCATGGCAACAGAAACATTGAAAACCAGTAGGGGACTACTATATTGCTTGCAATTCCTAATTACAAATGTACTTGTTTTACACATGTGATCTCATGTCTACATTGCAGGTTGCTCGATACAGAGATCAGTCGGTGTTGGTGGCTTTATCCATATCATTGTTTGGTGGCTTCGGGTTCGCTATCTACCCTATATGTATGGAGTTAGCTGTGGAAGTCACATACCCTGTAGCCGAGGCAACCAGCGCTGGAATGATGGTTATATCAGGGTATGTTACTGTAGTTATATTCATTTGCATTGCTTATACGGTTTCGACAATTTAACCCGGAATTGAACCCTGTATTAGCAGCATAGTTTTTACTATGGATTTATCGCATGTAGTTTAATTTTGGCCTCTGTTTTAATAAGCAGACAGTATATGGACTTTTTATGAGGTGTGCAATATACTTTATTCTTATTAATAATCACCAGAAAAGCTCACATTTATCTCTGAAATTCATTTTTTCCAAATATTTAAGAAACTGATATTACATGTAATGCATAAATTTACAGTCAGCTGAGCAGATGCATATCCTAAAGTGGACATTGGTTCTTAACTTATCATAAAAATACTTATAAGCTCTATAGGAATGTCATATAGGCCTCTGTTGTCACTAATTGTTGCCAGCTAGGGTCCTAGGCATACCTTCGAAGTACTCCTGTTTAAGTGGAGTTACTCCAATTTTTGTTGATAAATTTCTGGTCTCCAAGTTTACCTACCTTTGAACAAAGGTGCATTTGATTTATTTAATGATCTTTTGTCCCTAGGGGTGGTGTGATGTCCTCAGTACAATACTATGTTTACTTCAATGTTTGTATTTCTATTGCAGACAGATACAGGGTATCATCTATATGTTATTGATGCAGTTTATAGCCCAGGATTTATCACCTGAAGAGTTAGAGAAAGGAACCGGTTGTAACCAGAAAAATCTCAGTGCTAATGACTTTGTACCACAAGATTGGACAGGTATACAGTGTATATATTAATTATTTAATTAAATGCTCTAGTGGACAGACTAGCCAAAGCTACACTGAAACGGTGACAGTGCCTAGCCACCCACCCATTAGTCACACATTGAACGAAGCATGCATGTCCCTAAAATATTATTTTTGATGATGTATTAAAATTACCAGATTTTCATTAATATATTGAGTTTATTTGTCGATTTTGGTGTAAGATTTTACTTCACCGAGTGATCAAAGAAATGAATATTTTCACGAGTAGCATAGTTTAGAGTAAAAATATAAATTTCGGTAATCAATAGTGAAATAAAATAAGATCTTGCACCAAAAATCAACAAATTTTCTGTTTATTATTTGCTTCATTTTCTCATATAATGGTACAGTTATTGGCTTAATTGGAAAATTTATTTTTTTAAAATTAGAGCCTCACAATGTGATAATTATGGCGCCAAGTTAAGCAACATTGAAAATAATTTGGCGACACTGACTTGATTTTTTCTCTGTGCGCTAATGGAACTATTTACCGGAACTGTGAAATCATCAAAATGTTATTTCACTGTTAAATCTTGATAAGTATTGATGCCATCTAATAAACTTAGTTTTTTTTCTATTTCAGTTCCATTACTCTTTGCAAGCTCTGTGGCTGTGTTCTCTATGACAATATTAATGTTATTCTTCAAAGCGGAGTATCGAAGAATGAACGCTGAACAACGAGTGGCTGCTGAAAAAATTCTGAACAAAAACGTTGAAATTTCCCCACCAGATGTTATAGCTTAGAAATATCGGTCATAATATTGTATATTTCTTATTCATTCAACTAGAAAACATAATTCTAGTGCTCATGCTATCCATCCTTTGTGCCAACTACAGTAAACCAAGAAATTAGAAATTATTTCTCATAATTTAATTTCACAGAATTCGCAAGTGGTAGAAAATTCGTGAAATTAAGTTTCTGCGAAATAATAATATACATTAATATTGGCATCGCAAGAGACTTCAAAACGCGTATGTTTAAAGTCGCGAATATGCTGACAATGGTCAAAATGCGAAAAGTTTGTAGTGGTGAATATGTTGATGTTCGGCTATCAATGGATATTACCATAAAATTTCAACAAACAATAAGGTGGCACTTTCTCTGTTTTAGTGTAATGTCATTTAGTAGGTACATCATCATTTAATTATTTTAACCATTGTATTTATGACAATTTTGAAAAAAAGCTTTATCTTTCAAGTTTTTGAGTTAAATGATGTAGACAGTAGAGAAGAAAGACGATAATCCAGGAATTTAGTTATTTTCATTTTACCAATAAATACTCATTTTTTCTGTTTATATGTGTCAGTAATGTGCTATATATGTGCTGTTTTTGTTAAATGTGAATTTATGAAATTTTCATGTAACCAGTGTCGGGCATCATTCTAGCCTTTAGACTATTGTGTGCTTGTAGGTCAGATGTTGTCTTTTCCTGAGTCTCTGAGTAATACTAATCTACAAATTTGGCCCTTTTTGTTTAAGAAAGCCTTGTAGTGAATGATGAAACCAGGTGTTCAAATATTGCATTTTGTATAAACTAGTAATCAATATGTATATATTAAAGCATTATTATTGCATAACCGGTATATTTTTTTGTTAACTGCTGTGAGTGTTGAGTGCTTGGCACTTATATTTGCCTTCAGGATACTCCTGGTTTATAGTGTCTCGCTACATATTGATCATAACATTTCCAAACCATTACCACAATTAAAATCTAATCATTAACCGGACTGAAGATGTAAAGCAACACCCCAATAATAAGACCAACTTAAACTAATAAAATAATCAAATCCATGTGCACTGTTTTGCTTTCTATTCGAACTAAAAGAGAGAATCAAGTTTTGAGGGTCACAGAAGTGTTCTTATTGTTGATGTATTATTGTATGCATGGTCTGTTTATGAATAATCATTCTGTATTCTGTATTGTATATGTACCTTAAAAATGCTACAAGTAGGGCAGTATAGCTGTTTACATGCTTGTTCTTGTTGTTATTAAAATAAGTGAATTATTCATAATTACAAACACATATCTGTGATATTTTTGATGATTTCTATGTGAATTATATTAAACTATTTCTATGATCTATTTGTTAATTTGTTATTGTCGTTTTCACCACTTGAGGCACAGGGGTTCAAATCATGAGAGTACTGTTTTATGAAAGCAGGTATGTCCTGCTACAGTTCACATAGTAAACCCTACGGTTAAAGATAACTACTATCTTGCTGCTTGCGGCAAGGGCTCACGCTGCTGGTGGTAATGTCCAGCTGGTTTTGCAATGCTTCGCGTTTCTGGTTGCAATGTCCCGCTGGATTGGCAATGCTTTCCGTTTCTGGTTGCAATGTCCCCTGGTTTGGCAATACTTCACGTTTCTGGTTGCAATGTCCCGCTGAATGTGCAATGATTTTCGTTTCTGGTTGCAATGGCCTGTTGGTTTTGCAATGCTTTCCGTTCTTGGTTGCAATGTCCCGCTGGATTTGCAATGCTTCACGTTTCTGGTTGCAATGTCCCCTAGTTAGGCAATGCTTAACGTTTCTGGTTGCAATGTCCCGCTGGATGTGCAATGGTTTTCGTTTCTGGTTGTAATGTCCCCTAGTTAGGCAATGCTTCACGTTTCTGGTTGCAATGTCCCCTAGTTAGGCAATGCTTCACGTTTCTGGTTGCAATGTCCCCTAGTTAGGCAATGCTTCACGTTTCTGGTCGCAATGTCCCGCTGGATGTGCAATGGTTTTCGTTTCTGGTTGTAATGTCCAACTGGAGACCCAGCGACCAAATGAGGCGTTAATACTGTGGCTTGACCTAGTTACCAATCACCATGCACAAAACTGCGAAGTACAGCCACAAAACAATAGCACCAATCAGATCACAAACACGTGACATATTGCCACCTCCAGTGACCTAACACGTTCCTTCCAAAATTGTACGCAAAAGACCATCAGGTCCATGCCAAAATGGTAATCTACAGCGTACACACACCAGTCTATGTAACATTTGCAAGTGAAGTTACACTTGTACATGCATGCTTCATCGATCAAAGAGTCATTGACCTGACGTCATTTTTAAACCATAAACATTTACACTTGTAAACCACATACTGTAAGTTATGTATAAAACATGGGCGTAGGAGCGTCTTCAACATTGGGGGGCCAAACATTTGGCAACTTAGGGTAAAAAAATTTTTTTGCTCGCTCCGCTCGCAAAGTAACTGCATTATCTCAAACTTGTCAATACCCATTGTTGGCACATAAATAGAATCTTACATAAATTGTACTCTTAAACGTCTACAACCTCCTATAACTGTGAGTTTATGGTTCTGTGGTAATTTGGTTTAGTAATTCCCGTGGTAACTGCAAGTATACGGGGGTCCGGGGGCATTCCCCCGGGAAAATTTTCTAAACAATGGATCAATCTGGTGCATTCTAGGCGTTCCAAGATACCTTATTTGGTATTAAAAAAGGCCCTAAATACAGGGCATTTAAGTTCTTACATTAAAGTGCTTGCAAAAAAATTAAATTGCTTGATTTTGAGATTGAAGCTTAATGTGAAAACGTTTGTTTCAAAGGCTTTATATATTAATGATAACCTCACAAAGTCGTATAGGAGGTTTGGGTGACGTTTAGAGTTCAATTTATTGTCACGGGTGTATTGTTTGCAAACAATTGGTGTTGACATATTTGGATACAAGGAAGCTATTTTGCGAGCGAAGCGAGCAAAAAAAATTGTAAACGTTTTCTTCAAGAACTGAAGGCAAATTATCTATAACGACATATATTAGGTCGTAAATTACACTTTTTATCTGGATTATTGGGGGGGCCAAAAGATATGTTGGCCCCCCCTGTCCAGACATTGGGGGGGCCTGGCCCCCCTGGCCCCCCCTTCTCCTACGCCCATGTAAAAGCATGACGTTTATGGAATTATACGATAATATCAGAAGTGACGTAGCAATTAAGTGAATTTGCGGTATAATATTAAAGTAACTTTGAACCCGACATCAAGCACACTAGCCACTGAGATACGGAGGGAATAGAGCTTTAATATATTCACTAACATCTTTATTTTAATCTTCAGTTATTACACACGAATCAATAAAACGCAAAGTTTATAACTACGTTACATAGTTCTGTTATACATGAAATCTCATTGCCTTTACTAGTAATACATGTAGTATTCCATGACCACTCATCCTCGAAAAGCCAGCGGCGACTCCACTCCCGAATTCGCTACATCGATGTAGCGAGTGCATGAGCGCATACATGCCAGTTCTCCTGCATCACGCAGGAGTCTCCGGCATTTGAGACTCTACTCCCGCATGATTTTTGGCAAATTGATCAAATCTCCTGCATTTCTTGGTATACTGGAACTTGACATTTTTTGTTTGCATGATGAAAATTATAACAACTATCATTTTAATTAGCTTTATGAAGTATGCATGGTAATCTCGTACAAGTGAAATAAGTGAACACTGCATATTAACTTCTTTTATTTAAGTTTACAGTTTGAGCAAGAAAACCCTCCTGCATTTCCATCACGAATCTCCTGCATTGGCTTCAGGAAAATATGGCATGTATGTGAGCAGCACGCGTAGGTCGCCTGGGTTTTCGAGGATGATGACCACCCATCATATTAACTGTAGTCCGGGGAAGACATCACTAACAAGTATCATTTTATGATGACGAATTTTGATTTAATAAATAATTTATACATGTACATGTATGGGCCTATTTCTGACGTTGACATTTGTACGATTTGTGTGACGTTATAACAGATCTTTCCAATCGCATTCACCTAAACAAATGGTCACTGAACAACTGAAAGTAGAGTGATGATCTTGAAAGACCTTTATTTAAAAATTCAAAAGGCCGAGCCACGAGAACATGAATAATAAATTATATAATGCACTAGTCATCGTTTTTCAAAATGACATACCGTATGCTAAATGGAAATAAACCATATATAATCAAATTCACATACGAGGTTACGTGATAAATACATAAACGTATCTTCAAGGTGACGTGATATCATATGTTTAGTCGCATGCCTGTCGGATGTATAAACTTAATGTGGGCCGTTTGTGGGAAATGTGCCAGATGTGACACGCTTCTCTTCGTGAAACCTTTAACATAAGTCGACTTTAAGATTTTAATATGTTTTTAAAAATTATGTGAGGAGTCGCCATTGTCTCCTGATTTTCAAGGGCTTCTCTGTCCCCTCCCTTCGGACAAATTCCACCCCAATTAACCCCGACAGGAAACACTCTAACACCGAGTATATAGCACAGTGACACACTCTGTAAATGTTTAGAAAACCCTATCGCACTGCTATATATAGGAAAACAGATCATGCGTGGTACGATGGTGTATAAAAATCTGCTCGTCTGGTATGATTGTAGTACTTAGCCCTGTGGTATCACTGTATATATACACACTCGTACATGCATGCTTCATCGATCAGGGAGTCAATGTACTGCTGACGTATAACTAACTACATGTATAAACATTTACACTTAACGAAACCACAATCATGGCGTCTTCGGAATTATACAAGGATATTAAAAGTGACATATTAAATTTAATTCCGCAATCAAGCGAATTTGCGGTAAGTGCCTTTAATTAATTTTTATGTAGGGCACGTTTATTAATTTAAATTAGTGTTGCTGTTTTCTTATTTATATGTTAAGTGACATACTTTGTTTAAGTCTGATTATAGTGTAGTAATTATAAGGTTATTAGATTTTATACTCAGTAAAGGATATTGTAACACTTTAACTTTATTATAACAATTGCGCTACGTACCTACCGGCTCATTGAGTGATGATGCAATACGCATCTATTGCATGTTATCCATAACCACAGGTAACTGTATCGTTAAAATCAAAAACAATTTTTTTTTGAAAATTTCTATTTTTCTATAAAAAAAATTTTTTCGTTTTTTTTTCGTTTTCAACGATACAGTTACCTGTGATCATAACCCCAATGTGACCTTACGTGGCCTATATAATCATGAACCTCGATATTTATGGTCTGGTTACATTGGTCCGATAAGCAATTCTTAGTGATATAACTGCTCGGTGCTGGTAGAGACCTAGTCCAGAACCCCTTGCTGTCAACTTTTAACCTTGCTGTCAAAATTAGTAAAATACGTTCAACGGTTATTACAAGTATTTGAGGTGAGTTCACGCACCCAGGTGCATATCAAGCACCTGTCGACACGCATACACGCTTATTGCACTCGGACAAGGCTCAATGAGTCTAAAAACATGCTTTATATGTCAAGTTTTATACATGATATAGCTTGACCAGATTTAGTAGGCACTCCGGATATATTCCGTGCATATTTCGGACAAAGTCGGTGCAAAAATAAACAAATATTTCCGAGTACCGACTACGCTTACGGAAAATAATACACGCTTCCGAAGTTTAGTGAGTGCCTACTAAATCTGGTCAAGCTATACAGATCTATAACTGAATCATTGATAAATACCCCCCCCCCCCCGAAAAAAAAATGATATATCATACGGTTTGGCCAACCTGTGGTATATCATATTTTTTCACCAGAGAATGAGCTTTGCCCTGTGACTTATTGTCGTACAAAATAATTGCTTGTTTTTTTCCATAGCCAGATAGTTGATATAATATATGTATAGTGAAACCTTTCTATAAAGCAATTGATCCTTAAGGGAATGTCATTTTTTTTGTTTTGTGTACAGAGGTTGTTGTTCAGGAGAAGTAAATTAAATTTATAGTAAATGAAGAAAAATTGATTATATCGTCTAAGAGAGTTTATTGTTCTAAGGAGGGTCGCTATGGCGAGGTAACACTGTACTAAGAAACACGACACGATAGGTGACTCACCCCTTTAAGTGTAAACAAACGACACGTCATATAGCTAGGGTGAACGTCAGGTCACCGACCGTTTCGTCTATTTGAACCATTTATCGACTAAAGTTGCGTAGTTTTTCTCTACATTCTATCAACGAATTCGTAACGTACATATTCGTACGGAAAAATATTGGTAAAAACGCTTAAATACCACAGGAACCTGATATTTTAATATATAGGACCAAATACATTACTGAATATCAGAGACCCCGTTATTGACATGCACTCTTTGAGATAAAGATAAGATCTAACGGTGCTTGTCAGTAACGGGATCTTTGTTTACTTAGTGTTTTGGGTCATAGACTAACATATCAGGAGTCCCGAGCTCATTTTCGACTACCGGTATCTGAATAATATGGGGTTTTATATGTGGTTCAAATAAATCACACACCCTGTATAAATGACGTGCTTCATGTAAGGGTATATCTTCCAATAGTGAGCATACGACAAATAAACACATACATATCACAATACGTACAGTCCGCTCAAAATTAAATGATAACGGTTGTAAACATCAGCTCGTCCGTCAGGTAAACAATGTTTATCTAGGTTTAACGACCGGTCGTCGAATTGGATAGTACCATCATTAGCATTACTTATTGAATCGACAGTTGCCGTTAAAAAGGTCACATGAGTGTATGTTTACTGGTCGTCACAAAATAAATATTATCTTAATGTCGTATCGTACGATTCAGTATTTATTCATACTGTTTAATCAAAGCACTAACGGAAATATTAAATTAATACTTATGCTTTAAGTTGTAGATTCTTTTTTTTCTTTAAAGCCTACACACTGGGGACATAATATATAGATCTACTACGCAAGTTTGCTATTGGTCGAGAAATCAATAGTTATTTTCGTATTGTATCGAATGAATAAGCTCATTAAGAAAACGTTGTGTATATATTCCAGTAATAATCCCAACTTCATCACTTTCACCGCTTTGATTTTTTATTCTGATCACCTCGCAATATTTGCCGAGGAAACACGGAAATGGTCTAGCTTTCACGATATAAACATTTTTATTTCAGGAAGAGCATCTATTTGAAGCGTTTATATTGTCTGATGAGAAATTGAACAAAGTGAAAGATCTTCTCAATGCAGAGATTGACGAACGTCTAGACCCTAAAGCAGATCTTGATCATCCACTTACATTCTATCCTTCATTTGTTGAGGATGTTCCAAATGGCACAGGTATGTATACTTACTTATTCTGGCGCAAATCGCTGGCTTAGAATGAGAAGGTCGTAAGTACAAATCAATATTTTCAGAAACCAAGAAAAAACCTACTCTATACTTATGGAAATTCAACTTTTTGAACTTCAGGTTGGTCAACATGACAAGTTTCGATTTTCATGAAAAAGGCTCATAAAAAGCGCATTGTGATGCAGATTTCCACGAATCTTAAATGTAACTTACTTAAGACATTCTCATTCTAAGCCAGCGAAATATTCATCATATATTTATATAATTGTACATTCTGTGTAAATGTGCCTCCGTAGCTCAGTGGTTAGTGTCGTCTGATCTGGCGATCCGAGTTCAAATCCGGGTGTAGGCGCCCATGTAATTATGCCTGCAATATCGCTGGCTAAGAATAAGAAGTACAAAGCCACTATTTTGAGAAAACAAGAAAAAGAAATATCTAAAAAATTCTCTTTACAATGTATACTGAGCAAAACAGCTAACCGAACACTTTGTAAATTTGAATATTTCAGTATCCTGTAAGTTTACAAACTTAAAATTTTGCATAGTTATTTCAATATAGATAGTACACCTTATGCAGCTTACCACATGAAAATACCTGCCAAAATCACTCATCCATAACGAAAAAGCTTCAAATCACATTTTTGCACGTTGTGATCGATTGCTCTCGAATTGCACGAGTTTTGTGTGTATGTAGTGTAGCATGGGTGTTTGTTAGTCGGAAAAACAAATTATTATGTCAAAAACATGGCGCATTTGTCAAAGGTAGGCCGCGGAAAAACGGCAATTACGCTCCCTGGATGGTATCAATCAGACAGATCAGTTTTAAACAGATTTAAATTATCACAAACATTATTTCCTTTTATTTCACGTGTGTGTGAATACCAATGCATATAAAATTACCTAAAACAGTATATTGGGAATCACAGGAGCAAAGAAAACTAGCAAATTTAAGTGGGATAACTCTTGCATAATTTTACATCTTTTTAAGTTCATTCACTACATTTCCCCATAAAATTGTATTTTCATGCATAAGTGAAACATGTTGACTTTAAAAAAATAAATATTAGTCCTGAGGGTTTTTTGCATGTGTTTGAAAAAAACGTGTTTTTCTCTCCACTCAGTATATAGGGCACTTTTGAAGTGCGTTCATCAGGTGTTCGACAAATTGTAAATGCAGCTATATGCCCGCTTTGGTAATAAAGATTGTTTTAAGTGTATATTCTGTTATTTCATGCTTACCGGTGGTTTACG
The DNA here is from genome assembly GCA_963678985.1 of Spisula subtruncata. Lineage (NCBI taxonomy): Eukaryota > Metazoa > Mollusca > Bivalvia > Venerida > Mactridae > Spisula > Spisula subtruncata. The sequence goes on from OY787666.1 coordinate 47,703,433, forward strand.
GCGGAATAACGGTGGATTATTCCCCGATAATTTCACTGTTCATAATTTCACAGTTCATAATTTCACGGCAAACGGACTACTTTTTAAAATCAAATTTCCTCGCCGTCAAAAATAAAATAATAAGCATTTTCACTTGCTCTCTTAATCTTTAACAAATAACACAGTATTATATATACATATTATGTAAAACAAATGGACGAAATTGAAGCCATTGCAGAAGAACTATTTGACTGCAACTCGACGCGTGCATGGCGGGAAAACGACGTCACGCAAAGCATTCGAGGTATATAGTGGAGTATTTCCATCATTTAAGCATGAAATAAATAGAATATTAGTCTTTTACCGTGTATGATCGTTTGATAATTCACCTCGTGAGCAGCTGACTTATATTTTCACTCGTGGCTACGCCACTCATAAGATATTACATCAGTTGCTCACTCGGTGAATTATCAGCCGATCATACACTGAAAAATACAAATATCCTCTATATAATACGGAAACAAACATAAATATCAAAATACTGAGAATAAAACCAAAATTAAGTCTATAATTACCCTCATTTATCCACACTAAAGATATTCGACCAAATAACCTCCCCTTGACCATTGAAAATTAAAACCATAATTTTGAAAAATTAAAAAATCCATGTTTTTGTGACCAAATCGCATGATATCGAGTTTGACTATTTGTTTTATTGATTTGGCGATTAGTCTTTTTAAATAAAAGCTTTGCTCGGCATTTTTTCAGAGAGTGGTTCGTACCTTGCTATAGATCTAGGAGGAACAAAATGTCGGGTTCTATGTGTGGATGTACAGAACAAAACTACCTCACAGCGAATGATCGAAGAAAACATTCCACCTCAACATATAACGGATGACTCAGCAACTAATGTAATTATACAGATATACTCGTTTACGATAAATTATGAAAACAATCTTAAAACTAATACTGTTCTATGTTTAACTCTAGAACAGTGTTATACATGTATTGAATATCGTTCTTTGGGATATTTTGGTGTGGTCATATTTTCGCCACTTTCATCCAAAACATAGTGGTTTTATTTTGGTAGTCTAATAGTAGTCATTGTTCCTAAATGGACTTTATTCTAAGTTTTAATCAACTTAAAACTGCTTTTAAAATACGTTTTGTATGAATATACGAGCAGGTCATGAAATCATTCAAACTTCAGTCTAATCCGTTTTGATGTTTAACCTGTTAACTATCCATAAATGGCAGATATTAAAATAATGAAACTCTGAATCAATATACCGATATTTATAACATTTCAAATACTCTTATTATCCGGCATGCCGAAACAGAAAAAAAACACAATTCTCACCGACGAGAACCGTTTAAGTATTTTTCTTTAAAGTCGGTATAGATCTATTTAAAAACATAAATCCGATGTTTCTATCATACCCCTGTCCTAGTTGGTACCCGTCTGTCAACAGCGACTATGGAGTAGCGCCATCTTGAGAAGTTGTTGATGAGCATCTTCTTGTGTGGCTGTAGAGGCCAATTTTGGATTTGCATGCTCTGCTGCAGTATGGCATTGGTTGTTGTAGATTGTATTTCTGTTTGTTGAATTATAGCTTGTTCCTGTCATATTGTGCGCCTGTAATAACAATGCAAATGACGTTGCGTACGTTGTTGGTGTACATCGGGATTTTACAACATTTATAGAGGATCTATCACGAGTTGTCAATTGATATAAATTCATATTAAACGAGTTTTGGAAATTTTATGAAGCGAGCCTCTGGCGAGCTCAATAATATTTCCTGAACGAGTTTAATATAAATATATCAATTGACAACGAGTGATAGATTCTTTATATCATATGACACATATGAAACGCAAAATACGCATTGATTTATTGAAAAAATCCAATAGTTTATACTACACGTGGTACGTATAACGTTATACGTACTGGCTATACTAACCTCGATACAAGGAAAATCATGTGATATAATGTAAATCTATTCCAGCTCTTCAACTATATTGCTGATCTTCTCCATCGACTACTCTCGGACTGTAACCTGTTAAACACGATAGCACCATTAAAACTCGGCTTCACCTTCTCATTCCCTGTTAAACAGTTGGCCGTTGATAAAGCTGAACTCATCAACTGGACAAAAACATTTAAATGTGGAGACCTCATTGGAAAGGACGCAGTAGACAAACTACATGAGTCTATTCGTCAAAGAGGGGTTGGTAAATTCTAAATGTTTTATTACCAGATATTTAAAACCGATGTGTATAATAGCTAGGTGTGTGTTTCTGTTAGCGAAAGCATTTTAGCGAGACTTTTCGATGAAACAAAGTCGAGCTATTGTCGTGACGGGATTTTTTGTGTGTGCGTTGGTTAAGTTTATTGTCAGAGTCATTTTCTTAAACGTAAGTACTATCAAGAGTATCCGCTTGAAACTCAATATATGTATTTACAATCACAAGGGAAGTCCACGTTAACAAGGCTGATAAGTTATAACCCTGTGACCTAAATGTATTGAATCATCTGTCCTTGTTACTCTTAGAATAAGGGTACTATCATGAGCGAGAAAGTCGAGCGTCCAGCACTCGTAGGAGGTGTCCTTGTTTTATTTTAATCTTTGCTCAATATTTTTTGTCATGGATAACTTTCTGTTGTATTCAGACTGCATAATCATAGCCTTACTGTCGTCTTAGTTTAACTACAATGTCCTATAATATCATTTTTGTTAAATACTGTTTTATCTTAGCACTTACGCCAATCATAAACTTACGTCAATTTTTTTTTTATTTATAAGGCCATACCAAAACGTCGTTTCTTTGTTTAGCGTCCGATGACTGATAGGTTTGAGCATCTTGAGAAAGAAAAGAAAATTATTTAACCTCTTGTATCTTCAAAATATATGTATATATACTTTCATACTTTTCACCATCATGTCATCAACCCCTAAGCAATAGTAGTTTTCATACAAATAAGTTTTCAGTTATTTCAGTAAGTTATTTTGATCGGCAAGGCTTATGAGCTATATTTGTCAGGATAGAAGTCGTTATGACTTGTCAAGTGTTTTTTTTTGGTCTCAGGATAACTAGATAGGTTTTTAAACTTAGGGTGGACGCTAAACGAAAATGCAATTTGGTATGGCCTAAATCTTTAACAACTACAGATTGTATTTAAGGTTTTCGTAAGTGCTATGATAAAACAGTAACCATGTACCCTGTATGATCTTTATTTACAGGATATGAACATCAAATGTACTGCAATAATCAACGACACCATTGGAACTTTGGTATCGGGGGCATTTATAGACGAAAACTGTTGTATAGGACTCATTTGTGGTAAGACTTCATTCGAATTGGCTTACCTTCATTTTAGACGGGTTCACACTATTTGTAATAATAATATTTTCATCACAAGTTGTACACTCATTCGCATAATCGTTGACATTATCATTGCTGATGCTTACATCAATGGACAGGATACTAATACATGCATGTACGTTTAGTGCTAGACTTGCCTGGTATGCTTACCTGACTTTTGCACATACCGATAGAAGCTGTATGCGATTTGGGCGCATCACACATTATATAACCCTCTTCTTTGGAGTTCATACCATGTGATAATTATTAAAATTTACATGTAATTTAACTGGATTTTAGGGTGAACAAATAATGCGGATTGTCTCTATTGTACATGTCTTGTTTCCCTAGAAGACAAAACCAATGTTTGCGTTGGAGTAGTTACTGAACAAGAACAAAAGCCACCCGGCGTTTATTTGACTCAATTTTAACATTTGGAAGGCTTCGCAGTATCTAGTTGAAATATGGAGACATCAGAAAGCACCAAAACACAGCCTTAAATGTATGGTCTCTTTGTAGGTACTGGAACAAATGGCTGCTGTTTTGAACCTGTGAAAAATATACGCGAATACCAAAATGAGAAAACAACAGACGGACAAATGGTACGTGTCAAATTATTTGAATAGTAAAGTATATCGAGGGCTCAGCGCAAAACTATGGTAACTACATTGATTTATAGAGGCACATACCATAGTTTAGCACTGAGCCCTCGATATACAATGTAGCCACTTTGTTATAAATGAACATGAACTTTCTTTAAGGATAATTAGAGAGTTCATGTAAAGGACGAAAATGTCCTACCACTTATAATGCACACATTAATATATTCACATTATAAGGAAAATTCTCTAGAAGGAAAGCATACAGGCTTGTATAGTTATTAAGTGGCATTTTACAAGGTTATGTTGTACATCAGTCAGTTGCATCCACCGCGCCCAACCCCCGGGGATGGGCGGGGCCAACCCCCGGGAATGGGCGAGGAAATTTACTTTTGGGTTGTCAAAATCCCCATCATTTCCCCATACTTACCAATTACCTCCACTTTTATGTTTAGGTTGCTATCGATACTAGATGGAACAATTTTGGTTATGGTGACGTCATCGACTTCTTAAAATCCGAATATGACAGAGCAATTACTAAGGATACTCCAGAGTTCAATATGGGGTAAGTGTATTTATTTCTGGGGTGATGTGTAACTTATAGGTTGAGACTTTAACTTTAGCTGCACCACAATATTTTTGCAAGTTTTGTAGCGTTTGTCTCTTTCGACGAACCAGTTTCATAACTTATTGAAATTATTTTATTTTTCCTCATCTCTAGAAGTGTAAAAGTTTAAATGAAGTTGTTGTATATATGCAACTGCCTCCATTCAAAAAATGTACATTATTTCTGTAAGCGGACGCTTTTGTGAGGCTATTGTTCGCCCGGATCAGTTCAACTAGACGACGGGGAATCGACATTTTACCAATTTACGGTTTTCCAGGGCTAATCCAGCTATCTGACTAGTTTAGTCTGCTGATAGAGAGGATGTCTGTAGTCGCGAATACAAGTATACTGAAGATCGGGAACATGCGAAAGTTTGTATTCGGACAGTAATTTGGTTTACAGTAACCCTTACTTGTATTTCACAGAATTGAGAAATTGATGTGTGGATTGTTTATTGGTGAGAATGTTAGACGTGCATTACACAAACTGTACAAAGACGAGGTGGCTTTCACTTCATGGAAAACATGGCCCAGTCAACTAGACAAACTCTTCAGTCTGGATACTCCCGTAGTGTCAGATATTCTCAGGTAATGCTAAACATTATATTGTTTACTTGTTAACAATCGTCGCATGTTATGTGTCAAAAAGATACCTTTATCACCATAGGATAATCACCATGGGAAAAACCCTGGAATAATTTTTTTTAATGTTCAGACGTGCAGCGTATATAAAAAACTACAGTAAAACTTCGTTATGACGAGCATCGATATCACGAGAACATGGCCTATCTCGAGGAAGTTTTAATCCACAATCAATTTTTATCATCAATAAATGTCATTTGGTTATTTCGAGCACCTGGTTTATCTGGATTATTTTACCTGTCCCGATCAATCCTCGAGATTACGAAGTTTTACTGTACATGGATTGAGTACGGCAATGGTCGTAAGTACAACACTATGCATAACCTAGATATTTAAGAGTGACTTTTACTATTGTATAATTGTTTTCAGTTACGACATTAGTGATCTTGGTAACGTTAACAAACATTTCTCAGCGATGCAAATAGATCATCTACCGGCAGACGACTGTAGATTGATATACAGAGTGTGTGAACTGGTTGTACTGAGGGCAGGTTATGTTGCTGCTGCATGTAAGTTACTGCATTGTATTAATTGGTTTTAAGGTCCTAAGTAATCTGATTGAATGCATCTCGTCAAAAAGGCTACGCTTGGATTAAGCTATATTGTGTACTTAAAAAGACATTGCCTGAAAAAACGTGACGTCGTTTCATAATTTTCCCATAATAATTCAGAATTCAACAAGAACACGTATTTTGTATTTACGTTTCGGGTTTTTAGCTCACCTGTCACAAAGTGACAAGGTGAGCTTTTGTGATCGCTCTTCGTCCGTCGTCCGTCCGTCCGTCCGTCGTCCGTCCGTCCGTCGTCCGTCCGTTCACAATTGCTTGTGAACACACTAGAGGTCACAAATTTAGCCTGATCATTATGAAACTTGATCACAATGATCATCTCCATAAAATCTAGGTCAAGTTCGATATTGGGTCATCTGGGGTCAAAAACTAGGTCACTAGGTCAAATCAAAGGAAAACCTTGTGAACACATTAGAGGTCACAATTTGAGCCTAATCTTTATGAAACTTGATCACAATGATCATCTCTGTAAAATCTAGGTCAAGTTCGATATTGGGTCATCTGGGGTAAAAAACTAGGTCACTAGGCCAAATCATTGAAAAACCTTGTGAACACATTAGAGGTCACAATTTGTGACTAATCTTTATGAAAATTGATCACAATGATCATCTCTATAAAATCTAGGTCAAGTTCGATATTGGGTCATCTGGGGTCAAAAACTAGGTCACAAGGCCAAATCATTGAAAAAGCTTGTGAACACACTAGAGGTCACAATTTGAGACTAATCTTTATAAAACTTGATCACAATGATCATCTCTATAAAATCTAGGTCAAGTTCGATATTGGGTCATCTGGGGTAAAAAACTAGGTCACTAGGTCAAATCAAAGGAAAACCTTGTGAACACATTAGAGGTCACAATTTGAGCCTAATCTTTATGAAAATTGATCACAATGATCATCTCTATAAAATCTAGGTCAAGTTCGATATTGGGTCATCTGGGGTCAAAAACTAGGTCACGAGGCCAAACCATTGAAAAAGCTTGTGAACACACTAGAGGTCACAAATTTAGCCTGATCATTATGAAACTTGATCACAATGATCATCTCCATAAAATCTAGGTCAAGTTCGATATTTGGTCATCTGGGGTCAAAAACTAGGTCACGAGGTCAAATCAAAGGAAAACCTTGTGAACACATTAGAGGTCACAATTTGAGCCTAATCTTTATAAAACTTGATCACAATGATCATCTCTGTAAAATCTAGGTCAAGTTCGATATTGGGTCATCTGGGGTAAAAAACTAGGTCACTAGGCCAAATCATTGAAAAAGCTTGTGAACACATTAGAGGTCACAATTTGTGACTAATCTTTATGAAAATTGATCACAATGATCATCTCTATAAAATCTAGGTCAAGTTCGATATTGGGTCATCTGGGGTCAAAAACTAGGTCACGAGGCCAAATCATTGAAAAATCTTGTGAACACACTAGAGGTCACAATTTTGACTCTATCTTTATGAAACTTGGTCACAATGTTTATCTCTATAAAATCTAGGTCAAGTTAGATACTGTGTCATTTGGGCCAAAATCTAGGTCACTAGGCCAAACAGGTGAGCGACCCAGGGCCCTTTGGACCCTCTTGTTATAATCTTCAACGCTTTACGCATGTGAAACTGACCGTGTAATACCCAACAATGTATATATTTTTGGAAAGATGAAAGAATGAAGATCATTTTGATATCAAAACATGAAAATGTAAAAAAAATACCTAAAGGTATTTAGTTATTTGCTTGACGCCGCTCCATTCTTTATCTTAATTGGGATGGACTTGCCTTTGTTACCAAGTCGATAAGTACAGTATGACAACAAGCTAACAACAACCGTGTAAGTATCGTATTTACTGGTATGTTCACCATGTGTATGTGTTATTCTAGGTACTGCATGTCTTGTCCAGAGGACAGGTAAACCAATAGTTGGTGTAGCTGTGGACGGTTCGGTGTTCAAGAACATAAATTTATTCAGAAAAGTCATGGATGAAAAAGTGGCAACACTCACCAACCATAAACAGAAGGTATATCTATACCATACATATTACAACCATTGAATGGATATAATATAAACTTATTGACTATTATATTAGTACTCTTTACTCCCATTTGGAGATTTTGGTCTTTTTTACTATAGATCTACTTTTTATCCGTTCAATGCTAAACACTTTGCCATATGACTTTCAAGAGCCGTATGTCTTTTTTGTCCTTGAAAATTAATTGGTATTTTTTTATCTTCTACTTCAGGTATATTTTGTTCCATGTGAGGACGGCAGTGGTCTAGGTGCTGCATTGGTTGCTGCTATGGTCGACAGAAATAAAATGAAGAATGGTTATATAGGCGGCGTTTAACAACATTATTGGCTAGCCGAACCCTAGCCTTGTTCAATAGGAATTAGTAAAACTCTGGGATTATATAGACATTGTATCGCGTATTCTACACAATGAATGTGATTGAGCCAAACATTGTGCTCAATCCATTCGTTTACATATCATTGACATTGTATGGAAATAACATACATTGTAAATAGTCTCATCATTATAAATGTATGAAGTCAATCGTGAAAGCTCGGCCATTTCCGTGTGTCTCCGGTAAATATACGACTGTATTGCAATAAAGCCAATGCGTTCCGAATGGTAGGAAATCAGACTTGTTTCGGGTGATTCGTTTTGGATGCAGACACTTACTAGTATTTCTTGTCATTTGGTGTTTGCCTTGTTCAAAAAAACATGTTGTCGATTGGAGGTTTTGTCTAATGCCTCGCATTTATACCATGTATTATACACCATTACCAGTAGCGTAGCTACCGCTAGGCCTTTAGGCCCGGGCCTACACATCATTTCGAGAAAAAATAATATATATAAATATTTTAAGTTTAACTTGAAATTTGATCTCCTAAATATACGTCAAAACGCACCAGTACCTTTCAAGGAATAAAAAAAATCCGGGGTAGCATGCCCCCGGACCCCCCTAATACTTTCATCTTTGCATACGGGCCTACACATTGCTAAGGTCCTAGCTACGCCCCTGATTACTTGTAGTATAATAAATACAACATGAAAAGGTACTTGCGCTTAACCATCTATCTTCTTAGGCAGGAAGTTCCTGATTTAGGTCAAAAGTAAAAATATTTTACCAAGACCGTAGCTCAAGATTTTAGAAGTTGAATAAATGGATTCGGTCGCTTGTTATGTGGTTTGTTTAAAGGAATGTATGTTTTGTTCTGATGTGGTGTAACCGTGATAGGAAACAACTTGTCGACAGGTTAGCACGTGACATAATGACAACATCTTTTAACAGTTTCAATGAATGTGTTGTGTTATGTTAAATATCAGAGTTGGATTAATGTCAGGATGGCATGAGTTTAAGCTGGTTTATCGTATTATCTTGTCGTACGATTAAAGTTAGTACTTTTGTTAGTACTTTCACTGTATCAGCTGGCACTATTCTGTTAATAATTTAATATACATATATAGATGGCTTAGAATGAGAAGGTCGTTACTACTACTTACGACCTTATAAGACTCGTACATATTTGAAATCTGCTTCACAAGGCGCTTCTTATGAGCATATTTTCATGAAAATTTGAAATTGTCATGTTGACTAAAATGAAATTTAAAAAACTTGTTTTCCCATAGGCAAAGTGTAAATTAAAGACAGGTTTCTCTTGTTTTCTCAATATATCGATTTTGTAGTAACGGCCTTCTCATTCTAAGTCAGCGATATGTTTCATGCTTTATATTCTTGTATAACCTGCTACATGTACCAAGGCATTTTGGTTAGATTGGCTTTATGTCTATCTATCGCATTGTCGCCCTCTGGATTTTAATGTGTAACCACGATGGCCCTAACGGTATTCCGTGTATACCTAAAAGGTTATTCGATGGTCACCAATCTGCCAGCACAAAGTTTATATGTCAACGACTCAATTAAAGTTATATTTTTTTAGTTCCTTAAAGCATTGTGCGGCTAGTACTTGTAAACGAGGCACAGCGTAAATGCTACAAACTTTCTGGAAAAACTCCCAACAGTTAGCAAATTCCAATGTCAAAGAAGTAATGATGGCGCTGTGCCTGTGTGGCCAAAGTGATTTGCGGTTTCTATCATTTCAAAAATCGCATAGGGTGTATGTGTAAAACAAGTATAGATGTACAACAATCGTCGAGGCGTGACCTCTGTAGAGATAGAATACTGAGTGTTTACTATGCACGCCTCGACGCTTGTTTGATCTATAATTATAGATGTACAACAATCGTCGAGGCGTGACCCATATAGAGATAGAATACTAAGTGTTTACTAGTCACGCCTCGAAGATTGTTGTAGATCTATACTCCAATCTACTATCTGGCCGAGTTTCGTCAATATTGGTTTCATAACAAAGATGTCAAGAGCATTTCCCCGCGTATTTGTTGATCACCCTCGTACAGGTGTTTGTCCTTAGATTTAGTACGTTGACGACCGTCCATGCCATACATTATCTATATTTACATATAAAAGTAATGTTCTCTTTTGATCTAGAAATGAAAAAACGTCATCCACACACCGGGGTACATTTCTTTGAAACAGAGCATTATATATACATGTATACCATTGGAGAACCTGACCGTTTCACGACCTCGTTTATTTTTCTTTTAACACAAGACAAATTTCCGTACCAAGAGAATAATAACGTATTTCTCTGTTTTCATAATAAATTTTAACAGAAACATACCATTCAACTCGTCGACGTAACACGGTTACCAAGTTTAATCATCATAATTATGAAGAAAAAAACCACATAATCACTCGAAGAGTCTTTGACTTTTAAAACTATCTATGTTAGCATTTTTGGTAGTAGTACGTTCTGAAATATGTACAATCATCAGTGTCTTGATCAGATAATTTGCTATAAGTTGGAGTATGTTTTCATGCAAAATTCTTTAAAATAATAGTTTTCAAGTTTGAGCATGGGGTATAGAGTTTGAAGACGAGAATAATAGTTTGTATATAATCACCGGGCCTGGTTTATCAACGTACTCGATGCTGTCAGGTATTTTCGTATTGTGCTTCGAGAATACTTGTTTCAAGAAATAATAGTTCAAACATATTTCAAATAGTTTTGGGCAGTTTGTAAGAAAGCCAAATCCTTCTATGGAAGTAAATATTTCTACAATCGGGGTATAGTTCAATTTTGAACCCTGAGCCATGACCTTTTAGACGAGCCGATTTGTGCGGGTATCCCGTGATTTATTGATTTCAATAGTCATTATTTAAAGATATGCTACTTACTTTTATAATGTGTGTTATACATATCTGAATTATGGAAGACCTGGAGGGCACTTTTGGCTTGTGACTTTAGAGTTGTGACTTTTGAATTGTGACTTGCGACTTGTGACTTGTGACTTTTGAGTTGTGACTTGTGACTTGTGACTTATGACTTGGGACTTGAGGAGGCCCCGGAGGGAACTTTTGACTTGTGACTTGCGACTTTTGACTTGTGACTTTTGAGTTGTGACTTATGACTTGGGTCTTGATGAGGCCCGGGAGGACACTTTTGACTTGTGACTTTTGAGTTGTGACTTGTGACTTTTGAGTTGTGACTTGCGACTTGTGACTTGTGACTTTTGAGTTGTGACTTATGACTTGGGACTTGATGAGGCCCTGGAGGGCACTTTTGACTTGCGACTTATGACTTGTGAATCAGGTAAGTGGGCATTGTGTTTCTATGATTTAAATCGTTGTTGCTAAATTCACCGAGCAATTGTCTATCTCATTGACTAAAATAGCGTTCATGCCATAGCGTACTAATAAAGTACATATGTTTTACGGTGCAGTTGTGTACTATTTGTACATGTACGAGTACATATATTCTAAACTTTGCTTCCTTGTCTTTATCATATGAGAGTCTCATTTACGATATTGTTGATCATACAGTACTGTTGATTCAATAAGTAATACTAATGAGGGAACTATCCCATTCGAAAGAATAGCGGGGACTACAGTTAACTCAGGTATACCCAGTTAACCTAGATAATCATAGTTTACCTGACGGACGGGGTTATGTTAACAACCGTTATCATTTAACTGTGAATGGGCTATATTATGCCATATTTTTATACAAATGTATTAGGTTTTAAACTTTGTAAACGTAGTTTAGGTATACCACAGTTATACCAATCAGCGTTTCAATCGAGACGAATCTGTTGGTTAAGACTTTTAGTATTCAATGTTATTTACCTGTGTTTGTTTTATGAGAGAAAAATGAAATGTCTGCTTTCATTGTCACGGAGTCCGAAAGAAAACATCTGTTGTGGAATATTACATCAAAGGAATCTACCACCCTGCTATTCTACTACCATAGTGAAAGGAACGCGTACACTCACAATGAACACTCATATGTTGAACATGAATTGTCTCGTTATACATGTACAGTATATCAAAATGGAAGTTATCGGTGATATAGTCGACATAGAAACTCAAACTGATCTGGCATGGGTTGCAAAAATAAATGAATAATTATGGTCAAGGTATCATGCTAGCAGCGCCGTAACTACACTGAGGCAGCTGCCTCGGCTAAAATTTGTACACCTAACCAATTGGTGGAAATTTGTCTTCAACTGTATGTATAATAAAATGCCTGAATAAAAAAACGCATAACAAGCTATCGTAAGTTATAAACAAAGATTGCAACTTGAGGCACTATATTGTTTACCTCAATGATAGTGAATACCTAGTACGACTTGAGGCACTATATTTTTACCTCAATGGTAGTATACCCAGTGCGACTTGACGCACTATATTTTTACCTCAATGGTAGTGTATACCCAGTGCGACTTGACGCACTATATTTTTACCTCAATGGTAGTATACCCAGTGCGACTTGAGGCACTATATTTTTACCTCAATGGTAGTGAATACCTAGTGCGACTTGAAGCACTATATTTTTACCTCAATGATAGTGTATACCTAGTGCGACTTGAGGCACTATATTTTTACCTCAATGGTAGTATACCCAGTGCGACTTGACGCACTATATTTTTACCTCAATAGAAGTGTATACCCAGTGCGACTTGACATACTATATTTTTACCTCAATGGTTGTATACCCAGTGCAACTTGAGGCACTATATTTTTACCTCAATGGTAGTGTATACCCAGTGCAACTTGAGGCACTATATTTTTACCTCAATAGTAGTGTATACCCAGTGCAACTTGAGGCACTATATTTTACCTCAATAGTAGTGTATACCCAGTGCAACTTGAGGCACTATATTTTTACCTCAATGGTAGTGTATACCCAGTGCGACTTGAGGCACTATATTTTTACCTCAATGGCAGTGTATACCCAGTGCGACTTGAGGCACTATATTTTTACCTCAATGGTAGTGTATACCTAGTGCGACTTGAGGCACTATATTTTTACCTCAATGGTAGTGTATACCCAGTGCAACTTGAGGCACTAGATTTTTACCTCAATGGTAGTGTATACCCAGTGCAACTTGAGGCACTATATTTTTACCTCAATGGTAGTGTATACCCAGTGCGACTTGAGGCACTATATTTTTACCTCAATGGTAGTGTATACCCAGTGCAACTTGAGGCACTAGATTTTTACCTCAATTGTAGTGTATACCCAGTGCGACTTGAGGCACTATATTTTTACCTCAATGGTAGTGTATACTTAGTGCGACTTGAAGCACTATATTTTTACCTCAATGGTAGTGTATACCCAGTGCAACTTGAGGCACTAGATTTTTACCTCAATGGTAGTGTATACCTAGTGCGACTTGAGGCACTATATTTTTACCTCAATGGTAGTGTATACCCAGTGCGACTTGAGGCACTATATTTTTACCTCAATGGTAGTGTATACCCAGTGCAACTTGAGGCACTATATTTCTACCTCAATGGTAGTGTATACCCAGTGTGACTTGAGGCACTATATTTTTACCTCAATGGTAGTGTATACCCAGTGCAACTTGAGGCACTATATTTTTACCTCAATGGTAGTGTATAGCTAGTGCGACTTGAGGCAATATATTTTTACCTTAATAGTAGTATACCCAGTGCAACTTGAGGCACTATATTTTTACCTCAATGGTAGTGTATACCTAGTGCGACTTGAGGCACTAGATTATTACCTCAATGGTAGTGTATACCTAGTGCAACTTGAGGCACTATATTTTTACCTCAATGGTAGTGTATACCCAGTGCGACTTGAGGCACTATATTTTTACCTCAATGGTAGTGTATACCCAGTGCGACTTGAGGCACTATATTTTTACCTCAATAGTAGTATATACCTAGTGCGACTTGAAGCACTATATTTTTACCTCGAGGGTAGTGTATACCCAGTGTGACTTGAAGCACTATATTTTTACCTCAATGGTAGTGTATACCCAGTGCGACTTAAGGCACTATATTTTTACCTCAATGGTAGTGTATACCCAGTGTGACTTGAAGCACTATATTTTTACCTCAATGGTAGTGTATACCTAGTGCAACTTGAAGCACTATATTTTTACCTCAATGGTAGTGTATACCCAGTGCAACTTGAAGCACTATATTTTTACCTCGAGGGTAGTGTATACCCAGTGTGACTTGAAGCACTATATTTTTACCTCAATGGTAGTGTATACCCAGTGCAACTTGAAGCACTATATTTTTACCTCGAGGGTAGTGTATACCCAGTGTGACTTGAAGCACTATATTTTTACCTCGAGGGTAGTGTATACCCAGTGTGACTTGAGGCACTATATTTTTACCTCAATGGTAGTGTATACCCAGTGCAACTTGAAGCACTATATTTTTACCTCGAGGGTAGTGTATACCCAGTGTGACTTGAAGCACTATATTTTTACCTCAATGGTAGTGTATACCCAGTGCAACTTGAAGCACTATATTTTTACCTCGAGGGTAGTGTATACCCAGTGTGACTTGAGGCACTATATTTTAACCGCAATGGTAGTGTATACCCAGTGCAACTTGAGGCACTATATTTTTACCTCAATGGTAGTGTATACCTAGTGCAACTTGAGGCACTATATTTTTACCTCAATGGTAGTGTATACCCAGTGCAACTTGAGGCACTAGATTTTTACCTCAATGGTAGTGTATACCTAGTGCAACTTGAGGCACTATATTTTTACCTCAATGGTAGTGTATACCCAGTGCAACTTGAGGCACTAGATTTTTACCTCAATGGTAGTGTATACCTAGTGCAACTTGAGGCACTATATTTTTACCTCAATGGTAGTGTATACCCAGTGCAACTTGAGGCACTAGATTTTTACCTCAATGGTAGTGTATACCCAGTGCAACTTGAGGCACTATATGTTTACCTCAATGGTAGTGTATACCCAGTGCAACTTGAGGCACTAGATTTTTACCTCAATGGTAGTGTATACCCAGTGCAACTTGAGGCACTATATTTTTACCTCAATGGTAGTGTATTCCCCGTGCGACTTGAGGCACTAGATTTTTACCTCAATGGTAGTGTATACCCAGTGCAACTTGAGGCACTATATTTTTACCTCAATGGTAGTGTATACCCAGTGCAACTTGAGGCACTATATTTTTACCTCAATGGTAGTGTATACCCAGTGCAACTTGAGGCACTATATTTTAGCCTCAATGGTAGTGTATACCTAGTGCAACTTGACGCACTATATTTTTACCTCAATGGTAGTATACCCAGTGCAACTTGATGCACTAGATTTTTACCTCAATGGTAGTATACCCAGTGCGACTTGAGGCACTAGATTTGCACCGTAATGGATGTAGACAATGTGCAACTAGAGGCACTAGATTTGCACCTGAATGGTAGTATAGTTGACAGTTTCCATTTATTATGTATAGAAAGAAAAAGGCAGCGGCACACCCTCCCCTAAATATCGCCGAACATCAGGTCAATGTTCCGTGAGTAAAAATAGTTAATATGCAAATTTTCGCTCGCTACGCTCACATGGTACTGTTTACAATCAATTTAATGATGAGGTGGGCTCCACACATAAGAGTATAAGCATGTGCATATAAAAAAATTCTCCTTTGAGCTCTTGTTTGCAATGAAATTTCTCGATATTCCGTCTCAATACCAAAACAACGGAACAAATAATGTAGCAGATGCATTTGTTTTGTTTTTAATGTACAGCCTTCGAGTTTGTAGGATATGCTGGTGAAAGGTGTCTCGAATAGAAAAACAATCATGTTGCCAATGGTGCTCTTCAGATGAATAAGGCTTTTTTCTAGCTGGCTTCGCCTTCACAGCAGCTGTATCAGAGACTATTATCAATAAGAAAAATAATTTCTATGTATAGGCTACGTAGATAAATCTATAAGTGAATACCATCAAATACAGAATATGTTTGGCGCGGTGTTCAAATAAATCATGTTTATCTAGCTTGCTTTGCTCGTCTACTTTTCTTATTATGTCAATGTTGAAGTGTATTCGGTGGTTTAATGACGTGCTTTCAGAAACGTTCTAGATTAACAAATACCCCGGACCACTACATGGTCATTATGTGCATGTGATGCATCGGGTGCAAACGTACCCCTTTTACACCAATTTAAGTGGTCTTTGTTTGGAGTGCACTTTTTTACATTTTTAAATATTTTCGGCTCGCTTCGCTCGCCTAAATGAAGTTGTCACATATTTACGAATACATGTCATGTAGAGAGTAGTTTGTGTTACCTGAACCTCAGAGAAATCATGATTTTTTCGCATGCCAAATATAACTACTCGTTTGGAATATCATGTAGAGAAGTAGTTTGTATGACATGCGACTGGGAGAAACAGTGCATTTTCTATGGCTCGCTTTGCTTGTCACATAACATCAATACTTCATAAGTTAGCGTAGAGAACGAATTAACGAAATAAAAGATTGACTTTGGTCAACAATAAAGCTAGTGCCAGCATTAAGAAATTTGTCATATAGAGAACGCTTAGAACATTTAAATTTACCAACACTCAACTATAGGCGCAACCGCTACGATCTAATAACTTTGTTTAAAATAATTCATGGTTTTGAAGATATAGATTATCGCAAGTTCTTCGAGTTTAAAATCGGCAAAACAAGAGGCCACCGTTTCAAAATCGACAAGAAAGGATGTAACAAATCCAAAAAGCTGAACTCATTTCCTGCTAGAGGCATAAATGCTTGGAATGACCTGAATGACAGTACAGTTTGTTGTGATACTATTGTCAGTTTTAAATCTAAACTGGATAAAGAATGGAGACTTGAACGTTTTAATGTGAATATAATATATCAACCGGGCTCATTAATAGAAACTCGTATAGGGGGAGTTAACAAGTCATAGACTTTCACACTCAGCACACCAAAAGTAACCAAACTGTAATATTATAGTCTTATGGCACACGCTTAGAGAAAAGTTCTTACTGATAAGAGTCGTGACGTCATTATAATGGTTCTGACTCGTATGTTTCAGTGACTATATGATTCTTTATTATTACTTAACTTTGAACAAATAAACTTTGTGACTCTATCATTCCATGATACTTTAATTGTTGACATTTTATTATTACCTGGACATTAAAAAATAGTTATCTTAAACGGAACTGTGTGATTGACATGTATTATTCCTCACTTTTGTCCGGCCATGAATCAGTGTTGCGTACATTAAGTTACCGGCGGAACCCGAATGCCCCCCCCCCCCCTGTAATATATTCACAAGTGATTTCATTCAATACTCAAAAACCAATTTTTCAGTACCAATGCATTTTACGAACGTTTTTAGGAAATGGTGCCACTCTGTATATAAAGATATGTTTCTGTTATTTTGGCTTGAGTTACATACGGGACTACAAGTGGTGAAATTCTCAATAAATCAGGTGAAACATTGGGGGAAGTAGATAGGTATTCTTCGACCCATGTAAGGGGAAATAACTGCGTTTGATATTTGATTATCATTACATGCAATGTCACGTGTGAAATGGTGTGAAAAGTATCATGAAAGTATGGTTTATACATGTGTCTACCTTTGTAAACGTAATAAGCCCCGGGGTATAAATTAAAAATGGAAGGATAAAATATAACTTAAAAAATCGTTCTTTTCGTTTTATTTCTTTAAATTTATGGTTAAGTATAACGAAACTTTGAGAATACGTTATTTAATTCAGACGTAAGCGTTTTAAAAAATTACACCACCTGCACTCAGAGATTCGAATTGTTTGACATGCAAATTTATCAATGCAATCTTAGAACGAAGTCTACATTCAGTCATTTAGCAGTCATATATAAAGTGTTTTTTTGTCGTACCATAGTCGTGCAATCTCACGATTGCCAAGCACTTGGCGTTGTCTGTTTTACTGGACTTGATCCTCGGTTGTTTCCCTACATCCCTTCTTCCCTCCTAGATAAGAAGGGGTGGCCTTGGAACTCGTCTATGTCTTAGTAGCATCGTCTGTGTGATTGTTTTAATGTTTGTCCCTTAATTGAGACGAACAAACTACCTGGCGCGTGTATATGGTCGCACGGTCATGATATGCTCTCTGTCATTCATTTTAAATACAAATTAATGTTAATGATATATTCTTTCAGTCTTAAACTAGGGTTGACAATAGAACCTCAATAATTCGACCACTTTTGATTGAGGTTGCCATTTTGTTGAGGTCAGCAGTGTAATTTTATTGTGTGTTTGAGAGCATATCATGATTCGCAATCAAGGTATTCAGGTATTCAGCGCCATGCAATGAAATAAAAAAAAACACATATAATGATTAAGGTTTTTCGTAAATCTAGAAGTTTATTCAATATCCCCGGGCTGCACCAGTTTGGTGAATTACCTCCCTTTAATAAATCAGCATTTATGCAAATTTTAAACCCTGAATGCAGTTATTAAGAAAATGTATATATCAAATACAAGTTAGGGTGGGGGTGGGTGAAGTTAGTACGTATACTAACATTTTAAAGGAGATTCCCTTCGTTTGTTTTCTGCATTACGTAAAGTACCGAAAACAAACGAACACAACTCGGAACTATGTCGGAATTGGCCGAATGACGGAAATCGGCTAAGCATTGTAATGGGCCGTTCATATACATCCTTCGTAAATCTTAATTTACTGCAAAATTTCTTAATTAACTGCAAAGCTGTAGCTTTAATCATATCTTGCTTATTTATAGAACTCTGTCCTTCATAGTAGTTTTATGAGCAATTATGTACTTTTATTTACTATGGTATGCTTCTTATGCCTACTAAAGTGTTTTATTAAGCATGTGTTTTCCATTTATATTTTTCATTACCATTTTATGATTGCGGTTTTAAATTTGTGACTGAGTATCATATATATTTCTACCATTCACAAATCGTGAGATCCAAAAATTATCGAAGTCTGAGTTTCAGTCTTACAATGTTGGTGAATTGGGCCCCTGTTTCGTAATGTGGTGTCGATGAGAAAGCAGAGGCTACACAACAGCTTTTGTTGGCTTGCAATTAAGCGTGGTAATGGTCAACCTCTGTCAGTTGCACCAAGATCTTCCAACACATTGTGTCTTGTCTACAGATTGGTTTCATAGATGGAATGTGATGTTTCAGGGTGCATTTCATCACAGGAATCTGATGGCTACTCGGAGGTTTGAAAAACATTTTAAAATGATGATTAACGAGCGCATATGCGACAAACACCAACTGCAGTTTAATTTCAACCCTCGGTAATTGCCTGAACACGAATTTTCGGTTGTAACTTAGTTAAAACGATTTTAAACGAATTTTCTCGTAAAGGAATGGCGAGTGGCGTACCGGCGCATTTCGTTCTAAGGTTGCACGTCAGTCATGGGGTCTTAGATAGTGTGTTGTGGTCATTTGTATGAAAAAGATCAGGTTCCTGTGATTTCAGTCAGGGACAGTTATTGCTATTTAAGAGCCTGGCAGGTTGATTTGCAACGATCACATGGACATTTCAAGAAACCTTATAACCAACCTCCCTTTAGTCATATCAACTATTTGTCCCATTTGTATTGAATGTGTTTTCAAGTCGACCACAGTTACCTTTCCTTGACTGGTGTTATACGGTTTTAATCTGATCGATCTTATCTCGATATTGCTTAATCGCGCTATGCTAACTCAGCGGGTTGTCGGAGTGTATAAATTAATGTATATCCTTTGCTGGAGGGGTTTTGTGCGTTCAGTTACACTTTTGGTAGTTTTGACATTTTGTATATGATGCACACCAGGATCTTTTTTATGGTCATAGCTCTGTCATTATGAAATTTTGTTTATAAGGTAGGTATCATCAGGAACATTTAAATGCTTCCATGGTATCATTCAGAATTTGTTGATCATGTGTGAGGAAGCTAACAATTATGCATTTGTTATACTAGTAATCGCAATACATGTCACGATATGTATACTTATTATCAGGCATATTCGATGGATGATAAAAAAGAAACGGTTACTAGTAACTGTACAATGCTTGAGTATGTGTGCAATATCACAAAGTACAGTTTAAATGAAATTTAGCAACCACTGCTGATTTTGTACGGTTTGTTCAGTTGCATCTTCAAGCCATAGACCACACAATTATTGAACTGGTTTTTTAATATCTTGAAAAAATAAAATAGTTATGACAATTTTAAGTTCGTGAAACAGAGCGTATTTTTCTAGAATTAAATAGGAGAATATTCGCGCGCTCGCGGACCCGACAAAACTCCAATTTTCCCTCTAATTGTCACAATTTTTTTTCTTTTTCTTACTTTACAGTTACCAAACAAAAGCAACATTTCCCTTTTTATTTTTCTATTATATTATGAAAATAAAGAAAATGTATACTTACAACATCAGACGTCTTCTTGTTTTTCTTATTATTCAGTCAATAGCTCCCCTTTCCTCACCTTTTTTACCTTTAATTTTCATTTTTACAATTCGTATATATTCAATTAGGTGGTACAACGTGTCAATTAACCAGTTTATTTGACAAGTGTCATAGGAATGATATGATTATTCATTTTTATGTCCCAACTGTACGATTATTATTATTTTAAATTATGCGTGAGCTTATGACATTCCACTTTATTTAAATGCATGTATTAGTTTCCAAATCGGCAATAAAGTCAAAGTTTCAAATCTCTAAAATCACAATAAAGTATGTATACAGGAAATATAGCGGTTATAACCCTTCAAGCGAATGTACCACTTTTATTACCCCACATGCTGTGACAATCGCAGCGGGGCGCGTCATAAAACAATTAACAATTAAATATGTGTATTATATTTTTATTTAAAAAAATTATACCTGAATTAAAAAAACCGTAAAAAGGGGGCAGATCTAATTATCGCATTTCTTATATCAAAACACCAATCTGACGGGAAGAAATTAAACTGTTAATCAAGTTTGCACAAAATATATTCCCCGAGAAACAAAAGAACTACGGACAAGAAAGTAACCAAGTTTGATATCAAATCCGTTCATTTCCTTCTTTGTTCAATGTGAGTGATAGTCATGTTAAAAACCTTTAAAAAGGGGGCTGATCCAATAAAGACAGAACTATGAAATTTAGTGCATTATTTTGTAGACATATCAAACTACAAAATATGTTTGCACATAAGAAAACTATCAAATAGTTTTTATCATATGGACAATTTTACGTGGAGTCCCCATGCCTTCCAATGGTAAATAAATTGACACATGTGCGAATACAAATGGGACAAATAGTTGGATATGCTTGGGATTGAACCCACGCCATTTAGCCAAAATTATGCAATAATTGAAACAGAAACACTACCTTAAGTGGTTAGATGGGCAATAAAAGTCAACACACTTTCTAGTAAATTCATTTGAAATTGTAGGCTTTGATTTTGAGTCTGTGCTTCACGCCATCATTCTGGATGTCGACGAACCAAGGACGCCAATGCCCGTTAAACTCGAAGGAAAACTAGTTTTAAAAGATGCAAACAATGGTTAATGTCTATGCAAAGTCGGTCAGTGACAAAACTTTAATCTAGTTCATGAACATACTATATAAGATCAGGAACACATCGGGATTACTCTCGATGCTTCCCGATTCATCACGATTTATCCCGATTTCGCCGTTCTCGATACCTACCGGTGTTAACTAATTACCATCGAGAAAACAACGCCCGGGCCAAAAACGCTCAATTGGACATAGGCTTTGTATTTGGTTTTGCGATGGCAGTAGATGTTATTTTTTTAAATGTTTAGAAATAGCAAATTAAATCCATTTATACACAATGGTACTTAAGTATACTTATTTCATTGTTATTGCATTTCAAAAACATTGCGTTTGGACTGTCTTCATTGTTATCATCTGTACCGTTGCATCTGAGTTCTATGCGATCTTTTTTTATTATCAGCTGTCTCCATTGCTCTAAAAAATATGACACCATGTCCTGCTTAAACTTCAATATCTCAATGAAAAGGATGAATAAAAGTGTGGAAATCTGCATATAGACGGGGAATGGATGTAATTTCATCATGGTATAAGTAAAAGGGTTAGGATTTGTTTAAAAATTCCTTTTTGGGATCAAAGTTTCAAACATCGCGTTTTTCGTCATAAATCGCACATATTTTCCATGCTTTCTCCCTGAATGATACACGGGTTTGCTTAGAATTCTGTGGACTGATACCTCTTTTAACTGCGAATAAATGTGTCAAATTTATCTTGTTCGGACCCTACAAAAAGAATTTAAAAACAAGCAATACTTACTTCCGCGAGTTTTGAGCTCATAAACACAGACAGCTGTCTTCTTAGTGTCATCTGTTTTCTATGTATCTGGTTGAACGGTGTGGTGTGATCGTGTTACGCGATGATGGTAATATTTTCTAAGCTCGGCTAGTTAATTTGAGTGCAACCTTGACTGTCCGATGCCCTCATATATTTATGTAGTTAGCCTGTATTGATGAGCCGGTTCAGTACAATAGAATGAGCATTACACTTTAAGTCTGATCAAATAGCTTATTCAAATAGTAACATGCTGACCGGGTTTATTTGTATAATTTTATGTCAATTAAGAATTCGATTTTTGACTTGTTACTTGGTACTTGTGTTGTGACATGCAACTTGCAACTTGTGAAATGAGAAATACACAACTTACATGTTGTTTATTAAAAATGACAGCGTCTGTTTTCATTTGTTTGTCATTAGTATCCCCTGAAGATGGCAAGTAGCCAAGAACCAAGGAATTATATTGAATCATGAAATCAACAGACTAAGCGAACTTGGTCTTTATTTGCTTTATTATATATTCCAAGTTCATACCAATTATAACTTAGAGTCTACAATATTGCAAATATTTTAAAACAAACTTATTATAAACGTTTTTTTCTAGAAAAACTTAGTTCATAGAAGAAATAATACATTCTAGTATTGGTATCCGTGATTTGATGCTGTTCACAAAACGCTCGTAAAGTTCTTCATCCCCATATGGTTCACTATACAGTCACACATAAAAAGTAATTCAAGCTTATAGTGCTACACACTAATTGCAAAGTCTACATTTGTTTCAGGATGCAAAGACAATGTAACTGTAGATACGGTAGCGGTGTCACAGTATATTGGTCCAATCATATCGCACAAGCCCACTAGATAAGGTAGCGGTGTCACAGTATATCGTTCCAATCATATCGCACAAGCCCACCAGATAAGGTAGCGGTGTCGCAGTATATCGGTCCAATCATATCGCACAAGCCCACCAGATAAGGTAGCGGTGTCGCAGTATATCGGTCCAATCATATCGCACAAGCCCACCAGATAAGGTAGCGGTGTCACAGTATATCGGTCCAATCATATCGCACAAGCCCACCAGATAAGGTAGCGGTGTCGCAGTGTATCGGTCCAATCATATCGCACAAGCCCACCAGATAAGGTAGCGGTGTCGCAGTATATCGGTCCAATCATATCGCACAAGCCCACCAGATAAGGTAGCGGTGTCACAGTATATCGGTCCAATCATATCGCACAAGCCCACCAGATAAGGTAGCGGTGTCACAGTATATCGGTCCAATCATATCGCACAAGCCCACCAGATAAGGTAGCGGTGTCACAGTATATCGGTCCAATCATATCGCACAAGCCCACCAGATAAGGTAGCGGTGTCACAGTATATCGGTCCAATCATATCGCACAAGCCCACCAGATAAGGTAGCGGTGTCACAGTATATCGGTCCAATCATATCGCACAAGCCCACCAAATAGGTATTCCATTTTCGTCGCCTGGAACAATATAAAATAACATATTACGTTAACAAAACAAACGCATGATGACATCTACATAGAATAATATATGAACCTAATCACGTGTCGCAGACAACTTATGTTGCCACGTCGAGTGCGGGAGGTCCAGTGTTCAGTCCCAGGCCGCGTCATTACAAAGACAAAACATATTGCACGTAATTCCCTTGCTCGTGAAACTGGCTTTTCTCCTCGCATACCCTCGTGGATATATATATCGGGAATGATGTGTCGAGAGTGGTTAATATAAGGTGGGGAATTTAAAATAAATTTGATATAAATTAAACGTGCAAATGGTAAATGCAAAGACCTAAATTACTTTAGGTCTTTGGTAAATGATATTGGAATTGAAGAAAACCCTACTCAAAATGTACATGCATAATTGCAAAACTACACCGTGCGATATCTCATTTTATTTGTGCATGTATCCTATTACATGAACGGCAATCTCTAGATAATGGTGTTAACAATTCAAAACAAAACTTATTAATTAAATGCCGACTTACCTGATTTCCTATCAATATAAATTTATAGTTAATTCCGATTCAAAGCACATCCGTTACTATCCACGCCTTGCAATGAATGCCCTTAGATTTATTTATAGAATGAAGCAAGCCCGAAGTCCGAAGTCGCAAGTCATAAGTCGCAAATCAAAAGTGCCCTCCAGGGCCTCCTCAAGTCATAAGTCACAAGTCGCAAGTCAAAAGTGCCCTCAGGACTTCCATACTGAATAGTCAATCCCGCGCCAATCTTTATCGGTGAATGGATTAAACTTTAAGTGCAGTCACGGCTCAATGCTCGAAATCGAACTGTAACAGAGACGTCACTCTCAGGGTCAGTTGTAACGTTAGATCGTGTTGGTCTATTGCGTGTCATTAATATGATCTGTGACACTCGTCTGTCAAAGTCACTTTGAGATGGCAATTAATGTAGAAAAATGAAAATATTGTTGTATACAATTATTTCAAGAATTGTAAGGAAGGACTTTTTTCAAATAGTGTTTTACATTGGGTTATCTATGTAATAATTTGTACAGCAATAGCTTTCATCATTCTGCCAGTAGTCAATCCAACAAATTTAAGTTTGTTCGGTAAAATCACAGGTAACAGTATCATTGAAAAAGAAATAAAAAAATTGAAATTGAAAAAATTTTTTTTTATCGAAATTTAGGTATTATATATACAAGGTATATTTGCCCTAAAACACGGATTTTCAAAGTATCAAAAATAGTATATAATACCTAAATTTCGATAAAATTTTTTTTTCAATTTCATTTTTTTAATTTCTTTTTCAACGATACTGTAACCTGTGGGTAAAATTAATGAAATAGTAACATGTTACATGTATACCGATTACCGTTAATGATCAGTTTATTATCTCGCTTCTTGTATTCTTGATCATTAACTTATTACATGCATGTCGTTGTAATCATATCTTAATTTGAATGATAAAATAGTGATCTTGCAAAATTATATGTTATTTGTAGGTACCGTGAATTAAGAATGTGACAAAAAACACAGATACTTGGGGTATGGACCCCGCCCCTCCCCCACCTCCTCCAGATACGCACCTGGGTTATTTTTATCATCAACATTGTAAACCCAGACCCATACACTAATCACACAAATATTATTAAACGTATTTGGGACTAATAGAAAATTCACGTAAATGCCCCTCTAGCTAAATAACCCAGGTGCGTATCTGGAGGAGGTGGGGGGAGGGGGCGGGGTCCATACCCCAAGTATCTGTGACAAAAACAGGCATCGAAGGAATCCACGTTCGAGCCTTACGTTATAATACACCAGGCATGCAGTTATGCACCGTGGATATCCGACCGTGATGGTGAGGGGACAGATATTCCAATGAAGCACGGGGCCACAGAAGACAATAACAAAATACCAAAAGATGGAGTCCTGACCAGACACTTGTCTTGCTTTTCATCGATGATCTTGCGTCTGATGTGCCCAAGGGAGCGATTGTTGTACTATATGCGGGTAACATTGTAATAAAAATAAATTTATTTGGCTTATATACCTCCTGTTGCTTTGGATTTTAACATTTATTTGTTTACTGTTCTTAGTTGTAGTTATTAGTGTTGTTTAGTAGTGTAAGAATCGTTATTTGTTATTTGTTAATGTATATTTCAAACTTTAGGCCATGTGTATTTCAAAATTGTGGGCCCAAAATTGGAAAACAATATCTTATCTTATCTTATCTGGTGCAAAGAATAGCACACCACTTCAGTCACATACAGAATGCATTGAGCAATAGACAAGCTAACCGCATGGGCTGAAGATTGGTATGACTTGTAACAATCAACAAAGAGAAATCTTCCAACACACTATTCACATTGTCGTCAAAGCAGACACAGTGTAAATCGGAGACAATTCTATGACTGAAGCAGATAAAGCTACATAACTTGGAGTAACCTTTGACAAGTGGTAAACATGAGAGCCACATTTCATTAAAGCAGAAGGAAAGGCTAAAAGGAAACAAACTATGTGGGGACCAAATGAGCACATACTCGAGGTAGAGACATAACAGCACCAGTACAGAAGTTACTTATGTCATACAGAGTGATCTCCCTTTCATTCAAAAGTATTTTTTGTTGATAAAGATGGTTTTCTTTCTTTCTTCCATGTAATTTGCAGGGCCCACTCTGGGGCATTATCGCAAATGTTAAGAGACAGAGGTGAGATACAAGGAATCCGGGTGCGATACCCTAGCTCGTTTCGAATAGATTCCTTGGTCCTTGAACGTGCCCGGTTGTGTATTAATTCTGGATATGATCAACTATAAATGGACAGATCATATCAAGAGATCTTGGCCTAGCTGTGTACATCACATAATTGGAAACTATGGAAACTGAAGTATCTGAACGATTTCTCTGTAAAATCCCCAATTGTGTCGCTGGCTTAGAATGTCTTACGATCTTTGTATGTGTATTAAGACTGATTCATATTTAAAATCAGCACAAGGCGCTTCTTGTAAGCCTATTTTCATGAAAATTGGAACCTGTCATGTTGACCAAACTAATGCTTAGACAGTATTTTTCACCATGACAGTTTGCTATGATTTTTTCAAACTACCAATTTTGTACTTACGACATTCTCATTATAAGCTAGTGATGTGTCTGCAGGTATTTGTTAAGATGCAGCCCTACGTGAAGCTAGAAAGAGACAATGTTCTTCAACGAGACCTCCATTCACTCTCTCGTACTCCATGCTGAAACATGAAGTATCAGTGACATCACTATAAGTTGAGGTTACAAGTACTAACATTGACTTACCTGTATCATTGATGATGGAGGGCAATTGAATTTGAAGACATTATCATCATCAGCATTATCATAAACCCGTGTTAACATCATCGGTGTTATTGCCATTAACAGTTTATCATCATCAGCAGCAACATCATAACCAGTGTTATTATTATTATCATCATCATCATCGGTTTTATTATCATTACCAGTGTTATCATCATTATCATAACCAGTGTTATCATCATTATCATAACCAGTGTTGTTATCATCAGCAGCAACATCATAACCAGTATTATAATCATCATCAATTTCATCATAACCAGCATTATTATCTCCATCATCATCAATTTCATAATAACACATGTTATTATCGTTAGCAGCAGCATCATCATAAAAAAACCCAGAGACATACATGTGGCATAATTTCATTGACTTTATTATTCTTAAAATATTTATTTTACAGAATGATAAAAAAATTATCAAGTCAAGTCGACAGCATCATCTACAGATTCCAATGTTGATATAAGTGTTTCTTTCAAATCTAACTGCAATAAGTCACCATACTGAAACAAGAAAGCAATGTGAGTACAACATGTATTATACATCCATCTACAAATGGGTCACAAAACTATTCATGTTTTGTTTATTTTTTTGTGTGCTTTTTCCTCAGCTCACAAGGGTAACCCCCTTTATTTCCCTTGTCTATTGGCTTGATAGACAAACAATTAAAATGAAGGATAGTGCAGTCGTGTTCCCTCTAGTAGCAATTGATAGTGCTTTGCTGAGCAACAGTCAGTTATCCGCCAGCACTTGCTAGCATAAATCTTTCGCTATGTCTGCTATGTAGCCATTTTTTGGAAACAAGCAGTTTCCAAGCACTTTTTAGAACTCTGATTAGGCTCAGGGCTCCTTATAAGTAAGGATAAGTAACTAATCTATTGTGTACATCTACTATGTATTTATGTATTCCTTGACAGGTCAATTAAAGTCTATAACAAGAGATATCACTGAATGTGATGAATACCCTTTAGTGGACCTTATTGAAAATTGATATTAACTGTCAAATATGTACTCCACTATATATAAAGTTGTTATTATCTACAGAGCTACAGATAAGCTGCGAATTGGAGTAATTACCCAATTAATTTTCTTAAAAACCCAATAGATTTTTAGAGGAGGGAGTATGAAAAAGCAATTTAAATCTAAAATACCCAAAAAGAAAGGGACGATATAGTGAAAAACAGTACATAAAAGGTCATTTACCCTATAAATTTGATTAAATACCGAAGTAAAATTTGTAAAAACCCAATGAAAATTGAAACTTGTGGGTAAAATACCCAATGGACTAAAACCTTATCTGTAGCTCTGAATTATTATCATTATTATTATTACCCCAGATGCTGCTTGACCCAGCAACGTAGCATCAGTTCGACCAACAGACCAACGTCAAGCATGACTCCAATATTAGAGCCCACAAATACACAGTGACATGTATCTGGGGGGGGGGGGGGGGGTATAATAATTGAACAACAATACCTTGCGTCTGTTAGCTTGTTTGCCTTTCTTCACATTTTGTGGTGTATGTTGATTAAATATATCAAGTTTACGTGCCGCCTTGAACATATCATATGGTTGTCTGCAATAGAACAAGAGGGATACATCAACTTAAGAAGTTTCTAAATTGTTCACCTTATTCTAAGGTTTCAAACATAGTTTTATTGCTAAAATTAAGATTATGGAACTTTAATTGACTGTAACTTTGTCAATTCTTCGAATTTTTTCATCAAATAACTTCTTACATAACTTTTTTATATTTTACAGAAAAGATCATTCAATGGATTTCCGGAATATTCCAGAATTGTAGGCACCCTGAAAGAAAGGGACAATATTGAGTCCAGGACTTACTTGCGTAAATCCGGATGTAGAGTTTCAGCTGATGTGAGATTTCCTGTACACAGATGTGATGATAACTTCCTCACTTGTGGATCATAATGATGCTGTAATAGAAATACACTACATAGTTTCGACATTTTTTCATAAATATGAGTCTGACTCCAGTCTGTTCCTTACAATATGTTATAAAAATGGAATGGCTTAGCCACAGGTAACTGTATCTTTGAAAACAAAAAATAAAAAACTTTTTTCGAAAATTTATATTGTTCTTTCCATATTTATTTTTTTTTCATTTTCAGCGATACAGTTTCTTGTGGGCTTAGCTAGTTATTATGGACAAAGCTTCCACTGAACACAGTCTCATACAATAATGTCACTGAGCCCAGTGTTCAGTAAATGCTACCCCGGTAGTGAGCCCAGTGTTCAGTAAATGCTAACGCCCCGGTAGTGAGCCCAGTGTTCAGTAAATGCTAACGCCCCGGTAGTGAGCCCAGTGTTCAGTAAATGCTTACGCCCCGGTAGTGAGCCCAGTGTTCAGTAAATGCTTACGCCCTGGTAGTAAGCCCAGTGTTAAGTAAATGGTAACGCCCCGGTAGTGAGCCCAGTGTTCAGTAAATGCTAACGCCCCGGTAGTGAGCCCAGTGTTCAGTAAATGCTAACGCCCCGGTAGTGAGCCCAGTGTTCAGTAAATGCTAACGCCCCGGTAGTGAGCCCAGTGTTCAGTAAATGCTTACGCCCCGGTAGTGAGCCCAGTGTTCAGTAAATGCTTACGCCCCGGTAGTGAGCCCAGTGTTCAGTAAATGTTTACGCCCCGGTAGTGAGCCCAGTGTTCAGTAAATGCTTACGCCCCGGTAGTGAGCCCAGTGTTCAGTAAATGCTTACGCCCCGGTAGTGAGCCCAGTGTTCAGTAAATACTTACGCCCCGGTAGTGAGCCCATTGTTCAGTAAATGCTTACGCCCCAGTAGTATCCTGATCCACAACAACTAGCTAAGTTATTCAACTTGTTTATCATTTTTAACAAACAGACTGACAAATGGACGGATAGGAGTATCACTATACTAGTACAGTGAAGTTCCGCTAATAGGACCACTTCAATTATTTCGAAACCGTGCAGATTTTTGCAATGTTGTGGTCCCGAAGTATTAAAATAAGAACAAAAAGGTCCGCTATTAAGACCGATTCGCTTTTAAGACCACTTTTTGACTGGTCTTATTAGCGGAACTTCACTGTTTATGAAAAATTATCATAGAAAAACCATGTTCTTTGAAATAATTGTAAAGGCAGTCAACTCTCGTTATCTGTAATTTCTCAGGACTGTAAAAATTACCTTGACATGTTGAGAATTGGAATTAAATTTGAAGGCTTTTTTACATCGGTTGAAGTACGGGTCATAGTTCAGTATCACAATGTGTTCATAGGGTCCTACTAAAGCTGCTCACTTGTCATAGTAGTGCAAACAGACCCCTAGGGTCACCAGTGAGTCCCGATTATCATTTACAAAGTTTCTTACTAACATTTTAAGTAAATTTCTAAAGATTAAAAAGGAAGGAGCAAGCAAACATTATTGAATTTGTGAACATTTCATAATATTTCAAGTTCCAATTCTGTATAATGATGGTGACAGTTTATATCATGATTATTATACTGTATACAGGGGCCTTATTCACCAACATTGTAAGTCTTAAAATCAGACTTAGACTTAAAAATGTCATTATTCATAACTACTGGCATTTCTTTGAAATTCAATTAACCGTGTAAAATTTTATCAGAGTCTTTGTTGTTACACCCTGAACATGTTCACCAATTTATATCAAAATTGGTACATTTATAACAAAATGAAAGCGAATAGAACATTTGACAATATTAAGTCTAAGTTTAAGTTTTAGACTTACAACGTTGGTGAATAAGGCCCCAGATGTTTCTATGTTCTTAGTTAGCAGTATACAATTGCTTATAACAGGAAGTGTTTGCTCAGGACAAGATATAATTATTATTCTTTAAGAAACAGCGGCTCTCACCAAAGCAGCCCCACTTTCAAGCCCACTGAGCAAAGGTGGAACCTTCATAAAGGCAACATACACAAAAAGTTTCAATATAAAATATCATTCCTAACTGAGTGTAAACTTTAAAACCAAAATCAAGTATCAAACAATATACTTAGTGGTTTTATAAATACTCCCTCAGGCATTAACCTTACCAAAGGCACAGTGTCTACGCTATACATGTAAGTTGTTAATGTTTGCAAATATAGAAAGGCTTCCTTTCAGTGATTTTAACATCATCAATATAAATGGTGAATAACAGTTCACAAACAAGACTGCGTTCAATAAACGCTTATGCCCCGTGGAAGCCATTTCAATAAGTCTAAGTCCAAAATTAAGTCAAGGTGAAGGTCAAAATGGAGTCAGGCGATACAGGCGTGTGGAGAGTGGTCATATACAACATCCATGCAAGTTTGAAAGCTTTGTAGTAAGCCATATTAATGCTAGAAGAAACGGTCAATTTGGGTTAACCAGGCCGGAGGGATCTATCGATACGGGGGCATAATTAATGAGACACCCAATTAATTACATTTCATCTTTGTTAATCATACAGACATCATTCACAATTTGAATAAAATCACTGAATATAATGTGTGCATAACCTCCATATTGGCCCCTACCAAGTTTTTAACTTTAAGTTGAATAAAGCTTTCTCAAAAAGTGCTCGGCTGGATCCAGACTATATATAAAGGGACTGACTGACATATGGTCAGAGGCAAACCTGCAGTGCACCACAGTTTAAAACTAGGTGACCGTTGCCTAAGCAAAAAGCACTACATAGCACTTTCAACAGGAGACAATCCACACCTTCTATATCTAATTAAACCGAAGGTAACCGAATAAAGGCACTAGGTATCTCATTTTGGTTAGGCAATGTACAGCAGGATAAATCATAAAGAAAAAGAGGGAACAACAATTCAGACATTATATTTTATTTCAAGACAGAAGATTAAATACAATGCAGAATTTTTTTATTGCTGATTTTTTTTTCATTTTCCAAGAACAGAATGGCATCCATTTGTAAGAGCACCACTGTGTCAATGTCTCCCCCTCCTAAAATAGAAAATATCACTGATTTGAAAAATAGTCATTGTAATATTTTCATCTTGAAATTATAATTGCAGTGAAGCAGGTTATGAGTGCAATGGGGCTTTTCTTACCACTACATTCACAACAGGACACATTGCTGGCTTAGCATGAGAAGGTCTTTACTATAAAATCATGATTTTGAGAAAACACGAAAAACTGTCTGACAATCACTCTTTCATTAATGGTAAAACAAGCTTTTTAACTTCAATTTAGTTAACACATCAAATTCTGATTTTCATGAAAATATGCTTATAAGGAGTGCCTTATGATGTAGATTTGAAATATACATTAGTCTTATCAGGTCGCAATTGGCACTTACAACCTTCTCCTTCTGAGCCAGTGACATGTGATCTGCCAACACATTATAATACAGTGTTTTACCTCTATTTTGAGAACATTGCTATAGTCAACTTAAGAATTTGAGTTAAATGATTGATAAACATTGAATTTTATAATGCAAGGTGTTTTACGTATGCCCCATGACAGCCTAATTGTCACGAATGATAAAGGTCACAGTGACCTTGACCTTTGACCTCAAAATTAATAGGGGTCATCTACAGTAACAGTTGCTGGCTAACCACCATTTAAAGTTTGACCTAGGTCAAAGGGTTCTTCGGTTATTGAACAAAAACCATTTTGGTATACCTACCGACTAAGGGACATGTGTAAAGTGTTATACCCCTCAGCATAATAATTTATTAAATTCCATTGTTTATAATATCTCAGAATAACCATTGTCTCAGACCCTAATCATGTTAGTATAAATAGTTTGATTATAACTTATTTTACTCCAAATAAGTAAAGAAAACACTGATTTAGAGTGCATCATACATAATTCAGAGTGTATCATAAACAGACTCACCTGAAGCGTCTACCACATCGTCCAATACATCTTCCAGGGGGTCCAGGAATTGTACAAGATGGTCCAGGAGGTCCGGGTGGTCCCTGCAGTCCTTGTGCTCCTGCTTCACCTTGTGCTCCTGGTTCTCCTTTTCCTGGTTCACCTTGCGGGCCTCTTATTCCTTGCAACCCTTGCGGACCTCTTATTCCTTGCAATCCTGGCGGGCCTTTTATTCCTTGCAATCCTTGCGGACCTTTTATTCCTTGCAATCCTGGCGGGCCTTTTATTCCTTGTATTCCTTGCGGACCTCTTATTCCTTGTATTCCTGGCGAGCCTTTTATTCCTTGCAATCCTTGCGGACCTCTTATTCCTTGTATTCCTGGCGAGCCTTTTATTCCTTGTATTCCTTGCGGACCTCTTATTCCTTGTATTCCTGGCGAGCCTTTTATTCCTTGTATTCCTTGCGGACCTCTTATTCCTTGTATTCCTGGCGAGCCTTTTATTCCTTGTATTCCTTGCGGACCTCTTATTCCTTGTATTCCTGGCGAGCCTTTTATTCCTTGTATTCCTTGCGTGCCTTTAATTCCTTGTATTCCTTGTAAGCCTGGCGGTCCTGGCGGCCCTGGTGGTCCTGGCGGCAATGGTTGTCCTTGTATTCCTTCTGGTCCTGGCAAGTTGCAACAGAATAGACGAAATCAAAAGAATATTAATGGAACAAAAGCTGAATTGGTATTAGTCCAGTCATTCTAATGTAAAAATAGGCTTAACCTCAAACAAATTGCAAAGGAAATAATTTTGACTGTTTTGACTTTGGAAAACATCTGTTAATTACATATCAAAATTCTAGAAAATTCTACGATGGGGAAAATGTCGAAAAAGTATCATATCTAAGGTCACTATTATAAACGCTAAAACGGATGTAATGTAATGTGACAATCTTAGGAGAAAAGAGGGCCGATGGTTCTAAGGTCTATCAATATTAAAAGTACATTATCTGCAAAATGAATGGTTATTTGATATGTCCGAAATTTCTGGCACTACCAGCATTAAGGGCAAAAGGATGATGCTGTCTGAAATCCAAGACAGCGTCCAAGATGGCCGTGTTTATGACATTACCGGTTCAAAATAAATATATATGGAAATAATATGCAGTTTTTTTTATAGTTTCCTTAATTGCTGTAAATGCATTTAAGAATCGACATACGGTTATTTAAATATATATTTATGTATGAAAAAATGAAGGAAATCTTGAAAGGTCAATTTCAAGGTCATTTCCAGTTGAAACATTTGCTTTAGACAATGTCGCTCTGTCGTTTGTTTAAAAACTTATTAATTGCATTTCTAAAAAACTTTTTTATGAATTAATAGTACATTGGTATTGTTTGATTAAGATAATACTACTTTTGATCAGTTTATTACCCCACCCACCGTTTCATACAAGAAATGTGCTATTAAGTATTTGGGAAGTTTTTGCAGTATAGCGCCATTACGTATCAGGTTTAATAAACTCACAAATGTATGTTATATGGTATACCGGAACATATAAAAATATCATTTATTTCTAAAATAACACACAGAAGTCCAAGATGGCTTTTAGAATGGCTTCGAAGATTGACATAACATTATGCTATGAAGATGGGAAAATAATTTATTTCCAACTAATATTGATTCATTTGAAAATACAGCACATTTACACATCTTATTTATTGTTATATCCTTTTCATCACCATATACTGCAAAAACGAAGGGAATTCATGCAAAATCAGTATAGTATTTGAAATTAAACAATTATGAGAGGGCCCACAGGGCTCTAGGTCGAGGGCCCCAGGTCGCTCACCTGTTGCACATTGGTCTAGGTTTCAGTATAACTTACATTCAGACCATATTTCATGAAGATTGGATCAAAATTGGAGTGAACACAAGGTTTTCTTAGATTTAACCTAGTGACCTAGTTTTTGACCCCACATGACCCGGTTTCGGACTTGGTCTAGATTTTATGGAGAACAACATTCTTACTATGTTACATGAAGATTGGATCAGAATGGCGACCTCTGGAGTGAACACAAGCTTTTTCTAAGATTTGACATAATGACTTAGTTTTTGACCCTACATGACACAATTTCGGACTTTGCCTAGATTTTATGGAGAACAACATTCTTACTATGTTACATGAAGATTGGATCAAAACGGCGACCTCTAGAGTGAACACAAGCTTTTTCTAAGAATTGACCTAATGACCCAGTTTTTGACTCCAAATGACCCAGTTTGGAACTTTTCCTAGATTTCATAGAGAACAACACTCTGACCAAGTTTTATGAAGATTGGATCAAAACAGTGACCTCGGGAGTGAACACAAACTTTTTATAGAAGTTGACCTAGTGACCTAGTTTTTAACCCAACATAACCTAGTTTTGAACTTGTCCTAGATTTCATAGAGAACAACATTCTGAACAAGTTTCATGAAGATTGAATCAAAACTGTTGCCTCTAGCGTGCACACAAAGAAATTATTGACAGACGGTTGACAGACGGACGTCGGACGAAGAGCAATCACAAAAGCTTAACTTGTCGAGCTGCGGTGCCCAGGAATAGACACTGCCCATAGGGTACCATATTACACCATGGTGGAGTGGCCTATGTGGGTCTTGCTCAGAGAAAATAACCAGTGGTCCAGAAAGGGGATGGGGGTGAATCCAGGACCTCTCGATCCTGAAGCTTGCACCCTCACGACATATTTATGTGTGGTTAATTTCTAACCATAGTATGGTGATCTTTAGAACAATGAATAGCGAGTGTTCAATATCCCATCACGTCTTCTCATA
The DNA here is from genome assembly GCA_963678985.1 of Spisula subtruncata. NCBI lineage: Eukaryota > Metazoa > Mollusca > Bivalvia > Venerida > Mactridae > Spisula > Spisula subtruncata. Next base: position 47,739,309 of record OY787666.1, read on the forward strand.
CCTTTGACATGTCAATACTGCAGTGTACAGAGAACCCTAAAGCCCTACAGTTATGGCGAGAGCACATAACCACCCAGGCATTGAACGTACCACCCAAATCCCCACATCAGCATAGGGGGGGGGACTGTTTTCCAGTTCAGAAGGCCATATTACACTGTTGTCAGCAAGGGGAATCACAAACATATGCACAGTCTGACAAATGTTCCATAAACATCATCAGCCAATCAACCATTTGTAATGCAACAAGTACCTGCAAGCAACTAGATAATGCTACAAACCAAATATCAAAGCTCTAGGTATTGTATTTTTAGATAAGAAGATTTTTATATGTTTTCCCTATATAAGTCTATGTAAAACGGTGACCAATTTTCACCCCAGTGCCATAATTTGAGCAATTACTAAATCCCTTAATGTTACGTACAATCTGGCTAAATTTCATAAAAATTGGCCAAACTGTTTGAGAGGAGAGGTTGTTTGAAAGTGTGGACGGACAGACAGTCAGTGAACACAATAACTCACCTTGAGGATTTTGTGCTCAGGTGAGCTAAAAACTGCATTGTTACCAGTAATTCAGTATTTTCAATTAGATGTCTAAACTGGCTTCCGTAGTAAGGCATGTTAATTGTTGACAAGCTCCATGTCTACGCTTTTGATTGCGCACGCTAAGTTAAAAAAAAAAAATTACGCTAAGTTTAAATTACGTCACTATGGTATGTAAATTATGCCACACCGTAATTCGAAATTTTTTTTAAGTTTAAGGTTAAATTTAATCATTTTCCCCACATTAGATCTTTCTAGACTTTCATGTGATTATAGGCATATCTTGTTTAACATGATCATCGAAACAAATATTCTTTTGCAATTAGTTTGAGGTCAAATCATAGAATAACTGGACTATATATGTCAAAACACAAATAACATGATATAAGTTATTAATAAATACTTATTAAAAAATAATTGATAAATTAAATACATGATTGGTAATACATGTAATAATATAATCTAAGTAGCTACGTTAAAAGAGATTTTCTTTATATAATAATGTGTGTATTTAAGAATATTTTTGTCACTTCCACGATCAACACTGTCACAACAGCAAATGATTCCTACATAAAGATCAGCTAGGAAATCATAAAGTGAAGTCTTTATTTAGCTCATTTTTTGATGATTACTCTTTCAGTGCTGGTGTGCATTTCTAAGTCATATTAGAAGTGAAATATATGTGCCTCTGTAGCTTAGTGGTAAGTATGCTTGCTGTCTAATCTGCACATAAAAATATGCCTGCCATATTCCAGCAGAAAGCTGACTGGTAAATACTAAAGCCGTCACAGACGGGTGATGCTCCCCATGTGGTTTTAAGTCACCAAAAAAAAATAGGAAGGGGTATAACTCCAAAAATATGCCATGAAAAGCCATGTGCACAGCGTTTCCCCTGAATAAGATCTAGTCATCTATGAAGTTTCAAATTGATACCTCCTATACAGTATGAGTTATGGCCTGAACGAGAATCTAGTATAAAAGTAGAGCTATCACAGGAGTGATGAATCATACCCCCGCAGCACCGCCTTGACACAGGAATATTATTTAAAATTATAGTCTAAACAACACATTTGATGGAAATCTGCTGCTATACAGATTGAAAAACACCATGATTAAAGGCTAATGTGAAAATTGATGAAGAAAAAAATAAGTAACACACTATTACACATCATGTGCATCAACTGTTTGAAATTTCATGACTTTGTACCAAGCAATTTTAAAATCCAATAAGAAATGACAAAGTTACAGAGCGGACACTATTTGCATGACTATATAACCTTTTACCTCTAAGTGTGACCTTGACCTTTGAGATAGGGACCTGGGTCTTGCGCATGACACACCGTCTTGATGTGGTGAACATTTGTACCAAGCAATTTTAAAATCCAGTAAGAAATGACAAAGTTACAGAGCGGATACGATTTGCATGACTATATAACCTTTGACCTGTAAGTGTGACCTTGACCTTTGAGATAGGAACCTGGGTCTTGCGCATGACACACCGTCTTGATGTGGTGAACATTTGTACCAAGCAATTTTAAAATCCAGTAAGAAATGACAAAGTTACAGAGCGGACATGATTTGCATGACTATATAACCTTTGACCTCTAAGTGTGACCTTGACCTTTGAGGTAGGGACCTGGGTCTTGCGCATGACACACCGTCTTGATGTGGTGAACATTTGTACCAAGCAATTTTAAAATCAAGTAAGAAATGACAAAGTTACAGAGCGGACACGATTTGCATGACTATATAACCTTTGACCTCAAAGTGTGACCTTGACCTTTGAGATAGGGACCTGGGTCTTGCGCATGACACACCATCTTGATGTGGTGAACATTTGTACCAAGCAATTATAAAATCCAGTAAGAAATGACAAAGTTACAGAGCGGACACAATTTGCATGACTATATAACCTTTGACCTCTAAGTGTGACCTTGACCTTTGAGGTAGGGACCTGGGTCTTGCGCATGACACACCGTCTTGATGTGGTGAACATTCGTACCAAGCAATTTTAAAATCCAGTAAGAAATGACAAAGTTACAGAGCGGACACGATGCTAACATACCGACAGACCAACAGACTGACAGACCAACATGGTGACTCCAGTATACCCCTTCAAACTTTGTTTGCGGGGGTATAACAAGACTGCGTTCAATAAACACTTATGCGCCCGTGAAAACCATGTCCATAAAAAGCTAAGTCAATCAGGGGTTATTATTCATTAAAATGTTTGATAGTGTTACATGGATTTGACACTATAAGGGGCTTATTAGGGTAAATGAATATTGTAGCATTGTAGTTTTAGACAAGAAGATTTTTATATGTTTTCCCTATATAAGTCTAAGTAAAATGGTGACCCCAGGGTGGGGCCAATTTTGACCAGAGGGGAATAATTTGAACAATCTTTGTAGAGGACCTCTAGATGAGTCTACATACCAAATATGAAAGCCCTGGGCCAATCGGTTTCGGAGAAGAAGATTTTTTAAGGTTTTCCCTATATAACTCTATGTAAAACTAAGGGCCACCCGGGCGGGGCCAATTTTGACCCCAGGGACATAATTTGAACAATCTTTGTAGAGGACTTCTAGCTGAGTCTACATACCACATATGAAAGCCCTGAGCCAAGCGGTTACGGAGAAGAAGATTTTTTAAGGTTTCCCCTATATAACTCTATGTAAAACTAAGGGCCCCTGGGGCGGGGCCAATTTTGACCCCAGGGACATAATTTGAACAATCTTTATAGAGGACCTCTAGCTGAGTCTACATACCAAATATGAAAGCCCTGGGCCAAGCGCTTTCGGAGAAGAAGATTTTTTAAGGTTTTCCCTATATAACTCTATGTAAAACTAAGGCCCCCGGGGCAGGGCCAATTTTGACCCCAGGGACATAATTTGAACAATCTTTGTAGAGGACCCAAAGGTGATGCTACATACCAAATATGAAAGCTCTAGGCCTTACGGTTTCAGAGAAGAAGATTTTTAAAGTTTCCTTTTTGAAAATCTATTTTTAGCCTGTGTGACCTAGTTATGCGACAGACCGGAAATTTTTTAACAACTTTGGTGGAGGTCAACCTAAGAAACATTCCTGTTAAGTTTTATCAAATTTGGCCAAGCGGTTTAGGAGGAGAAGTCGTTTGAAGAAATTGTTGACGGACGCACGCCGCACGACGGACGACGGACATCTCGGTATGACAAAACCTCAACATGACCACTTTGTGGTCAGGTGAGCTAAAAATACTAAAGGGGAGATAATTCAAAATTTAAGACAGACAGAGTTATGGTTCTAAGTCAATGCGCTTCTCCAAGTTGCCATCTATTTATATTGCAAGTTTCAAGTCAATATGTTAAATGAATTTAAAGATACGCTGCGGACAAAATTTTATCATAAAAATACTAAAGGGGAGATAAGCCTAAGTCCAAAATAAGGTCAAGGTGAAGGTCAAAATGGAGTCAGGTGATACAGGCGTGTGAAGAGTGGTCATTTACAACATCCATGGAAGTATGAAAGCTTTGAAGCAAGCCATATTAATGCAAGAAGAAACGGTCGATTTGGGTTAACCAAGAATTTGGCCTTTCAATAAGTCCAAAATTAGGTCAAGGTGAAGGTCAATTTGGGTTATCCCCTCAATAAGATCTAGTCACCTATGAAGTTTCAAACTGATGCCTGTTATACTGTATGAGTAATGGTCCGGACAAGAATTAAGTAGGAAAAAATACAAAGGGGAATAACTTTAAAAATATGCAATGAAGAGTTATAGTTCTTGTACACTGCACTTCCCCTCAATGAGATCTAGTCACCTATGAAGTTTCAAATTAATTCCTGTTATACAGTATGAGTTACGGTCCGGACACGAATTAAGCATGAAAAAATACAAAGGGAAATAACTCCTAAAATATGCAATGAAGAGTTATGGTTCTTGTGCTCTGCACTTCCTCTTAATGAGATGTATTTACATATGAAGTTTCAAATTGATATGTCTTGTACTGTTGAAGTTATGGCCCAGACAAAAGTTTGACCGACAGACGGACAAAGCGGCGACTATATGCTCTCTCTTCGGGAGCATAAAAAACTATGCTCGAGCGTTTGACATTTGGCATAATCTACACAAAACAGGTTCACGATGATCATCTTTTACATGAATTGCTATATTAATGTTTAGATGCAACAAGAAATATTTTTATATTAATAAGAATAGTAAACACTTACCTATTATACTCGAAACAAACAAAGTGTACCAAGTCAACGAAAACAGCTTCATCGTCCAAAACTTGTAAGCTTTAACTAGATTTTAGTGTTAACAGTAACACAGTAACTAAACTGTGAAAACTTCAGATTGGACAGGTTATTTGTACATGTAAATCCAAAACCACAATTTGTCAACCCAAGCACTTAAAACTTTCCCTTGGGTCATATAGCCGGCAAAAATCAATGTTGTGATCTTGAATCAACCACAAGATGATCTTTTAGTTGATGTATCGTTTAGGTTTAGATTTGTTTTCTCAACTACAGTATTTAGAAAGCAAATTCACTATATTGTGTACAACTTTGAATTTCAAACTAGTTGAAGTCTTATCATCACATAAACAATTTTTTTCTAAAATCATCATTCTAGAACTGATTGTTGTACTTTATTGCAGGAAATTTAGCCCACTGATTAGGGCTGTAACGATATACCGCGGTATGCAAAATACAGCGGACTTCAGTCCCACACGGTTCACGATACAAGACTTCTAAAATTCGGTACGGTTCGGTATAAGATTTTTTATGAGCAAAATAATTTTCAGACAACGAAAACACCTGACAGTCTTCTGATTATGTATAATTACCATGTATCACTCGTTTTAATTGTATCGCGTTATGCTTCATATTGTCTAAATTCACTTAAGTAGTTGAAAGGCACATAATAATTGCTGCTATAGTAGCAACAAATTCATTATCACTTAATAATTGAAGTATTTAAGCTGCTGTTAAGAGAATATTGTATCATACCAAAATATAAAAACATATATAAAATATAAAAAAAATAACCGTTAGAAAAATTGACGGTACAAATCATATCGTGAGGTGAGCGTACCGTTACACCCCTTCCACTGATTATCTTCAAAACGTCTTTAGGCATATTTATATGACACTTCTATCAAAGTATATGTTTCATCACATAAATAACGTGATATTCCATGTGATAACAAGCGACAGAACAATGTTCTCCAACATGCCTGATAAATCCGAAAAAGCGTTACGTTGCTGGCTTATTTTCGCTATTTCGGACGCTATTCGACTCAGCAACTATGGTCATGTGATAAAAAGTGTCGATCATTCCTTGTTTTTAAATCAACATTTCTTAATCTTCTTAAACAAGTCTTCTATTTAGCTCGCGAAAAAGCTCTAGACTTGTTTAAGAAATGTTGATCTCCAAAGAGAACGATCCTATATATCTACCAATTTTGCGTGTTGCCGATTGTCAGCATATTTGCGACTACAAGAGTTTACGTTTTTTAAGTCTCCTGTGATGTCCATATTAATGTATTGAACACTTTCGCGACTACTTAATTTCACGAATATCTACCAGCCACAAATTTCGCAAAAATTAAAACATGTGATTTTTTTTTTTTTCAGAAACAAGAGAGAAAAAGCTTAACATGTAATATCAAGTTTCTGTTGCCTAAGCAAAGCACTACATAACACTTTCTAAGGGAGGTAATCCATGCCTTCTATGCTTAATTGAACAGGAGGTAACTGAATGAAAGCTCTCAGTAGCTCTTGTCTTAGGCCACGGACATCTGTACACATACTACTACTTCTGCAAATTTTCACAGATTTTTTATAGAAATACTAGAAAATAGTGAACTTGGAATTGTGTACGGGTGGTTTTAGCCTGCACTATAACTTTACCCAAAGAAAAATGTCTCCCAAACTCATCTCAAAGTTTCACTATATAGAAGTATTTTTAACTGTCCCTAGAAATTAGAGATAACGAAGTTGACTGCATTTCAAAATCAAATTATCAGATATCAATGTTAATACAAAAGAACTGTTGATGAATTTCGTCCATTGAAATTTAATGATATTACAGTACTTAAATATAACGTGGTAGATCACACAAATATAAATCACTAACTTACCTGTAATGTGGTTAGCTCCCATAGTGTAGCATTATGTGCATTGCAATGTTCTGGGTCCTGGAGTTCGGGTAAGAATACACCGCTACCCTGAGCCTCGTTATCCAGTAATATGTCGGTATAGCTATATGTCTGAAATACAGAAGCATTCACTCTTATTTACTTCGCTCCGTGGGGAGTGGTGGTCTAGAGGTAGGGCGCGCGCTTCGGGATCGAGAGGTCCCGGGTTCGACCCCCCCTCTGGACCACTGGGTAAAATCTCTGAGCAAGACCCACAGCTACACTCCACCATGGTGTAAAATGGAACCTGTGAGGGCAGTGTCTATTCCTGGGCGCCGCAGATCAATGTTGGCTGCCACACCACAGGAGAGAAATAGTCTCCCCAGGGAGACACAAGTGTAGGTTTCCATATGTAGCCCAATGACCAAGGGAGTTAAAATGTCAAAGGGTGCTTGAGCGGCCTAACAGCTGAAAAGAGCCCTACAAAATTGGTAACTTAACTTTTTTAACTTACAGTATACCAGAGCTACAGATAAGGTTTTAGTCCATTGGGTATTTTACCCCCCAGTTTCAATTTTGATAGGGTTTTGACAAATTTTATTTGAGTATTTAATATAACTCATAGGTTAAATGATCTTTTATGTACTGGTTTACACTATATCATCCTTTTCTATTTGGGTATTTCAGGTTGTAATTGCTTTTTCTTACTCCCTCCTCTCAAAATCTAGTGGGTTTTTAAGAAAATTAATTAGGTAATTACCACCAATACACAGCCTATCTGTAGCTCTGGTATACAATAAAACTTTGATAGGACTGGCAATAATATTACAAGCACCCAGCCTATGTCCTAGCGTCTAGAAAAACAATGATGATACATTTGTATTTGTTTTAGCAATCAAACGATCAACATATCGACGGTGCCGAACCAAAACCCAGTAACTCAATTTTTCGCGCGAAAATAATTTTTGGAGCATCCGCATCTTCTAGACGTTCCGCGCATTTCTGTCTTGTCGCCATTTAAATAGCCAATCGCGTTACTTAGATGGCGACAAGACAGAAATGCGCCGGAACTATCATGAACTAAGGATATTGACGTAGGGACTAGGTTTGTGACGATGAGTCCTCGAGAAAATGAAGTTTTCCCGTACTAATCCAAGGTATGATCAACAGCATGGATCTTCTGTAACCCTCCCACCCTCCTGGTCGAACACCCAACTTTTCTTACCCGGTATGACAGGCTGGTTTTCAGCGTCAAATTAAAAATCAGGAAACTTTTAAGCGGCAAATCATTGTTGCCAAAAAAGAGACCTTCAATGACCTTATTTCCATATTCAACTCAATTTCTATTGAGGAACTTTGCCATGTCTTGAGACATTTTCATCAAATAACTTTTATTTTGGTCAAAGGCCATTATTCTTTCAGGCATGATATAAGATAAAAATTCTGGATTAATCAGGAAAATAAACACCCCTGCACAACCGTACACTTCAACATTTTAATAGGCAGGGCTCGACACTAACACTGATCCCCTGGTCCAAGGCCAGTGAAAATCATGAAGGACCTGTGAAAATCTTGAAGGAACAGTAACTGTTTTATTTATAAATTTTACGTATCTTTGCTGGGGGACCAGTGACCAAAAATAGTTAGTGTCAAGCCCTGATAGGTAGATAAGTTAGGGTGGTAGAACAATTCAAAACTTACGAGCATAAAACTCCTTAAAGCCGACAACAATCCTAGAGTACCTGGTGAAGTCTGTGCTGTAGCTAATGTTGCCAGTCGCTTTATAAAGGCCAACACTCTTTGTTGTGATATCTACAAATAGATAATAATAATCAGTACCATAGTCAATATGATAGTGATTCATCCTTTAATTTAATATGTCTTATATTTTTAAATACCATATAGCCTGGTTATTTCTGCGGGTGTAATATTTTGCGTTTTTGCCACAGAAATGGGTGTGTTTATTTCTGCTGGTTATAATTTCTGCTGATTCACAAAATGGCAAGAGCAAATTTCTGCAGTTTGCTAAATGGTAAGAATTGACATACACCAGTTTCATTAGCAGTCTGATCGTTGTATATTGTAAGTAATTATTACAGTCCAAACTGTGGATCGCACTATAACATAATTATCATTATACGTGTACAAACAATGCTCGCTTAAATTATAAACACTCTTGTAACACTAGACAAACTGCAATAAACTATACAATAATCAAGTTAACTTGTGAATACGTACCCCTTGATTTTATTTTTATATAGTGGAGATAATATTCTGCGTGAAAATTTTCTACAGACGATAAAATTATGCTTAGATTTAATTCTGCGAATTGATCTTGGACCGCAGAATGGCAGAAATTTACAACACGCAGAAATAACCAGCTGTACGGTATACTAGAGGTTTAAAACAATCTTGCAATACATTTATGTATACAAATCAGATTCAAGTTTTGAAAAATCTTTACAATACAGAAAAACCTCTGTAGAAATAGTCTTTCAATGAAGACTCAAACGTTAGTTCTCTTAGGTAGCCCATTGAACAGGGGAAGTTAAAATGTTGAACGGCCAAACTGTTGAAAACAGGAGCCTGTTGCACAGCAAAGGCGCTATTGAGCACTACAGCACTAAAGCAACAACATGCTTCAAACATGTTGGCAGATAGCATACTGTTTCTTAACACTTTGCTAGGCTAGCACTACCGAGCCCTTTCTTACGCAACAGAGTTCTCGGTTTGCTCAATAGCGCTTTGCTACGTAACAGTATGCTAGCTGTGAGTGTTTGCCGGTAGCATATAAATGTTTCACTTCATCCACTACAAAGCGCTTTTTTGAAGCAAGCCGTTTCTTAGTGTAACACTATGAAGGGCTCGATAGGGCCTTGCCAATGCCTCCAGACCCCATCCAATGGTCAGTTAACTTCTATAACATTGTGTTACCTGTCTCTTCCTTTTACTGATCATGATATCTAAACAATCCAGGATGATCGGAATATCCTCCGATGTACAGCCTGAAAAATATGTAAAACCCTGTCAACAATTGCCAGACATGGACAAGAACTGTCAGTGAAACTGTGTTTGGCTATACCAAACAACTGTCACAAATTTTAAATGAAAACTATATTTCTTTAAATCTTGTTTTTTTCCCCATTGATCAACAGTATTGAAGCCAAACTGGAGACTACCAGGCGAACCAGCATTGATTAAGTGAAACATCACAATGAAGAAACAGTTACATATATTAAAATGGCTTAACTAGAAGGTACCTAGCATTCAATGTGATTATGACCAGTGGTTTAAGAGAACACTGGCTTACAAACAGACAGGTATCTATACCTCCACTGTTTATGATCATGGCAGGTAAATTGGCAGCTACGTCAAGCAATCAAACCCCGGTTCCTAGATTACAAACCCAAGGGCCTTATTAACCAACATTGTAAGACTACAATTCAGACTTAGACTTCACAACATTTATAATCACTACCATTTCTTTGCTATAACAATGAACAATGTGAAATTTTGTCTGAGTATTTGTTGTTACACACTGAACATTTATATAAATTTTTAAAAATTGGTACATTTATAACAACATGAAAGTGAATAGAATATTTGACAATGTAAAGCTTAAGTTTTCGTCTTACAATGTTGGTAAATAAGGCCCCGGTGACCTATCAACTAGACCTCAGTCCTGGTTCCGATAACATTGAGTTCATAGTGACGGTAAATTTTTTGTTTTTACAGTGTGGAACAAGACAAGTTTTAACAATCATACCTGCATGTACATTATAGAGGTTTTTATACAGATGTTTATAGAATATAACTGGATCTACGTCCAACACGGGCCATACATACCTGCATGTACATTATAGAGGTTTTTATACAGATGTTTATAGAATATAACTGGATCTATGTTCAACACGGATCCTTGTCCAGATAGGATGGTAAATGCTGTCTGTACACAATGTAACGATTCCCTGTAGGACAACTCCTGAAATATCAAACAAATCACATATCAGTAAAGCGAGTCAAGCTGAAAACCGTATAAATAGGTTCACTAAAAGTCTAAGTTGACCATCAACTTGGGTTAATTATAGTCAGTAATCTGAGACATTATTCTTAGAAGAGTACTTTAAGGGTTCATGCAGGCCAGTAAAACCTAACAGTCTTCAAAATTGGCCAGAAAAATTAGAAGCGTAAGTTTTCTACAACTATTTGCACATGTTTGCTTAAAATGCAATAGCACAGACTTTAAATATTTACAAAAACAAATGAACAAATACACTTTTAATAATTTAATGTTCCGACTATCAAAATTCTTCAAAGTTTTACCTCAGCTGCTATGAGTTTGTTAAACACTGCAAACAGATCTTGGAAGAAATCTACACTGATCAGATGTGCAAACCTGAAAATAGAGGTCCATAGTAAGAATTCTGAGTGCATCTATAACAATAGATGTGCCTCATGACTGTGACCTTTGACCTACTCACCTCAAAATCAATAGGAGTCATCTACTGTTGCCGGCCAACTTCCATGTAAACTTTGAAGATTCTAGGGCAAAGCATTTGGGGGTTATTGAATGGAAATCATTTGGAGTAACGACAGACATGAGTCAAGCAATATACTCATCAAGGATGGGGGTCATAATAATGAGACATATGCAAAAAATATTTTTACGATAAAACATTTTTTATACGTCTTCAAGCATTTGTCAATATTTTTGGCTCTCCATGTTTGGCAGAAATATGCCATAAGCTAGCTGGTTCTCGAAACCATGACAATTCCCGAAACAAAGGAATTCCCAAAACCATAGGAATGAAAGATAACCATAGCCAATACAATATGGTGACATTCAGTATTGAGTAGACACACAATCTATTGCTGCAGAAATAAAATATGCAAATTTTCGATATATTTTGGATTTACAAAACTTGTGGAATTTTGAGTCCACAGAAATTTGTTATGGTACAGCAAACCAATTCATTTTCGTGTTTTGTCAATAACCAGCATATTTCCTAATACAAACTTTCACATATTTAAGTCTTTCGCAATGTTGATTTAATGTTTTAAACACTTACGCAAATTACTATTGTTCACAAAATAAAAACAAGAGCTGTCTCCATAGGACGACACATGCCCCCGTGCATGCTTTGATAGTAACGTAACGTTAAGATATCAGCACCGTCACAGATGTGTCATAATATATTGGGCAAATGTGATATTGACATATTTTTCTTTGTGTAAAGGGCCATAACTCTTAAGCGTGTAGGTCAATTTGAAATCTTGTTATCTAACATGACCTAGATCTTATGGCCGTACACCTTTTCATGTTTCAAAAGGTTTGGTGAAGATCAGATGATAAATGCTTGAGTTATTGAGCGGAAACCAAAAAAAAACGCCATTTTCCTACGTGTCAAGGGCCGTAACTCTAAAGTGGCTACGTCAATTTGACTGGTTATCAAACCTGACCTAGATCTCATAGCCTTTCACATTTTCATGAGGTTTGGTGAAGATCCAATGACAAATGCTTAAGTTATTGAGCGGAAACCAAAAAAAACGCCATTTTTCTATGTGTCAAGGGCCGTAACTCTAAAACGGCTAGGTCAATTTGACTGGTTATCAAACTTGACCTAGATCTCGTAGCCTTACACATTTTCATGAGGTTTGGTGAAGATCCGATGACAAATGCTTGAGTTATTGAGCGGAAACCAAAAAAAACGCCATTTTTCTATGTGTCAAGGGCCGTAACTCTAAAGTGGCTACGTCAATTTGACTGGTTATCGAACTTGACCTAGATCTTGTAGCCTTACACATTTTCATGAGGTTTGGTGAAGATCCAATGACAAATGCTTAAGTTATTGAGCGGAAACCAAAAAAAACGCCATTTTTCTATGTGTCAAGGGCCGTAACTCTAAAACGGCTAGGTCAATTTGACTGGTTATCGAACTTGACCTAGATCTCGTAGCCTTACACATTTTCATGAGGTTTGGTGAAGATCCAATGACAAATGCTTGAGTTATTGAGCGGAAACCAAAATAAAACCCCATGTTTCTATGTGTCAAGGGCCGTAACTCTAAAGTGGCTACGTCAATTTGACTGGTTATCGAACTTGACCTAGATCTCGTAGCCTTACACATTTTCATGAGGTTTGGTGAAGATCCAATGACAAATGCTTGAGTTATTGAGCGGAAACCAAAAAAAACGCCATTTTTCTATGTGTCAAGGGCCGTAACTCTGAAGCGGCTAGGTCAATTTGACTGTTTATCGAACTTGACCTAGATCTCACGGCCTTACACATTTTCATGAAGTTTGGTGAAGATCGGATAAACACTGCTTGAATTATTGAGCGGAAACGAATCCGGACGGACGGACGGACTGACGGACGGACTGACGGACGGACGGACGGTGCGATTTTAATATGCCCCCGAACCATCGGTTCCGGGGGCATAATTAAACAAAATTAAATTGGCAAAATAATTTCTTGGTTAACAGTAGATGCTGGGGCATAAAAAGCACTTATAAATGTAGTATGTTATGTACACCACTATTAGGGCTGTAACGGTACGCTCACCTCAAGATATGATACATACCGTCAATTTTTCTAACGGTTCGGTATATTTCGGTATGATACAATATTCTCTAACAGCAGCTTAAAAACTTTAATTTTTAAGTGCCAATGAATTTGTTGATTCTATAACAGCAATTATAATGTTGCTATCAACTATTTTAAATGAATTTCGAAAATATGAGGCATATAATAGTAAAATTAAAAGGAGTTAAGCATGGTAATTTTACATAATTAGAGGACTATCAGACATTTTTTATCTCTGAATATTATTTGGCTCATGAAAAAGCTTATACAAAACCGTACCAAAATTCACAACTCTTGTACCGTGAACCGTGTGGAACTGAAGTCTGCGGTCTTTCGTGTACCGCGGTATACTGTTACAGCCCTAACCACTATTCAATCACTTACTTTGCTAAGCCTTCTAATACAGTAGGGAAGAGTACGGAACTTGTAGCTTTCTTCAATATACGGAAATATGTTAGGAACACTGCTTGTATGGTCTCTGTATGCTGAAAATATATCAGAATGTCACAGGGATTTCCCTAGGAATTTTCATACAAGGGTCCCAGAACCCTTAAGGTTTATATTTAGGGGGTCCCTGAGAAATTTTGGAGGTCCCATCATATACAGACACCCATTTCAAGTTCTTCCATGAGTGTAATAAGATGATACTATTAACTAGAAGACGATATATACAAGTCCAATAAAAGAATTTTTTTTTTAAAAAGTTCCAGCAGAAACGAAAATATCTATTTAGGATCCTATTGGGGGTTCCCAGGATGCACGCTAATGCAGAAATGAGGGTCCCAAGCTGCAAAGTTGCGTCAGAGACACAGAAAACCTGCATCAGGGAAATCTCTGATGTCAGTATTTAAACCTCTTGGTCAAGGATAACCCATAAAAGAGGGCACAAAGTACCCTAGGTTGCTCACCTGTTGCACATTGGTTTAGGTATCAATACAACTTACATTCTGACCATAGTTCATTTAGATTGGACTCTCTGGAGTGAACACTAGGTTTTTCTAAGATTTGACATAGAGATCTAGTTTTTGACCCCACATGACTCAGTTTCAAACTTTGCCTAGGTTTCATGGAAAACAACATTCTGACCAAGTTTCATGAATATTGGATGAAAACGATGACCACCAGAGTTTACACAAGGTTTTTCTAAGATTTGACCTAGTTATTGACCCCACATGACCCAGTTTTGAACTTGGCCTAGATTTCATGCAGAACAAGATTCTGACCGAGTTTCATGAATATTGGATCAAAACGGTGACCTCTGGAGTGTACACAAAGTTTTTCTAAGATTTGACCTAGTGTCCTAGTTTTTGACCCCACAAGACCCAGTTTCAAACTTGGCCTAGATTTCATCAAGAACAACATTCTGACCAAGTTTTATAAAAATTGGATCAAGTGGGTGACATCTAGAGTGAACACAAAAGGTTTTTCTAAGATTTGACCAAGTGACTTAGTTTTTGACCCCACATGACCCAGTTTCGAACATGGCCTAGAATTCACGCAGAACAACGTTCTGACCAAGTTTCATGAATAATGGATAAAAACTGTTGCCTCTAGAATGAACACAAGTAAATTGTTGACAGACAGACGGACAGAGAGTGATCACAAAAGCTCACCTCGTCACTATGTGACAGGTGATTTAAAAAGTCCAAGCACTTATTTCCAATGGGAACCTGCACTTTGCTGAAGGGACACCCAGTAGTACAAAAAGGTGGGGTGATACAAGAAATCTAAGCGTGCTGCCCTAGCTCTTTCTGAACAGACTCCTCCTTGGTTAGATTGCTTTCTAATCTGACCACAAGGATTCAAATATGCATGGAGGCTTTCATATGCTAGCCATAATTCCAGAAAGCAACATTGAATATACAGTACAACCTCTCCAGAGAGGCCCTCTGTAGAGCGACATTGAATATACAGTACAACCTCTCCAGAGAGGCCCTCTGTAGAGTGACATTGAATATACAGTACAACCTCTCCAGAGAGGCCCTCTGTATAGCGACATTGAATATACAGTACAACCTCTCCAGAGAGGCCCTCTGTAGAGCAACATTGAATATACAGTACAACCTCTCCAGAGAGGCCCTCTGTAGAGCGACATTGAATATATAGTACAACCTCTCTAGCGAGGCCCTCTGTAGAGCAACATTGAATATACAGTACAACCTCTCCAGAGAGGCCCTCTGTATAGCAACATTGAACATATAGTACAACCTCTCCAGAGAGGCACTCTGTATAGCGACATTGAATATACAGTACAACCTCTCCAGAGAGGCCCTCTGTATAGCGACATTAAATATACAGTACAACCTCTCCAGAGAGGCCCTCTGTAGAGCAACATTGAATATACAGTACAACCTCTCTAGCGAGGCCCTCTGTATAGCGACATTGAATATACAGTACAACCTCTCCAGAGAGGCCCTCTGTAGAGCAACATTGAATATACAGTACAACCTCTCCAGAGAGGCCCTCTGTAGAGCGACATTGAATATATAGTACAACCTCTCTAGCGAGGCCCTCTGTAGAGCAACATTGAATATACAGTACAACCTCTCCAGAGAGGCCCTCTGTATAGCAACATTGAACATATAGTACAACCTCTCCAGAGAGGCACTCTGTATAGCGACATTGAATATACAGTACAACCTCTCCAGAGAGGCCCTCTGTATAGCGACATTAAATATACAGTACAACCTCTCCAGAGAGGCCCTCTGTAGAGCAACATTGAATATACAGTACAACCTCTCTAGCGAGGCCCTCTGTATAGCGACATTAAATATACAGTACAACCTCTCCAGAGAGGCCCTCTGTATAGCGACATTGAATATACAGTACAACCTCTCCAGAGAGGCCCTCTGTATAGCGACATTGAATATACAGTATAACCTCTCCAGAGAGGCCCTCTGTAGAGCGACATTGAATATATAGTACAACCTCTCTAGCGAGGCCCTCTGTAGAGCAACATTGAATATACAGTACAACCTCTCCAGAGAGGCCCTCTGTATAGCGACATTGAATATACAGTACAACCTCTCCAGAGAGGCCCTCTGTTGAGTGACATTGAATATACAGTACAACCTCTCCAGAGAGGCCCTCTGTATAGCGACATTGAATATACAGTACAACCTCTCCAGAGAGGCCCTCTGTAGAGCGACATTGAATATACAGTACAACCTCTCCAGAGAGGCCCTCTGTAGAGCGACATTGAATATATAGTACAACCTCTCTAGCGAGGCCCTCTGTAGAGCAACATTGAATATACAGTACAACCTCTCCAGAGAGGCCCTTTGTATAGCGACATTGAATATATAGTACAACCTCTCCAGAGAGGCCCTCTGTATAGCGACATTAAATATACAGTACAACCTCTCCAGAGAGGCCCTCTGTATAGCGACATTAAATATACAGTACAACCTCTCCAGAGAGGCCCTCTGTAGAGCAACATTGAATATACAGTACAACCTCTCCAGCGAGGCCCTCTGTAGAGTGACATTGAATATACAGTACAACCTCTCCAGAGAGGCCCTCTGTATAGCGACATTGAATATACAGTATAACCTCTCCAGAGAGGCCCTCTGTAGAGCGACATTGAATATATAGTACAACCTCTCTAGCGAGGCCCTCTGTAGAGCAACATTGAATATACAGTACAACCTCTCCAGAGAGGCCCTCTGTATAGCGACATTGAATATACAGTACAACCTCTCCAGAGAGGCCCTCTGTAGAGTGACATTGAATATACAGTACAACCTCTCCAGCGAGGCCCTCTGTAGAGTGACATTGAATATATAGTACAACCTCTCCAGCGAGGCCCTCTGTAGAGCAACATTGAATATACAGTACAACCTCTCCAGCGAGGCCCTCTGTAGAGTGACATTATATATACAGTACAACCTCTCCAGAGAGGCCCTCTGTAGAGTGACATTGAATATACAGTACAACCTCTCCAGCGAGGCCCTCTGTAGAGTGACATTGAATATATAGTACAACCTCTCCAGCGAGGCCCTCTGTAGAGTGACATTGAATATACAGTACAACCTCTCCAGCGAGGCCCTCTGTAGAGTGACATTGAATATACAGTACAACCTCTCTAGCGAGGCCCTCTGTAGAGTGACATTGAATATATAGTACAACCTCTCCAGCGAGGCCCTCTGTATAGCGACATTGAATATATAGTACAACCTCTCCAGCGAGGCCCTCTGTATAGCGACATTGAATATACAGTACAACCTCTCTAGCGAGGCCCTCTGTATAACGACATTGAATATACAGTACAACCTCTCTAGCAAGGCCCCAGGGATTGAATTTAGCACTCGCTAGCTCGCAAAATGCGAGTTGCAATTTGAAAATGCGAGTACAAAATTTCTACCATCGCAATTTTTTGCGAGTGCATGTAGAAATCGGCAAATATAAACAAACTGTCCTTTCCGACGTTTCCGTCTCCATTCCGTTCTTTAAACTCCTTTTCACGCGTAAAATTTGTACCCGCGCACCGTTTATCGCTAAGCGCTTGATGTGAGCGCTCTGCCGATTCAGACAAAATGGCAGACATTCGAAGTTTTTTTGGTAAACAGCCATCGAAACTGGGTTCTCCAGGTCCAACCTCGCCAACATCTACCGGAGATTGTGAAAAAAAGACAGCTGCCGTCCAAAAACACAAACGTTTAGATAGTTCGGCCAGTGGCAGTCAATCCGATTCGGAAAAACCAGCACAGAAAAAAACTAAAAGCAGTCCAACGGCGTCAGTCAAAACAGTTAAAAAATGGATGAAAGAACTAAATATTGAACTCATATTCCAAACAGAAAAAGAAACAGACACTGTTAACAAAATTTGGTGTTCAGTATGTAAAGAAACCCACTCTGATTTACCTGCAGAAAAAACCTCTAGCGTAAGATATTTGTTTTCTTTTTTGTACTTTGTCACAGTTTTATGCTAAGCCTATTGTGTAAACAAGTCTGTCTTTGTCTAGAAATTTTCATTACACCCCTCTCATTTTTTTACTTGAAAATGCTATTGCTAGTAGCAAAAACCATTTTGCTAGTAGAAAAATAAGGCACTAGCAATGTTTTGCTAGTGGCAAAAAAAGTTAAATTCAATCCCTGGGCCCTCTGTATAGCGACATTGAATATACAGTACAACCTCTCTAGCGAGGCCCTCTGTATAGCGACATTGAATATACAGTATAACCTCTCCAGCGAGGCCCTCTGTAGAGCAACATTGAATATACAGTATAACCTCTCCAGCGAGGCCCTCTGTATAGCGACATTGAATATACAGTATAACCTCTCCAGCGAGGCCCTCTGTAGAGTGACATTGAATATACAGTACAACCTCTCCAGCGAGGCCCTCTGTATAGCGACATTGAATATACAGTATAACCTCTCCAGAGAGGCCCTCTGTAGAGCAACATTGAATATACAGTATAACCTCTCCAGCGAGGCCCTCTGTAAAGTGACATTGAATATACAGTACAACCTCTCCAGAGAGGCCCTCTGTAGAGCAACATTGAATATACAGTATAACCTCTCCAGAGAGGCCCTCTGTAGAGTGACATTGAATATACAGTACAACCTCTCCAGCGAGGCCCTCTGTAAAGCGACATTGAATATACAGTATAACCTCTCCAGAGAGGCCCTCTGTAGAGCAACATTGAATATACAGTACAACCTCTCTAGCGAGGCCCTCTGTAGAGCAACATTGAATATACAGTACAACCTCTCTAGCGAGGCCCTCTGTAGAGCAACATTGAATATACAGTACAACCTCTCTAGCGAGGTCCTCTGTAGAGCAACATTGAATATACAGTACAACCTCTCTAGCGAGGCCCTCTGTAGAGCAACATTGAATATACAGTACAACCTCTCCAGCGAGGCCCTCTGTAGAGTGACATTGAATATATATTACAACATCTCTAGCGAGGCCCTCTGTAGAGTGACATTGAATATATAGTACAACCTCTCCAGCGAGGCCCTCTGTAAAGTGACATTGAATATACAGTACAACCTCTCCAGCGAGGCCCTCTGTAGAGTGACATTGAATATACAGTACAACCTCTCTAGCGAGGCCCTCTGTATAGCGACATTGAATATACAGTATAACCTCTCCAGCGAGGCCCTCTGTAGAGTGACATTGAATATACAGTACAACCTCTCTAGCGAGGCCCTCTGTAGAGTGACATTGAATATACAGTACAACCTCTCTAGCGAGGCCCTCTGTAGAGTGACATTGAATATACAGTACAACCTCTCTAGCGAGGCCCTCTGTAGAGTGACATTGAATATACAGTACAACCTCTCTAGCGAGGCCCTCTGTAGAGTGACATTGAATATACAGTACAACCTCTCCAGCGAGGCCCTCTGTAGAGTGACATTGAATATACAGTACAACCTCTCTAGCGAGGCCCTCTGTAGAGTGACATTGAATATACAGTACAACCTCTCTAGCGAGGCCCTCTGTAGAGTGACATTGAATATATAGTACAACCTCTCCAGCGAGGCCCTCTGTAGAGCAACATTGAATATACAGTACAACCTCTCTAGCGAGGCCCTCTGTAAAGTGACATTGAATATACAGTACAACCTCTCCAGCGAGGCCCTCTGTAGAGTGACATTGAATATATAGTACAACCTCTCCAGCGAGGCCCTCTGTAGAGTGACATTGAATATATAGTACAACCTCTCTAGCGAGGCCCTCTGTATAGCGACATTGAATATACAGTACAACCTCTCTAGCGAGGCCCTCTGTAGAGTGACATTGAATATACAGTACAACCTCTCCAGCGAGGCCCTCTGTAGAGTGACATTGAATATACAGTACAACCTCTCCAGCGAGGCCCTCTGTAGAGTGACATTGAATATATATTACAACATCTCTAGCGAGGCCCTCTGTAGAGTGACATTGAATATATAGTACAACCTCTCCAGCGAGGCCCTCTGTATAGTGACATCGAATATACAGTACAACCTCTCCAGCGAGGCCCTCTGTAGAGTGACATTTAATATATAGTACAACCTCTCCAGAGAGGCCCTCTGTAGAGTGACATTGAATATATAGTACAACCTCTCCAGCGAGGCCCTCTGTAGAGTGACATTGAATATATATTACAACATCTCTAGCGAGGCCCTCTGTAGAGTGACATTGAATATATAGTACAACCTCTCCAGCGAGGCCCTCTGTATAGTGACATCGAATATACAGTACAACCTCTCCAGCGAGGCCCTCTGTAGAGTGACATTTAATATATAGTACAACCTCTCCGGAGAGGCCCTCTGTAGAGTGACATTGAATATACAGTACAACCTCTCCGGAGAGGCCCTCTGTATAGTGACATTGAATATATAGTACAACCTCTCTAGCGAGGCCCTCTGTAGAGCAACATTGAATATACAGTACAACCTCTCTAGCGAGGCCCTCTGTATAGTGACATTGAATATACAGTACAATCTCTCCAGCGAGGCCCTCTGTAGAGTGACATTGAATATATAGTACAACCTCTCTAGCGAGGCCCTCTGTAGAGTGACATTGAATATATAGTACACTCTCTCCAGCGAGGCCCTCTGTAGAGTGACATTGAATATATACTACAACCTCTCTAGCGAGGCCCTCTGTAGAGCAACATTGAATATACAGTACAACCTCTCCAGAGAGGCCCTCTGTATAGCGACATTGAACATATAGTACAACCTCTCCAGAGAGGCCCTCTGTATAGCGACATTGAATATACAGTACAACCTCTCCAGAGAGGCCCTCTGTATAGCGACATTAAATATACAGTACAACCTCTCCAGAGAGGCCCTCTGTAGAGCAACATTGAATATACAGTACAACCTCTCTAGCGAGGCCCTCTGTATAGCGACATTAAATATACAGTACAACCTCTCCAGAGAGGCCCTCTGTAGAGCAACATTGAATATACAGTACAACCTCTCCAGAGAGGCCCTCTGTAGAGCGACATTGAATATACAGTATAAGCTCTCCAGAGAGGCCCTCTGTAGAGCAACATTGAATATACAGTACAACCTCTCTAGCGAGGCCCTCTGTATAGTGACATTGAATATACAGTACAACCTCTCCAGCGAGGCCCTCTGTATAGTGACATTGAATATACAGTACAACCTCTCTAGCGAGGCCCTCTGTAGAGTGACATTGAATATACAGTACAACCTCTCCAGCGAGGCCCTCTGTATAGTGACATTGAATATACAGTACAACCTCTCTAGCGAGGCCCTCTGTATAGTGACATTGAATATACAGTACAACCTCTCTAGCGAGGCCCTCTGTAGAGTGACATTGAATATACAGTACAACCTCTCCAGCGAGGCCCTCTGTAGAGTGACATTGAATATACAGTACAACCTCTCCAGAGAGGCCCTCCGTATAGCGACATTGAATATACAGTATAACCTCTCCAGAGAGGCCCTCTGTAGAGCGACATTGAATATATAGTACAACCTCTCTAGCGAGGCCCTCTGTAGAGCAACATTGAATATACAGTACAACCTCTCCAGAGAGGCCCTCTGTATAGCGACATTGAATATACAGTACAACCTCTCCAGAGAGGCCCTCTGTAGAGTGACATTGAATATACAGTACAACCTCTCCAGAGAGGCCCTCTGTATAGCGACATTGAATATACAGTACAACCTCTCCAGAGAGGCCCTCTGTAGAGCAACATTGAATATACAGTACAACCTCTCCAGAGAGGCCCTCTGTAGAGCGACATTGAATATATAGTACAACCTCTCTAGCGAGGCCCTCTGTAGAGCAACATTGAATATACAGTACAACCTCTCCAGAGAGGCCCTTTGTATAGCGACATTGAATATATAGTACAACCTCTCCAGAGAGGCCCTCTGTATAGCGACATTGAATATACAGTACAACCTCTCCAGAGAGGCCCTCTGTATAGCGACATTAAATATACAGTACAACCTCTCCAGAGAGGCCCTCTGTAGAGCAACATTGAATATACAGTACAACCTCTCTAGCGAGGCCCTCTGTATAGCGACATTAAATATACAGTACAACCTCTCCAGAGAGGCCCTCTGTATAGCGACATTAAATATACAGTACAACCTCTCTAGCGAGGCCCTCTGTAGAGTGACATTGAATATACAGTACAACCTCTCCAGAGAGGCCCTCTGTAGAGCAACATTGAATATACAGTACAACCTCTCCAGAGAGGCCCTCTGTATAGCGACATTGAATATACAGTATAACCTCTCCAGAGAGGCCCTCTGTAGAGCGACATTGAATATATAGTACAACCTCTCTAGCGAGGCCCTCTGTAGAGCAACATTGAATATACAGTACAACCTCTCCAGAGAGGCCCTCTGTATAGCGACATTGAATATACAGTACAACCTCTCCAGAGAGGCCCTCTGTAGAGTGACATTGAATATACAGTACAACCTCTCCAGCGAGGCCCTCTGTAGAGTGACATTGAATATATAGTACAACCTCTCCAGCGAGGCCCTCTGTAGAGCAACATTGAATATACAGTACAACCTCTCCAGCGAGGCCCTCTGTAAAGTGACATTGAATATACAGTATAACCTCTCCAGAGAGGCCCTCTGTAGAGTGACATTGAATATATAGTACAACCTCTCCAGCGAGGCCCTCTGTATAGCGACATTGAATATACAGTACAACCTCTCTAGCGAGGCCCTCTGTATAACGACATTGAATATACAGTACAACCTCTCTAGCGAGGCCCTCTGTATAGCGACATTGAATATACAGTATAACCTCTCCAGCGAGGCCCTCTGTAGAGTGACATTGAATATACAGTACAACCTCTCTAGCGAGGCCCTCTGTAGAGTGACATTGAATATACAGTACAACCTCTCTAGCGAGGCCCTCTGTAGAGTGACATTGAATATACAGTACAACCTCTCTAGCGAGGCCCTCTGTAGAGTGACATTGAATATACAGTATAACCTCTCCAGCGAGGCCCTCTGTAGAGTGACATTGAATATACAGTACAACCTCTCTAGCGAGGCCCTCTGTATAGCGACATTGAATATACAGTATAACCTCTCTAGCGAGGCCCTCTGTAGAGCAACATTGAATATACAGTAAAACCTCTCTAGCGAGGCCCTCTGTAAAGTGACATTGAATATACAGTACAACCTCTCCAGAGAGGCCCTCTGTAGAGTGACATTGAATATACAGTACAACCTCTCCAGAGAGGCCCTCTGTATAGCGACATTGAATATACAGTATAACCTCTCCAGCGAGGCCCTCTGTAGAGTGACATTGAATATATAGTACAACCTCTCTAGCGAGGCCCTCTGTATAGCGACATTGAATATACAGTACAACCTCTCTAGCGAGGCCCTCTGTAGAGTGACATTGAATATACAGTACAACCTCTCCAGAGAGGCCCTCTGTATAGCGACATTGAATATACAGTACAACCTCTCCAAAGAGGCCCTCTGTATAGTGACATTGAATATACAGTACAACCTCTCTAGCGAGGCCCTCTGTAGAGTGACATTGAATATACAGTACAACCTCTCCAGAGAGGCCCTCTGTATAGCGACATTGAATATACAGTACAACCTCTCCAAAGAGGCCCTCTGTATAGTGACATTGAATATACAGTACAACCTCTCCAGCGAGGCCCTCTGTAGAGTGACATTGAATATACAGTACAACCTCTCCAAAGAGGCCCTCTGTATAGTGACATTGAATATACAGTACAACCTCTCTAGCGAGGCCCTCTGTAGAGTGACATTGAATATACAGTATAAGCTCTCCAGAGAGGCCCTCTGTATAGTGACATTGAATATACAGTACAACCTCTCCAGCGAGGCCCTCTGTAGAGTGACATTGAATATACAGTACAACCTCTCCAGAGAGGCCCTCTGTAGAGTGACATTGAATATACAGTACAACCTCTCCAGAGAGGCCCTCTGTATAGCGACATTGAATATACAGTACAACCTCTCCAGCGAGGCCCTCTGTAGAGCAACATTGAATATATAGTACAACCTCTCCAGCGAGGCCCTCTGTAGAGCAACATTGAATATACAGTACAACCTCTCCAGCGAGGCCCTCTGTAAAGTGACATTGAATATACAGTATAACCGCTCCAGAGAGGCCCTCAGTATAGCGACATTGAATATACAGTACAACCTCTCTAGCGAGGCCCTCTGTATAGCGACATTGAATATACAGTACAACCTCTCCAGAGATGCCCTCTGTAAAGCGACATTGAATATACAGTACAACCTCTCCAGAGAGGCCCTCTGTATAGCGACATTGAATATACAGTACAACCTCTCCAGAGAGGCCCTCTGTATAGCGACATTGAATATACAGTACAACCTCTCCAGAGAGGCCCTCTGTAGAGCAACATTGAATATACAGTACAACCTCTCTAGCGAGGCCCTCTGTATAGCGACATTGAATATACAGTACAACCTCTCCAGCGAGGCCCTCTGTATAGCGACATTGAATATACAGTACAACCTCTCCAGAGAGGCTCTCTGTATAGCGACATTGAATATACAGTACAACCTCTCCAGAGAGGCCCTCTGTAGAGTGACATTGAATATATAGTACAACCTCTCCAGAGAGGCCCTCTGTAGAGCGACATTGAATATACAGTATAACCTCTCTAGCAAGGCCTTCTGTATAGTGACATTGAATATATAGTACAACCTCTCTAGCGAGGCCCTCTGTAGAGCAACATTGAATATAAAGTATAACCTCTCCAGCGAGGACCTCTGTAGAGTGACATTGAATATATAGTACAACCTCTTTAGCGAGGCCCTCTGTATAGCGACATTGAATATACAGTACAACCTCTCTAGCGAGGCCCTCTGTAGAGTGACATTGAATATATATTACAACATCTCTAGCGAGGCCCTCTGTAGAGTGACATTGAATATATAGTACAACCTCTCCAGCGAGGCCCTCTGTATAATGACATCGAATATACAGTACAACCTCTCCAGCGAGGCCCTCTGTAGAGTGACATTGAATATATAGTACAACCTCTCCAGCGAGGCCCTCTGTAGAGTGACATTGAATATATAGTACAACCTCTCCAGCGAGGCCCTCTGTAGAGTGACATTGAATATATAGTACAACCTCTCCAGCGAGGCCCTCTGTATAGTGACATTGAATATACAGTACAATCTCTCCAGCGAGGCCCTCTGTAGAGTGACATTGAATATATAGTACAACCTCTCCAGCGAGGCCCTCTGTATAGTGACATTGAATATACAGTACAATCTCTCCAGCGAGGCCCTCTGTAGAGTGACATTGAATATATAGTACAACCTCTCTAGCGTGGCCCTCTGTAGAGTGACATTGAATATATAGTACAACCTCTCTAGCGTGGCCCTCTGTAGAGTGACATTGAATATATAGTACAACCTCTCTAGCGAGGCCCTCTGTAGAGCGACATTGAATATACAGTACAATCTCTCCAGCGAGGCCCTCTGTAGAGTGACATTGAATATACAGTACAACCTCTCCAGAGAGGCCCTCTGTAGAGCGACATTGAATATACAGTACAACCTCTCCAGCAAGGCCCTCTGTATAGCGACATTGAATATACAGTACAACCTCTCCAGAGAGGCCCTCTGTAGAGCGACATTGAATATACAGTACAACCTCTCCAGAGAGGCCCTCTGTATAGTGACATTGAATATACAGTACAACCTCTCCAGAGAGGCCCTGTGTAGAGCGACATTGAAAATACAGTACAACCTCTCCAGAGAGGCCCTCTGTATAGCGACATTGAATATACAGTACAACCTCTCCAGAGAGGCCCTCTGTAGAGCGACATTGAATATACAGTACAACCTCTCCAGCGAGGCCCTCTGTATAGCAACATTGAATATACAGTACAACCTCTCCAGAGTGGCCCTCTGTAGAGCGACATTGAATATACAGTACAACCTCTCCAGCGAGGCCCTCTGTATAGCAACATTGAATATACAGTACAACCTCTCCAGCGAGCCCCTTTGTAAAGTGACATTGAATATACAGTACAACCTCTCCAGAGAGGCCCTATGTATAGTGACATTGAATATACAGTACAACCTCTCCAGAGAGGCCCTCTGTATAGCAACATTGAATATACAGTAAAACCTCTCCAGAGAGGCCCTCTGTATAGCAACATTGAATATACAGTACAACCTCTCCAGAGATGCCCTCTGTAGAGCGACATTGAATATACAGTACAACCTCTCCAGAGAGGCCCTCTGTATAGCAACATTGAATATACAGTAGAACCTCTCCATAGAGGCCCTCTGTATAGCAACATTGAATATACAGTATAACCTCTCCAGCGAGACCCTCTGTATAGCAACATTGAATATACAGTAAAACCTCTCCAGAGAGGCCCTCTGTAGAGAGCCCCTTTGTATAGTGACATTGAATATACAGTACAACCTCTCCAGAGAGGCCCTCTGTAGAGTGACATTGAATATACAGTACAACCTCTCCAGAGAGGCCCTCTGTAGAGTGACATTGAATATACAGTACAACCTCTCCAAAGAGGCCCTCTGTATAGTGACATTGAATATACAGTACAACCTCTCCAGCGAGGCCCTCTGTAGAGCAACATTGAATATACAGTAAAACCTCTCCAAAGAGGCCCTCTGTATAGTGACATTGAATATACAGTACAACCTCTCCAGCGAGGCCCTCTGTAGAGTGACATTGAATATACAGTACAACCTCTCCAAAGAGGCCCTCTGTATAGTGACATTGAATATACAGTACAACCTCTCCAGCGAGGCCCTCTGTAGAGCAACATTGAATATATAGTACAACCTCTCCAGCGAGGCCCTCTGTAGAGCAACATTGAATATACAGTAAAACCTCTCCAGAGAGGCCCTCTGTATAGCAACATTGAATATACAGTAGAACCTCTCCATAGAGGCCCTCTGTATAGAGAGGCCCTCTGTATAGAAACATTGAATATACAGTACAACCTCTCCAGAGAGGCCCTCTGTATAGCAACATTGAATATACAGTAAAACCTCTCCAGAGAGGCCCTCTGTATAGCAACATTGAATATACAGTATAACCTCTCCAGCGAGACCCTCTGTATAGCAACATTGAATATACAGTAAAACCTCTCCAGAGAGGCCCTCTGTAGAGAGCCCCTTTGTATAGTGACATTGAATATACAGTACAACCTCTCCAGAGAGGCCCTCTGTAGAGTGACATTGAATATACAGTACAACCTCTCCAGAGAGGCCCTCTGTAGAGTGACATTGAATATACAGTACAACCTCTCCAAAGAGGCCCTCTGTATAGTGACATTGAATATACAGTACAACCTCTCCAAAGAGGCCCTCTGTATAGTGACATTGAATATACAGTACAACCTCTCCAGAGAGGCCCTCTGTAGAGCAACATTGAATATACAGTAAAACCTCTCCAGAGAGGCCCTCTGTATAGCAACATTGAATATACAGTAAAACCTCTCCAGAGTGGCCCTCTGTAGAGCGACATTGAATATACAGTACAACCTCTCCCGCGAGGCCCTCTGTATAGCAACATTGAATATACAGTACAACCTCTCCAGAGATGCCCTCTGTAGAGCAACATTGAATATACAGTACAACCTCTCCAGCAAGGCCCTCTGTAGAGCGACATCGAATATACAGTACAACCTCTCCAGAGATGCCCTCTGTATAGCAACATTGAATATACAGTACAACCTCTACATAGAGGCCTTCTGTATAGCGACATTGAATATACAGTACAACCTCTCCAGCGAGGCCCTCTGTATAGCAACATTGAATATACAGTACAACCTCTCCAGAGTGGCCCTCTGTAGAGCGACATTGAATATACAGTACAACCTCTCCAGCAAGGCCCTCTGTATAGCGACATTGAATATACAGTACAACCTCTCCAGCGAGGCCCTCTGTATAGTGACATTGAATATACAGTAAAACCTCTCCAGAGAGGCCCTCTGTATAGCGACATTGAATATACAGTACAACCTCTCCAGCGAGGCCCTCTGTATAGCGACATTGAATAAACAGTACAACCTCTCCAGCGAGGCCCTCTGTATAGCAACATTGAATATACAGTACAACCTCTACATAGAGGCCCTCTGTATAGCGACATTGAATATACAGTACAACCTCTCCAGCGAGGCCCTCTGAAGAGCAACATTGAATATACAGTACAACCTCTCCAGAGAGGCCCTCTGTATAGTGACATTGAATATACAGTACAACCTCTCCAGCGAGGCCCTCTGTAGAGCAACATTGAATATACAGTACAACCTCTCAAGAGAGGCCCTCTGTATAGCAACATTGAATATACAGTAAAACCTCTCCAGAGAGGCCCTCTGTATAGTGACATTGAATATACAGTACAACCTCTCCAGAGAAGCCCTCTGTAGAGTGACATTGAATATACAGTACAACCTCTCCAGAGAGGCCCTCTGTAGAGTGACATTGAATATACAGTACAACCTCTCCAAAGAGGCCCTCTGTATAGTGACATTGAATATACAGTACAACCTCTCCAGAGAGGCCCTCTGTAGAGCAACATTGAATATACAGTAAAACCTCTCCAGAGAGGCCCTCTGTATAGCAACATTGAATATACAGTAAAACCTCTCCAGAGTGGCCCTCTGAAGAGCGACATTGAATATACAGTACAACCTCTCCAAAGAGGCCCTCTGTATAGCAACATTGAATATACAGTACAACCTCTCCAGAGATGCCCTCTGTAGAGCAACATTGAATATACAGTACAACCTCTCCAGCAAGGCCCTCTGTAGAGCGACATCGAATATACAGTACAACCTCTCCAGAGATGCCCTCTGTATAGCAACATTGAATATACAGTACAACCTCTACATAGAGGCCTTCTGTATAGCGACATTGAATATACAGTACAACCTCTCCAGCGAGGCCCTCTGTATAGCAACATTGAATATACAGTACAACCTCTCCAGAGTGGCCCTCTGTAGAGCGACATTGAATATACAGTACAACCTCTCCAGTGAGGCCCTCTGTATAGCGACATTGAATATACAGTACAACCTCTCCAGCGAGGCCCTCTGTATAGCGACATTGAATATACAGTAAAACCTCTCCAGAGAGGCCCTCTGTATAGCGACATTGAATATACAGTACAACCTGTCCAGCGAGGCCCTCTGTATAGCGACATTGAATATACAGTACAACCTCTCCAGCGAGGCCCTCTGTAGAGCAACATTGAATATACAGTACAACCTCTCCAGAGAGGCCCTCTGTATAGCAACATTGAATATACAGTACAACCTCTACATAGAGGCCTTCTGTATAGCGACATTGAATATCCAGTACAACCTCTCCAGCGAGGCCCTCTGTATAGCGACATTGAATATACAGTACAACCTCTCCAGCGAGGCCCTCTGTAGAGCAACATTGAATATACAGTACAACCTCTCCAGCGAGGCCCTCTGTATAGCAACATTGAATATACAGTACAACCTCTACATAGAGGCTTTCTGTATAGCGACATTGAATATACAGTACAACCTCTCCAGCAAGGCCCTCTGTAGAGCAACATTGAATATACAGTACAACCTCTCCAGAGAGGCCCTCTGTATAGTGACATTGAATATACAGTACAACCTCTCCAGCGAGGCCCTCTGTAGAGCAACATTGAATATACAGTACAACCTCTCAAGAGAGGCCCTCTGTAGAGCAACATTGAATATACAGTACAACCTCTCCAGAGTGACCCTCTGTATAGCGACATTGAATATACAGTAAAACCTCTCCAGAGTGACAACCTCTCTATAACAACACCTTCTAAATTTCCCCTAAACTTATTATCTACTTTAAATTTAACCATAATGTTTATAAAGCAACAACCTCTTAACAACGGTCAATATTTGCAGCTCCCACAGGGTGATGCTCTACAGAGGTCAATATTTGCAGCTTCCACAGGGTGACGCTCTACAGAGGCCACTATTTGCAGCTTCCACAGGGTGATGCTCTACAGAGGCCAATATTTGCAGCTTCCACAGTGTGATGCTCTACAGAGGCCAATATTTGCAGCTACCACATTGTGATGCTCTACAGAGGCCAACATTTGCAGCTTCCACAGGGTGATGCTCTACAGAGGCCAACATTTGCAGCTCCTGCAGTGTGATGCTCTATAGAGGTCAATATTTGCAGCTCCCACAGTGTGATGCTCTACAGAGGCCAATATTTGCAGCTCCCACAGTGTGATGTCTACAGAGGCCAATATTTGCAGCTCCCACAGTGTGATGCTCTACACTCTACAGAGGCCAACATTTGCAGCTTCCACAGTGTGATGCTCTACAGAGGTCAATATTTGCAGCTCCCGCAGTGTGATGTCTACAGAGGCCAATATTTGCAGCTCCCGCAGTGTGATGCTCTACAGAGGTCAATATTTGCAGCTCCTACAGTGTGATGCTCTACAGAGGCCAATATTTGCAGCTCCCACAATGTGATAATCTACACTCTACATAGGCCAATATTTGCAGCTCCCACAGTGTGATGTCTACAGAGGCCAATATTTATAGCTCCCGCAGTGTGATGCTCTACAGAGGTCAATATTTGTAGCTCCCGCAAAGTGATGCCCTACAGAGGTCAATATTTGCAGCTACCACAGTGTGATGCTTTACAGAGGTCAATATTTGCAGCTCCCATAGTGTGATGCTCTACAGAGGCCAATATTTGCAGCTACCACAGTGTGATGCTTTACAGAGGCCAATATTTGCAGCTCCCATAGTGTGATGCTTTACAGAGGCCAATATTTGCAGCTACCACAGTGTGATGCTTTACAGAGGTCAATATTTGCAGCTCCCATAGTGTGATGCTCTACAGATGCCAACATTTGCAGCTCCCACAGTGTGATGCTCTACAGAGGCCAATATTTGCAGGTCCCGCAACGTGATGCTCTACAGAGACCAATATTTGCAGCTCCCACAGTGTGATGCTCTACAGAGGCCAATATTTGCAGCTCCCACAGTTAGATGCTCTACAGAGGTCAATATTTGCAGCTCCCACAGTGTGATGCTCTACAGAGGCCAATATTTGCAGCTCCCGCAGTGTGATGCTCTACAGAGGCCAATATTTGCAGCTCCCGCAGTGTGATGCTCTACAGAGGCCAATATTTGCAGCTCCCATAGTGTGATGCTCTACAGAGGCCAATATTTGCAGCTCCCACAGTGTGATGCTCTACAGAGGCCAATATTTGCAGCTCCCGCAGTGTGATGCTCTACAGAGGCCAATATTTGCAGCTTCCACGGTGTGATGCTCTACAGAGGTCAATATTTGCAGCTCCCACAGGGTGATGCTCTACAGAGGTCAATATTTGCAGCTCCCACAGTGTGATGCTTTACAGAGGTCAATATTTGCAGCTCCCGCAGTGTGATGCTCTACAGAGGTCAATATTTGCAGCTCCCACAGTGGATGCTCTACACTCTACAGAGGTCAATATTTGCAGCTTCCACAGAGTGATGCTTTACAGAGGTCAATATTTGCAGCTCCCACAGTGTGATGCTCTACAGAGGTCAATATTTGCAGCTCCCACAGTGGATGCTCTACACTCTACAGAGGTCAATATTTGCAGCTTCCACAGTGTGATGCTCTACAGAGGTCAATATTTGCAGCTCCCACAGTGGATGCTCTACACTCTACAGAGGTCAATATTTACAGCTTCCACAGTGTGATGCTCTATAGAGGTTGTACTGTATGTCTGATCAGTAAAACTGCTTTACAAAGTTTAACATCATACTAAATAGGAGTGGTATTGAATATATTGGAGACACATGTAAAACGTAACCTCACTTTTTAAAGTGGAACAGGAAGCTTCACCATGTACTTGTATGTATGAGGTAGGGAACAGCCTATAGCTTAAGGCACTATTAAACAAACTTACCTAATGTTTGTACCACATACAAGGCAAGTGTGTGTATTGATGTTTATTGCACATTAAGTCAGTATTTTGTTTTCAATCTAAATCATTAAAATCATCATGTTGATTGATTGGACAGTGTAAGGTATAACCTTCAACTAACCAGGCCCGGTGATTATATACATAACGTAGTTCCATTCTACAATTCATACACTGTACTCAAGTTGGAGCATGTTCTTAGTTACAAAAATTGCTGTTACTTTTTTATTTCTGAATGGAAACATATTATATGGGGTTCATTTTCTTAGTTAGATCATTTGCTACAAGATGGTGTTGGTTTTGATGCAAGTTTTTAATAAAAAAAGTAGTTTTTCATGTCAGAGCATGGAGTAGGGCAGACATTATGAAAGTTTAAAAAATTGGCCGGACATTCGGTCCGGCAGCAACTTCCAATCTGCCGGACCGAAACAAAAACTGCCGGACCGAAAATAATCAGCAATAATCATGTCAAATTTCATTATTCCAAGGATAACTCTGTTAATACTGGTCAGATCCCAATGAAAATATATGTTGTGTGCACAACAACTCATGGCTGACTATTCCTATGAAGTTCGAAGACTGTAGCACAATTACTTTTCAAGTTACAGATGTCACAACATTTTGGGACGGACAGACTGAGTCGGTGACAAGAGCAAATATATCATCGTAACAATGTATGCACCAACAATTAGTTTTACTTGGTTGGGCATGAAAATGAAGACTTTCGGAAAGAACGATTAATTCGACGCCATTTTGTTTACGGCAGTGGATAAAGGCCGGTCAGTCGGACCGGTACGGAATAAAAACACGTCGGACCGTGACAAAATCTGCCGGACATGTCCGTCGGACCGGCGAGTTTCAGAATGTCTGGTAGGGAGTTTGAGAATGAGAAATATTTATAATCAACGGGCCTTAACCAGTCATACACATATAAGCATAGTGGGCTGAACTGATCATTCTTTTAATTGCAGATTAAGGGGAACCTGGTTTGATTCTCAGACAAAACACTTGGCTATTTCTGAAAGGTTTTGTAGTGTTTCCCAGCCAACTCTAATACAGGGTCCAATACACTTGTACGGACTTCATCATTCCCTATCTAGTGGGGGAAAACTGCATGACCACATACGACTGTGTCAGTCAAACAACATACATGTATGGAATACTCCACCAACTCTTGAGAG
Source organism: Spisula subtruncata (assembly GCA_963678985.1). Lineage (NCBI taxonomy): Eukaryota > Metazoa > Mollusca > Bivalvia > Venerida > Mactridae > Spisula > Spisula subtruncata. The sequence goes on from OY787666.1 coordinate 47,772,633, forward strand.
AAAGCCAACCAGGCTTACCAGTACGTAATTCACCATGGATTTGTGATACTTACCAATTTAAGTCTCTGTTTTTTGTCCTCAGTCGCTTTTGTTTCATGTAAATCTCTTTCTAAAAACATTTTTCTCTTTTTCAACTGAAAGTAAATGAAAAATTAAATACTCCACTAAACTACATATTGGAAAAATACTTTTCCTGTGGATATGAGGCACATTGACTCTCTGAAAGTCTTTAATAAAAGATTGAAAAAACATCTGTTCAAATTGCATATCAATGAAAATCAAGTGAATTTTTTTAAACTTTTAATAAACTTTCAATAAGCTGACTTTCGTGTGTTAAGCGCTTTACAGACTTTTCATATAAAGCGCTATATACATATTTTCAATCAATCAATCAATCTATACATCAAGTATATTTGGTACTACTCCAGAAATAACAGAACTTTCTTGTAGCAGCAAGGTAAATGGTATATTAAAGTCTAACCAATGGTTAAAGAGAACAAGCTCGGACAAACTCTGTGGCATCCAGCGCAAAATTACTGTATACTGTAAAATTATTTAATATCGATGGAACAAAATTTCGTGGTTTTGGTAAAAAGACTATTTCAATTTTAATTCTTGTACTTAGCATTTCAGGTACTATATAGTATATATGAGGGTCAAAATTATTAAACAATGGGATTTGAAGGTGAACCAAGAAATTTAATCCCCCACAAAAAAATACAGTGATTTTACAGTACATGTACATAATTTATTTTATAATTGATTGATACTTTTTTTGTATGATTAAAAGACATTTGAAAGGACATTTTGTTTGTTGGTCCATAAATGCATAAACGTTGGCATAAGCCATTTGACCTAAAGTTAAACAAGGGACGCCAGAAACAGAGGTGTAGGAAATGTCTGAAACCCAACCCACCTTTCTTTCTCTCCGTGACAGTTTATCGTTGAGTTTGTAATTTTCCTTCTTTTTCTCCTCGTCTTTGGTCAGAGGATCTGTATAACTGACTTCCTTGATCTTCAAAGCTAAGAATGTTTTCAGCACCTGTAAGTGTAATTTAGTACGGTCAGGCCCAGATCTCCCTAAGCATCTCATTCAGAGATAAAGCTAATCATAAATTTAAACAAAGGGCCATAACTCCCTAACCATTTATCGTTCCAACGTCCACCAGCAATATGAACATTGTCGACCAGACTTGGTACTGATCAGCCATGCAAGTTTCATTGAAATTTGACCAATGGTTACAGAGAAATAGCTCGGACATGATTTGTATGGACCAACAGAGTTACCAACCAACAGACCTACTGAAGCATAACTCCAATATAGCCCCCCCCCCCCCAGATACTTTGTATCAAGGGGTACATAGAGGATCTTTCACGAGTTGTCTAATGATATAAACTTATATTAAACGAGTTTGGGAAAATTTATATAGCGATCCTTTGGCGGCTTAATAATGTTTCCTTAACGAGTTTAATACAAGTTTATATCAATTGAAAACAAGTATTAGATTCTTTATATCATAGGACGATAATAACATGAACAAGATGCCAAAATGTCACAAAATACGCCCGTCTTGGTTGTGCTAGTGAAAAAATATTGATTATGAAATAAAAGCCCATATTATGTCAAAACATTTTTGAACAATCATCTTTAAACTTATCTTGGCCTAGATATTACACCCATGAGTATCGTCAGCAAGTTTGAAGACGATCAGATGAAAATTGTTTGAGCTAGAGTACAGACAAGGCCAATTTCACATTTATTTTGGTAAAAGAAGGACTATAACCCAAGAAGGCCTGCACCGATTTGGCCTATAATCAAACTTGGCCTAGATATTACACCCATAAGCATTGTCAGCAAGTTTGAAGATGATCGGATGAAAACTGTTTAAGCTAGAGTACAGACAAGGCGAATTTCACATTTTTTTGGTAAAAGAAGGACCATAACACAAGAAGGCCTGCACCGATTTGGCCTATAATCGAACTTGGCCTAGATATTACACCCATAAGCATTGTCAGCAAGTTTGAAGATGATCGGATGAAAACTGTTTAAGCTAGAGTACAGACAAGGCGAAATTCACTTTTTTTTGGTAAAAGAAGGACCATAACCAAAGAAGGCCTGCACCGATTTGGCCTATAATCGAACTTGGCCTAGATATTACACCCATCAGCATTGTCAGCAAGTTTGAAGATGATCGGATGAAAACTGTTTAAGCTAGAGTACAGACAAGGCCAATTTCACATTTTTTTGGTAAAAGAAGGACCATAACCCAAGAAGGCCTGCACCGATTTGGCCTATAATCAAACTTGGCCTAGATATTACACCCATAAGCATTGTCAGCAAGTTTGAAGATGATCGGATGAAAACTGTTTAAGCTAGAGTACAGACTAGGCGAATTTCACATTTTTTTGGTAAAAGAAGGACCATAACCCAAGAAGGCCTGCACCGATTTGGCCTATAATCGAACTTGGCCTAGATATTACACCCATAAGCATTGTCAGCAAGTTTAAAGATGATCGGATGAAAACTGTTTAAGCTAGAGTACAGACAAGGCCAATTTCACATTTTTTTGGTAAAAGAAGGACCATAACCCAAGAAGGCCTGCACCGATTGCCTGCACCGATTTGGCCTATAATCGAACTTGGCCTAGATATTACACCCATAAGCATTGTCAGCAAGTTTGAAGACGATCGGACAAAAACTGTTTGAGTTAGAGTACAGACAAATATTGGACGCCGCCGCCCGCACGCACGCCCGCCCGCCCGCCAAGGGTGTTCATATAATACGTCCCGTTTTTCAAACGGGCGTAGAAAAATGCACCTTTTAGCTAAAAAGACTCTGCTATATAAACGAGGCCAAAAATAAAATTATTTTCTGAATTAAATGACGTCATTTAGGAGATAAAATGACGTCATTTAAACATTATACTACACTTGCTACATATAGAGTAATACGTACTGGTTATACTAACCCGGATACAGGGAAATTCATGTGATATAACAACTTCTGTTATAGAATATCATAAACAGGGAATTCAATACCTTACACACTATCATACTAACCTGAGGTTGAATCCTATAATCCCGAGCCTTGATCATCTTACCAATATGTTTTGTTAGCTGTAAAAAAATGCAAATGTAAATAGCTAATAGATCATCAATTTCCTTTACATTCAAATATACAAGATATTTAATAACATACTAAGTTTGGCCAATCCTAAATGGAACTAATTTGAAATGATAACTTTTCAAATTTTATATACCTTAAATTGTCCTAACAGATTTGTTTTAATAGTGACATATTTCAGCATTTATCAGTCTGAATGTAAGCATGCTCTTTAATCTTTGGTATTTACAAAGCATCTTAAGTGAAAACTTGTGTAAAAGTGTATCAGCTTAACAGGAAAATCAAGATTAACAATTATTCACATTGTTTAGAAGCATTATGTAAAGAGCTACAGTAATCACATAGAAAACATGGATTATTCTTCGTTTCATGGGATATATTATTATGTTTAACTTAATTCAAAATATGCTAAGATGCTTCGTGAATACCACCCCGGACCTTGAAAAAAACCTGTGGAAATGATGTAAGATAATGAATGAAACAACAATCTATGAATCAGCTGCATGCAAATCTTTTATGGTATGAACATACCTCTAGAGTGATTTCTCCTGCTTTGTCTTCTTTAAAACATCGTCTCACACATTCACATGCAATGTCAGATACCTACAAAACACCATGTATAATCTGAATGTATGTATCTGCATTTAAGTTTTGTAATTTAAGATTGACCTGTCACAAATTACATAACTTTAGGGTAGTTAAATGCCATACATAAAATATCTCAAAAAAGTTGTTCTGTAGTGTACAGCTACCTTGTTATCATGCTGATTTTCACAGGTAAAAAAAACACCCCAGAATAGAAATAAATATAGAAATAATATATGTCAGGCTCCGGTCTTGGAGTGCAGTAAAGTGGTGGCGGATATATTTGTCGGCACTCCTGACGGTTACATAAATATGCAAATTAGCTTGAAGCGACGTTCCTATGCCATAGTTAACCCTCAGTTTGTGCTTCAAACTCCAAGTTTCGCTTAATATTGGTTGAAACCTATGCAGCATACATCATCATTGTCTCATGATATGGACTCATGCATCCTCCATTTCAAAACCCAATGACCACGCACTTGAACGACTATCTCAGTATTTTACAACCAAGCAATATTTGGAACTAAATAAAGAATGACTTACCTCAGCCTCACCACTGTTTGTGTACGGTACAATAACCATAATGATATTGTTAGTGTAGTTAAAATGTGGATGTTCTATCAATAAATCACATAAACATTTTACAGCCATTGCTGTGAATACCTGAAACATATAGATTATGTAGATCGATCATATACTGTACAACCATATACTGTTACAAATTTTACTAATTTGATATTCTGACATCTATATTTCACAATTTGTACACTTCAGAAAGAACTGCTTTCTGTGTTAAAGAACATCTTTCTTTGTTATAGAACTTTCTTTCTTAAATAACTAATTTCTGTGATAAAGAACTACTTTCTATGTTTTATTGCAGTTGTTTAAGTTCATGAGATTCAATTTTGTAAATTTGTGAATAAATTGAAAAGCTATTAGAGCAAAGATATATGGTGTTATATTAGCTCAGTATAGTCATTTAAAAATATTTACTAGATAATTCAGGTATCGATTGATGTGAAAATAATCATTTAGATTTCCAAGACGACAGCATTTTGCAATATCCGGAAATCCAAGGTCATAAAACAACTTTATTATTATACCATATTTATATAGCCCTTTTTTCATGTATACACGTGCTGTACAGTCCTGTATGACGAATACATGGTTAAAACAATATATAATGTACATAAAATATACAATTTTTTATCAAAGCTATTTAATCTCCCATCAGTATCATATTGCCGAAACGAAATGCAAGGTAAAACGTAGGAGACATGGTATATAGAAATACTTTGCTACAATAAAACAGTGGTGTACAACGATTTGATTATCAGTAGGGGTATTAACTGAAAGTGAACCTCAACGAGGACAAGGATAACGTCAAGTACCATTACCACATGTCCTTAACCCTTTATAAAATGTTCACTTACCGTTTGTGTTTTGACGGGAAGAATAATCTCAGGGGTTCTCCTTTTTTTCTTTATTTTCTTTTTGTTGTTGTTTTCATCCCGTCTCGGTCCTAAAAATGAAAATGGACAACTGCATTCTTTTGAATCTTTTGCATTGACTTTTTATCAACTCAGGAGATATAAAAACGCAAAAAATTGTTAACGTAAATATACAGTTGATCGGCAAAACGCGGAAGTATACAGATAACAGTAATATGTTAAAGAGGTGTTCCCTATAACTTTGATCGTTTAAATCGATTCAGGAATTAAATCTCATTAAATGAGATTTATTCTTGCTTAATCTCCTCTCAAAATTTCAACAAAAAGCTCCGACTGATTACAGAGAAACGAATGAAAACATGTTTCCGCAACTAGCCAAAATAGTCAAGAGTTGTTTCCCTTTGACCAAATAATAATAAATTGCTGAAAGCGATTAATTATTATTGGTGATTTAAATATGAGCCGTTCTCCAGGAAAACCGGGCTTAATGACATTGTATTGTAATTATGCAATAAGATTGGGAAAAATGTCAAAAATGAGAAAAAATCGTGTCCTTTGATTTCATATTTAAGTAATTGGATAGTATAGTACTATCCATTTGATTCAAGTTTTCTTCAAAATTGTGTTAAAATAACTTCTGTCATTGCTATGGTGATCGGTTTCTAAAAAGTACTTATATAAAAGAAAACAAGGGTTAAGTGGCTAAAAACACTTGCTATTTTTCCCTGTAAGCAAACACTCACAAACTGGACACGTATTATTAAAAGAAGAACATGATTCCAAAATGTGCCTCAATTTTAAACGTTTATGTCAAACATTTATCAGATACTGAATCTTTGAAATGACAATTGACGTTACGTCAAAAACGTAGAGAATGACGTTTGTGACGTCACTCAAAAAGTAGGCATTAGTGGTTAGTTTAAAAACTAAAAACTAATTGTTAATATTGGTTTGCCGTTAAGCTGATACACGTAAGTAAAATTTTAAATTTAAAGAAAATTCTTAATTTTCACTTAAGATGCTTTATAAATACCGGCCCTGTATAACTTATAACATGAAATTATAGAATGTCACACAAACAAACCTTTTGCAGTTTTCTCCAGAAACTCCAGATATTCTTTATAACATTTTAACATTGCTAACTCATAGCCAAGTACAGCTTTGGTTTCTTTTTTCATCTGAAAAGATATAACAAACACTGCATAATTTCTACAAATCAAATAATGAGCTTGGGCATCGTCAAAGTTGTTAAAAATGCACTTTTTATTAATGACAGTTGTGGATGAAGGCCATTCATTCAGCCCGACATCCTGGACTGAATCATTTGGAACAATACCTTCACCTACCTTGCACAAGGGTACATTTGGTTCATTTAATGATCTTCTGTCCCATATTTACAACCACTAGAATTAATACCTTCCTTGTTTATGCATCTTAATCCCTTTTAAATCACATTTAAGAGCATCTTGTGACACGTTTTGCTTTAACACTCCTACATGTATTTTGGATTTAACTAGCTTAGTAGGGCTGTAACGGTACGCTCACCTCACGATATGATACGTACCGTCAGTTTTTCTAACGGTTCAATATATTTCGGTATGATACAATATTCTCTAACTGCAGCCTAAATACTACGATTTTTAAGTGACAATGGATTTGTTGATTCTATAACAGCAATTATTATGTGGCTGTCAACTATTTTAAATGAAATTCAACAATATGAGGCCTATCTTAATACAATTAAAACGAGTAATGCATGGTAATTATACATAATCAGAGGGCTTTCAGACATTTTCGTTCTCTGAATATTATTTTGCTCATTAAAAAGCTTATACCGAACCGTACCGAAATTTGCAACTCTTGTACCGTGAACCGTGTAGGACTGAAGTCCGCGGTCTTTTGTGTACCGCGGTATACCGTTACAGCCCTATAGCTTAGCAGGCATGATTATATCCTGTACATGCCACTATATCATCACATACCTTCTGATCCTGTTCTTTCTCTGTAGGCATACGGACATAATAACCCGGTATAATATCCTTGAATATCTCCAGCAACGATACCATCACCAGCTTTCTCACCGTCACAAAAACATCGGCATCTTTTTCTCCCAACATTCTTACTAGATCTTTTAATTTCTTGATCTAAAAGAGTAATAATGTCTAGATTTTATAGCGATAATAAAACATTGTGACCAAGTTGCATGAATATGGGCAGCGAAAAGTGTGAACTCTACAAGTGTGATGAGATCATGAGATGCACTAATATAGCATGAATAGGTGAGCAAAAAGTGCACACTAAATATTCAACTGCCCTGCGTTCATGGTAGTATCTCGTTAAGTAAAATTCGTAACATTTTCATGACATTTTGTACCAGTTACAGAAATGTTACAAACATTACATAACATAATTCTACCTTGAACGCAGGGCTGATGGACTAGGTTTCAACATGGAAAAATGAATCTGCAGCATTAAGGTGGAATTAAGGTATAGCTTGGCCACATTGACATGAGTTTGATCTATTGATTACCATAATTTAACAGTCGATATATTGTCTACATTTACAACACAGAGTGTATGTTTTCATAATCGGGGATTACCACGGAGACACTTTATGTGTAATACAAACACAAATCTTAAATGCCGATAAGGCACAATTTGCTTGCAGAAATTGATATATTTCAAAGCAAGAACCTTGTAATATATTATTGCATAAAGGTCAGGCTCGGGTCAATATAGCCAAGCTATAGCTAAACTGAGTAGGTTTATGTCATGTACGAGAAATAACGCCACAATAAACATTTAGTAAGAAGTCTCAAAATAGATTGTTAGATTTTGTTAATTAATCATCAGTATGGAATGCAACAGATGCATATGTTTCAGACTACCAGGGGTCTCAACAGAGCCAAGTAAAAAATCAGGAAAATGCAGCCAAATTTTTATGAAAAACAGGCCTTCAATGACATTAAATTGGTCATAACTTGGCAATTTCTGGAGGTATTTTCATCTAATAACTTCTAATTTTGTCAGAAGCCAGACCTTTTTCTTGGTATTGTGTGAGGCCGAATTTCGGCCTCAAATTCCATTCCCAATTGGTGAAAAAAAATCCCAATTGGTGAAAAAAATCCCAATTGAAAAAAAATTTTTTTTTTTTTTTTTTTACCCCAGAGCGAAAAATGTTTATTACTAGATATAACACGGTATACCAAATATCTAATTTATTTTGGATTTACCGTTGTAGCCTATTGGACGGTATATCGAGTTTGTTTGGTCACAGTACGGTCTGTAGTGTGCATTGACTGCTCCGGTTCAGTACGGAACGGTACGGCGTCTAACCATCCTCCAATAAAATCCATGGTTTTAAGATATTTTAAAAGGAAAAAAATCCCAATTTTGCCATTTAACTGCTTATTTTTTTTCCCAATTTGTAAGAATCCGCGACGCAAAATTCCCAAATTGGGCAGAGGCCTTTTTCCCAAAAAGGCCAGAAAAAGGTCTGGAAGCCATTGCTCTTTCAGAAATAATAAATCAGGAAAATTGAGATCCCTGAGACTACTCACACTCTCTTCAGGGTTTGCTACTATTGCACTAGATAAACCAGCAATCTTCTCCTTTCTAGCTGTCAGTTTAGCCTGTCTGTTGATATATAACTGTACACCGCTTAGAACAGGAAGTGGCTCAGCTGGTTCTTCTGTTTCCATGACAACATCCCCACCATTCTCCATGTCTGCTTCGTTACTCCCGTCCTCCTCATCTTGTTCAGAGTCTATAATCATACAAAATAATTATAATATGGGTAGCAGTGGCAAAGAAGTGGAGCACCAGCTTTGGGATAGAGTGGTCCCAGGATCACCCCTCCTCAGGACCAGTGCTTATTTTCTCGGTGCAAGAATAACAAACATTCTCCACTGAACCAAGGTGTAATTTTCTACCTCTGAGGTAACCTGTTTGACAAGATCGATATTCCTGGGCGCCATGGATCGATGTTGGCTATCATACTCACAGACGAGAAAAGCCGCCCTGAGAGACTAAAATGTAGGTTTCCATAGGTAGCCCAATGACCAGGGGAAGTTAAAATGTCAAAGAGTGGCTGCACGGCTGAAAAAAGCCGCCAAAGATTGGTCACTTATCCCACTCTATCTATAAGTGGATGATTACATGGGATGTAAAAGTCAGCAATTTCTTATTTTGCAGATCTTTAGGGAGTGCTTACATTTAGTCTTTGTTTCTTATGTCGCATTCTTCGTAGAACATAACCCAAAAAGCAAAATTGGACCAAGATAATCAATATAAGAATTCTGTTGTAAAAATATGAATTACCGTAATTCATCATTTGGGGCACAATGCCGTGTTTAGTTTTTATCGGCAGGATCATTTTCTTGAGTTCTTTGGTTTTCATGATCTGTTTCCGTGGTAACCGTTCATAATCTTCCTCGGATTCCTCGTCATCCTCATTATTTCGTTTCCGCTTTCTTTGAGTGTTTTCTGCATCTTTCCCAAGTATTCTATCAACAGAGATTTTAAATATATACTAGAAGTCAAGTTGAAGGGTTTTGACACTAAAACAAAGGACTAAGTACTAGTATTTATACAACTCTGGCATTAATTATCCGACCTAAAATTCATGACAATATTTTCCTGAGTATTTTCTGCATCATTCCCACATACCCTGCAGTATCAAAGAGGAATCAAAATTTCAATGACAAACAGGATGGGTTTTGACAACTGGGACATAGGCATTTCAAATATCTTTCAGTCAAGTGTTGGAAGTGTTTGAATGTATCAACAATATCTGCCAGACTGCCACAAATGTAAACCAGTTTGGTGAATACAGAGAATTGGAACACAAAACATTTAAAACACTAGAATTTGAGTGCATTCATTAATCAGTACTACCAATAGGAAAGAGAGAAGTGAGTATAGATACCATTTAGGAGGGGCCATGACAGCATAGCTAAATTGACCTTTATATATGTTATTTCCAATCTAATTTCTTTGAAAATAAAATATAATTCATTATATCAAATTAATAGCTACGATCACGGTATCCAATATAATATATTTAAACATTAACTTCAGGATCAGGTCAAATTCTCCAATCTATATCAGATCTGCACATATTTTATCAATATTCAGAATACTCAATTTTGGAAAGTAGGGGCCTATTATAATTAACTCAAGACTGTCATACTCACGTTCCCTGAGCAGTAGATACAAAGCTACTACTTATTCGCCTTTCTCCAAAGAACTTGATATCATCATCTTCAACTTCATTCTGCTCCACCTCCTCCTCATAATCGGGTTCCTGTTCTTGATTCGACTTTTTTAAAGCTTTCTTTTCCTTTAGTTTCTTCTTGTATGCATCTTGTTTTAACTTTCCTTGTTTTCCAAGTTTATTCAAGTGCTTGTTAGATAGCTTTGTTGCACTTGTTTTGGACTTCGACTTCTTTCTTTTACTCTGGGCTTTCTTCTTCTGAAACAAAACCATAGATGAATCATGATACTTTATCGTTAAGAACATATACATGATTTCTGAGACAAATTTTATAAATTCCATGTCTCCCACAAAGGGTTATATAATCTCTGGCAATATTTCTTCCACAAAAAATCTGGATAATTTGCATTATAACTTAGGCGTGGTACTATATTTCATACGAAATGTCATTGGAATCCAACTATTGGTTAAAGGGAAAAGTGATATAAATTTTCTTAAGTCCATTAAAGGGTCATAACTCTGAAAATAATCATCTTACACAAGATTTGTGACAATTCAATTTCTAGCATATATTTGAATACACGGTCTATTGGGTGGACATTTTTCTATGAATAAAGGGGTCACACTAATATGCGCATCGGAAATCTGAATCACCAAGCGTGTTAAGAAAGGTCACGCCCTTGGCAAGCACTGCTGGCATGTAGTGTGTCATTCCATAGACAAGGCAAACTGCTACCAAAAGGTGTTTAGTGAACGGTACCGCGATGGGTTAGTTTGTTGACTAAAATTTTTAAATTATGATGAGCCAACAGTATTATACATTAACAAAACAGGGAAGAGGACCTGTCATTGATAATCATTACTTGAAAAAAATAATTTGCAAAAAAGTTTGAAAATCATGCACATAATCACTGCTAACAGGCTAATGCATGGCGAGAAACCCAATTTATCATTAGATTTCGCGACATTGATACATCTGTCTAGCGCAATTAAATCACAATGATCTGTCTCAATTAAGTTTACAATACATTGCAAATACAGAAATATCGTATATTTTATCATCTAATATAATTTATCACATATCAAACCACAGAGATTAAACCAAAACAAACACACGTGTTTCTTACCGATGTCATTTTAACAAGTTGATGATAAAAACCTCATTTCCGTACACGACCGTCTTTACTCAGGAATTCAACAGCCAATAGAAATAGGTTTTTTATACCTAACATCCAATCAAAATTACCGACACAAAACAACGTTGGAAAAAACTAAAAATGGCAGCCCCCATCAGCAAGCAATTGACATTTTGTAAATTGTCAACCTTCAACAACCTATTTGGAGGTAAATTAGTTTCTATCCATAAAATGAAGAAGAAAATAACATGATTGCATGAAGTGCACTAGTGTTTAAGCATGCCTTGATGAATTTAAGATGAACTACTTTCAAAAGCCTGCGAAATTATTTTCAAGGTTGGCAAATTATGAAACTTTTGATTACTATTGGCAGTAATGCATAAGTCATTTGCATCCACAACCCCCGGAGATAGGCTCGGATTTTCACTTTCGGGATGTCAAAACGGTTAACCCCAGCCATTCCCCCATCCTGCAGGGCGGGTCAGCTGATGGTAAAATCTCCGGTAAAGTGTAATGGGGGAGTTTCCAAATAATCCAGCAGAGTTATCTCTGCACCGCCCTTGTCAAATAAGAGGTATACACTGTATCTCTCTATAGACCCTTTCAATTAAACGATAATCGTATGTACAGAGTTACCTCCCGTAACCGGATGTGACGTCAAACGAGGGCTCTACAAATTAAGGACACTATAAACGCAGTAGCGAAGAGATTATTCAATCGCTTTTTTCGTTAATTGCATGTTTTGTAGCTGTTGTTTTTTCAAACAAGATGTTTATAATGTACTAACAATGTATGTATAGTATGTTACATGTTATGGATGTGGAGGAAACGTGTGATTTCTCGGATTTTTTTCTATCAACAATGGTCAATTATCGGGCATTAATTTCCAAAAAGATCTGTAGTTGTATTAATTTTGTTTTGTAATTCGGTTGATTGTCATGCACATTTCGTACATTAAATTGAGCGTTAGTGCCAAGATACAGTGTATATTTGTACTTTGATAAATGTATATTTTGCCGGGAATATAAAGCGCAAGTATTTTCACCTGGTTCTTTCAATACTACATCATTACCGCCATTAGACCTAGTTAACTCTGGATCATTGCAATGTCTCATTTTTTTTACCAATACAATTCACAAGTTATGTGTTGTTTATTATGGATTGTAATAAAACAAAGACATAATTATTTAGGCCTTTGAATACACGTATATTAGAGCCACAACGATTTATTGGAATGTCCTATCTGGTTACATACGTGCCATTTCGGGCAAATTCGGCTTAAAAAGCTGTATAAATGACGATTATGATAGCAGTTGATTGTTATAAATTAATTTAAAAAATACATTATTTATATACAACTGCTCTTCAAACTAACATCACAATTAACAATATTTTGTTTTTAATATAAGAATTGTAAATCTTAATTCACAAAAAGTGACCTGAACTGCAATTCGAGTGATGGGAAAAACATAACAAATAAAAGTGAGACAGATACTTAAGAAGTTAAGGTGCTAAAACCCTAATGCATAAATAAAATCTTGTCAGATGATGAGGTGCTAAAACCCTAACGCATAAATAAATCTAGGTGCTGTATAATTATATAAAGATTTACAATAAACAGCATAGATCCCCTAATATCAAGATAAGCCACCAAGACCATACACTAAATTAGTTTCACAGCAGGGTACTAATATACAACCAATCAGTACTATGTTGTCACCATCTGTCATCTTAATATACATGTACATTATATTGATCAGTGTTTTACCTTAAATGATTGACATTGATTGACACTTTTAAATCAACGTTTGGGTTACTTTTATAAAAAAGTATAAATTTTGTTTATCCAAACCACGGAGGTCTCTCTAATTCCGTGTCCGAACAAAAAGTGTAAATTAATGGACATGCACCTGTATGACTTGTGCTACAATGCTCATTTTGATGTTTTAAATATAATTTATTGCAATATTTTTACACGTAGACACCATTTAAAATAAATAAAGCACTTTTCTCATTTACTTGTATATGAATTTCAAATGAACAAAGGTTTCATGATGGAAGAGTAAGATTTGAAACAGACTACATTGTATTGCCAAACAATTTAGTTTTACCTACATACAACAAAATGTTACATAGAATTGATTCTGATTTTAAGTTATTCGTCGTGTGAACTTTTCCGGCGATTCCTTACTTTCTTTGATTGTAGTAAACAACACATCAATGTACTCGTGTTAACACTAAACAAGTAAGCACATGCGGACATGTAAAATCATGCCGCCCGGATTTTAGTACAAACTATATCTAGAAAGAAATTTCCTCTTGTGTAAATTAACGTTTTAATTTCTGGCTGGATAGTCGTACTTTTGAAATGATATAGCTAATATTCTATACTTTTATGATGTGTGATGAATTATTAAAATACACAATTTCTTTATGCTAGTATAAAATGTAAGTCAGGTTTCAATGAGTGGATTGTGCGCGCGTGATGCATGGTATTTAGGTTCGAAAAGCATGGCTCTCCTTTTAAAACTTTAATAATATCTTTTAATAATATAATTGTTGGAAAGCTTAGTCTACACAGTTCTTAAAACTGCAAATAATAAACATTTTGAGCAAGTTAAATGCCAATTGTTGAGTATTGAATTCAGTTCTTTATTTTTACATTTTCTTGCCCTTGAAATTTTTGTTCCGAAAACATGGCTTTTTATGTTTTATTATTGAAAATACATTAACAAAAGTTACATTATTAAAAAGTCTATACGATCTTGTTTTCGTAAGTGTTCATCTTTTAAAAATCGACAGAGTAAAACGTGATTTACAGCGGTTTAAAGTTGACACATTTTTTATTTCCTTTACACGCTAACGGTAATCGGCTCGTGTATTCGCTTTGAGCCCTCGTTTGACGTCATCAAAGGGAGACAATTTAATTACGGTCTTAATTGAAAGGGTGTATATAGCAGGTTTACATTGAATTATAGAAGGAGAACCTGTAGTATTCAATCAGCTGACCTTATCTAATTTATGAATTAAGGTTTGTTTTGAAGAATAAACTAATTAGTACTTCACTCTAAGAAAATGTTATATACATTAAACTTACTATCAAATTCTCTTTTGCAATATGGGTGCTTTTTGGTGGTATATTTCACTTTACAGGTAAGGTAATCTGACATACTAGATGGAATGTCCAGTTATATCTGAATTCTTATTAAAATAATCAGTCTGAGATGATAGTAAATACAACACAACTTATGTTTAAGATAGTAAACTATGATATTGTAAACATATTAGATGTTCATCATCATTTAACTTTAACTTAGATGCTTATTTTCCTTTAATTCATGACAAACATGATACATTTTTATTGTATACATTATTATTTGTACTATGGACATATATTCTGACACAATGTGTTACTTGTAACTTTGTATATACAACATCTGCATTACAGAAGAGTACAATTGCTTACACCTGGTCCATAAGCTAAGGCAATACTTAAGTTAATATTGACCGCACTAATAAAAATGAACTGAGTAGGAAGTAACATTAATTGAGTTTTGAGCTCTAGAGTTTGTTTCTTTTGTTAATATTTCTGTTGTTGTGCACATTATATTCATATAAACTTGAAATTGATCCTGGAAGATATTCTTACAGGAGTGCTAGAATCATAGTCTGGGAATCTACATGAAGAAAAGAAAGTAGTTGTTCGTGTTTGTAATTGCTTGAAAATTATTGCTGGTCACCGTAAATTATATGTGATTCAATTGGGCCTATGGCCTAAAACCTTAAAAATACACTGTATAGTTCAATTTTGAACCCAGAGCCATGACCTTTCAGACGAATCTATTTGGGCGGGTAACCCGTGATTTATTGATTTACATAGTCATGATTTTAAGATACTTATTTGTTATACATATATGCATAGTCATTCCCGCACCAACCTTTATCGGCGATTAGATTAAACTTTAAAAGTGCAGTCACGGCTCAATGCTCGAAATCGAACTATACATACATTGTATAGAAAAGTGGTACTAGCGTTTGTATCAGGAGTGTTTCACTATGTTAATATTTTAAGTATTGTTAAATACTTATACGAAACACAATCTCCACCCCATAATATTCATTGTTAAGTTCAACGATTTGATTTATGATGTCCTTAGAATGTATAAAATATGAAAATTAAGACGCTATACTTTAACAATGTATGCAGATATAGCACAGTTATTTTCCAAAATTGTTAATGCACCAGTCAATTGAAACCTTGGCCTCCAAATCTGGGGGAAGTGATGGTTCTTTGACTTTTGCTTTTTCAGACCCCGGTTGAATTCATGCCCCTAATGGTCATGCAGAAGGTAAAAACCCTGCTAATAGCTGCACCCAAAACCAGTGAAATACAATCCCGCTTGCAAATTGTCATTTTGTTTTGTCAAACGTGTGGTAGGAACTGCTCCTTCCAGTTTGGGTTATCAGCCCTTTGTTTGATTGCAATTCGCGATGACTGCAGTGCTAACCAATTTTTTTTTTATTAATATTAAGTTAATATATAAACTATACTCAATTAAGCGCTAGACAAATAGAACACATATATATTTAACCCCAAATGTGCTAATTATCATACCAGTTCAGTCTAAATCATACTGTTGAAAAGATCAAGTATTTAAAGCTTAAAGGCTTAATTTGATATATTTATTGTTTCAAATATCTGTAAATTTAAATGTTCCACCATCCTGTAGAATCATCCCATGGTAATTAATTATTAAATAATATTTTAACAACTGTTCATTGACCAGCCATCATATTGTAAAACCTTCTTAAACTCTATGTTAATCTCTGCTGTGAGAGTGTGTAGTATAACTTGTATACCTCTTATTTTCTACTTCCGCTTATCAGCAGCCTGTCTGAAACTCCCTCATTCCCCTGACATCTACGAGGGTCAGTCAAGAAAAACTGAGAGTTGGTTACTAATGATCAGGAGAATGAGTATTCATATATTGCATATACATTATCGTGAAATATGGTATCTCATCGATGTTATGGCGAATACCAATTTTGGGTATGAAAATTTGATTCTTGTTGCCTGGCAACCGAAGAAGACAACTCGAAGGCATGCGTTCGCGCTGTCTGTAGAGCACAATTGTGCGTTGCTATGGAAACAGAAAGTTATATCGAATATTTTCTAACTTATTTTTTATTTTGTAATAGATTAATCTATCAGATGTACCTAATTATGGATGATTTTTGCCTCCAATATAGAATATATATATGATTGAACTATTAACTGTCACTTGATTTGTTGGTATTGAGATCACAATTTTACCCCACCCAAACGAACGCATGGTGTTTTTCAAACGCGAAGTTATATTTTTTATTTCTATTATGGTCACTGGACTCCATTTGATACATTCATAATCCTCCGGAGCAGAAATTGTGAATTCAGTGATTAGTTTTAGAATACCATGGCAACGCAAAGAACACAGGTCGAGAAAATCGATAAAATACGGGTAAAATTGTTGCTAGGCAACTAAACGATACAGCATAAGTGACCATTCTGTAGCAAACGCCCATTATTATTTGATATATACCATTCTACAAGATACACATGTTAGTTGTACTAAATTACGCTATATAAAGTTGAAATATACGTTCGCATTGACAACAAAATCAGTCTCCCAGTCGCTGGCGCGAACGCATACCCTTTAGTGATGTTCTTTGGTTGCTTGGCAACATTATTTATAAGCCTATATCCGATCCCCGAATTCATCAGAATATCCGCAAAGGATAATAGTTGACGATGATTGGTAGAAAATATAATTGTATATATATTTTGAAGGCTTAATTTTACAACTCTCAGTTTTTCTTGACTGACCCTCGTAAATATTTCCCCCGGGATATTGGATCAGAGACGTTATCCCCCACATGTCCTGGGCAATGCTGGAAGGTAAAAATATGGTCATTTCCCCGGCTATCCATGAGACTTACTATTCCGCTTCTGTCTCAGGAAAAGGTTCACATACATTATATAAGTGTTACATTGTAACATGTATAAATGCTGTTTATATTACTGAGAAGTGAGTCACATACTTTTCTGACCTCATTTTATCAATTTTTAAAATATTTTTTACTTCAGGAGTTGGTGGGGTCAGGTTTGCTGCCACGCTATTTTTCCACAGAAAAGATCGAACAGCTGAACAAAGACGTAAGCAAGAATTTGCTCGAATGAAAGAGGCGCCAGGTCCATGGAAAAGTTACGCTCAGTTTCAAAAAGGCAAGAGGACACCTAGACCACAAGTGTCATTTGATCCAACTGTTACTGAGCTGTTACAAGCTATGAATATATCGAAAGAAACTAAAAATGATATGGTAATAATTTAAGATGTTGCTTTAACTTATACACATTGACATTCTACATGGGTTCTACTGAGGCAATATGCTCAATCCTGAAAACGAGCTGCAAAACCGTTCAGGGTGCCATAAGCACACGTCCCTACACCTTAACTAGGCTTCAAACAATGTTTCATTGTTATCATTCAGATTGTGGAACTTCAAATGACCATAACTTTGTCATTTCTTTTTTTCATCAAATAACCTTTATTGTCAATGTGTGCAGAAAAGATCTTAAATCAGAAAAGATTCTAATGCAGCAGTCTTCACGAAAAACTTTTCAAAGTACTAGCCAGTCGGGCTACCAACAAGGCAGAACTTACTAGCCTGAGAATAAATTTACTAGTCCGAACATTAAATGATCAAAAGTGGATATTAATATCTGTAAACATTTTAATACTGTTTACTACATTGCAGAATTTTCATTGTCCCGACTCACAATCGTTTGGATGTTTTTAGTCTTTTGGCTTGCGTTCTCAGAATTTTTTCACTAACCTTTCGGACTAGTCACCTAGAGACAATTACTAGCCCGACCCAGATTTAACTAGCCTCGGGCTTCGGGCTAGTGGCCAAATTCGAAGACTGATGCAGCCAATCTGGATTTCCTGATTTGTAGGACCCCTGCATTCTTTATTATTCACTCAGTAAGGCAGGGATTTCCCTGATGCAGGTTTTCTGCGTCTTTGACGCAACTTTGATGCTTGGGACCCTCATTTCTGCATTACTGTGCATCCTTGAGACCCCAAATAGGATCACTCGAATAGACATTTTTATTTCAGCTAGAACATTTCCCTTTCTGCTATTTATTGCACTAAGTCTTGTGGTGCATTGAGCAATCTGAATTGTCTGTTTTATTTATTTATAAATTTGTTACTCACTAATAATGAGCTTGAAAAGCATTACCGTATAGTGATTGGACCCCAATAAATTTCTCAGGGTCTCCCTAAATATAAACCTTAAGGGTCCTGGGACCCTCGTATGAAAATTCCCAGGGAAAACCCTGGTAAGGTTGTCAACAGACTAAAAATTGTGCTGTTTTTAAGGATATAAAAGCCTTGAATTATCTTATTTGTCTTATTTATGTCGGGTATATGAATTTTAGATTTGAGTCAAGTCGTTATAGGCAATTAATTAGAAGGCATTATGATTATTTGAGGCTATGAGCTGAGATTTTTCTCATATTGAGATGCTTTGGAAGATTGGGGTCTGTTTTCTATCTTTTGTTCCTATTGTCTTGAAATTGAAAAAGAAAGGTCTCGCTCTGTCGATGGTCACTGGCCAATCTGACTGTGAAAAGAAACTAATAACAATGTGCTTATGACTGTCTCAGTTACACAATCATACTAATATATTTACAGTCCTTTCAAAGACAAATGAGAACGGTTGTAAATATACTATCGTTTGGCAGGTAAACTATGTTTACCTAGGTTTAACTGGGTATGAGTTAACGGTATTCACTGCTATTCTTTCTAAATGAGATAGTTTCCTCATTAGTATTACTTATTGAATCGACTATAACATGAAACAACTTCAACCTAAACATCTTTCGAATGGTACACAGGAAAAACTTCCACGTATGAAAAACGTACGAAAAACGTACGTTTTCCATACGGTTGAAAACGTATGGTTATCCACAGAATAGTACGCCGTACGTTTTACGTACGGTTGAGAATATTAAAAAACGTACGTTTTACGTATGAAAAACATATGAAAAACGTACGGTTTAATAAACGTATGAAAAACAGAAAATAGTACACCGTACGTTTTACGTATGAAAAGTACACCGTATGATATACGTATGTTTATAATCCTTATTTAAAAGTACTTTATACTTTTTTCTGTTATCCGCATGAAAACCAACAAATTAGGTCTTCAACCAGTATGTTTCTGTAGATAAGCTGCTCTACCCTGGTCAAACGGGTATATGTGATGTGCTTCTCAAGACTATAATTGAAATAAAAACAGACAATTTTAATTTAAATAAAAACAGACAATTCATGTTAACTTTTCAATATCTTTATTATATATATATGATCAAATATTATTTCATGTGCAAACATACATAATAAGGCAACTTGGAATTGCAAGACTTAGTGATTCAGAAGTCGACACCTGTTTAAACTAATTTTCTATGTTTCATAATCTCCTTTCGGCCACCTCTTCACATACAAAGTTTCATAAACCTACATACAAAACTCTTACAAGTTTGACTGGCTCTAGGTTTTAAAGTATTTTCACTAAACTATTCGTGTTATGGTCAAATACAGATTTCTTGACAATCTGAATGAGGGCAAACATATAGTCCCCTCCGGTTAAAAACTGGTAGGAAACTAATCACAGAATATGTTCATAGCAGTGGCCATGAGAAATTATAGCAACTAAAGACTAAATAAAAAGACACATGAGGTATATAGATGATCTATCACTAGTTGTCACTTGATATAAATTTATATTAAACAAGTTTTGGAAATTTTATTAAGCCATTAATTGACCATGAGTGACAGATTCTTTCTATTATATGACACTAAAAACGCATACTAATATGCAAAGTTTTATTGGAAAAATACACCAAGTAGTATAACTTTATACTACACATGTTACATTTAAGATTGTAACGTACTTACTATACTCATATACCTGTATATCACACGAATTTCCTTGTATCCAGGTTAGTATAACGAGTATGTATAACTTTATATGTAACAAGTGTAGTATAATTTTTAAATGACGTCACTTTATCTCCTAAATGACGTCATTGAATGCCGAAAATGATGTTATTTTGATATCTGTCACTGACAAAAGACACACAACCTTAGCATGAAGTAGGACAGAGTTATGCATCCTGCTTTACAGAGTAAGGTATTGATGGTGAATAAGTAATGAAGCAAGTTGACATAAAAATTATGTTGTGATTGTATGGTGATTACATGTTATACACAATACTGCTGGGCAGGTAGATGCCAGGACTATATAGAAGTGTTCAATATTATACAATTATTAATTGTGACAACACGTTGAGAGTATAACAACTAACAGTCTAACACTGCATTTAGATCTAAGAGCTAGAGGATATAGATTTTGTGGAAAACGTAATAAACATTTATAATGTGAAAATAAAGCAATTACCATACTTTTTATTACAGATATATATCATAAGTAACAACTGTAATGATTAACATTAAATTGTCTAATATAAAATTTGTGTACCATACTTAACTAAAATTCCAGTTGGCAAATTTTTAATCTAAATAGATTTATCAGACCATTAACATATTTTAAAACCTTTATATTAAATAAGGTAATGATACAAATACACATCAACAGGAACTGTGTGTACAGCTGGTTTTCATTTTCACAACCAGTACATGAAAGCAATAGCCCACATAGTGAATGAGAAAAGTTTCTGTTAAAACTGAAGTGAAAAATGATCTAATGGATATTAAAGCATTATTGTTTTTCAATTTTTTAAACTTTTTAAAAAAATATCGTCTGATATAGCTCTATACACTTTAATGTAAGTTTATATCAATTGACAACACGTGATAGATACTCTTTATACAATGAAAGTCATATGATAAATAAATGTACGAAACATTGACAGAAGTCCTGCGCAGAGAATAATATCAATAAAAAAACATTCTGATTCTTGACAGATGAAAACAAGACTACGTTGAATAAACGCTTATGCCCGCGTGGAAGCCATTTCAATAAGTCCAAGTCCAAAATTAGGTCAAGGTCAAAATGGAGTCAGTTGATACAGGTGTGTGGAGAGTGGTCATATAGAACATCAATGCATGTATGAAAGCTTTGTATTTGAAACGGTCAATTTGGGTTAACCAGGCCAGAAGGACGAACAGATGGACAAATCACTATATTACCTCCCGATCTATCGATACGGGGGCATAAAAATGTTGACGTCATGTGGACATTATATTAACCCAAAGCCAGATACAAAGTCATGTGATATATAGAGGATCTATCAACTGTTATCAATTGATATAATTTATATTTAACAAGTTTTGGAAATTTTATTTAGCGAGCCGTTATCAAGCTTAATAACATTTCCTGACCAAGTTTAATATATATTATTGGATCAGCCATGAGTTGTCTTTGGAAATCAACATTTCTTGAGCGAGTCTAGAAAACACAATTTATTAAGCGAGCCTTTTGGCGAGTTTAATGTTTTGTTTTCCTGACTAGTTTAAGAAGTGTTGATCTCCAATGACAACAAAAGAAGGATTCTTTTAATCGCATTACCGTATTACTGAGCAAGAATAAACAAATGTAAGCCGGTGACGTTGTTTTCGCGGATTTTGTTATCACACGCTTAGTAAAATTTCCAAAAGTGGTATAATATCAATTTTTATCAATTGACAACTCTCATAGGTCCTCTTTTTTTAAAACTAAATTCATGGAAAAACTATCACAATGTATGTATGACAATCAGCACAGTACTACATCATATTATCTATACCTGAGCTTACATGCAAAATCTTAACTCTGCAAAAAAACCAAATCACAGTAATGGAACCTGTCCCTATGACCTTAGATATTCGCAGTGAACAAGTATGTGAAGTTTAAAACCATTCCCTTCAGTGGTTACTGAGATACCAGCTAACATGCAAAAACTTAACACTACTAGTAATATTCTAAGTCCAAAAGGGGCATAACTCTGCATAAAAACAATTCACAGTTATGGGACCTGTCCCTATCATCTTAGATATTCACAGTCAACAAGTGCATAAAGTTTTAAACTATTCCCTTCAGTGGTTACTGAGATACCAGCTTAGATACAAAATCTTAACACAGGGATGCCGACACTGACGCCGCCGCTTGGGCGAGTACAATAGCTTGAGTATTCTTCGAATAGTCGACAGTTCTAGACCAAGTGTCAAGTTTCGCAATGCCTGCATCTGTGCATTTTTCTACACCCCATAATGCACACTACGCATTAAATATATGCGAATTACATTATTTGAAGTTCTTAGCATATTATGATGATGTCACATGGGAAGCCAAGTATGAATGTCTGACCTATCTTATAGTGTTGTTTTAAGATATCAGTGGCTGTACAAAATTAAATAAATCCTGATAATGAGTCACAATGTAGATCAGTTTAACAAGTAAGTTAAACAAAAAATGTAGAAGTTCACTGTGCAACATTGCAGTCAATCAGCACGTCTGAAACTCTTAATTTTGTTGGAAAGCAAATTAGATCCTGCTCTGGAAGTCATCTCAGTCTCTTAAATGTATGTAATTTCATGAAAACAGTAAAAGCGGTTCTCTCCCAAAATCAAGTCCAATATATTTGTCAGTCAGCCATCTTCGAGAATACTGTTATATTTCATTGCATAATTAATGGGTCTGAAATAAACAACAAGAAAAACATTATTATACAGTAACTGAAATGTGTGTTTTGTTTATAAATGCTCATCTCAGTTTAATGTAAGCAAGAACTTCTATTCTAATTACATCTGAATGTTGCATTTATGATTTATACAAACATTTTCATTATTATTTATTTCATACCTTATCAAATTGACCAGTTTAAAATTTCTGGTACTAGTCTATGACTAGGCATTAAAGATTTCCTTCTGTCAGATCATCAACTTGATAGTCTCCATTTAATAGAAATCAATTCAGATTAATCTACTTACTCAGTGATCCAGTGGTTATTAATAACTTAATATCATAAGACAATGCCTAAAAGTTTAACAAACATGCCTGTAGACATGTGTTCTAGCAAGCTGAATGACCATTAAGTAATTTCTATAGTACCTTTGTTATCTGACGTTCAGTTGATCTGAAACACTCAGTATTAACTTCCAATTATTTGGACAACGATCACAGAAATAGTTACTTCTCCAAACTGCCAAGAATGAGCACTTGTTTTCACAGAAAAGATGTATCTGAAATGTTAAAATATAATACGGTTACCAGTAGGCCAAAACAAATTATGTTGTAGTTCAGGTTACAGGCCAAAAAATTAAGGGTAGGTAGGTAGGTACTGGTAGCAGAAAATTTTTATTTTTAAATACCATTTTAGTTTGTTAACACAAACTGTTTTCAATAAATACATAGAATTTTTATTGTTTTTAAGTTGTGACTTTCAATTTTGATTAAAATGTTTTAGGCTTGCAGCAAAATTATAGTGTAGGTAGGGAAACCGTAACCACAGCATCATCTTGGCCTTGTGAAGCTAACACTTTGTTTGTGTGACCACTGTAACTTATTAAAAGAGACATTGATCTAAAAGACAACAGGTGTTACTGTAACAGAGGGGGTATTTTTATCACATTACCTTTGTTATTGTATACAAGTCAAAACAATTTCAGAAATAACATAGTTTTAAAAGCAGATGATGTTAACATCACACATTTGCTATAATGCACCTATATGGTTACTTACAAAATATTTTTCTGTGATTTCCTTTTACATGAAAGATCACAGCAGTCTTCAGGAAAAACTTTTCAAAGTACTAGCCAGCCGGGCTACCAACATGGTAGAACTTACTAGCCCGAGGAGATATTTACTAGTCAGACCATTAAATTATTAGAATTATTTTAAATTTTCACTTGACTTTCGGACTAGTCACCTAGAGACAATTACTAGCCCGACCCAGTTTTTACTGCCTCAGGCTTCGGGCTAGTGGCCACATCAAAAGACTGTCACAGTATTTAAGTGATAAATGCAAATGAAGATGTCACTCCAAAAAGTACTCTTTTACAAACTCTTTTCCCGAAAAATCAACATAAGTCAGATGAGTCGCCTGACTCAGGTACTTCGCAAGTCATTGCAATAAACACACATACAAAGTTTGAACTCATTTGAACTTTGTACAACAAAGATATGATGTGGACAAGAAATGCTATAATAAAATCAATCACAGGGAAATGATCAAAAAATTCTGCAAGGTAGAGTCATTGTTCTAGAACACTTGAAAACTATAAGTAACAAAGTACCTATCACAAGCTCAGCAGTGATTCATTTTGGAGCTAGTCCCGAGTCCCTGACTCACAAAATCTGCTTGGGACTCGTTGAATTTTGAAAATACTTTATTTTTACTAAGTGGGACTTGTTGCTTTTCTGAGGTCATTGGAAAAGGAGTCATAGTTTTCTTAACCAAAATAAAACACTGCAAGGCTGCAAGCTATGTTTATTAAATACAATTGTTAACGGTGTTTCCAAAAAATCATGCTTAGCTGTTATGAATTGTAAGGTTTTACCCCAAAATGATACACAGTGTCACATTCATTTCCTAGATTTTTAGTATGTTACAAAGCACCCATAGTGTGACATCATGAAACATAAATGTTTCTGCACTTTTTAAAAAAAAAAATCTGCTGTGGACTAAATATAATTTTCCCCAAAAAGAGGTTGGAAATTGCACAGAAGAGTTCATATAGAGTTTTAAGTTTTAGCAAGGAAAATCTCCTGCAGTTTAATGAAATCTTCTGCATTTTAAGGAAATCTCCTGCATTTCCAATACTAATCTCACGCAAAGCAGGATGCTGCTGCAAACAAAAGTAACACATATATGTCATAATATATGTCACCTGTTCAGGCGACACAAAAACTTAAAAGCAATTTACCTGCATTTGAACAGTTTCAAGTCCATTGCCATCCACACTTCTCAGTATGGTAGACATACAGTATGATGAATCAGTTCTATGACATTATGTACCAGTAGTGTCAACACACGGATTCTGGAGTAAGCCAACTAACAATAGGGATTATATCTGTGAAGAAAAAAAATTAAATTAACAAAAGTAGCATCCCGGATATACACTATACAGGTATTGGCTTATAAATCAGCAAATGCCTACATCACTAGACATCAATGCAGTATATTGTCTCTTTTAACTTCACTCAATATCTATAAAAATCAAAACTAACTAGATAAATCATACCCCCGCAGCACCGCCTTGACACAGGAATATTATTTAAAATTATAGTCTAAACAACACATTTGATGGAAATTTGCTGCTATACAGATTGAAAAACACCATGATTGAAACATGACTTTGTACCAAGCAATTTTAAAATCCAGTAAGAAATGACAAAGTCACAGAGCGGACACGATTTGGATGACTATATAACCTTTGACCTCTTAGTGTGACCTTTGAGATAGGGACCTGGGTCTTGCGCACGACACACCGTCTGGATGTGGTGAACATTTGTACCAAACAACTTTAAAATCCAGTTAGAAATGACAAAGTTACAGAGCGCCACGATTTGCATGACTATATAACCTTTGACCTGTAACTTAAAAAGTGTAAGTGTGACCTTGACCTTTGAGGTAGGGACCTGGGTCTTGCGCATGACATACCGTCTTGATGTGGTGAACATTTGTACCAAGAAATTTTAAAATCCAGTAAGAAATGACAAAGTTACAGAGCGGACACGATTTGCATGACTATATAACCTTTGACCTCTATGTGTGACCTTGACCTTTGAGATAGGTACCTGGGTCTTGCGCATGACATACCGTCTTGATGTGGTGAACATTTGTACCAAGCAGTTTTAAAATCCAGTAAGAAATGACAAAGTTACAGAGCGGACACGATGCTAACGTAATGACAGACCGACATACCAACATGGTGACTCCAGTATACCCCCTTCAAACTTTGTTTGCAAGGGTATAATAAAGACAGGTAATTTTTAATGAAGTAAAGAGTATATTGATCACATATTTATACCATTTAATACCAGTATCTAATATTTTTGAATTCATCCTAAAATCTAAGTAAACTGCTAGTATCAGGAAGTCTCCATCTATTGTACCGTACATGTATATTATTAAAAGTGTAAAAAAATAACCACTAACTTTTTATTATTCAAACTTCTTAAAACTAATTGGCAGGTATCTGACATTAGGGCAGTTTTAAAATCAATGAACATACAGGTGACTGCGAGTTACAAGGAATCAAGGTGCGCTACATATATCCAGCACTGACTGACCCTGGCAGTGCAGGGACAAATGAAATGTAAAAACCAGGCACCAGTCTCCGGCTATCCCCGCCTTATCTTGGTGGCTTGTGTTTCAATTGACTGGTGCAGCAGCATTAACTGCAATCATATCAGCAGCATTTGTTAGCCTGATCGACAAACAGTATGATACTCGGGTACCAGATTATGGGTCAGGGTTCGATACATCAGACTCAGTTTTATTAAGATATCTACAATCATGGCTGCAGTGTTTGGCAATGGTGAACTCCCAGACTGGCTGTGTTCAGGTGTGGGGATGAGTCAGCTAGTCATTTTGCAACCATTAATCTCTCCTGATCATAATTAAGCTTCACATGTATATAATAGCAATTTTCAAAATGTTTATTGGTTATTGAAAGTTAGAAACCTGCTCTACTTTTGATCATTTAATGCAACACAGACATTCGGGAAAGTGCTGCACCATTTTTTACAGTCCTGACCACCAAAATTTGAACTTTTCTTGGACAATATTTATATTTGCCGATCAACCCAAAAGTTTACCTCACGAACAGTTCAACTTATAACATTTATCGCAATAATCTATGGAGCCTGTAGTCGCTATGGTTTCTGTTGCCTATTTTGACTTGAGATATACCTTAATGATTAATATTTTTTTAGCGTGTCGAATGTAAATGCTTCTTCCCGTTAAAGTACAGGGCCCACTCTGGTAGTCTGGAGCGTCAACATACTTGTGATATAAATGTACAAGGTGAGCGTGAGGCAGGTAAACAAAGGTAATTGAAGGATAAAAACAGATAAAATTGTGACTGAGGTATGTCTAGTGGAGAGTGGCCACTCCAGCCTTGAAGCTGTTTAAGGTCAGGGACATGACAATGGCTTTCGATGACTGGATATAAGGCAGGAAGAAGTCTCTGTGCCTCCGTAGCTCAGTGCGCTTGCCGTCTAATCTGGCGACCCGGGTTCAACTCCGGGTGGAGGTACGTATATATGCCTGCCATGTTTCAGTAGAAATAAAGCAAATAAAGGCTATGCTCGGCAAGTCAGTGTCTGTCCGGCAATATAGCAAGAAGTGGAGGGCTGCTGGATGTAGGGGTGCCAACAGGGCAAAATTCAAAATTAGGAACATCATAAGTGGCCGAACATCTTTGCTAAATAAGCGGCCTTCAATGACATTATTTCAACATTTAACTCTGTTTTTATTAAAAAAACCCTTCTGAGCAGATTGAATTAATCATATCTTTGCTACTTCTTGAGATATTTTCATCAAATAACTTTTATTTTGGTCAGGAGGCATTGCCTTTTCATAAATGATAAATCCGGATTAATCAGGAAAATTGACACACTGTGGATGAAAGAAGTTCAAGGATTTCAACAAAGTTGTGTGTAAATCTGTACATGAGTAGCAGTTCGACTTCATCTCTCATTCTCTGCACCGTCATCTGGGGGGTGCTATTTGTTTGCCTTTAGTCCCCAGTGACATAGGGGGCTGCTCGTCTGTCAGAACCACTTCCAACACTGTGATGTTGCTGGTGGTATGTGGATCCCTAGCTGGAGATGCATAATCAATAGTTGGCCTCACCAGCATCTTGAAGCACTGCACCTTTGTACTTGTAGTCCTGACAGCTGGTGATGTTTCTCCTGAGCAATGACAAACTAGAGTTTGAGCGTACAGTATGAGGTAGTTGAATCTGTGACCTCCGATTCACTGCAGTGGTTGGTAAAAGGTATGTGGCAGGGACATCAACAAAGTTGTATACAACCGGATACATATCATAGTAACCCATGCTTGAGCTCAGCGCTCCTGTAGTGAGGGCCATTAATTGCAGTTGGTCGAGCATGGCAGTGATGCTTCTGAAGTCTATAAGAAGCCCTGAGCTCAAAGGCTCAAAGGCTCAAGCTTCCTGACATTTTGTCAGAGGTTAAACTGAAAAGATCTACTGATTGTATGTAAAAAGACATGCACCGATAGAAAGGGGAGTTAATTACTCTTGACCTGTCAACTTGACCATGGTTGATCATCTAGCGTGATACTGCGTGATTTTGTAAATATCAACTTTTTTATCGTGTATCATTTTGAGCTAATTTTTCACTGAGATATTAATTTTAAAGCCAGCTAGTGGCAAACGATCTATTCAGTTGATTAATAACACATAGAAAACATTAAGTGCCCCGATAGAGCGAGAATCTACGCAACTTTGTGGTCGCGAAATTTATCGTAAAAATAACGGTGCGATTAAACGACTTTATACATGCTAATTATCTTATACCTTCGGAAATGAATCTTCACAAGACTTCTGCCACATTTGCAGTCGACAAAGTCGTTCATTTAATCGGTTTCATTCCAAATTCAAGACCTGCAGCAGACGCACAATGAAAACAGACGTTGATGCTATTGGCAATAAAGACCTTCAGCTAAAGGGTATAAAGAACTTTATCTGGAGATGTCGTAAAATGGGCGTTAAAACTAACTTATTTACAGTATGCTTATCTTCTTTATACCCCCTAGCCTATATGTTACGTGCGCTTATAAAGTTACCAGCTTGTTTGAAGGATCTCATAACGATTTGAAATAAAAACTACAACCAAAATAGCTACATACTGGATGCTTTAAAAAGCATTCGGAAATCATGATTAAACTTCACATGCAATGTCCTGCAGGCTATAATGGAAGAAGAAGGCTAAAGGGTATAGAGTACATGGTGGTACAAGATACAGATGGATATTGGGTATAAAGAACTTGCTAGGATCAGGTACAGGTGGGATATTGGGTATAAAGAACTTGCTAGGGTCAGGTACAGGTGGGATATTGGGTATAAAGAACTTGCTAGAGTCAGGTACAGGTGGGATATTGGGTATAAAGAACTTGCTAGGGTCAGGTACAGGTGGGATATTGGGTATAAAGAACTTGGTAGGGTCAGGTGCAGGTGGGATAGTGGGTATAGAGAACTTGGTGGTACCAGTTACAGGTGGGATATTGGGTATAGAGAACTTGGAGGTACCAGGCACAGGTGGGATAGTGGGTATAGAGAACTTGGTGGTACCAGGTTAAGGTGGGATAGTGGGTATAGAGAACTTGGAGGTACCAGGTACAGGTGGGATAGTGGTTATAGAGAACGTGGTGGTACCAGGTACAGGTGGGATATTGGGTATAGAGAACTTGGGGGCACCAGGTACAGGCGGGATAGTGGTTAAAGAGAACTTGGAGGCACCAGGTACAGGTGGGATAGTGGGTATAGAGAACTTGAGGGTACCAGGTACAGGTGGGATAGTGGGTATAAAGAACTTGGGGGTACCAGGTACAGTTGGGATAGTGGGTTTAAAGAACTTGGTGGTACCAGGTACAGATGGGATAGTGGGTATAGAGAACTTGGTGGTACCAGGTACAGGTGGGATAGTGGGTATAGAGAACTTGGAGGTACCAGGTACAGGTGGGATAGTGGGTATAGAGAACTTGGATGTACCAGGTACAGGTGGGATAGTGGGTATAAAGAACTTGGTGGTACCAGGTACAGTTGGGATAGTGGGTTTAAAGAACTTGGTGGTACCAGGTACAGATGGGATAGTGGGTATAGAGAACTTGGTGGTACCAGGTACAGGTGGGATAGTGGGTATAGAGAACTTGGAGGTACCAGGTACAGGTGGGATAGTGGGTATAAAGAACTTGGTGGTACCAGGTACAGGTGGGATAGTGGGTATAAAGAACTTGGTGGTACCAGGTACAGGTGGGATAGTGGGTATAGAGAACTTGGAGGTACCAGGTACAGGTGGGATAGTGGGTATAAAGAACTTGGGGGTACCAGGTACAGGTGGGATAGTGGGTATAAAGAACTTGGGGGTACCAGGTTTAGGTGGGATATTGGGTATAGAGAACTTGGGGGCACCAGGTACAGGTGGGATAGTGGGTATAAAGAACTTGGGGGTACCAGGTACAGGTGGGATAGTGGGTATAAAGAACTTGGAGGTACCAGGTACAGGTGGGATAGTGGGTATAAAGAACTTTGGGGCACCAGGTACAGGTGGGATAGTGGGTATAAAGAACTTGGAGGTACCAGGTACAGGTGTGATAGTGGGTATAAAGAACTTGGGGGCACCAGGTACAGGTGGGATAGTGGGTATAAAGAACTTGGAGGTACCAGGTACAGGTGGGATAGTGGGTATAAAGAACTTGGGGGTACCAGGTACAGGTGGGATAGTGGGTATAAAGAACTTGGAGGTACCAGGTACAGGTGGGATAGTGGGTATAAAGAACTTGGGGGTACCAGGTACAGGTGGGATAGTGGGTATAGAGAACTTGGTGGTACCAGGTACAGGTGGGATAGTGGGTATAGAGTACTTGGTGGTACCAGGTACAGGTAGGATAGTGGGTATAGAGAACTTGGTGGTACCAGGTACAGGCGGGATAGTGGGTATAGAGAACTTGGGGTACCAGGTACAGGTGGGATATTGGGTATAGAGAACTTGGAGGTACCAGGTACAGGTGGGATAGTGGGTATAAAGAACTTGGAGGTACCAGGTACAGGTGGGATAGTGGGTATAGAGAACTTGGATGTACCAGGTACAGGTAGGATAGTGGGTATAAAGAACTTGGTGGTACCAGGTACAGGTGGGATAGTGGGTATAGAGAACTTGGTGGCACCAGGTACAGGTAGGATAGTGGGTATAAAGAACTTGGAGGTACCAGGTACAGGTGGGATAGTGGGTATAAAGAACTTGGTGGTACCAGGTACAGGTGGGATAGTGGGTATAGAGAACTTGGAGGTACCAGGTACAGGTGGGATATTGGGTATAGAGAACTTGGTGGTATTTAAAGGTTCAGGTGGGATAGTGGGTATAGAGAACTTGGTGGTACCAGGTACAGGTGGATATTGGGTATAGAGAACTTGGAGGTACCAGGTATAGGTGGGATAGTGGGTATAGAGAACTTGGGGTACCCGGTGCAGGTGGGATAGTGGTTATAGAGAACTTGGTGGTACCAGGTACAGGTGGGATAGTGGGTATAGAGAACTTGGTGGTACCAGGTACAGGTGGATATTGAGTATAAAGAACTTGGTGGTACCAGGTACAGGTGGGATAGTGGGTATAGAGAACTTGGGGTACCCGGTGCAGGTGGGATAGTGGTTATAGAGAACTTGGTGGTACCAGGTACAGGTGGGATAGTGGGCATAGAGAACTTGGTGGTACCAGGTACAGGTAGATATTGGGTATAGAGAACTTGGGGGTACCAGGTACAGGTGGGATAGTGGGTATAGAGAACTTGGGGTACCAGGTACAGGTGGGATAGTGGGTATAAAGAACTTGGTGGTACCAGGTACAGGTGGGATAGTGGGTATAGAGAACTTGGAGGTACCAGGTACAGGTGGGATATTGGGTATAGAGAACTTGGTGGTACCAGGTACAGGTGGGATATTGGGTATAGAGAACTTGGAGGTACCAGGTACAGGTGGGATAGTGGGTATAGAGAACTTGGTGGTACCAGGTACAGGTGGGATAGTGGGTATAGAGAACTTGGTGGTACCAGGTACAGGTGGGATAGTGGGTATAGAGAACTTGGTGGTACCAGGTACAGGTGGGATAGTGGGTATAGAGAACTTGGAGGTACCAGGTACAGGTGGGATAGTGGGTATAGAGAACTTGGTGGTACCAGGTACAGGTGGGATAATGGGTATAGAGAACGCGGGGTACAAGGTACAGGTGGGATAGTGGGTATAGAGAACTTGGGGTACCCGGTACAGGTGGGATAGTGGGTATAGAGAACTTGGGGGTACCAGGTACAGGTGGGATAGTGGGTATAGAGAACTTGGGGGTACCAGGTACAGGTGGGATAGTGGGTATAGAGAACTTGGGGGTACCAGGTACAGGTGGGATAGTGGGTATAGAGAACGCTGGGGTACCAGGTGCAGGTGGGATATTGGGTATAAAGAACTTGGGGGTACCAGGTACAGGTGGGATAATGGGTATAGAGAACGCTGGGGTACCAGGTGCAGGTGGGATAGTCGGTATAAAGAACTTGGAGGTACCAGGTACAGGTGGAATAGTGGGTATAGAGAACTTGGTGGTACCAGGTACAGGTGGGATAGTGGGTATAGAGAACTAAGTGGTACCAGGTACAGGTGGGATAGTGGGTTTAGAGAACGTGGGGGTACCAGGTGCAGGTGGGATAGTGGGTATAAAGAACTTGGGGGTACCAGGTACAGGTGGGATATTGTGTATAAAGAACTTGGGGGTACCAGGTACAGGTGGGATAGTGGGTATAGAGAACTTGGGGGTACCAGGTTTAGGTGGGATATTGGGTATAAAGAACTTGGGGGCACCAGGTACAGGTGGGATAGTGGGTATAGAGAACTTGGGGGTACCAGGTACAGGTGGGATAGTCGGTATAAAGAACTTGGGGGTACCAGGTACAGGTGGGATAGTCGGTATAAAGAACTTGGGGGTACCAGGTACAGGTGGGATAGTGGGTATAGAGAACGCGGGGTACCAGGTGCAGGTGGGATATTGGGTATAATGAACTTGGTAGGGTCCGCTACAGGTTGGATAGTGAGTATAAAGATCTTGGTGGTACCAGGTACAGGTGGGATAGTGGGTATAGAGAACTTGGGGTACCAGGTACAGGTGGGATAGTGGGTATAGAGAACTTGGGGTACCAGGTACAGGTGGGATAGTGGGTATAAAGAACTTTGTAGGGTCAGGTACAGCCGGGATATTGGGTATAAAGAACTTGGAGGTACCAGGTACAGGTGGGATAGTGGGTATAGTGAACTTGCTAGGGTCAGGTACAGGTGGGATATAGGGTATAAAGAACTTTGTAGGGTCAGGTACAGCCGGGATATTGGGTATAGAGAACTTGGAGGTACCAGGTACAGGTGGGATAGTGGGTATAGAGAACTTGGTGGTACCAGGTACAGGTGGGATAGTGGGTATAGAGAACTTGGAGGTACCAGGTACAGGTGGGATAGTGGTTATAGAGAACTTGGAGGTACCAGGTACAGGTGGGATAGTGGGTAAAGAGAACTTGGGGGTACCAGGTACAGGTGGGATAGTGGTTATAGAGAACTTGGAGGTACCAGGTACAGGTGGGATAGGGGGTATAGAGAACTTGGGGTACCAGGTACAGGTGGGATAGTGGGTATAGAGAACTTGGTGGTACCAGGTACAGGTGGGATATAGGGTATTAAGAATTTGGGGTACCAGGTACAGGCGGGATAGTGGGTATAGAGAACTTGGAGGTACCAGGTACAGGTGGGATAGTGGGTATTGAGAACTTGGTGGTACCAGGTACAGGTGGGATAGTGGTTATTGAGAACTTGGAGGTACCAGGTACAGGTGGGATAGTGGGTATTGAGAACTTGGGGTACCAGGTACAGGTGGGATAGTGGGTATAAAGAACTTGGTGGTACCAGGTACAGGTGGGATAGTGGGTATTGAGAACTTGGGGTACCAGGTACAGGTGGGATAGTGGGTATAGAGAACTTGGAGGTACCAGGTACAGGTGGGATAGTGGGTATAGAGAACTTGGAGGTACCAGGTACAGGTGGGATAGTGGGTATTGAGAACTTGGGGTACCAGGTACAGGTGGGATAGTGGGTATTGAGAACTTGGGGTACCAGGTACAGGTGGGATAGTGGGTATAGAGAACTTGGAGGTACCAGGTACAGGTGGGATAGTGGGTATAGAGAACTTGGAGGTACCAGGTACAGGTGGGATAGTGGGTATAGAGAACTTGGTGGTACCAGGTACAGGTGGGATATTGGGTATAAAGAACTTGGGGGTACCAGGTACAGGTGGGATAGTGGGTATAGAGAACTTGGTGGTACCAGGTACAGGTGGTATAGTGGGTATAAAGAACTTGGGGGTACCAGGTACAGGTGGGATATTGGGTATAAAGAACTTGAGGGTACCAGGTACAGGTGGGATAGTGGGTATAGAGAACTTGGATGTACCAGGTACAGGTGGGATAGTGGGTATAGAGAACTTGGTGGTACCAGGTACAGGTGGGATAGTGGGTATAGAGAACTTGGATGTACCAGGTACAGGTGGGATAGTGGGTTATAATAGAGAACTTGGTGGTACCAGGTACAGGTGGGATAGTGGGTATAGAGAACTTGGATGTACCAGGTACAGGTGGGATAGTGGGTATAGAGAACTTGGAGGTACCAGGTACAGGTGGGATAGTGGGTATAGAGAACTTGGTGGTACCAGGTACAGGTGGGATAGTGGGTATAGAGAACTTGGTGGTACCAGGTACAGGTGGGATAGTGGGTATAGAGAACTTGGGGGTACCAGGTACAGGTGGGATAGTGGGTATAGAGAACTTGGTGGTACCAGGTACAGGTGGGATAGTGGGTATAAAGAACTTGGTGGTACCAGGTACAGGTGGGATAGTGGGTATAGAGAACTTGGTGGTACCAGGTACAGGTGGGATAGTGGGTATAGAGAACTTGGGGGTACCAGGTACAGGTGGGATAGTGGGTATAAGGAACTTGGGGGTACCAGGTACAAATTGGATCGAGAGGTCATGGGTCAACCCTCATCTGAGTGGTGCAGGTAGATCTTGGCAGCCACACCCACAGGAAACAAATAATCTCCCCATGGAGCCTGGAGTGTTGGTATGACGATTTTTGGTTACTTCGCTGTTGGATTGGGTCATCCTGCATTTTTGGGTTTTTCATAATTTATTTGGGTTGTGTGGGCATATCTCCTTGTAGTTTGGCTGGTTGAGCGCTGCCTTTCCTGTCCATTTTCCATATATGCTAGGTGGCTGCTTGTAACATAGGCATACTGAGTACAAAGCTGGTTCTAGGTAAGGCATATGCATGTTTCTATGTATATTTTATTGTAATAGTGTAATGAATTAAAAAAGTGAAATACTCTGATTATCAAAGGTCGTCAACTTTATATTATCACTTCTATGCACTTTGTTTAGAATAGATGTTTTCATTATCTTCAATTTAGCCCTTTAAACAGTTTACTAGCTATACTAGTTGGAACCCCCAGGATGCATTGTGCTAACAGTGCCTGGCTAATGGTTCTTATGTACGTGCACAACACCACTCACCTTGCTAATATGTTACAAAGCCAACTAGCATCTAGCAGAGGGTGATTAAGAACCAAAGGGTACATATATAGGATCTGTCAGGATTTGTCTTTGGAGATCAACATTTTTTAATTTGAGTCTAGAAAACTTAAGTTATTTAGTGAGGCTTTTGGCGAGCTTACTAAAAAAAAAATTGTGACAAGTTTAAGTAATGTTCATCTCAAAGGCAACAAATTACTGATTCTATTGATCACATTACAGGGCTCGACACTAACTATTTTTGGTCACTGGTCCCCCAGCAAAGAAACGTAAAATTTGTAATAAAACAGTTACTGGTCCTTCAAGATTTTCACTGGTCCTTCTTGATTTTCACTGGCCTCGGACCAGGGGACCAGTGTTAGTGTCGAGCCCTGCATTACCATGGTACAGAGTCAGAAATAACAAATTTAAGCTGTTTTTCAGGGATTTGTTATCACACGTGTTGGAGAACATGATCTGTCATTTGTTATCACATGGTATATCACATTATTTACGAGATAAATATAGAACTTTATCAAAAAGAGTCTGTTTGTTCAACAGAGAACTTAAGCATACCTTCTTATTACAAATGACAAATGATAACAAAAATCTAACACTTGACCATTGTCATTGGAGACAATTACACAATTATATTCAATTTGTTGAGGAAATCTTCTTAAAATGCCAGAGGCGCACTTAATATCAATTCTAGAACTTACTTCACACATAATAGTTTAACAATTGTCAATTCCAGATAGATCCTCTATGATTATAACGAAATTAAACATGACAGGAGATTTTCAGCTTTAATTAAATAAAAAAGGCTTTATGGGTGTCAGATAGTCAGTGGGTGTTAGCTACTAGCAGGATGCCAGTCAGTCAGCGCATGTCTGAGTCATCAGGGTCAAATGCTGTCAAGAGGGAGTCAGTCAAGAGTCAGTTGATATCATACAAGATTCAGTTGAGGTCATACAAGAGTCAGTTGATATCATACAAGAGTCAGTTGATGTCATACAAGAGTCAGTTGAGGTCATACAAGAGTCAGTTGATATCATACAAGAGTCAGTTGATGTCATACAAGAGTCAGTTGATGTCATACAAGAGTCAGTTGAGGTCATACAAGAGTCAGTTGATATCATACAAGAGTCAGTTGATGTCATACAAGAGTCAGTTGAGGTCATACAAGATTCAGTTGATATCATACAAGATTCAGTTGATATCATACAAGATTCAGTTGAGGTCATACAAGAGTCAGTTGATATCATACAAGAGTCAGTTGATGACATACAAGAGTCAGTTGATGATATACAAGAGCCAGTTGATGTTATACAAGAGTCAGTTGATGTTATACAAGAGTCAGTTGATGTTATACAAGAGCCAGTTGATGTTATAATAGAGTCAGTTGATGTCATACAAGAGTCAGTTGATATCATACACGAGTCATTTGATATTATACAAGAGCCAGTTGATGTTATACAAGAGTCAGTTGATGTCATACAAGAGTCAGTTGATGTTATACAAGAGTCAGTTGATGTTATACAAGAGCCAGTTGATATCATTCAAGAGTCAGTTGATGTTATACAAGAGTCAGTTGATGTTATACAAGAGTCAGTTGATGTTAAACAAGAGTCAGTTGATGCCATAGAAGAACGGTTGCTATCATAAAAGAGTCAGTTGATGTCATACAAGAGTCAGTTGATATTATACAAGAGTCAGTTGATGTCATACAAGAGTCAGTTGATGTTATAAAAAATTCAGTTGATGTCATACAAGAGTCAGTTGATGTTATACAAGAGTCAATTGATGTTATACAAGAGTCAGTTGATGTTATACAAGAGTCATTTGAGTTATACAAGAGTCAGTTGATGTCATACAAGAGTCAGTTGATATCATACAAGAATCAGTTGATGTCATACAAGAAGAATCAGCTGGTGTCATACAAGAATCAGTTGATGTCATACAAGAAGAATCAGTTGATGTCATACAAGAATCAGCTGATGTCATACAAGAATCAGTTGGTGTCAGTCTAAATTTATGGACAGCAGTTTAGTCATTTTCGGCAAATTCTGTGACCCTTTGTTAAAACATATTCTAGGGTATAGCTTTAAACACAAAACATCTCATAAATACTCACTGTTTTTACTTGCAGTCTTAGCAAATAAAACCTTTGGTATGTCAACCTTGCATGTAGACTGATAACTGACCATAACTTTGTCTCTATACATTATGGATATAATATTATCAATATGTCAAAACAATAAGGAAAAAACAACACTATTGTTATTATTTAGTTCAATGGTAACCCAGCGTTACCTCCCATGTTAACAAGCATACAAATTATGTTTCAGTATAATACAATGTAGTGAAGCAGGGATTTTTTAATTCAATTAGCTAGATGCCCATGCTGACCTCAAACTTCATCTCAGGTGCTACATGATCATGGATTCTGGTTCCATATATATATGTTCATTATGAGCCCTACAAGTTCAATATTGGGATCAAACTGAAGCAATTTTTATGTCATATGGTATATTATATGGTCAAAAGTCAGTACTTCTTTGGGAACATATCCTGATTAAGATGTTGATTGCTGTTAACTCACCACGTTCTCATCTTTTTGGAATTTTATTGTCAGATTTGTACTATTTTAACATAATTGTCATCACCCCTTTTACTGTAAAGTTTGTTTTCTAACAACAGATGCCCTGACACTAATGCCCTTTTCTGGGACAAGTTTTCTGATGATATCTTTTTCCCAACTATATAAGACACCCTAAGTTCTTTATACCCATTATCCCACCTGTATAAGGTACCCAAAGTTCGCTATACCCATTATCCCATCTAGCTGTATTAGGTACCCAAAGTTCTTTATACCCTTTATCCCAACTATAAAAGGTACCACAAGTTCTTTATACCCAATATCCCACCTGCATAACACACACCATGTTCTCTTTACCCATTATTCCACTTGTATATAAGGTAACCCAAAGTTCTTTATACCCATTATCCCACCTTTATAAGGTACCCAAAGTTCTATATACCCATTATCCCACCTGTATCTGGTACCGAAAGTTCTTTATACCAATTATCCCACCTATATAACACACCCCAAGTTCTCTATACCCACTATCCCAACTATATAAGGTACACAAAGTTCTCTATACCCATTATCCCAGCTTTATAAGGT
Organism: Spisula subtruncata; assembly: GCA_963678985.1. Taxonomy (NCBI): domain Eukaryota; kingdom Metazoa; phylum Mollusca; class Bivalvia; order Venerida; family Mactridae; genus Spisula; species Spisula subtruncata. Next base: position 47,811,710 of record OY787666.1, read on the forward strand.
ACCCAAAGTTCTCTATACCCATTATCCCAGCTTTATTAGGTACACAAAGTTCTTTATACCCATTATCTCAACTATATAAGGTACCCCAAGTTCTTTATACCCATTATCCCACCCAAAATCTTAACTGGAAGTGTCAGGTTCAACAATCTCTTAAGAAGTGCAACAGTTATTTATATCTTCTTCTCAGAATCAAAACTAACCTAAATCTCCACTCATTGTTTTACAATGCATACATACTGCCCCATATTGACTACTGTTGTACAGTGTGGGGAAACTGTAGTGGGGAACTGTTAGAAACTGTGCTTAAATTCCAAAAACGTGCTGCCAGAATAATTCTTGACAAGGAATATAACGCACCTTCAGCAGAGTTATTTAAAGAATTGAAGTGGATGACTTTTTCCGATAGAATTTGTTATAAAAAGGCAATATTAATATACAAATCACTAAATAATATTTGCCCAGAATACTTTAATTCGAAGTTCACATTAAATCAAAACTACCAGCACTCAGATCGCCAACTTAGATCTACTGAAAACTGTGAACTTGCAGTTCCTAAACCACAACTAGAATTTTACCGCAAGTCCTTAAATTATTCAGGGCCTGTAATTTGGAATGCCATCACAAAACAAGTCCGCACTTCCAAAACACTTCAACAATTTAAAAGGTCCTATTTGCAGTGGTTTTACACAGGACTCACTACATGATATAATATTTAGTTTTATATACCATTATCATAATGCTGTTACGTTTGTACTGTGTTCTGTTTCTTGATTATTGACTAGTTCTGTTATATTTGTCTTCTGTTCATCAGTATTATGTATTTCTGTAAATTGCTGTATATATATTTCATGTTGGTGTGGACCATATTGAAAATTGGTCTCGAACCAAATATGTAATCCACTATAAATAAAGTCGTTATTATTATTATTATTATGTATAAGGTACCCAAAGTTCTTTATACCCATTATCCCAACTATATAAGGTACCCAAAGTTCTTTATACCCATTATCCCAACTATATAAGGTACCCAAAGTTCTTTATACCCATTATCCCAACTATATAAGGTACCCAAAGTTCATTATACCCATTATCCCAACTATAAAAGGTACACAAAGTTTTTAATATCCACTATCCCATCTTTCTCTGGTACCGACAAGTTCTTTATACCCAATATCCCACCTGAACCTGGTACCGACAAGTTCTTTATACCCAATATCCCACCTGTACCTGACCCCAAGTTCTTTATACCCATTATCCCAACTATATAAGGTACACAAAGTTCTTAATACCCATTATCCCACCTGTATAAGGTACCCAAAGTTCTTTATACCCACTATCCCACCTGTATCTGGTACCAACAAGTTCTTTATACCCAATATCGCACATGTACCTGGTACTGACAAGTTCTTTATAAATACCCAATATCCCACCTGTACCTGACCCCAAGTTCTTTATACCCATTATCCTAACTATCTAAGGTACACAAAGTTCTCTATACCCATTATCCCAGCTTTATAAGATACCCAAAGTTCTCTATACCCATTATCCCAGCTTTATAAGGTACACAAAGTTCCTTATACCCATTATCCCAACTATATAATGTACCCCAAGTTCTTTATACCCATTATCCCACCTGTATAAGGTACCCAAAGTTCTTTATACCCATTATCCCACCTGTATAAGTTACCCCAAGTTCTCTATACCCATTATCCCACCTGTATAAGGTATCCCAAAGTTCTTTATACCCAATATCCCACCTGTATCTGGTACCACCAAGTTCTCTATACCCTATATCCCACCTGTACCTGGTACCCCCAAGTTCTCTATACCCAATATCCCACCTAAACCTGGTACCCCCAAGTTCTCAATACCCACTATCCCACCTGTACCTGGTACCCCAAGTTCTTTATACCCACTATCCCACCTGTACCTGGTACCCCCAAGTTCTTTATACCCAATATCCCACCTAAACCTGGTACCCCAAAATTCTCTATACCCACTATCCCACCTGTACCTGGTACCCCCAAGTTCTTTATACCCACTATCCCACCTGTACCTGGTACCACCAAGTTCTTTATACCCACTATCCCACCTGCACCGGGATCCCCAAGTTCTCTATACCCACTATCCCACCTGTACCTGGTACCCCCAAGTTCTTTATACCCACTATCCCACCAGTACCTGGTACCCCCAAGTTCTCTATACCCTCTATCCCACCTGTACCTGGTACCCCAAGTTCTCTATACCCACTATCCCACCTGTACCTGGTACCCCCAAGTTCTTTATACCCACTATCCTACATGTACCTGGTACCCCCAAGTTCTCTATACCCACTATCCCACCTGTACCTGGTACCACCAAGTTCTCTATACCCACTATCCCACCTGTACCTGGTACCACCAAGTTCTCTATACCCACTATCCCACCTGTACCTGGTACTACCAAGTTCTCTATACCCAATATCCACCTGTACCTGGTACCCCCAAGTTCTCTATACCCACTATCCCACCTGTACCTGGTACCACCAAGTTCTCTATACCCACTATCCCACCTGTACCTGGTACCACCAAGTTCCTTATACCCACTATCCCACCTGTACCTGGTACCCCCAAGTTCTCTATACCCTATATCCCACCTGTACCTGGTACCACCAAGTTCTCTATACCCACTATCCCAACTGCACCGGGTACCCCAAGTTCTCTATACCCACTATCCCACCTGTACCTGGTACCACCAAGTTCTCTATACCCAATATCCCACCTGTACCTGGTCCCCCAAGTTCTCTATACCCACTATCCCACCTGTACCTGGTACCTCCAAGTTCTTTATACCCACTATCCCACCTGCACCGGGTACCCCAAGTTCTCTATACCCACTATCCCACCTGTACCTGGTACCACCAAGTTCTTTATACCCACTATCCCACCTGTACCTGGTACCTCCAAGTTCTCTATACCCACTATCCCACCTGTACCTGGTACCTCCAAGTTCTCTATACCCACTATCCCACCTGTACCTGGTACCACCAAGTTCTTTATACCCACTATCCCACCTGTACCTGGTACCTCCAAGTTCTCTATACCCACTATCCCACCTGTACCTGGTACCTCCAAGTTCTCTTTACCCACTATCCCACCTGTACCTGGTACCCCCAAGTTCTCTATACCCTATATCCCACCTGTACCTGGTACCACCAAGTTCTCTATACCCTATATCCCACCTGTACCTGGTACCACCAAATTCTCTATACCTATAGCATACATACTCATGTTCTTCATTCGCAAAGTACAGATTCTATCAAGTTTTCTTCAGTTTGGAACCCTAAAAAGGTTATCATCCACATGTATTACCGTAATTTGTCTGACTTTTACGACATACCTGTAAACAAACTTATTTTTTGTGAAACGTTTAAAATACGAAATTTATCCAATAAAATATTAGATAATGTAATTAGCCAACATTCCTGAAAGATTTAACACATTATATCAAACATTTAAAGTTCTTTATACCCAATAGCTTATGGGTTTCAAGTTCTTTATTGCCAATAGAATCAACCGAAAACAGACGCTGCGCGAGACTGAAGTACGGTGTCGTTGTTGGATTCTCCCATGCAGAAAGATCCGGTGTATCTACTAAACGCCGGTATCTGCCGTACCTGTTTTCAGAAACAAAAAAGTCCTGCCTGTGGTAAATTAACTGTCCCCAACATAAAACACTTTGTATGGGTATTTAATACCACTTCTGTTCTCCAGGTGGAGAATCTATTGTTCTTTAGATTATTTAGGCATACTGTTACTACAGTATGTGTATACATACTGTATATATCATGGTTCTAACTGAAATTTCCACATGAATTCCAAATGTATTTTTAACACTTAGATCTAGATCTACTTACATGTAGATCCATTTTATACACTCTATATTTTAGGTTGACTGTGAAACTTATACTTTAAATAAATTATGAACACCTCATATCTGATGGTATACATTAATTGACACAAGATATAAGAGACACAAGCTTATAGGGTATCGCGCAGATACAGAATCCCTCCATCTTTAGGTTTTATGCCAGGCATAGTAATTAACAAGGGAACAATACGAAGCATGACCAGGTCTACAACTTTGACACATCCCTTTACATGTTCAGTTCTCAACCATTGAGGTAAACAAGCGCCTACACAAAACTTGCCGCTACATGTTATTAGATATTTTACATCCTTTTGTTTGTTTATTCAGGTTTTTCATAATTATAAGACGGTTTATTCATTTAACCAGTTTTCATAGACTTTTACATAACCAGTACAGTCAGTACTAACTTACCCTTCCATATATGGGAACCATCATCTACTCCTCTATCAGCAACTTCTCCACATGTGGAGGAAAATTTACTTTTACAAAAAGGAATCGAATCCAGATTACCGGGTTTCAAAATTCAGCACATTGAGCATGACTCCAGCTTAATTAAAACACAGGAGGACAACATTACTGGTACCATTCCTAGTATGATGCAGCCTAAGATGGAACCTGTTAGCTGCTATACTTAGGCACACACTCTTCTACTAAGATATTAAAACAGTTGATTTTTACCAGTTTTACTAAAATCATATTTTTTTATATCCTGCGAATAACCAAATTTCCTATGAAAAACATACGTTTTTTTCATCATGTAAAACGCATGAAAAATTATACGTATGTTTTTCATATGAAAAACATGCGTTAACCATGCGTTTGACTAAACGTATGTTTTTCATACGTTACATGGTTTTCATACGTCAGTAAACGTATGAAAAACATACGGTTTTTGATGTATGTTTTTCATGTGTTGTGAAAAACGCATGAAAAACATGCGTTTCTCATATGAAAAACATACGGTGTAAGAAACGTATGGTAAACATGCGTGGAAGTTTTTCCTGTGTATACGAGTAACTTACTTATTGAATCAACAATACCAATGGCATGATCTTTATTTTTCCAGCCTGTAGATTTGCCTAATCCGTATGTTGAGCCTCCCAAACGCTGTCTGCTATGTCAGCATGATATACAGTTGACTTACAAGGTTTGTATTGATATATTTCTGTCAGTTCTAATCATTTTAAAATTAATGTTGAATTTTACAATTTAATCAAAATTCTGAATCATTGTACTGTAAAATCATTCATTTTCGTGGAGGATTAAACTTCGTTGATGTTGTGGTTCACCTTAACAACAAAATCAAATCCCAATGAACCATAATTTTGACCCTTGTATTTATTACCTAGAACGCAAAATTCATGAATTTACGTCCCATCGAATCGGTCTTTCTTACAAAAAAAAAAAAATTTGTCCCATCGAAATTAAATAAGTTTACAGTATACTGATTTCAGTGAGTTGAGTTTTCTAGTACATCTCAGGGGTTATACCACAGTCTGTTTCCAGTGTCATTAGCACACGCCCAACTAGGGGTGTAACGGTATACCTTGTTACACGAAACATAGCGGAATTCAGTCCCACATAGTTCATAATATGATTTTTATAAAACTTATTTTTATATGCCCTGAAGAAGGCTTGATGTGAGCCAAAACGTCCGATAAAATAAAATCAAGAAAAACAAACACATTGTTTAGTTGTTCGTTCCACACATTTATTTATTGTATTCAATAGTTCATAATAGTAAATACAACATTTCTAAATTTTGATACATTTGGGTTTAGACTTTTTATGAACAAAACATGACAATGAGCTTGTCAATTCTTTGTTTTCACCTACCAGTAATCGTGTTCATTTTCTATTGAAAAGGTCATTCATAATTTGCAGTCAATCTGGAATAGTAGGACCTCTGGCATAAGGTGTTATAGTCTGGTAGTACTTTATATATTTCAGAATCCTAAATTATTGAGCCAGTTTGTTTCACCTTACACTGGACGGCTGTATGGGCGACATATTACAGGCTTGTGTTTACATATGCAACGAAGGGTGGCCAGAGAAGTGAGGACAGCTCGTTTTATGGGTAAATCATCACTTTGTTTATATAATTATTCAACCACTGAATAAGTGGATAATTGACATTACGCCAGAGCAGAGATCGCTCCTCCGGGTTGTTTGTTGATGACTGCTTGGCCAAGGTTTTCAAGTTAAAACCATTGGACCATGTGATGATAATTTACCATTAAAATTGATTGACAACCGACGTAATGTCAATTGAAAGTGTTAGCAATTTTTATTATGAAAGAATTTCTACCCCCCCCCCCCCCCCCCCCCCCATCTTTGATGAGGGGGTATATTGCTTTGCACATGTTGGCCGGTCTGTTTGTCGCAAGATCGAATGGTTTCCCTTTGATAACTCAAAAATGCTTTTCCCTAGGATATTCAAACTTTGAATGAAGATTGGCCAACAACAATAGATGAAACCTATTGTTTTTGCAGTCAGTATGTCAAAGGTCACCGTGACCTTTACCATTTTCGACTAATTGGCTGCCATGGTGGCAAAAGTGTTTTACAAACATCTGTTGTTGCTATAAGATTAAATCACAATTTTGATATTTGTAGAAGTGTGGTATCAGGGTTTCCCTAGGATTTTTCATACGAGGGTCAGAGGACCATTAAAATTAATATTTAGGGAGTCCCTGAGAAATGTTGGGGGTCCCTTCACTATAAAGTAATGCATTTCAAGCTCATTATAAGTGAGTATCAAATTTATAAATAAATAAAACAGCAAATGCAGATTACTCAATGCACCACAAGACTTAGTGCAATAAATAGCAGAAAGAAAAATGTTTTAGCTGAAAAAAAAAAGTCTACTCGAGGGATCCTATTGGGGATCCCAAGGATGCACAGTAATGCTGAAATGAGGGTCCCAAGCCACAAAGTTGTATCAAGGACGCAGAAAACCTGCATCAGGGAAATCCCTGCTCTTGTTGCAATAAGATTAAATTACAATGTTGATATTTGTCGAAGTAGGGTATTATCCTCTTATTCAAGCTGAAGTTATTTTTTTGCAGGTTTCATGCCAAACAACTACAAATCACCGAGATTCTTGAAGGATCCTATGCTATTTAATCCTTTCTTGAAGAAAAGTTACCCACCCGGACAATAATTGTGAATGAGTGTGAATTGTTTGTATATTTTAATTGAATAAAAGTATTAATAACATTTATACTTGTTTCATTTCCTCAATACTGTTACATGTCACGATGGGGTACATCTCTGTCGCAATAGAAATACATGATTATGCCTGTTGAGTTGGATTCTGCTGACCTCCAATTCTTCAAGTGAGGTGATTCAGATCGATTTTTGTCTGGCATGAATTCTTCAAGTGAATTCGATCAACAATTCTTCATGTTCTAGTTCTATTTGGTTACTGCCCAGGGCTTATATAACGCATCATGGGCATCATGTGATTCAATCAAAGCTTGCCAGGCATCAAATTTTTCAAGCGATTTCTATCAGTATTATGTCAGCCATCAAATTCTTCAAGTCATTCAGATCAGCATATGTCAGGCTTCCATTTCTTCAAGTCATTCAGATCAGCATACGTGGGTGAATCAAAAAGTTCGTAGAAAAATATCATAACTCACAAACCACAGCTTCAAATGCTTTCAAATTTTAATATAATGTGATCATAAGTATAACAAAACGATTCGTCAAATTTCATTGATTTAGTCAAAAAGACATGATTTTTACATTGAAACGCACACATGCTGTGACAGCATACCGGAGCACGTCAGTGTCATTTGGTGAACGACGTCAAATTAACGCCGCGTTAGTCAATACTTACGTTAACGTTTTGACTCATTTTCGCTTCTCGAGTGACTAATATGTAGATATTTTTGGATAACCATCGTGATACTAGTTTCTGCTTTTCAACTCGTTGTTTAATATCGTGTACGCTGTCCCAGAAGATTCATCTAAGTATTTTGCTATATCCGCTATTATATAGCGCTGGTCCTCTTCGACGACGTTGCGAACCAACGTCACCAATATCGGGTGTATTTTATTTTGTTGTCAAAATCCATCAGCCTACACAAAATCACTTATTCCATTTATAAATCGATGTCTATTTAACTCAGCATATATATCTGCACGTTTCAAATAATGTATTGTCTCTGATGCCGTACGTATATTCCAGTTTCATGCTGATTTTGATAGCCGTCCGAGGTTCCGTAAATTCCGGTAGACCCGTTTTACGGGGGTATTTCTATGTAGTGCGATTATGTAAATGTTGATTAAAGCATTATTTATCGGAGATAACGTCTGAAATGTTGACAGACTTTATAAATAACATCATGCAAGCAGACACAACATTTTGACGGTTTTTGGAGGTCCTGTAATTGAGATATTTTAGAAAATGTAATAAAATGTGTGTCAAATTATCGGTGTGCTCCGGTATACGTAATCGCCCTTATTTAAAATATAAATATTTTTAAAACGGTTATCGTCAGATCGCTTCAAATCTGTGTATGTAAAGATAATACCAATGTATTTATTTCGAATAAATATGACGACAATAACTCTGAAAGTAAAAAAGTTATGGCAAAATTCTACGAACTTTTTGATTCACCCACGTATGTCAGGCATCCAATTCTTCAAGTCATTCAGATCAGCATATGTCAGGCATCCATTTCTTCAAGTCATTCAGATCAGCATATGTCAGGCATCCAATTCTTTAAGCGATTCAGATCAGCATATGTCAGGCATCCAATTCTTCAAGCGATTCAGATCAGCATATGTCAGGCATCCAATTCTTCAAGCGATTCAGATCAGCATATGTCAGGCATCCAATTCTTCAAGCGATTCAGATCAGCATATGTCAGGCATCCAATTCTTCAAGCGATTCAGATCAGCATATGTCAGGCATCCAATTCTTCAAGCGATTCAGATCAGCATTATCAGCCATCCATTTCTTGTCAAGGGTCATAATACAAATTGCACATGCTGACTTGTCAATACAAAGTTTGATGACTGCAGCTCAATTTATACCAGTACTCAACATTTGATAAGGGTCAACCTATTTTCCTTGTGAATGCTTCCTAAATTTAACAAGAAATTAGGAATGATAAGCAATACGGAAGTCCCTACCTGATCCCCTCTTTCTTTTCTAGTTCCCGTCATCCAATCTGTCCAGATAGCGTTAGCATCAAGGGGAGGGAACTCCAGACTAGATCCCCTCCGGTTAATGGCTTTTGCTAACTTGGGCCTCATGTATGGTATGGGTGATTTCTTTATAGGTATGAATGTATTCTCTGTCGTTTGGCTCAGCAAGCTGAGACTATAACTATCAGGGGTGTCAAAAGAGCCATGATTTCTGACCAAAATAAATAAAGTTATTTGAGGAAAATATCTTGAGAAATAGCAAAGGTATGGTCAATTGTTTTGACAGGATTTCTTAATAAAACAGATTTAAATATGGAAACGCTGGTTGAAAGCCTCTTGTTTGTCAAAAATGGTTGAAAGCATATGATTTTCCTAATTTTAAATTTGGCTCCCTTGACACCCCTTATGGACTATGGAACCTTTAGAGGTGATAGAAGTTGTGTGCAGGTTAGGAGAATACAAGGCCCTGGCCCCAATCTCCCGAAGCATCTCAAACAGAAATATCATCTCAAATTGAGAATTTGCCAAAATCAGAGTCTGAATTTCTAATAAATCTAAGTTAAAACTCGTTAAACACCACTGGAATAAATGAAGAAAGCATTTGCTGTTTTTGAAGCTAATTTTGAGTCCATCCTCTCTTGGAAATTATCCAAACGTAAATGGCAATATTTGAGATGAGATTTATCTCAAAATTGAGATGTTTTGGAAGATTGGGGCATGATCTCCCTAAACATCTCAATCTGTGCAAAAGCTCATCTTAAATTTTGACATTTGTCATTTTGATAATTTCCATGTAAGACTGGACTCTATATTTGCATCACAAAACAGAAAGCACTATTCTTAGTTTATAGTAAAATCATAAGGGCTTGAGCTTGAGATTTATCTCAACTTTGAGCAAAATCTCAATTTGAGATGAGTTTTCTACAAGAGATGCACTGGGAGGTCAGGCCCAGATCATGAATAAAACCTCTAGAAAGCAGGCAAGAGCATTAACCCTTATCGACCAGTGGAAGAATTGCCCATAACAAATTGCTAAGTTTATGATGGAAAACTAGTATGCCAAGTTAGAAATCAATGCAGGACAAACACTATATTATCCCTCCTGCAACAGAAGATGCCAGGACATAAAAATGTTATCACACCATGGTCGACCTGATGATCACAAGAGTTCACATTATCACTATCATGACTATGTGACACGGACAGATAAGTTAAAATGTAGTAAATAATAATATAATTATTTATTAGGATTGGGTCATAAAACAGCATTAGTTAACTCTTTGTAATGTGTCTTCTTATGTTTGTTTAAATTACCTGATAAAGCACACTTGTAATCGCACATATCACATTGGTACGGCTTTTCACCGGTGTGAGTCCGGTAATGTTGTAACAACTTAAATTTCTCATAAAATCCTTTGTTGCATTCGTTACAAAAATATGTCCTTTCTCCGCTATGTCGCACTGAGTGTTTTTTAAGAGAACCGGAAGTTTTGAATGATTTATTGCACGTTTCACATTGAAACTCTTTACTCTGTGAGTGGATATACTTCAAATGACGCTTCAGGGACGAATTGCACTTAAAACTTTTTGAGCATTTTGAACAATGGAAGTCTCTGACTGAGCTATGTGTAACTTTCTGATGATAGATAAGATATCGTTTAGAGCAGAAAGTCAAGCTACATATGTTACACTGTACTTCTCCCTCTTTAGGTGTATGATGGTAGTCTCGGTGGACGGCCAGATCACCACGACTGTAGAACGTCTTACCGCACTCCTCACATACGCACGGCTTCTCGCCTAGAAATAAAACAAAACACAGTTTTTAGTTTTCATTTAAGTTTTGTGTTTGTACTACATATCGCTGGCTTAGAATGAGAAGGTTGAACTACTACTTACGACCTTATTGGACTGACATAGATTTGAAATCTGCATCAAAAAGTGCCTCTTATGAGCCTATTTTCATGAAAATCGGAACTTGTCATGTTGACCAAAATAAAGTTGTAAAAGCTTGTTTTTCCATATGTAAAGAGTAATATACAGACAGTTTTTTTGTGTTTGTACTTAGAGCCTTCTCATTCTAAGCCATTGATATATAGTGTCTTCCTGATACTCCCGGCTTAAGAAAACAAACAGCAGGAGTTATAAATATAGACAATATATCAGATGCAATAAGAAGGCAGAGAATCAGTTCAAACTCTCCATGATACACCTGTTAATTAAAATATCACTTTATCAAATGTTTAGAAAAGTAATTAATTTAGTTTGCTGCAGAAACACTAAAATTTGTCTTATAATAATAATAATAATAATAACGACTTTATTTATAGTGGATTACATATTTGGTTTGAGACCAATTTTCAATATGGTCCACATCTCTTCTTCAAGAGCTATGGCACACTTGAAATTTATCTACATTTTAAGTACAGGTAGATAGTTCTGCTGCAAAGAATATTGTGATCCCCTTTTAGGGATATATTTATACTAGTAATTAATTTATTTAAGCTTTATACGGTAAGCCACATTTTTAAGGACACTTTTCCTTATTTGGGAACACAAACCGGCAGCTTAATTAAGGAAGACAATTATTGGATATATACCTGTATGTAATCGTTTATGAATCTTCAATTTGTCGGAAGTCACATAGCCTTTTCCACATACATCACATGTGAAGGGACGTTCCTTGGAATGTGCCGAGCGAATATGCAAATCATACCGAGACTTACGGTACAGGAAGACTTTGCTACAATATTCACACTGAAACACACACTGTCCACCATTTCTCTCCTTGTGTTTGTCGTATCGAACTTGTGACGTAAACGTCATTTTACAATCTTCACAATGTATAGGTTTCTTTTTACAAATATATCGTTTACATGTAGATGTCCTACTCCTGGAAAATTTTGAATGTGACTTTTTTACCATATTTGCTTGTTCACTCAAACTGGTCAGTTTTTGTTTAACATTTCTTAAACATAACAGCTTTCCTCTAGATATCAAACTTTGCAGTTTATCATTTGTTTCACAAGTTTGACGTTCAAGATCGTTGATTTGATCTTCAATATATGTGCATTTCGATGATGTATCGTCCAAACTAATAGTTCCATTTGAAGTCTTCATTAATTCTTCATCCGTGTCCAGTCCATTCTCTGTAAGCAATTTAAATAGTAATTTCAGAATCTTGTACGAGTGCATGTGTGTTGAGATGAGGCGGAAAAATTCACTGGCTACTAGTATTTGAACAAGCTTGCCGACTGATTTTTGTCATTAGTCTTCTTTGTTACTTATATATATGTGAGATATCAAATCAACCACCTACTTGTCAAGATTAAGGTTGAGCATCGCATTAAAATCTCTGAACTTGACATATAACAGTCTGCGAAATTAGCACTTGTCCGCTTATCTGCATATCAGGGACAAAAAAATAAGTAATTCTTGCAATAATTATGAGTACATTTAGAGTACATTTCGTAAATTAGGGTAACTTATTATTAAATTTTACCAAATCAAGCAAGTTGTTTTAAATTCTAAATTCACAGGCTGTTGTAACTTTAAACAAACAAGCTAAAACTTAACCTCACCTGATCTAGGAGAGTCGACACAATCAGTGTCTCCGTCATATAAACTGCTCATCTCATTAGTGTGTTCAGCAGTAGTAACTTTATCATCTATATAACCATATATATCAGTGTGTAGCTTGGAATCTCCCTGCTGATTTGAACTTATATCTGGAATATACATTACAGTAATTTCTACAACACGTTCAGTGAAAATAATAATAAACAAGAAGCTGGGGGCCATGGTAACCCTAAATCACTTGCTCCATTACCATTCTAAGCCTGTAACAAAAAGGTCTTCATACCCCAGGATATCAATTATTAAAAATGAATGTGCTGTCTATTTTGTGAATGTTATATTAAACATCGAATAACTGCTCAGTTGGGCTGCCATAGGGACATACATGTTTTACTTATATAGCTCCAGATGGTACATGTGATGGTGTAACTAATGAGAACCTTTTCATCTGAACATAATAACCAAAATCCAGGTTGAATGAGCGGTACATACACATAAATGTCTTTACTGCTAACACTAACATTCTTTAAACAGTGAAACTGAAAAATTCAAAATGGCACAGATTCGGAGATAACAGTTGGTTACTGAATACTGACAATCAGACATTGACTACTGAATGAAAGTGACTACTAACACAGAGTTGAATTTTTAGTCACTTTATGCTTATTAACCCATACCAAATCATATTTTCGATTAGCCTGAACCTTAGTTCGAAAATCATTATATGGCTTTCAAGCATTGTCAATCATAATACCCTATTAATGAAATAACTATAAACTAAAAACTACTGTTGTTGAAGAGTTTGGGACATGATGGTGAACAAGTATGAAAGCAATATATCAATGGATGTTGAAGATATAAGAGGTTATAAACTTGTTGATTTTTCTTTCGCAAGATGCTCAAACCTATCCATCCTTGGACGCTAAATGAAGAAACAATTTGGTATGACCTTACCTGCTTCTACCAAAGTCCATCCCTTCTCACTGAACACACTCCTAATAGCATTTTCTTGTTCCACTGTCACAAATAATGTAAGGAAATGTCCAGCCTCCATTTCACACTGAAATAGCAAGTAAATGGTCTATTGGTTAATTATCATGATTGTTACTTCACCAGCTCCAAAAGTGAATACTAGTCAAAATGACTCATGACTCTCAGTTTTCAAAAGCCGTCAAAATATTGCAAGAAAATTTGTATTATATATTAAATTTGACTCTACCTTAAATTTTCAAGAGTCAAAATAGATATTTTTGTCAAATTCAAGAGTCATTATGAAGCTTCAAGAGTCAAATGAAAGCCCTGATTGTAATCATCTTATCTATTTTCAAATGATATGCTCATTTTTGCCTTCAAACAATCTGACTTTATACTAAATAAACAGTACAAAAGGGAGGTAATTACAACAGAATGAATTCACCGTAGCGACATCAGAGGTTAAAACCAGTTTTCTGGATTTTTTCGATATGAGCGAGGTATTATGAATCTAGGTCATGGGGGCTTAGTCATTTAATTAACACATCCAGAGAAAACGGGTACAATTATATGAACTAAGGCACCACCTAAATGAGGGATTAAATATATATTGGATATCTTCTAAGCTATGTTTCAGATAGAAACTGACTAAATATGAGTTGAATTTAGATGGTATACAATATTCAGAGATAGTTATTGATTAGCAACTGATCACTTTTCCTCTTTAAATTTAAGACTAGAAATAATAATTATTCAAAATTTTAGATTGGCTAAGACCTAAATTACATATATAATTTAGGTCTTTGGGCTTTGTAACAACTATATAATCTAAACTGGGACTTGAACCCAAAAGTATAATGGTGCTCAACCAGTTGTCTAACATTTGATCATTTAGATGAGCAGTAGATTCTATATGTTAGGCAATCATTAGGGGGAAATGTACTGTAACTTAGTCACGCTATCGAGCGCTATTCTTAGAAACAGATTGCTTAAAATAAGCGCTAGTACATATCTGACAAAGTGAAAAATATATAATATTTCGGCGAGCGCTGGTGGCTAGCAGACTGTTATGTAGCGCTGAAAATTGATGCCAAAGCACACTGTTTCTTACGAAAGCACTTACTATACTGTATAAGCTTGGTCTTGTAATTTTCATCTTGGGCATAGGTAATATATATACCTATAGTTATTTGCAGTAAATCTAATTTTAACTTATAATGATAAAATATTGGGCATGACTATCTGTGGTTTATGTTTGGAATAAGTGTAGCAACGTAACGTCATGAGTCTATTTGGCGTACTTATGACGTCATTTCCTGTTATTTGTACGTCATGACGTCACTTGCTGTATTGGCGCCGTGTATCCAGTACAGTGGCGTATTTCTTACTTCTTTTTTTTAAAAATAGTTTGTTTTATTAAAGATGGTTATTCGAAAGAAAATGATAGGGGGCAACCGTTTACACTGCAGATTACTATTTTTTTATTTCCAAGGACCATTCACCTCGGAAAACTGCCTGAAATTTTTGACCGAAAATAACTTTTTCTTAAAGTATTAGTACCTGCAGAGACTCGACGAAGATAAGCATGTGGGCATTATTGGTATGGGTATTTACAATAGCCAGCTTTGCTGGCTATTTAATCCCCTATAAAAGTTAAACTGGATCATGTGGGGTCTAGAGGTCATCTTTTATCCAATCTTTATTAAATTTGCTGAGAATGTTGCTCTCCAAGGAATATAGACCAAGCTCAAAACTGGGTCATGTTTGGTCAAAAACTAGGTCACTAGGTCAAATCTTTGAGCAGTCTTGTGTTAACTTAAGTTGTCACAGTTTTGATCCAAATGCAATGTACATGAAACTTGGTCAGAATGTTACTCTTAATGCAATCAAGGTGAAGTTCAAAAGTGGGTCATGTCACGTCAAAAATTCATGCAACTTGGTTTGAATGTCAGTCTCATTCAACATTCATGATTGATATCTGGGGCAATTAAAAAAATTGGGTCATGTCGGGTAAAAATAAGGTCACTTATTCTGACTTAAGGTCAAATCTTGCATTCACTCCAGAGCTCACCGTTTGGATTCAATTTTCATGAAATTTGGTCAGAATGTTACTCTCCAAGAAATTTAGGCAAGTTCGAAACTTGGTCATGCCGGACGGAAAATGACTTCAAACCTTAGGAAAACCTTGAGTTCAGTCTTGACTTGAGTCCTTAGTTGTGATGCATTCAAATTTTCATGAAACTTGGTCAGAATGTTAG
Source organism: Spisula subtruncata (assembly GCA_963678985.1). NCBI lineage: Eukaryota > Metazoa > Mollusca > Bivalvia > Venerida > Mactridae > Spisula > Spisula subtruncata. The sequence goes on from OY787666.1 coordinate 47,827,582, forward strand.
GCTTACTCTCGTTGATATCTAAATCGATGATCAAACTGGGCCATGTCAGGTCAAAAACTAGGGCACCAAGTCAAATATAAAATGTGAATGCAATCTATAGAGACAACAGTTTCGATCCAATCTTCATGGCACAAGTCTCTGAGAACTCGGAGAAGTTGTGAATGATTTACTAGGTTACGATATGTACATTGCCATTCTATGGACATTTTTTGACAGGGGAGCGACCTAAGGCCAGAAATGATGTTACTCTTCTCGACTTTCGAGCATCCATATGAACTTGTCCTATCAGCATTCAGCTGTAGTTATGTTTACACCGATACAGTGGATGCACCGATATCATGAGAAACAACTAATCATCATGTTTATTATGCTAAGAACAAGTAAACAAGTTCTCTTATCGACCAAAATCTGACCTTACCAGTCAATGATTGATGCAATCTAGCACCTGTATGTAACTGTTACTGTCAAATCCAACTGTATTCATCTGAATCTTTAAAATACACCCTCAATCTTCTTTTTTTCTATTTTTTTAGGAATACGCCATTTTGGATTGTTTATATTCCGGCGCACCGGGACAAAGTGTTAAACACGGAACCCTTTGTAACTCTATAATAATAATAATAATAATAACATCTTTATTTAACGAAGGTTACATATAAAATATACAGAGTTTTAAACAATATACATCTTATTTTCATATGGCCTTCTGGTACCAGTATAATTGGTAATGATGATAATAAAGCAATAACAAAAAGAAATCTATGTTGTCACATATGGACATAACCAGTATTTGCATTAAAATTACAATTAGATTTAATAAAGTAAAACTACAACTCAATATAACACGTCAATAAATAAACACATATGTCGACAGACACTAAGAAGAAATACTCATTAAAAGTATGTGTTAAATGAAAACTCACACACATGCATAAAATTTATATCAAGGTTTAAACTTATTTCGAATAAATTCCAATCAATTTAATAGGTAGTTTTTATACGTGTTTTTAAATGAATACAATGTTAAAGATGTTCTTATAGTTATAGGAATATCATTCCATGTTTTTAAGCTGAAATATGCAAAAGAATCTTTAAGATAGTTCGTACGAGGTGTCTTTTGTAAAACGAGATCTTTATGTTCAGATGATCTAAGATTATGATTTGAGTTATTCGAAAATCTAAGTATGTCTGACATATATGCAGGTGCCATATCATTTAATATTTTATACACCAAAACTGCAGTGTGATATTTACATCTTTCATTAAATGAAAGCCAATGTAACTCTTTAAATAATCCTGCTGTTGGCGATCTAATAGGCTTGTTGAGTATTATTTTTGCTATTCGTTTTTGGATTATACTTATTTTATGTACATTTCGTTTATTGTCTTTCCCCCAAATTGAACAACAGTAATCAAAAATGGGCAACAAGTAAGCATTGTAAAACAACAACTTCGCCTCATCGGTGAGAAAATATATAATATTCTTTAGAAGAGCTACTTTATTATTTAGATTTTTACAGACATAGTCAATATGGCTATGCCAACTCAATGTATTGTCGATGTATACACCCAGTACTTTATGGACGTTAACGTTTTCTAACGAGGTTTCGTTAATATATAAGTGCAAGAGATCTGTGTTTTTTAATTTGTTCCTGGACCCAATAATCATGCATTTAGTCTTAATTGGATGTAAAGACATATTGTTTGTTCCGCACCAACTATTAATGCCGTTTATGTTATCTTGTAATTAAGTTTCAATATTCGAAATATTGAAACCAGATTCATACAATGTTGTATCATCAGCATACATGTCTACATTGAGGCTATCATTACACATTGACGAAATGTCATTAATATAAAGAAGAAACAACAAAGGACCAAGTATGGATCCTTGTGGAACACCAGATTTAACGGTTAACATTTCTGATTGTAGATTTTTTACCTGAACAATTTGTCGCCTGTTTGACAAATACGATTTAAATAATTTGATGGATTTCTCTGAAAAATTATATAATTTCAATTTATATAATAATATTTGATGATCAACCAAATCGAAAGCCTTTCTCAAATCTAGAAAGACGGTTCCAATAATTTTACCGCAATCGATATCGTTAATCCACGATTCTATTAGTCTTGTTAATGCAGTGTTGCACGAATGGTGTTTCCTAAAACCAGATTGTGTTTGGTGTAAAATGCTGGTTTTCTCAAAATAAGATTGGATCTGAGTAGCAATATGGCGTTCATATATTTTAGATATTGTTGGTAATATTGAAATAGGTCTATAGTTAGCCGCTTCTTCTCTATTTCCGGATTTGAAAATAGGAATTACACGGGCTTCTTTTAATTTATCTGGAAATATTCCAGAGTATATACTATTATTTATTATTGACGTAATGCTTGGTACAATAATATCACCACAGTACTTTAGTATATTTGGACCTATACCGTCCAACCCAATGGATTTATTAACTTCAAGCTTATCAATAATTTTGCGGACTTCAAACGGGGTTATGTAAGCTATATCAAATGTATGTTGGTGTAAACTTTTAGCCAAAGTATCTTTTAACGTGTCAAAATTTTCCTTCACAAATGTAGTTTTGGTTAATATGTTTGATATATTTACAAAATGTTTGTTTAATTCATTGATTATTTCTAAATTCCCCTCAATTTCCACACCAGATTTTATCAGTCTTTGTGGTAAAATCAACGTGTTTCCCTTATTTAGGTGAGATATATTTCTTAAGCTATTCCAAAGATATTTTGGATCTCTTTTATCGTTTACAGCTTTATTAAAGAAATCACGTTTGCTCTTTTTAATTAGAGATGATGTTTTATTTCTAAGTATTTTATATTTGTCAATGTTGCCATTTCTCTTGCATTGGTCTCTTTCGCGTAAAATCAGTTTTATTTCTTCTGTAAACCACTCGGGTTGTCGCTCATACTTTACTCGTTTTTCTTTAATAGGTGCATGCATTGTTAGTGTTGCATTTAATATGTCATAAAACATAGCAAGTGCTTCGTTAGGGTCTGCAACTGTCTCGACTTGTCCTATGCTCGAATGCATAAGATCTGCTTGAAAACTGAGTTCATTGAATTTCTTAAAAGATCTGTATTTAATGACATTATGCACACTTTTCTTCAGATCTTTAAAATTCATAGTACGTGTAAAGCAAACTGGATAATGATCACTGATAGATAAACGGGAGGTAAATGCTTCGCTTACACACTCAGGGCAGTTTGTATATATGTGGTCAATTATTGAGAAACTCCGGGTAGAAACTCTAGTTGGAGTTTTTATAAGTTGTTCTAGACCTAGTTTTGTAATCAACTCTGTCCATTTGGTGTTATTATATTGCTCCGAATTATTTTCTTTGCTGAATTTTACATTAAAATCTCCTAGAAGATAGTACTCTTTGTTTGAACAATCTGCTATTTCTAATTGGGCATCATAAAAATCAATCCATGATTGACTTGAATTTGGTGGGCGGTAAACAAAATTTACTAAAAATGATTTAGAATTTTCACTAAATACTTGCAGCCATATTGACTCAATGTCATTTATTTCAATATCATATCGCCGTTTGTATGAAATATGCTCAGCTATATAAACAATTATACCACCACCTTTTCTTCCTATACGGTCTTTCCTTTCAAATACATAATTTGAGATTTTCAACATGCGGTCTTCAATATCATTATGCAAAAATGTTTCACAAAGTCCTAGTATATTCGGCGATGCAATTACCTTCAACAATTGCAAATATTTCAAAAGCATTGATTTTTTCTTAAAAATACAACATACTTTTTCTTCAGGTATATTAATCCAGCCCCTAGGCCTACTGGCAGCTAGGCCCCTATACATCTGTCCACTTTGTTCGTGTGTGAAATCGGTGCTTGGTTTTATTCATCAACATATAACTCCCTAACAATCTATTCTGAGAGGCGCTGTCAGTGGCAAAATATATTATTAGATATATTATTATAGAAAAATCACCAAAAATATAAATCATCACATAAATAGTTTGTATCATTTGTGACAGGCTTTCATAGGTCCCGCTTTGACGACGGGGAAGGCTTAAACTAATTATGGGTGAATTTAATTATACCAAATATTATTCTCAAAGTCAAGTTAGAATATAGGTAACGTCCAATGAAAAACAAGGTCATGTGTTCACTAAATGTATTTCATAACATGGTGTCCGCTCTCTAATACAAATAGGTCTTGACCGATCTTCACCACACTTGGTCAGAAGTTGTATCTGATTGTGTCAAGTTTGGGTCATGTTCGATGAAAAATTAGGTAATGGGTCACTTAGTGCATTTAATAAATTCAACATGGTGTCCGCTCTCTAATTTAAAAAGTTCTAGACCGATCTTCATCAAACTTGGTCAGAGGTTATGTCTAGATGGTATCTAGAACAAAAATCGGACAAAGAAGGTGGCACTCAACTTAACCAGCCGAACACAGCAAACAGTAACATTACAAGACAACCACATGTTAAGTTTGAATATGGGTCATGTCCCATGAAAAACTAGGTCATGAGGCTACTTAGTGTTTCATACATTCCCCGATGAATCTGTTGAGAAGCACGGATATATACAATACATACCAGACGTATTCACAGGAGTCAAAGAGTTCTGCTTTATTTCCCTTAATTATTCTGAACAGAACACAATAGTTTATTGTACTAAACAAAATAGTTAATTGACAAACAACGTTAATGTAATTATATCTGGCGGTCAGCATTTGATCTACAGAGAATTTAAACCTTTGAACAACAAATAGTAAATCGTCTATAGCCAGAGATATAGTCAGCCGAACTACTGTGTTTGTTATTCCGTGGCATAAATTAACTTCAGAGACAAAGACGTGCAACTATACGTAAACTATTATATATTATATTTGTATACATGTAGTTGCATATAACTACATGATATAACATTAAAACGTCATTGTGAATGATAAATTCTAATTTAGAAATGACATGAACATCATTTCCCATTCTTGGCTTTTACGCGCGAGGTTGGGCGTCATGGCCGGTATCTAAAATTGTTCAAAGCATGGGGGGTGCAAATTAGATATAAGATTGAGCTACCGATCCTTAGTGCTTTGTGCTCTCTTAGTATTGTAAAATTCACGGTTTATCTGAGGGGTATAGTGTACATACCCACTGTTACGTAAAAACGTGGAAGCTTTGAAAGAATACATACTAAACAGTCTATCAAACAAACTCGTGTTAATTACGTGTCATTCAAACTAGTTACTATTTTTCTACGCTTCAAACAAACTCGTTCTCTGGATGATAAATTTATTGAGATATCAACCAAGTTATTTGGCAAGCGAAGCGAGCCAGAAAAAATGCACTATTTGTCCGAGTAACATCACATAAACTCGTTCCCCTGTTAGATATGTTAATCATTAAAATATTTGGTGAGCGAAGCGAGCTAAAAACAATTAGTCGGAGCCACATGCAATACAAACTGGTTCCACTGCTAGATATTGTTAATCATTAAACTATTTGGCGAGCGAAGCGAGCTAGAAAAAAAATATTGGTCCGAGCTGCATGCCATACAGACTCGTCGTTCTCTACATGATATTAAAGGGATATTAAAGTTACTTGCCAGCGAGGCGGGCGAGAAACAATGCAGTGTTAAAAACTAAATGTCCGAGCTGCATGCATCCATTCTGGAGTATTTACTAATCACAGTTCTTAATAAAATAAGATACTTGTCAAATAATGTGGTTAACGAATTAAAAAACTAGGATTAGTCTATTTTTACCAGAAATATGAAATAATATATTCTAGTATCGTACATGGTCTTGAAGGTCAACGTAATTCCGACATATTGATACCAAAATATCAGAAATCGGACGGTCCCTGGTTCGATCCTCGGGTCATTTCTGAAACGCTTTTTAGTGTTTCCCATCAAACTAGAAATGACCTGTTTTGGCAACCCAGAGGTAGTCTCGCGTGTATCGATACTGTACACTGGGCACGCTAATGAACCGGGGAATATGTTCGGAAAGAGCTAGGTATGCACACCCGGATACTTTGTATAATACTATTCCACCACTTTCTCTTCTACTCGCTGTCCCTTCAGCGTAAACACAGGACCCCATTGGAAATTAGTGTTTGTACTTTAAAAAAAATGTGTTAATCTTGACCGAGATTTCATCAGGAAAAAAATCATGTTTGAACATTAATATTAATGACTCCTAAAAGAAGACTTGTTGATCATTATGACTGTGAACCTTAGAATAATAAGGAGCTACACCGTAAATATTTTGAAATAATTATCACAAAAATATATTTTATCGGTAAAACTAACAAGCGATTGGGAGTACCCTTGCGCATGTTGCGAACATGGTGAGATTAATCATTTGAAAAGTGATTTCAGAAGAGGTTCATTATATTTATGACGTTATTATCGCTGACTTGCACTTACGACCTTCTCATTCTAAGCCAGCATTACCATGGATACATCTACTATAGTTTTAATCAAATCTCTCACAGATCAACAAACGTTGACAAAGATGTTGAATTTAAAACATTCCTTAGATCTGCTCTTAAGAACTATTTTCCAATGCTGAGGCAAAAAGTAGAATGCTGTTTTAGTCAGATTTTCCAAAGGGAAAAGCTGGTTATTTGATTAGCGATTTCGGCGGGCGTGTGTCCACACTTTCGTTTCCGATAGATAACTTGAGTTTGGAATGAGATATCACGATGAAACTTGCTGTGTAGGTACATGTAGCTTATATGCATTCTACCTTGCGGACCGAAGGGGCCAAGGTCACTGTTACTAAAAATAAGCCATTTTCGCTAGGAATGTGAGTTGTCTTCATAATGAAACTTGCTGTGTATGTATAGTCCAGCTAGGGCAATCTGACAGTGATGTCATCGTTAACTGGTTAATGTATACCCAAAAGGTTAAAACCATCGCTTAAACGGGTAGAGTTTAGTTTGGTATTGAACTGTTGGCATAAGCTTTTAAACTTGTTTTAACACCGTACCAGTGGTTTGTTCCACTGCGTCACTGTATTCTTATCCTAACTGGACTGTTGCTTATCATACTCGTTCAACCAGCGTATTTTTTCGTCCGAAACATAAGCTAGCTTGGGAACTTGACTAGCTAACCACTGACCAATGCATGAGGATGGTAGTTTTTATGAAAAGTCTTTTTGGGATTGAAAATGCCACTCCTATAAAAATTCCATTCTTGTTTTTGTAAAAATGATCATGTATCAGAAGACAAAAAAGTGCCTTGTGTTTCGTTTCAGTTCCGTGCGAGGTCATGGAACGGTCAGGTTCTCCACCGGTCATGATCTGCCGGGTTTTTTTTGCTGCTCCAATTCACAATTTGTAGCAAGAAAATCATAATTTATGCATATTTTCATAAAATCTTGCCTTTGTTTTCCCAAATATTGGAGCGGTGATCGAGTGCTTGAGAGTTATTAAACTGACATGATTATACGAGTTGCTTCCTTTGAATTTAGAAAGTGACACTGCCGTTTAAACATTGTTTGCTGAAAACGAACTTCATAATAATAATTTCTTGCAAAATGATACATTTTTAATACTTTATTTGTTTGTAATTATTTTTTTTCTCATGTATAACAATATGCGGCAGCAATAATATTAGCTGTAATATTTATTATTATGAGCATAATTTTTCGAATATCTACAACAAAATTTAATATGACTACTAGTTAGTAATCGTAATACAGACATGGTTCATTTTGGTGATATTTTGAGTTCCCATCTGCAGGGATATGTGCAACGAACTCTGAAGCACTATCGCGGAACTATTTCTTCGTGTGTATCACGGTAGTCGTTAAGCGGTGGATAACATTCGTTACTATTTTTTATCTGAAATCCAATGTGTGGTTAGAACTGCCCATTACACTGAACTAAGGTTGCTAAGAAACCATGTTCAAAAACGACAATTTTGTTCAGTATTTAATTGATATCACGTATTTGTTCGATTTTATACAGATATAAAATACGACGTATCTTGACGGCTATCACAGAAAAATAACACGTAGCTACCATGGTAACGTTATAATTAAGTCGGACATTGTCCAATCACAAGGTTCAGCAAAGTTGATATTTCAAAGCAAATGCAAGATTTTTAATTTCGTTTATCTAAGAACTAAGAAAAAACGTGATAATTATAGCAAAGAAAATCTTATTGATCCCATAAATGACCGAAAAATGAACTTGACTGTAAATTAATGTATCTCTGAGAAAAAAAGACATTCAGTAAAAACCGGTATTAAAACATATTATGTTTAATTACTTAAGTTCGTCTCATGAATTGTTCACAAAACTATCATTTGGACTGTAATGGGATAAAAGGACAATAAGAAGAAAAATAACAGATTCATTAAAATCAAAAGAAAAGTACGGACAGAAGGGAACTTACTTGCTATAAAAGGTTTGTAATCACAAACAAGAAGTCACATGCCTGATGAACAATGGTATTTCAATATCTACGGATGACTTTGATCATATTTGGTATTTTTACTGGGACACAGGGACAGAATGCGCCAACATTTGAACGATTATCGTTTTTGTTGGAAGAGTTTTGTCCTGGTCAAGATATTTGTTTGTCCAATCGTTCGACTCTACAATTCTCGAAATCTGACCGAACATCTTGTTGTAAAGGTGAGTGAAACATCTAGTACTCTAGCTTCTGTTGTAGTGTTACTAAAACGTTACACATATTTATGCACCGATCAATTGCATCCACAGCCCCAAACCCCGGGGATTCTTTGATAATCTATTGTATTCGTATAAATAGATATTTGGTTAATCAATATGGTTATAAATTTGCTCATTGTCTTAAGTTGGGCGTTTGAAGTACTTGTTAACAATTGTTTGGATTTAATAATATATTTGTATTTGGTCTTGTATAGATGTGTTTGAGATATACTTTCTTCGTTCATTATCGAAAAAATAACACTTTATTAAAATTTAAATAATGTAGTTCATCTCCTATGTCGTTAAATTCACATAAAACACAATTGCGTTCTCAACCTATACACTCGTGTCTCCCTTGGGAGACTATTTCTCTCCTGTGGTGTGGCAGCAACATCGATCTGCGACGCCGTGGAATAGACACTGCCCTCACAGGTACCATTTTACACCATGATGGAGCGGAACATGTGGGTCTTTAGGTAGCATAACGTTAGGTCACTGTCCGTAGTGTTTTAAACTAGGTCACGTCCCGGGGTTGTTGTGTATTTGGTCGCCGTTGGCATGGGTTTGTGTGGACATTGCTCAGGGTAGTTGTGTCGTGGTGTTTCTGATTTCTGTGCTCGGCTGGTTAGTTTGAGTGCTACCTTCCCTGCCGGATTTTCTCACATCTTTTTGCTCAATTAAATTAACCAGTGGTCCAGAAGAGGATTGAACCCAGGACCTCTCGATCCCAAATCGAGCGCCGACCTCTAGACCACCGCTCCACACTAATTAACGCTAATTAACCATAACGGGAGGCAATTAGGAATTATAAAGCCATGTTGTTATAATGCAATGTAAATATTTGTAGGTTGCTCGTGTGAAGATTCATGTAACCTTTCTAAGAATTGTTGTTTTCCGAAACTGACTCAAGACGATGACGTCCCGGAAGTCCTGAAGTCGCCCAAGTTTTATCATGAAACGTGTCTATATCCATTCACACCTTTACCAGATGGGCAAAAGAAAGTTGATAAAACCTCCTATCGGATGGTATCATCGGTGGAAGAATCCTCGTCACCAGAGTCGTGCGGTTATAAAATTGTCGCATCATGGGGTTCATTATTTCCCGTTTATTCCAAACAAAAAGATCTGATTTTCAAAAATTCTGCATGTGCTGAGGCATACAACGTGGAAGATGGCATTCTGTGGCCTCCTTTTCTAATTTGCCAGGCGGCTACAGCTGATACAAAATCTAAGAATGACGGTGCAACGTTCGTGATACAACCCGGTATGAATATGTCAGATGATTGCTATGTTTATTTTCAACCTCCAGAAGACGAGTTGGAGTCGCATGTTTGCCACATCGCCGAAGATTTTATTCAAACTTGTCCCACCTACTTTGAATATTCTCTTCCAGCATATTTGAATCTTGACAAAGAAGAGTTGGAGAGTGCGTGTACGAGTGGACTCTTGGCACCATACAAATTTCGTAAAATGTACGCAAATGTATTCTGTTTCATTTGCAATGAAAACTTTTTCTCCGAACGAGCCACCTGTTCTAAGTTTGACCCAGGAGTACAGTTCGCTGGCTCCGACGAGCAAGGAGGTTTTATTGGTCTGTTGAATACCGATTATCCCCTACTTGCGGATAAGGACACCACGGGAAGAAAGACCATGCGGACTGCCTGTCGAAGATCATGTTCTGAGGTAAAAATTTAGTCTTTTTATTAACTGTACAAATGTATATATATACAATGTACTAATATTCTTTATTTATTGGGTAAAATAGACCTACTCCGGATCTCCACTAATCTGTAGGTACAAATATATTTTTACCGTTATAATCCTTGTGTCACTTGAATATTCATATCTGGACAATAGAGTTTGTGTCAGTTGTGTTTGCATATGAATACAAAACCAGTCTAACTAGGCCATATTTGTGAGTATACCTACATGTAAATTAAGGGGAAAACCACCTTGTACAGAGTTCCTGATATCATCTATTAAATAGATGCATGGTGTATCAATCTGATTAAGTAAAATAACCCCTCATATACGTGCTTAATCCCCGTCCTTGTAATTGGTTGTTTGATCCAGACCTAACTCAACTATCAGTCAAAACATCTTCATTTACAAAAAAAACCATAGAGAAACTATTCTTGGACATCTTTCTTCAAACTTGCTGATAGTCCAAGAGCCCAGGTCGATTTATTTACAATTTTTGTCCAAACGTAAATTTGGTCTTATTTGATGGCTTAATGTTTATGATATATGAAAACCAATTTCTTAAAATAATCCTCTTTTACAATTACTCAGAATCAAAGATGGCCGCCAAAATATGATGATGCAGATTTATTGGCACATATCACAATCAATATAAAATTATTTCATTCTTATTTCCCGTATTTCTTGTTGGCGTTAATTTCTTACAGAATGGAACTAACAGGCACAATATGTCATTGTTGTTTACAATTTATATAATCAGTATGGAGAGTCACGTGATCAAATGAATAACGTTTTCAGTCATAAAAATGGCGTTTCGACGAGTTTATTTTCTTGATTAAAACTATCCTTCATTTACTATGGTTATATTATACATGTATAGCCTAAAGAATATTCCATCTATGTAAGAATACCCGGTAACGATAGAGAAAAATCTAGTGTTCCTTCAAATATGAGGTATTCTTTATGCTGTCTAATATAATCGTATTAGGTGCACGGTCGTTATAATCAAGAAAAAACGTTAGCGGACGAAACTGTTATGACTGAAAACAATTTTAAAAGTTATTAATTTGATCACGTGATTATCCACATTGATAATTATATCCGTTATTTTTTGCATTATTTTTAAGTAATATCTATTACAGTCTGGTGAAAATGCGTGTTGTCGGGAAATACTCTGTCCTTCCGGTAAATCACGTGACTCACGTGGCAACTGTTATTTCCCGACGAAGATATGGTACAACACAGAATATGAAGTTGTGGTCGAGATATCCGTACCACGTGGTATTGACATCCAATCAATGTTTACGACAGAGGGCGCTTTGGATGTCTTTAAACGCACGTGGCCAAGTCACTGGTATATTTTCCAAATATTCCATGAAGCAGGCATAGTAGACGGCAGCATGTCAAGGAATATCGTAGTTAGTCTTAAAGTACCCTTCCGAGACGGACCCCCAGACATCCTGATTCAAAACGTCCAGAGTGTGATGCGTCGTCAATGGGGGCTATTTGTGGATAACCAACTTATCCCAATCAAACCCGACTTTTACAAATTAAGCTTTTACCATAAATTCGGCGTAGATGATAGCTTGAATGAAACATTAGTCGAAATCTCGCCTAATGTTACAAAAATCTTAGATTTACCAAACCTTACAAAAATATACCACATCGAACGGGCCCCAGGCCAAATAACTCCTTTCTTTATAACCAAGCTGTATTACTGCGAGCAAGTGGAGCTGCTTGACTCGGAATACATCATGCCTGCTAACGGACCTGAAGATTTCATATATAACAAAATTACTGGTAAGTTTGTATTTAATGGTGATCGAGTTTACGCTCATCAACAAGAATGGTATCGTTGTACCAAGAGTTTGTCTGAAATCATCCGGTCTTGTAGAGTCAGCTGGGAGTAGAAATGCTTGTACCATCACATGGATGCTAATTGTCACATTTGCTAACATTCTCTGTCGCTTGTCTTGTTTTGGATAGATTTATTATATTAGATTTATGTCGGTCAGTTCTGTTGCTTGTCTTGTTTTGGATAGATTTATTATATTAGATTTATGTCGGTCAGTTCTGTTGCTTGTCTTGTTTTGGATAGATTTATTATATTAGATTTATGCCGGTCAGTTCTGTTGCTTGTCTTGTTTTGGATAGATTTATTATATTAGATTTATGTCGGTCAGTTCTGTTGCTTGTCCTGTTTTGGATAGATTTATTATGTTAGATTTGTGTCGGTCAGTTCTGTTGCTTGTCTTGTTTTGGATAGATTTATTATATTAGATTTATGCCGGTCAGTTCTGTTGCTTGTCTTGTTTTGGATAGATTTATTATGTTAGATTTATGTCGGTCAGTTCTGTTGCTTGTCTTGTTTTGGATAGATTTATTATGTTAGATTTATGTCGGTCAGTTCTGTTGCTTGTCTTGTTTTGGATAGATTTATTATATTAGATTTATGTCGGTCAGTTCTGTTGCTTGTCTTGTTTTGGATAGATTTATTATATTAGATTTATGTCGGTCAGTTCTGTTGCTTGTCTTGTTTTGGATAGATTTATTATATTAGATTTATGTCGGTCAGTTCTGTTGCTTGTCTTGTTTTGGATAGATCTATTATATTAGATTTATGTCGGTCAGTTCTGTTGCTAATCTTGTTTTGGATAGATTTATGTCGGTCAGTTTTGTGTACATTGTACTATTGTCATCTTTGTGAATATTGTCAATGGTCTTGGTTACGGTATATCTATTTAGATCAACCAAGCGTAAATGGTTTTCTTTGTGCGTAAATGTTGCTGTTTGAACATTGTCAATTGCTTGTCGATCTCGGTTTTGATATATTTATGTTGATCAGCCATACGTAAAAGTTAATTTTGTGAACATGTGTTATTATTTGTAGCAAACTTTATCTCTATTTGCAGTGGTGTTTATGTACACAATTAAAACAGTTACCTGCCCTTAAAGGGACTAAACTCCATTTCGATGTTAAAACACGTTTTGTTACAAATTTGTAGATGTTTTAATCACAAAACTGTGTTTTAAACTAGGCCACGCCATGGGGTTGTTGTGCCTCATTTGGTCGCCGTTTTGACATGCATGGGTTTGTGTGGGCATTGCTCAGGGTAGTTGTGTCGTGGTGTTTCTGATTTCTGTGCTCGGCTGGTTGGGTTGAGTGCTACTTCCCTGTTGGATTTTCTCATACAGCTTTTACGAATACATAAAGTATTCTTAAAACTTGCTTGACGGTCAAAGGCGATATATTGATGATTACAAGCGGTTTTAACAGAAAATTTTGGTAAACTTTGGAATTTACCAACTGGTCCATTTCTCTGATAGAACATGTATATATATATATAGTGTTTGCGCAAACCCAGATATTGTCCTTAATTGTCCGTAACACTGTGTTGTTTTCCAAGCAATTTTGAAGGCCATTGGAACGATTAAATCGATGGCTTAGTATTAGAAGGTCGTAAGTGGACTTTTAAGATTCATGCATATTTAGAATAAGCATCACAAGGCGCTTCTTATGAGCCTATTTTCATGAAAATCCGAAAATGTCATGTTGACCGAAATGAAGTTTTAAACACGTGTTTTCCCATTGGTAAAGAGTAAATTACAGATTTCTCAATATATCGATTTGGTAGTTACGACCTTCTTGTTCTAAGCCATCGAAATGTCAAAATGTTTGCAATGGGTTAAATTGACATCTAGTCACAAGACCAGTGGATACGCCTACATTATATTTTTGTTCAGAATACACTGTATATATTTGTTAAAACACACTGACAACTCATCTATTCCAAAAAGCATAATTGTTGACATCAAATTGAATTCTAAAACTCAGACTGAAAATTTTAAACATTATGTTTGCGTGTCGTGTGTTATGTATGCCTTGTGTATAGCTCGGTGGTCAGTTTTGTGCAATAAACTATCAAATATACGTGTTTTTTTGCTTTGCGTTGGCAGGTTTGTTCTTGTGGCGTTCATGCCAAAATACCACGTGGTATGTACATGTACATACTGAAATATGGTTGTGTAAACATGTGTTTTTTAATGCCCGTTCAAAGTTAAATGATAACTATTGCAAACATTGGCTCGTCCGTAAAATAAACTATGTTTATTTAGGTTTAAAAGTTGGAAAATTGGAACTTGTCATGTTGACTAAATGAAGTTGTAAAAATTAGTTTTTCCATATGTAAAGAATAATGTTCAGACAGTTTATGATTGTTTTCTAAAAAAATATCGATTTTGTACTTACTACATTTTCATTCTAAACCAGCGATATGACCCAATGTTCCACCAAAATCACCTAATATGACAAGAACAACATACATTATATTGTAAAAACAACTTCTTCCCGTAATAAATGCCATATCAAATGTCCCAGAGGCTGTAATTTGACAAAAGGCAGCCATCTTGGACGCCATCTTGGATTTCTCAAAATGCCACCATGAGTATGGTAAAAAATTACCCTTGTCATAAAGTACAAACATTTACGAACATTTTAAGGTATAACTCAGCTTGTTAAAATGAATGGTAGGGTAACTCCAAAAATAGAGGCATAAACTGGCATTTGTTCCTCTACCAATTGTAACTTTGAGGTAGAGGTATTTTACCATAATAATTACGACATATGTCATGTTTTTGTGAAGACATATTATTCAAACCGCCAATGTGAACTACTGCCTCCGATTCATTTGGTTAATAGGCGCCGATAATTTATATAAATTGTTACCCGGGGCTATCAGTTATAGTCGATTAAATAAGACTTTGTATTACTAATGAGGGAACTGTCCCATTCGAAAGAATATCGGGGATAATCGGTAACTCAGGTATACCAAGTTACACCTAGATAAACATAGATTATCTGACGGACGAGCTTATGTTTACAAACTGTTCTCATTTTACGTTGAAAGGACTGTATGATACATCATTCAATTACGGCGAGCTAACACCTTGGATGCCTATGATTTCGTCCCTTGTATGGTGGGAACTGTCTGTTTAGATTCGCATCAGACAATTTGTTATTCGTCCTTACACTACTTTACCCGGGAAAAACCCTCGTAAGAAGTACACATTTGATAAAAAAACAAGTTCTAAATCTATTACTTACAAATAAGCCTACGAATACTTATGTTGCTTTTGAAAAGCGGAATAAAATCAAAACGACTACATGTACATTCAAACAGTTTATGAAGTGTGATTTTTATTCAGAAAATTGAAACAAAATTCTTGGCAACATATAACAACGATTGCAGCCTCCAGATGTATTGGACAACTGAAAAAGAAAACAGTACACGTAGTATACAAAAACATGCCTCAGCTCAGGGCATTTCAAAATAGTGATGTCTGGCCATTTTAGAATGAGACTCCAAGCTAATGCTCAAGAACTTGCCTCAGAAATTAAATCGAAAAAAAAACAGAGTTTAACATTCCTAGAGTTTAACATTCCCAATTTTTCACTCATTCGTTAGATAAAAGAATATAATTATACTATGTTTCAATGGATGAAAAATGGAAGTAAAAACAGTAGTTTGTGATATAATTTCTGAGGCCTGTGGCTCAAGTGAGTCCAAGTGCGGTGAGCCTCAGTTTAATCAAGTAAGCAGCATTATTTTAATGTTATAATAAAAAATAAAAACTTATCAACTGTTGTGATTGCTTGGAAAGCCTAGTGATAGTGCTCCGCTTTGAGATTCGATCTTCCCTAATACATCGGGAAACCTCATGATTGCCATCGGCAGTACAACCCCGATGCTGTTTTGACCAACGCAAAATATCGAGAGAATATCGGGATTTTCCCGATGTCTTTGGATTCATCACGCATATTCCCGATTTCATGAATTCCACGAAGCGTCTCAAAGACTCTGTTGCCGACACCCCCGACGCTAACAAATTTCCATCGAGATAAATCGCCGAGCTCAGTGGGACCTAGACTATTACATTGTATTGTAATATTGCCACGCCGCATTCAATTTCGATGGGACAAAATTCCGTTGTTTTGGTAAAAAATACCATTTCGATGGGATGCTAACTCGTGGATTTCGCATAATAGATACAATGGTCAAAATTATTGTTCGATGGGATATCCACAAAATCCACAAAATGTAATTCCCACGAAAATTAATGATTTAACAGAATGCTGCGGGGAAAAACATTATCAAGATGTAAAGAAATACATTTAACATACCAGAGATGATTCATAAAACAACCAGTTTATCCTCGGAATCCACCGCCTCCGCCACCAAATCCGCCTCCGCCACCAAATCCGCCTCCGCCACCAAATCCGCCACCTCCAAAGCCACCTCCGCCAAAGCCACCGCCACCACCAAATCCGCCCCCACGACCAAATCCCCCACCACCAAAACCACCTCCACGACCAAATCCACCACCACCAAATCCGCCTCCACGACCAAATCCACCTCCGCCGAATCCGCCTCCACGACCAAATCCACCTCCGCCGAATCCGCCTATACCGAATCGACCACCGCCGTAGAATCCTCCGCCATATCGTCGACCATAACTTAAATCAAAGCCTCTGTCGTATCCCCATCTGTGTCTTCCGCCGAACCCGAATCCTCCTCTGAATCCGCCACCTCCACCGAAGCCACCTCCTCTGAACCCACCTCCACCACCTCGACCGTAATATCCCCAACCACCATTATTGTTGTTCCAGTCATTATTCCAATTGTTGTTGTTCCAATCATTGTTAAATTGACAATATGACAGCTCTGGAAAATAAAGTCGGACTTGAGATTTTTAAAATTTATTTCACTCATCTGTATACATACAATAAAAACATATTTACAATGACATAGACATATGAGCCGTTCTCCAAGACAACCGGGCTTAGAAACAAATTATGAAAATGTTAATAATATATGGTTCGAAACTGGCAGTCCAAAGATCCAGTCTCTTATAATATTTTGACCTAAACTTTTAAAAGGATGGCATATTTTAGAATCCTATTCTTATTTAAATAAAACGTGTCCAATTTGTGAGTGTTTGCTTACATGGAAAAACAGTAAGTGTTATTAGCCACTTTACCTGTTTTTCATTGATATCACAACCTTTCAGAAACCGATCACCATAGCAACGACAGAAGACAGTTTAAAGAAAAATTAAAGCTAATGGATAATACTATACTATCCGATTACGTAAATTTTCAATCAAAGGACGCGTTTTTTTCTCATTTTAGACATTTTTCTTAATCTTTCTGCATTAATGTAATTAAGTCCGGTTTTCCTGGTGAATGACTAATGTGTATAAAGAAATATAACTATGAGATTATTAAAACATATTAAGATGAAAGCAATGAACAATGATTACAATTTGCAATATAAAAAACGAATGGTACTTGCTAATCTACGCGGTTGAGCCCAAAAATTAATTAAAAACCATGCACTGTAAAAGGATATGTGATTCATATATCAATCAGTTCGTGTTAACGAAGTTTTAGTTATAGAGATTTGTTTCTCGTTAGCAAATGCGATGGCGGCTATCATTCTGCCTGTGGTTGAACTTCCTGCAATTTTGTCTGCAGTTTAAAAAAATATCATCGGGAAAGTATCTGAAAATGAACTGTCAGTCAGTCCGCACGCAAATTCTAAAGCGTAGTACCAAGAAACAATTTAAGATTGCTGTACATTGTGCATATAACGAATTGCATATCGCAGAAAAATTCTAATTCCGATTTGTGTCGTTGTTTTCTACCTGACGACACAGGTGATCGAACCGACTGTTTTCACCCTCTACTATAATAGTCATCTAAATGGCTATTATAGTAGAGGGAGAAAAAAGTCTGGTGGAACACCTGTGCCTGACGACAGTATATTCTGAGGTTAATATAGCGGACGACTATTGCCAGATGTTCTTATGGCACTTGCTAGAAACTACATTTGATTTATACAAACGACGCCATACGTGATCGTGGGTGCTACTGTATAGATCACCGACGATAACTCTAGCTTTGTATACAAAAATGAAATGTCTAAAAACAACACAATCAGGTCGAGTCGCTTGCTTTTAATATTGATTGAAAGAATTAAATGCATAAAAAGTAATTTCGTACATCCATGAAAATGCAAATTTATTTCATTTTTTTATTGTAAGCAAAGGGTAGAGTTATCACCGGCGGACTTTACACATCGCTGGCTTAGTTTCATTATACATAATTATACTCCCTGTGGAGTGATTATTGGATTTTAGAATGAGAAGGTCGTTCGAACAACATGTATATTTTCAGAAAACAAGAAAAAGCTGTCTGAAAATTGCTCTTTACTTACGGTAAAACAAACCTTTTCAATTTCAGTTTGGTCAACATGAAAATAAGATCATAAGAGGCGCTTTGTAATGCCGACTTCAATTATGTTTCATTCTTATAAGGTTGTAAGTAGCAGTTACGACCTTCTCATTCTAAGCCAGCGATATAGCTGGTGCGAACTATGCTTTATTTTTATTTTAAAAAATAGTACGCACGATAATACCATCCAAACTTTTCTTTCCATTTATTAATTCCTTGGAGTATAACTCTGTCTACTTACACTGTGGCAAGCCTTGTATGGATATATGTTATAAGTTCCTTATGGTGTATTAATTCATGTTTTCCGAACCCACATTAAAATGAAATAAAATAGTCCCTTAAATCTTCATTGATAAATACCAAAATGACGAAACATGATAACTAGTATGAAAAACACCACTTACCAATCAGGCAGACGGCCAGAAAGAGGCCGGAGCAAATTAACTTCATTATTACTAAACTCACTGTCTGTCCTGCCGTATCTGTAGTCAAATGCTGCACTAGACCCGACGATGAGTGGGTTTATATATGGGTGTCAGAAGCTGGCAAGCTCCATGATCGATGGCTAGAAGTGTATAAAGTTCAGTCCGTCAACCGAGTACGTACTGAGCTACTACATGACAGTATGTACATTGCTTGAATCATAATCGACACATAATTACAGACAGTTGCACTGAGTTTGAATTTGGAATTATTTAAAACGTTTATCTTGTCTGATTGGAGTTCATATGCTAAACACGTCAAATAAATTAATCAAATTGTTTGTGTTATAGTTTCGATAATGAAATACAAAATTGATCTTGAAATTTCAAAGATTGATTTGAAAGTATTTTTTACATTTATCTGTATACAATACGTCATTCATAAAGTGCCAATTAACACCCGACGGTAACATAAGATAGCTTTCCAGATAACGATAACCTGGAAAGTTAGGGTAAAAAAACGACGTGGTTAGCATGACGTTTTATGGCTTCAACTTGTGACCCGCCGTCATACGATATCCACAAACATTTTCTCTCGCGTAAATTTCGGCCTACACATGATGCTACGAAGGTATAGAAATATCGAAAATATTCATGTAACTTGCTAAATGTCGGCACCCAACTAATGCCTTAATTATTTCGTATGTACACTTGTTATATCATTGTCCACAGAAGGCCCGACTCAATTTCAAGGTCGTTTGGGTCATAGGTCAAACTCGCCGTGACCTTTAAATACACAACGATCTCAGGTCCACAACTATAGGTTCTTAGATAGTAAAACTTCACAGAGAGATTGCTGATCATCAGTTGTAGACTCCTGTAAATTTTTAGGTCAATAGATCATAAGTCAAGGTCGTGGTGACCTTTGTTACACTAGACTATTTTCTGTCATGAGACGAACCTCTCTTGTAATTTATTGTTATTTGAATTATTCTGGTTTTGTGTTTTCTTCGTGTGGGTATTGATGGACAATGTGTAGGTAACATTTTGAGACTTCGTGCGAAATAATTTAGTTTTGCAAGTGCATTTTTCATAATGTAAAAAATCACGGTTCACTGCTTGCATCGGGCAAATTACAATTATCGGATATTGTTGATATACTACTCACATGCAGACATGCAAAAAATGAACATGATATCATGTGTAATAAAAAAGATATACAAATCACATGTTGGTGTACTTTAACACATTTAACAAGTGTATGGGCATGTATTGGAAAGTCGTCGTAGCTTAACAGCTGCAGAAGAAGCAACATTTCCTGCTAGTGTCAAGGACGTGTTTGGTGTAATAAGATTCGTCCTGAAGATGCACATCTAAGGTTCATTTGTATGATGAATAGAATTGAACGAGGTGCTCATGTTTACTTGCAAATGATGTGACTTGTACTCTTGTATTTATTTTTGTGACTTTCATGCTGTGCTATTTCTGCTTGTTAAGACGCAGTAAGAGCTACTCTACTTGACTAAATAGTAATTTGCTGGCTTAGAATGACAAGGTTGTTAAGTACTACGCGTACATACGACATTTAAAGACTCATACATATCTAAAAGCAGCATAATATTACAGTTCTTAAGAGCTTATTTTCATGAAAATCCGAACTTGTCATGTTCATCAAACAGAAATCCAAAAAGTTAGTTTTTCCGTTAGTAAAGAGTAGTTTTCAGACAAGTTTCTTCTTGTATTCTCAAAATATAGTTTTGTACTTGCGACCATCTCATTCTAAGAGACTTTACACAATATTATCAATGATTTGGAGTAACAACACAACGCAATGCATACAGAAAATGACATATTTATTCTCATACAAATATCATATTATCTTATAATGTAAGAAGCAATGTCAATGGTACCTATGTTACAAATGTCAATTTATCATCATTTTAATGTACTGTATGAGGTGAAATAAATGATCAAAATACATATTATATACATATAACAGTGAACGTTGAAGAAATTACATCATGTATTATGGGCTATTAACTTGTTATTCGGTAAACTCAGCATTTGGAGGATTTGTTGCCAAAATAATAACCGAACCCGCTGAACATGGGAGATCCTTCTCCTCTTATTAGTATAAACTGTGCTAATAAAAGCTAACTGTAAAGGCTTTCATCAGTAATTACAATCAAACTAAATATCAGTAACAAAATATCCACTAACAAAGTAGATTAATCACATCAAATAATCAGAAGTTCCTACTAGAAATTTACACTGTATGTTACAGTGGCTGCATTAAATTTCGGGGTATGTAAATTAAATGTTGTTTTGACAAATTGATGAACAACATGTTTGCTTTCATGATACCCAATAACCACATGAAGCTATTACTTCACGAACTCATAATTCCAGGCATTCCATGTACATTAAAGTTTGCAGAAATGAGATTTAAACAGGTATATGACACCACAAATTTAGACATGATTACCAAAATATTTTAATAATTAATTATTACCATATCCATACATAAATACACAGAATGTACAAAATCTGTTATTATTTAGTACGATATACAAGCGATGCTTCAACACCATTAAATGTGCATATTCCACATTAGGACATATACAGACATGATAAAAAGATCCTTCATGAAACAGTTACATTTGTATATACATTAGAAATAAACCTAAGTATCAGGTCAAATGTTTATCTTTAGTGGTATAATGAAACATACTACGTATTTCAAAAAATACACCAGTGTAGAAAACACTCTTACCATTAGTTTGTCGAATGTTTTTGTTGAAGGTTATCAAGTGAAGCAGATAATTCAAACATGTAATAATTTCCAACAAAAATGAAAAAAAATTCATAGGTCAACTGTTTTCTCCATTGACATATTGTGTAAACATCTGGACTACGGGTCAATTGTCTGGTTGGTCAACTTTGTTTAATCACAAGTCAACTTCACGAAAGTACAGATCCTCTGTAGCTCTGGTTCGATAATTGTTTAATCACTGATCAATTTCAGACATTTTCAGTCCAGATCCTGTGTGTAGCCCAGGTCTCTACAGCTTGTTGTTTAATCACTGTCACTATCGCTGCTACTATCTCCCTCGCGTACGTCGATGCTGAACTTATATTCTTGATCACACCCCATGTAAGCATCACTCATGAAGAACAGGGTATAGTTGTATTTCCCGGGTGCAGGTGCTACATAGTCCAGTTTGACCTTGGCTTTCTGTTGTAAGGTCAGCCTCTTGATAGAAAGCAGGGAATTATTCTTTGTGTCGCCAATGACAACCCACCATCCTTCTTCACGTTTCTACAATAAACAAGACAATGTTCAGAAAATGCTTATACTCCCGTGGTAGCATTGTCCATAATGACTAGCTTAGTCTATAAACTTGACAGTTTTGTAACAAACGGATGGACAGGTGCATCACTATATACCTAAAGTGCTTATGAAACAAGAGATTTTTGTTAAACATGTGTGTCCCATGACAGCCAAATAGTTGGAAATGGTCAAGGTCACAGCGACCTTGTCCTTTGACCTTAAAATAAATAGGGGTCATCTACTTGTGCTGACCAACCTCCATGTAAATTTTAAAGGTCTTGAACAGAAACCAATAGGTCTACCGACCGACAGACAAATATGTGCAAAGCACGTACCGGGGCATAACAAAATACAACATTACAAAACAATTGCTCAAGAGAGATAAAATTTAACAAGACATTTGCCAAATATGCTTGCACCAGTTCTAAAAATAAATGGTGCACCAAGTGTGTACTGACCTGTGGAAACAGTGGAGCTATAACTGGACCAGCGACTTCATCTTCTCTGTCTAACTGTACATGTACATTCACAGTGGATCCACTACAATCATATACACAAAAAATATAATAAAGTTATGTAAACCAATTCATTTTTGCAAATACTAACTTTCTCGTTTTGCCCATTGTCTGTATATTTCATAAACAAATGTTTGTGTTTTTAAGTCTCTAGCCACGTCTATACTAATGTTCTAAATACTTTTGTGTTGACTTAATTTCACACTTAATCTACCTTGAATGTAGATTAATTATTTCTGTCACTATGTGGACTGTGTAAAATATATAATGTATAGTATTCTAAATTATACTATCACAATTTTGTAAACTTGTGTGGAATTGCTTGTAACCTTCAAGCTTATGTTTACATTGCTGTACTCAAAAGTACTCATCCTGTACTAATGAGTACTGTCTGTAGTACTTAAGTACTACTTGAGTATTTTATTAAATATAGTACTTAGAACTCACTTAAGCAAGTACTAAATTTCAAATACTCGAGTATTACTCGAGTACTGATGCTCAGTACTCGACCCATCCCTGACTCTCGAACTCATGCAAAATATGCATTCCATATTATCCATCCATTGAGATAGATGTCCAGCAAAAAGTGAATATGTCTTCCAAATATCCACTGTATTTGGGAGACATAAATCCCGACAATAAACACAATTAAGCTTGGTTCTAACTATTTATATAAAGTTGCATCCAACCAGTAGTTGAGAAGTTTTTAGTTCCACTCAGTGGTCAACATTATTTCAATCAAATGGAGAATTTGATTTTTAAACCGAAGGGAATTAGAAGAAATGGGACAAGTACAGACTGAAATGTGCATAGATGTACATATATACAAACCTTGCAATGTTATCTTTATCAGCAACTTCGTAAGTCATCTCAATATTAGGGTATCTATTACAGAACCTAGCTACATCTGCCATCTGTGATTCTGTCAGTTCTAATAATGTATCCCTCTGTTCATCCTCCATCTCCATAATGTCAAATATCGTCTCAATATTCTGTAAAAATAACAAAATATGTTTGTAAACTAGTAAATTTGTCCATCGTCACGGGTACCCCTTTTGGGCATATAGTAAAACTAACAAAGGGCCATAACTCTGATAAAAATTGTTCAAGTAATAAAGCCATCCTTTACAGTCAACTACACATCAAGGTTGATAATCTGTGAAAGTTTGCAGAAATTCCCCCCAACAGTTTGTGAGGAGTTCAACACCCAAGATTTGTGTTACATAAGGACAAACAGACGGATGGACAGCAACAATGCTATAAGCTCGCCACTAATGAATATGTGAGGGAGCACAAGCAGCTATGTCCAATGGCAGCAAAACTAACTTTAATCCCAACGAACATCAATTTAGACCCTTGTTTTTTTACCTGAAATGCAAAATCCACGAATTTAAGTCCCAACGAAATTGCCTATTTTACCAAAACCACGAAATTTCGTCCCAACGAAATTAAATGATTTTACAGTAGTCAGAAATAGTCACAGTGTCTTCAAAGTTGATAGGGGTCATCTACTGAAGCAAGTCAACTTCCATGTCAAGTTTGAAGATCCTAGGGTCAAGCACTTTTGTTTTATTGAATGGAAACCATTTGGTGTAAAAAATGGTTAAAGTCAGTGTCTTTGACTGCAAAGTCAATAGAGACAATCCATTGTTGCCTGGCCAACTTCCATGTAGTTTGATGATCCTAAGGCAAAACTTGTTGGACTGAAACCATTTGCAGGGTTCCTACAAATATTCTAAGACAAAATTCCCTGACCTATCCCTGACCAGACCACAGTTTTCCCTGACTTTTTCGAGCTATTGGGACTTTTTGTTAGAGCATAGTTGCGCAATAGAATCATTACTAACAGAGAAAAGGAATTTATATTTGCTTTAAATGAAACCCAAAAATTTTCAGATAGCAGTTTTAGTGCTGTTGATGGACATAAAAATACTATACTTTCAAATTGTTCTGGGCGAGCCTATGGTTCATTGTTTTCTTCCTAGGAAATGACACTTGCCTACATCTTTAATGAAGAAATCCCTATCTATACTGGACATGTACAGGGTGTCCAAAAAGAAAGTATACTTACTGCTTCTTGACATCTCTTTATGATATCTGATGTGAAATGTGATAATTGTTTGAGGTACGAATCCTTGCCCCACATAGATTGTGTTACCATCTGTGCCAATTCCATAGCAGCGAGAGCTGGACTCAACCAACCATTACTGCTAAGTACATCCACACACGCCTGAATCAACCTTACAGCCTACAAACACATTCATATCATTACATTAAACTAATTAATATATTAATATATTACAGCTCATTTGCATATTCCCTTCTTAAAGTATTTAAATGTAACGTTATTCGGTCCATAAATCTCAAATTGACTGGTCTATATGACGCATATTGGCATATGCCCAAGGGCAGAGCACTCTCTTGGCTTAATCCGATAGGACAGTGTATCAACAACATACGTGTCAAACAACCAATTTGCTCAACTATAATGGCTAGATAAAAGATTCTCTAAATACTTTGATTTGGTATAATATATATTTGTTAAATGTATCCCAAATGTACAAAATTAATGATCAAACAAAATTAGTCAAATGGCTATGTCTCCTTAATATTTTCCCTCTAAAATAATTAATAAGTAAAAGAAGTTTTGAATATCAGGACTAGGATAACTAACTTTTTATTTATGGCCCGCTATTATATCTGGGGCCTTATTCACCAACGTTGTAAGTCTAAAACTCAGACTTAGACTTTATATTGCCAAATGTTCTATTCGCTCTCATGTTGTTATAAATGTACCGATTTTGATATAAATTGGTGTACGTGTTCAGTGTGTAACAACAAAGATAAAATTTCACACAGTTAAATTGAATTTCAAAGAAATGCCAGTGATTATGAATAATCTGGTTTTAAGACTTACAACGTTGGTGAATAAGGCCCCCGGGCTAGGATAAACAGCAGTTAACTGTTGAAGTGTTCTTGTATAAACATACTGGTAAGTCACTTTATCTATATTGCCGATATATCTGGCTTAATTAATATCAAGTTTTTTGAAAACAATAAAAGAAGTGTGTGGAACAACTAACAACGAATCTGTTAATTTATTCAATTTATAACCAACGTTTTGGCTTAAACATGAGCTTCTTCACTTCACTACAACTTCAATGTAATACTTCACTCAAAATCTTAATAGACATATTGGTTGGAATATTAAGTTTATATAGTGCATGTCAGACAGACTACACATTCAATGACAATCTGGACAACTTTACCTTATTGAGAGTTTCCTGACATTAACATAAGACTTCATCCGCAGGTAACTATCATTGATAAAACAAATCGAAATTTTTTTTTTGTAAAATTTATATTTCTTTAGAAAAATATAAATTTTACTATTTTTTTGCATTTTAGTCTTTATCAATTATACAGTTGTCTTTGCCTTCGTCAAGGTGAACTTCAAGTTTATATAGTGCATTCATGACACATTCAATGAGAATTTACCTTGCTGAGAATTTCCTCAGTATCAGACTGAAGTTCAGCAGAAAGCTGCATGCGTGACAAATGAGCTTGTAACAATAAGTTGGTCTTCACGTGAGGATCATTGTACTTCGGATTGGCCAATTTATTCGGCAACCTGCTTGCTAATTGTTTCAACACGGAATCTTCGTGATGACGGATTGGTATTTCCTCGTACTCCGCGGCGTTTGAGACGATCTCGATCAAACCTTTAACCTTCGTCTTGGCATTCAATGACATGCTGAACAACTCTGAAATACAGAAAAAAATCTCACAGTTATGATAATGTCAATGTTCACTTAAATTCAAACATATTACTCGCTATACACTGATATATTGTCTCTCTGGTCAAAGATCAGGATTTTAATGAAGTGTTTTCATGCTTAATATTCAACGTAAGTCAAATACATGATGAGGGTTAAATCAATCATTGTTGCATTAAGAGTCCATACATATACCTAGCCTATGTTGCTAGTCATACAATCTATAACTATACAGTAGCACACCTATTTTTGGTCCATATACTTTGATAAATTACATGGGTGTCAAATAAGAAATTAGGAAATGTATGCAGCCAAACATTTTCCAAACAAAATGCCTTCAATGACATTACTTTCATAATTAACTTATTATTTTTTCTATTAATTTAAAAGGAAGTCTTTCAAACCAGATTAAATTCACCATAGCTTTCCCATTTCTTGAGATATTTTCATCAAATGACTTTTAGTTTGGTCAGAAGTTTTTGCTATTTTAGGAAAGATACATCCAGAATTCCGGATATATCAGGAAAACTGAACCTCTAAAATTACTTGCTAAATTCAATGTAACATTCAAAATCTCTCTAATTGGGAAATAATGGATCTATGTATATACAAATTAGACAATTTTTTTTGATAAGGCCCTAAAATAATATATCATTTTAAGGTTGGTTTACTAGGCTGATAGGGTACCCACCAGACCTTTTATCACAATATTTGACATGTCTAGTGAGATCACCTGTTATCAGAGACCATTATTTTAATGAAATTTGCTGACAGGTTTGACTATACAGCATGATGATCTAGCAATCATTTCACAATGCAGGTCTCCTGACTCCATTAAACAAGTAAGAGGACTAAAATAACACAATTGACATTCGAGAGCAGCAATATTAAACAACACTGAATGAGTGATATAATGAGTGATGTCATTCACAGGTCAGAGTGCAATATGTATGATTAATACACTTGTTACTATATATAGTAACAAAAATGAGCCTATTTCAGGCTGATTATGACCATCACGTGATTGATTATCGCCTATCCGCCCTGTCCGCAATCTTATAATCGTAATCGGCCCGCTGAACGGGCGCACGTTACGTTATCCAAGTTAACATGACGTCACGTTGGATCTAAAATGACGTCACGTTAGAGCGAAAATATGACGTTACGTTACACAGAGGTGCAATTCCTTTAACAAATGTGAGAATTATAAGATTTTCAGCATAAATATACTTGAGATATCTACGAACTGAACTAAGCGTGAGTAACTGTTACTTTCATTCAGTTTGGAATCGAACAATTGTATTAAAGACTTTAATACACTTCAGAGCCTGGCCGGAAGTTGATAATCGGCCCGGCATGAATAATCACCCTCGGGCTAAAGCCCTCGCGGTGATTATTAATTTTCCGGGCCGATTATCGCCTTCCGGCCCGGCTCTGTCGTGTATTAACCTCTTAATATTACATTTACTGTAAATTCATTTCATTTCGATGGGATAAAATTTCGTGGTTTTGGTAAAAAAGACCATTTGAATGGGACGTTAATTCATGGATTTTGCATTTCAGGTAATAAATACAAGGGTCAAAATTACTGTTTCGACGGAGTTTGATTTCGTACTAGAAGATGAACCACAAATGTAATCCCCCGCGAATTAATGATTTTACAGTATACTTTTATTGAAACTATATCCTGCTAGCAAGAAGAAATCTTAACCAATACTAAATGAGTGATGTCATTCAAAGTTCATAGTGCAGTATGTATGAATATTACATGTAAACCTTTACTGAACCCATATCCTGCAAGCACATAAATCATTTGTTTCAAATTCCATTAGCATGACGAAGAGGTTTACAACACCCTTAGTGCTATTGGTGATTTATAACATTGAGACTGATTGACTACATTGTTTAATTAATATTCAATTATTGAAATATATGCGCCCCAACATTTTCAATTAAAAAAAGCTATCAATCAGTATTAATGAGCAGAGTGTAAGGCCATACCAAATTGTTTCTTCGTTTAGCATCCAAGGACTGATAGGTTTGAGCGTCTTGGGAAAGAAAAAATAAGTTTTTTAACCTTGTATATCTTCGAAATCCATTTAGATATTATAATTTTCATACTTGTTTACCACCATGTCCCCAACCCCAACACAGGGGTAGGTTTTACACAAACAGGTTTACAGTAAGTTTAATGAGTTATTATGAGTAACAATGCATGAAAGCTATATATTTGTTAGCTATATAATGATGAGGATTCATTAGTCATTATGACTTGTTTTTTTCGAGTGTTTTGTTTTTTGTCTCAGGATAGTTGATAGGTTTTCGAACTTAGGGTGGACGCTAAACGAAGGAACAATGAAGTATGGCCTTAAAGGGAAACTGATAATGAATATCTACTTCAGTCGACATTAGAAATTACTCAGCAAAGCAAACAACCAATAGCTCAATATCAAGCACACATGCATATATGGTAATTGACACACATATTATGTAAATTGAAAATTAGTATGCATAAGAATAAACAGAGATTGAGGATTGCATGTCTAATTTTGGCATTACTGTACTCAGCTAAATTCATATGGCCTTGTATGTAATGTAGCTTTGCACTTTTGGCTAATGTGCTAGATTAAGGCCAATGGTGACTGGGAAGGGCCCTGTTGGAAGGGAGGGCTCTCATTAGATAAGGGAAAGGCCCTAAAAGTGGGTAGTAGCCCCTGCTGATACATATTTTATTTCATATTAAGTTTTTTTGGAGACAATTGTTTATCATTTTTTTATTTTCTAAATTTCATTTTTTCTACTTTTATTTACAACCTAAGTAGAATGAGTTTAAGGGATCCTAAAACTAACTACAGACAATAACCGCTAGTATCTACTTACCTATAGTGGTATAATTGATGTAGTAATATGCTGCAATCATTCCCAGATTTAATGGTGATACGTCCATTTCATCTTCAACACTAATACACTGGAAATACACATGTGTTTTATTAGTTTAAAATTTATTCAGGTTTAACACCATTTATCAACAATTTTCCAGTTATATATGACGACCAAGCACTTTGTTTTCCTGGGACAATGAAATTAAGACACAGTATCAATACTGTAAACCAATAACTTTTGCACCATTTTGTTTTTGTGGAGTTAGTGAATGGTAGAAATCTGCAAAATTAAGTACCTGTGAATGTGTTCAAAACATTAATATGGACAACAGGGGAGTCTTTATACTTCAGACTTTGCTGTTATACAGCGGACTGCTTATTGCTTATGTTATACTATTTTTTGTAAACATGTTTTGCCATAGAGGCTCACATGGAAGACTGGGATTGCCAAACTGTGTTGCCTCTTAAAATAAAGTCGTTATTATTATTATAACTTCAAAAGGCTAAAATTTGAATATTGCCGACGTTCAGCAAAACGTCAGCCACACCCACCCACCCACTTATTTACTCTGTATCCTGGCATGAAAAGAAATGAGTTGATGACCAGTACGTACCTTAGATTGTTCCAGATCTGATATTGTGTTCTCTACAAGCTCCGAGAGATGATCAGATAAATGTCTATGTGACATCCCCTGTAGGTTATAGTAGTTTGGATTCTGTGTCATACGTCGGTACAGGAACGTCCAGGTCAGGTAATCTACAGCATCTTGTTTATTCTCTATCGTCTTGGTAACAATTTCTGCACTGAAGTGATCGTGTAGACAATGGTCCAGATGACTCTGTAATATAAAACAATAGTTGACTGTAAAATCTTTAATTTTCGTGGGGAAATAAATTTTGTGGATCACTTTCAACCACACAATCAAATCTCATCGAGCAATATTTTTTACCCTTGTTATTTTACCTGAAGTGCAAATTCCATGAATTAACATCCCATCGAAATGGTATTTTTTACCAAAACCTCGAAATTTTGTCCCATCGAAATTAAATGATTTTACAGTATACTATTTTTACTTAAAAAGTCAATTATGAAACATTTTTTTTCAAACTTATATTAATCACTCTCGACACCTCATTCCTGGTGTTATCCATTGCTACGAGGGTATGAGATAAGAGAAGCCAGTTTCCTTACTGTATAAAGGGTATATTTCACGGGGTACAATTTTCTGGTTAATTGGATCCTTTTAAATTCACAGTGCCTTTATTTTGCGAAAACAAATTGTGCAATATCAGTATCTCAAATTTGTGCGTTTTCTTGATACTTCCCAATTAGAAAACATACAACTGGGGTAATAAATACAGACAATATCGGCTGTTAAATTATGCTAATTAAAAGGTCAGGATCATGTCAAAAACGCCAAGCTATACATCATATGTTAACATATAGAGTAAACACACCTCAACAGGAAGTGGTTCATACAAAAACTTCTTGAAGAATTCTTTCTTGGAACTCTGACACAGAATGACAGCTTTTCCTGGAAATATAAAATGTATAATGTTTTACACAATGCAAACCCTATCATACAACTTCTAATCAAAATGAGAATTTTGAATGAGCATAATCTCCTTTTTGGCAACTTTTAACCTTTTTGACAAAATAATCACTATCCTTAAGATTGAATATCTTAGGCCTAACATAAGAAAGAAATTGAAATGTAGACCCTATAGTTTTGAAAAAAGGTCAAGTGATATACGAATTGGGAGATATAGCCCATCAGATTATAGGATGGCAATTTTTTTGTAGCCTGGTCACATTTTTATAGCCTTGGGCTGTAACTATATCTTCAATTTGCAGATTGCATAATAATTCTATATTGACAGCTATATTTTACCTTCATTATCTACTAGAGGTCTGTTAGCTCTACCGACCATCTGTAAAACATCAGGTATCGGGTAATCCTCGTACGAGTGTGTTTTACCATCATAGTATTGTGTATCCATAATGATAACAAGGTGTGCGGAGACGTTCATTCCCCACGACAGATTTCTGGAGGCCACCAATACCTGTACAGCACCGGTAGAGAACAACTGTTCTACCACTTTCCTTTCCAGTTCATTCAAACCTTCGTGCAGATAGGCCACACCGTTACTTAATGTTTCCTTCAATGTCTGAAATCATACACATCAATATAATTACCAATGGGAAATTACTGAAAAGCAAAATCTAACCTATTTCATGAATCTAACATTTAAAGGGACTGCGTCACCTTTCAGCGTATGGCAAAAATGAAATAAAATTGCCAAATATTCACTAAATTTTGGCATAGATGCCTGTTACGCTGTTTTTATAAGGAAAAACACACTGATGTGCGCCATGTTGAAAGTGGTTCAAATCGATTAGTTGCAATAAATATTTCTTAAAGCAACAGTCAACAATGTTCTATTATACAAATACTTGATTTGGTAAGAAAATTAGACTTTTTAGAAAAATTTGCTCCATCTGTGAGACAGGTCCTTTAAATGGGAATATTAATGCATAATGATGAATAATAATCAATAATTAGTTTTGTCAAGCTGGAAAATTCTATATGCTCGTAAATGTTATTAAAACCCCAAAAAACATCATGAATCTAACAAAGGGAAACAACTCTTTATGTATATCGATTGTCTCCCTTCGTTAGATGTTACAATGTTTGTTTAAATTTCAGGTTTAACAATGTTAATAATTTCTATGTCATTCACAGAGGCCGATTCATCTTTAAGTCACCAGTTTTCCCGGTTAATATTAATTTATTTTTGCTTGATTGTGAAACAAGTTTCCTAACTTACATTAATCACTATTGACACCTCATTCCTGATTTTATTCATCGCCATGAGGGTATGAGAGAAGAGAAGTAATGCAGAGCATCAAGCAAGGGAATTACTGGTCCCAACTTTATTTCGCCTTTTAGGCTATCGAGGTGGTCGTTTTACTAGACTGTATTGTTACAATACTGACTTTCTTCCCCACAACCAACCAGCAACTTCTCTACATGTTATGGATTTTGCATTTCAGTTAATAAATACAATTGGCAATATTACACTTTGATGGGATTTGATTTCATGGTTGAAGGTGACCCACCAAATCCACAAAATTTAGTCCCCATGAAATTCATGATTTTACAGCAATATTAACCTTGTCTGTGATTTTATCCAGGAATGGTGAGATATCTTCCTCTGCTACATGTAGAAATCTACTCCGGGGAGTCTCAGATTCTGTCTGGATCTCAGCTGCACTAAACGTGAGTATATCTATAGCCGTAAGACGAGTCTGTTTCCTGGACGGTACAAACACAATCACCGGTCTCTTTGGTGCATGTCTCAGAATTGCCTGGTACGTTGGTTTGGCCATAGCGATAATTCTCGACATGTTGTGACTGATATTGAAACCCTACAGGTAGAAGAACATCATTATATTTAACATCAGACATACACAACAATAGAACATCACTAATTAGTGTGTCTCCGTAGCTCAGTCTTTAGCAGGCTTACCGTCTAATCTGGCGACACAGGTTTAAATCAGGGAAAAAGCACTAATATGCCTGCCATATTTCAGCAGAAAACTGACTGGCTAATAAAGACTAAACTCGGCATATTACATAATGAAAATATGCACAGTACTAATAGGAAGTTTCATTGAAATCAGGCCAGTGGTTACAGAAAAATGGACAGACATACCTCAAGCATGACACCAATATTTGTATGTTGGGATATAATGAAGCTATATAAACATGGTACTAACCTGTATATGCAGCTCTAGGGGTACTGGTCTAACGTTGGGATGAAAGTTGAAGAATCCAGTAGTTGATACACCGAGCCATTGTGAGATATCCTTGGCGTTAGATAGTGAGGAACTCAATGAGACGATACGAATGTTACTCTCTAACTGAGAGGAGATATATCTCATACGTGAACAGATAACCTCCAATACAGGCTGAAATATACACAACACAATTCATATTAAACTACGAGAAATTTACAATTTTATTGGTTAACTAATCAACCAGTCACCACATCGTTAAAATGACAAACTTATGCTGTGTACAAGAAATGCTCCAAGAAAGTAAATCATAGAGAAATAATATGATAGAAAAGGTTTGATTTTAAGTTATTGTCTGGTATGTATATATATAAACAACAAGCGCTGAGGAATGATTAGTAAGTACTCTGTATTCTATCTATAAAGGGGTCATGGTAGATCTATAGTATTATTTACAAATTTAAAATATAATATTGTAGTGGCTTACCCCAACATCCCCGCAAATCAAGTGTAACTCATCCACAATGAACAGGTTGATGTTTTGTACATTTTTTCTTTGTTTCCATCGACGAGATAAGACGTCCCACTTCTCAGGTGTGCTGATTATAATATTACCCTGTAAAGTAGCGATAAAGACAAGCATGTAAGTATTTTCTTCAAAGATAACAATGTGAGTCACACTGTCACAAAGACCCCCATGTCAGCCCAATAGCTGAAATTGGTTAGATCACATCACAGTGACCTTGACCTTTGATCTCGGAATCCATAGGGGTCATCCTCCATGTAAAGTTTGATGATCCCAAGGCAAAGCCTCCTTGAGTTATTGAACGGAAACCATTTGGTCTACCAACGGACCTACCGACAGACATGAGCATAGCAATATACCCCAGGTATTTTACCCCTCATCGTGCAATATTGGATCTTAGATTTGTGTTTGTATTAAACCTTGAGTGTCTTCATAATACTCCCAACTCATGATAACATACAACTGGAATTATAAATACATACAAATTGAATATATCAACTGTTAAATTATGCTAATAGAAGGTCAGGATCGTGTCAAATTCTTTTGACTTTAGACTAGATATAATACATTGACATACCTTGGCAAGAAGTTTGAGATCAGTTCCTGTTTCACCAGTTAGAATGACAACTTTCTTGCCCAACTGTAGACCAAACTTGTTGTACCAGTCGGTATACATCTGTAATATAAAATATTGTTCAACTCTTTACTAAATAATAGGGCGCAAACCAAAGCCACACAGCTACGACGGCAGCGCCTAGCCACACACGCAAGAATCAGACATAGTACAAGCCATCCACATCCCCAAAAATGGATGCTTTAAGCGGGCCTTATATGCTCACTCCGCAATGAGTGACACACTGCGGACTTTGAATTTTGTGCATAATTAGCCATAAAGGGAGGTAATTACGTGGGGTGATAAACAACTAATGAGACAAACGCTCTAAAATGATAATTCCTCATGATATCAATAAAATGCGTTTTTGTTTCAAATAAAAAATGTATCCTCTTTCCATCTGCGAAGTTTCATAATTTTTCATCAATTACTGGCAAAGTTATAACTTATTTTGTAACCTTGGGTACAGCGACTCGCCGCACATTAACGATGTCAATGACGTCACGTACGTAAATTATTTATTATTCGAACGTCTTATTGCTCAGAAATAACGCTTATGTCTCTAAAACTACTGGGTAGATTTATTAATAATTCAGTATTTATTTAGAACAATTGTTCATTTGACTAAAAGCAATTCAGTTGTTAAAAATATCAAGGAAATGTTGAATAATTATTCGATCATTTTCATTCTAAATACGGCTCTCGTATACGACGTCCATCAAACGAGTGACAGTCAAAATTGTCAGCTCATCTAATGCTTTTCTGATCTCGGCTTGATATAATAGAGTTTCTTTCCCGTCATAAAACCTTTTACATTAACGATACATAAGTATACATCTCGCAGACTTCTCTTCATATGCTCATTTTCTAATTTCAAATGTTTGTTTAGACCTTAATCCTTGTTTGTGGAAAAACTGTATAATTTTGAGTTGTGATTTTTTGCCAAAATATTGCGTAGATTTCAAGACGCTTCTGGTACTTTTCACGTCTTGTATAAAAAAGGAACAGACATACATCAAAATCGTTTTAATCCATAGTTTTTCAATGTTTTGTCGTCATGTCCAGTTAAGTTGATAAATATCCTAGGTATATTCAATAAAATATAAATCGAATGCGTTTCCGTACCATATGGCGAAAAAGGGCGACGTTTGGATGTGCGGCGATATAG
Organism: Spisula subtruncata; assembly: GCA_963678985.1. NCBI lineage: Eukaryota > Metazoa > Mollusca > Bivalvia > Venerida > Mactridae > Spisula > Spisula subtruncata. The sequence goes on from OY787666.1 coordinate 47,863,310, forward strand.
CGCGACACCTTATATTTGACGCTGCATACATAAAGAACTACTTATTGTAGAACATTGTATTTTATACGTAAACATCGGCATTAGGAGCAGCTAAATTAATATGACAATTTCATGGCTCTGATACGTACACTTTAAAAATGAGAGCATTTGTCTCATTACTTTTTGATCATTCCACGTATAAGTGAAATATTACAGCTTTCATTGATATAAGACATGTATCCCTTTATTTCATATTTTGCAATAGCGCCAGGGTTTTCACTAGGATTTCATGTAGGAGGCTTTTTGTACATTAGAGGAGATCAAGGTGCCTGAGCACTGAAGATAGAAGGCAGCCGGGGGTAATTTTGAGGTGGCACAAATATCATTTGAGGTAGTCAAATTGGCCTCCTGCCACCTCCTAATGATAACCCTGAACACTACAACAAACCAAAGCTGTTATTTTCGAACGCTGTATCTGTACCTAGGTTAGCTGTAAATAATGGCTAAATACATGAGCCATGATTGATGGCCTATTACTGCTTCAGTGGTATCAGGATGAAGAAATAGACCTACTCTGGATATCCACTAATCTGTAGGTACAAATAGAATTTCACCGTCATAATCCTTGTCACACTTGAATATTCTGTACAATAGAGTGGGGGTCAGTTGTATTTGCATATGAATGCAAAACCAGTCTAACTAGGCCAGATTTGTGTGCACCTACATGTAAACCCACATTGTACAAAGTTCCGGATATCAACTATTTAAACTTGGAAAGTGGCTGGTGAGTCACATGGTTAAAAAGTAATAAGGAATTTGAACAAGGATGGCCAGGTAACAAATCCAGTGCACTAGGCACTTGACCTCGGATGTATTTGTTAACATAATGGTTAACTATAATGTTGAGTGACATATCGATGGTGCCAAACCGAAACCCCATACTGTATAGCGGGTATATTTCGCGGGGGTTTAACTTTCGCTATATTCGCGGTCAACATCGAATGCACGAAATCTAACCCCCCCGAATATCACCAAAAATATACAAATATTACAAAGGGAGACAATGCATCAAGGAACTTTAAGAACTAATCCAACATTACTTTGCAAGACGTACAAAACGAAACATTGTGTCGCTTCTGTAAATTACGGTAATGATAATAGACTACGGCATGTATAAAGTATGGTTAGAAATTGGATATTTGTAAAGAACGTGTTTAAATCTCTTTCCATGCATATCAATATCGTTGAATTGTAAGCCATTTCATCACACTTGCTCAATTTCAATAACAGTTTTGTTTGCGGAACGTGTAAATGTTTGCCGAAATAATGATTTGTTTGTTAATAGATCTACATATTTTTCTTATGTTAGCAGTTAATGATCAGTATGTTTGGTTTATTGCGTTTCTTTATCCTCACCGCCTGGCAATCCTTATGGGTGAGGCCTCCAGAATACTTTCAGTTTTGGGGGATAGTGCATTATACAGAAGATGCCCTAATTCCAGAAGCATCCCTGGTTCTTTTTGCATGCCATATTTATAGCACCCATACATGGAACCTCGTTTTAAAGTCTCACCCAAAAGACTAACAGTAACTTTAGATGGCCAACCCGGGATTCGAACCCACAACCCCGAGATCAGTAGTGACTATTATACTCGAACTCTAACGTTTACCGTCCCTTCCATGTTTACCAACAGGGTTTTAATTTCGCGGTCAAGGCCGTTAGTGCGAAATCAAGACACCGTGAATTCAAAAGGATCAAATTAACGCGAAAATTGGACACCGTGAAATATACCCGCTATACAGTAACTCAATTTTGGCGCAAAAACTTTTTTTGCAGCATCCGCATCTGCAAGACGTCCCGTGCATATCTGTCATGTGGCCATTTAAATAGCCGATTGCGTTACTTAGATGGCGACAAAACAGAAATACGCGGGACGTCTAGCAGATGCGGATGCTGCAAAAAAAGTTTTCGCGCCAAAATTGAGTTACGGGGTTTTGGTTTGGCACCGTCGATATAATGGTTAAAGTTGTTGGTACCGCAGGAATAATGTGGAAAAACCAGATTGCATTAAATTCCGGAGTATATCTATCAACAGAGTATCTTGTAAAGTAGTGAAGCATAAAATGGGTCTGATTTAAATGAGATTGACTATACCTGATGAGCAAGATGCTCCAGTGGGGTAACAAACACACATCTACCGTCTGTATTCTGTGAGAACATACGGAGCACAGCAAACTCTGCGCAGATAGTTTTACCACTCCCCGTGGGTGCCCCAACAAATACATTATCATCACTGTTGTAGATAGCGTTAAACACTGAAACAGAAAGTCAGGATACACTATTATTATACACGCAAACTCTGCACAGATAGTTTTACCACTCCCTGTGGGTGCCCCAACAAAAACATTATCATCACTGTTGTAGATAGCGTTAAACACTGAAACAGAAAGTCAGGATACACTATTATTATACACGCAAACTCTGCACAGATAGTTTTACCACTCCCTGTGGGTGCCCCAACAAACACATTATCATCACTGTTGTAGATAGCATTAAACACTGAAATATACAGTATCCAGGATTAATATATTTATAAACAAGAAGCGGTCATATAGGGCCATATTCCCTGCTGAAGTGAAAATAATTGTATTATATGTAGAAAGAGTTAAACACTGAAACTTGCAATATCAGCATAAGTATATATATAAACCAGAAATGTTTCCATCGACACAGGTGCCCCATAGGGGTGCATAGTAAAAATTACAAAAGGCCGTAACTCTAGTAAAAATTGCCTCAGCAAAAATTCCATCCCTTATGGTCATCTAGGCATCAAGGAGGTTAATCTGTGAAAAATTAAAAGAAACTCTGCCCAACGGTTTGTGAGGAGTTCAACACAAGATTAGCGTTACGTACGGACAGATATAATGAATAATGATTGAAGTTAAACGTTTACAGGGTTACTACATACATGTAATACTAAATCCTGAAAATGAGATTATACAAGGCTGTTTCAAGTGCGATTAGCACACCTCACATCAAAGTTCATGAAGTTTGAAATGAGGGTAATTTAACTCAATGCATTGATTTTTTTCATTGAATAACTTTTATCTTTTGCAGAAAAGTCCACACTAAGTACATTTTAAAACATGAAATCTATTTTTCCAGTTTTTTTCCTGCAATTCATCTCTTTTTTGCAACAAAGTTGTATCTCACTATAAATTTAACAAAACAGGATTACAATGTACCTACCTTGAGTCTGTATGGGGTTGAAGAATGGGAACTTCTCACTGTATAAGGATTCAAAGTTTGTATTTCTCAAGGCAGACACAGGTAAAGGCTGTAGATCCAGTAATTCTGTAGGGGGAGGGTATTTCTCTGGTAGGATCAGATGACGGAATGATACAGGTAACAACGTCTCAGCACCTATATAATACATAACGAGAGATGTTTGTGAAACATGTATGCCCCCATGGCAGCCTAATACATTAAAACTTCCTTATGGCGAGCATCAATATCACAAGGACCCAGTCTATCTGGAACAAGTTTTAAACGAATATCTGTTTGTATCACCAATAAATGTCCTTTGGTTATCTCGAGCACCCGGCTTATCTCGAGCATTTACCCAATCCCGTTCACTCCTCGAGATAACAAAGTTTTACTGTAGTCGGAAATGATAAAGGTTACGGTGATCTTGACCTTTGACCTAATACTTTCAATATCAATAGGGGTCATCTACCACCTCCATGCAAAGTTTGAAGATCCTAAGGCAAAGTGTTCTTGAGTTAGTGAATGGAAACCATTTGGTCCACCGACAGACAGACCGACCAACAGACATGAGCAACATACCCCCTCATCAAAGATGGGGGCATAAATATTGTGTATAAAAAAACCTTATAACAGGTGAACAAAACAGGACCAAAATAAAAATCAGAAAAAAAATCATATGTGACCATACAAGAGACCTTTGATGAAACAGTTTCCATATTTATCTCAATTTGTTTAAGTTCATTAGGCTTTATATTCACCTTATCAGCCTTCCTGGTCTACAGGGATGGTATTCACAAAGTATTTTAAGTGAAAACTTAAATATTTTGACTTAAGTTAAAATATTGAGCTGAACCTATTTCCTAAGCAACAACGAATACACCATCTTTTCTATGTGATTACTGTAGCTGATTACATAATGCTTCTTAACAATGTAAACATTTGTTAATCTTGCTTGTCCTGTTGAGCTGATACACTTGAGGAAAATTTGAGATTTTTAGAAAATTGTAAGATTTCACTTAAGATGCTTTGTGAATACCATGACTTTGACAATAAACTTAACCACTGCACACGCGGATGATCCCGTGACAACAATAGATCAAAACTCTTTTCTTCAAAAAGGCAAGCTAATTATATGTTGGGTTTGACGAATAAATCTATAATGGGTTTGACGAATAAATCTATAACAGGTTGATGGTTTATGTCTTTATTTCGGTATTTTCTTTCTTTCAATTAAACATGTGCTTTTAATTACGGTGGTACCTGAAGAGAGTCTTATCTGGAATATGTTCTCTAACAGTTCAAAAAAAGTTAATCGAGTTACAGGAGAGTCCAGGGTCCCTGTAGGGGTTGTCCATATATATAACCAATAATCTGATTACAAACTTACCTATCCATCTATCAGACACTACTCGGATGAAGTATTGTGGTGGGAGAGGTTCAAACACTGGTACAAAGAATTTCACATAGTGTTCATCCTGCGCAAATTTGCTGTAAAAGAAATGTAAATATATGCATATGATACTATATAATGATATGGACAAATGCCACAAATGTTAGGGTACAATTTCTTATATCACAGTAAGGTTAAAGATTGATCAATGGTCCAGTAGTCAGTAGCATTGTTAACTGGTTTAGTTTAATTAGTTATGAACTGGCTTCAAAGCAACGTTTCAACCCTCAAAATGTTCTGAATGTTTTAAACGAAGCATTTCCAAAAATAAACATTTCGAAATTAAATTTTGAGGTGGTGAAATAGTTTATAATTTTCCTCATCAATATGGGTTGTGTCTGGGTTGAGGGCATCCCAGTACACACCTTACAATTTCTGAGTAAGTGAATACATAAACACGATATGGTTTCTTAACTTACTCTTTCAGCAGGAAGTATTCATGATGTAGAATCACTTCACTGTCTACGTCCTCCACTAGGATCCAGAAAGCTTCTGATGTTCCATGTACCTTCTCATCCCACTGAAAGTCTGGTGTTATAGTCAGCTCTACTCTCAATGTCGACCTGAAATATACGTAATTCATAGAATTGGTAATTTTTATAGAATTAAAAGATCATTTGTGAAGTTCACTGATGTGTAAACACCTGATCTGAAGGAAAACATCGAATAAAGCCCGGAAGGCTATTCATTGGGAATTTCCTTACACATATGAATACAATATGACTTACAAACTTGAACTGCCTTTCAATGGAAGTAACTCTGGAGGCATAACAAGTAGACAAAGTTTGATTGAGGACTGACCAAGCAAACATGAAAGCTACTTTAGGTGGTTAGTGGTGTGGTCTATTCCCCAACACAAAATAATTCTTTGAATTTAGTCGATAACATCTTAAATACATTGCATCAAAGGGGGTCTATGTTTTATTTCTAAACAATGGAAATAAAACCAAAGATTAAAGTTACTGTACATAATGCCCCATGACCTTGACCTTTGACTTACCTCAAAATCAATAGGGTCATCTACTTTTGCTGGCAAACCTCCATGCGAAGTTTAAAGGTCATAGGGCAAAGCTGTCCTGAGTTATTGAATGGAAACCGTTTTGGTCTACCAACATACAGAACGACATGTGCATGGCAATATACCCCCTTGTCAAAGATGTGGGGCATAAATTAATACAAGAGAAACATGTATGCCCTTATGACCTTGACTCACTGATCTGAAAATCAATAGGGGTCATCTACTATTACTGCACAACCTCCATGTTAAGTTTAAAGATCCTAGGACAAAGCATTCTGAGTTATTGAACGGAAACCGTTTTTGTCTACCGACATACATAACGACCAACCTACTGACCGACATGTAAAGCAATTTACCCCCTCATCAAAGATGTGGGACATAATTAATACCAAACCATGTTACAGAATGAAGAAAGAAGGTGCTCACCTTGTAATAGGTAAGATGTGAACAGAGAGTTCAAGCTTGGGAAATTGCTGTATATATTTATGAATGGTCTTTCCAAATTTGGGCATCTTAATCAATTCTCCAATCTCATTATGATTCAAGTCGTATAATCTTTCAAATGGTAGATTTTTCTTCTCGATTCTCTTCACCACCTCTTCATGTTCGTGTACCTTCCTAAACTGTCTCAGTGGTGTCATAGACTGCCACCTGAAATGTAACATTTTGTTAAACAATTGCGCATTAAGCCTTGGTCTCTCTGAGAAAATCCTCATCTGTAACTTGAAAATAATCTTTAAAACACTTAGCAACTTTTCTTAGTCCTCAGTTATATTGTCGTAGATAACTTTGTCAACCATGTTCATATCTCAACGAAATTTGGACACAATATGTGCCATTTATCAGTTTGCAGAATTGTACAACAAAAAGTTGACTTTGATATGTGTTAATTAAACTGAACGATTTTAACACATCAACAAAAGGAGGTAAAAGTCACAATTACATTTTTGCTATCATTGATGACCACCATGTAGTCTGATTTTTCTACTAGCAGTCATTGAAACAAGTACTGAGCATTGTTGAAGGCAACAGAAAATAATGCTCAAAACATAATTGTTAAAGAACATTCAACAATATGATTATTCAAACCATGTAGTACGTACATTCGTTTATCGACCATTTTACACAGTGCTAGTGCCTTGTCAGTAAGCTGTGCCCATCCACGATGAAGTACGATCTCATACACAGCCCTCATCAACCGACTAGCTGACTGTGTTACATACACCATATCTGCCATCAACGCAAAACCTTCCAACTACAAATATATCATCAATCATATATTAATATTATATAAAGTGATTTTTTTTAGACCTTTAAAGGAATTATCAGTTGATTCTCATCATTTTCAAGCATTTGTAATAGAGACCATGGAAGAATATAACCTTCCAACAACAAATATATCATCAAATCATCAATCAAATAGGTGAAATTATTTTTTAGATTTAAAGGAACTGATTGTATTGCAGAACAATGTGTGTATTCAATGTACTGAAAACGTAATGTGCTCATTACATAGCAATCCCCAAAAGTCAAGACAGGGGGACCCAACATATTTTGCCCTCCACCCAAATAGTTCATACAAAATTTATAAATTTCGGCCTTGAATAGTCGTCCCAATCAAGTTACATTTGAAAATCAGGCACTTAATTGTGCGAAAACAAGTAAGAATAATAACTGAATCGCTTTGTTTTGTTATAAATCATGGGTATTTTGCCTATATAATGGTAACATTTAATCAAAAGTATAAAATAACAATTAAGGTACAGAGGCAATTAAAATCAAGAACTCAGAAAACAAAGAAGCCATTGAGAATATTTGAAACATATAGGTAGAGTAAGTGATATAAGTTATCGGCAGTGAGATGAGCACCATACCTTCAGCTGGGATATATAAGCTTGTAGTAATACATTCACTTTAGCACTTGGTTCCTCGATACTTTCCTTGATGGGTATAGGTACTCTCTCCAGTAGTTTCAACAGTTCTAACTTCTCTTCCTGGAAATATACATAACATCAGTCTCGTTACCTTGACTTTTTTCTCCAAAGAAATATAATTGTGTTAAATACATTATGGGAAGAGAGGCCTAGAGGTAGAGCGCATGCTTCGATATAAAGAGTTCTGGGTTCAACACCTGTCTGGACCACTGGTTAATTTCTCAGAGCAAGAACAAACCACATGCTCCACTCCACCATGGTGTAAAATGGTACCTGTGAGGACAGTGTCTATTCCTGGACGCCACAGATCAATGTTGGCTGCCACACCCACAGGAAACAAATAGTCTCTCCAGGGAGACTCAAAGTACGTTTCAAAAGCTCAAAATCAATAGGGGTCATCTTCTGTTGCTTTCCAACCTTCATGCAACGTTTAAAGATCTTAGGGCAAAGCTTTCTTGAGTTATTGCATGGAAACCATTTGGTCTACTGACCGACAGACAGACACACCGACAGACATGTGCAAGGCAATACAGCCCTCATCAAAGATGGGTGGGGGCATACTATATACCTGCAAAGTACTCCTATTTTCGTAAATAAATTTCTGGTTTTTCAAGTTCACCTAACTTTGAACAAAGAAACATTTAATTCATTTAATGATCTTCTGTCCCATATTTATAAACACAGAATTATAACAGTCCTTGTTTATGTATCTAAATCCCTTTTAAATCACATTTAAGTGCATCTTGTGACATGTTACACTTTATCACTCCTATTTTGGATTTAACTAGCTTGGCAGGAATGGCATAATTACAATAAAGTATACAAACCTCTCTAACGGTGATGTATTTGAACTCCGAGGAGAGTGAGAATACACGGAACAGTTCTATCTCACTGAGTATGGTATCATTACAATAAAGTATACAAACCTCTCTAACAGTGATGTATTTGAACTCCGAGGAGAGTGAGAATACACGGAACAGTTCTATCTCACTGAGAGTGGTTTGGTGGGTGGGGTATCATTACAATAAAGCATACAAACCTCTCTAACGGTGATGTATTTGAACTCCTAGGAGAGTGAGAATACACGGAACAGTACTATCTCACTGAGAGTGGTTTGGTGGGTGGGGTATCATTACAATAAAGCATACAAACCTCTCTAACGGTGATGTATTTGAACTCCGAGGAGAGTGAGAATACACGGAACAGTTCTATCTCACTGAGAGTGGTTTGGTGGGTGGGGTATCATTACAATAAAGTATACAAACCTCTCTAACGGTGATGTATTTGAACTCTGAGGTGAGTGAGAATACACGGAACAGTTCTATCTCACTGAGAGTGGGTTGGTGGGTGGGGTATCATTACAATAAAGTATACAAACCTCTCTAACGGTGATGTATTTGAACTCTGAGGTGAGTGAGATTACACGGAACAGTTCTATCTCACTGAGAGTGGGTTGGTGGGTGGGGTATCATTACAATAAAGTATACAAACCTCTCTAACGGTGATGTATTTGAACTCTGAGGAGAGTGAGAATACACGGAACAGTTCTATCTCACTGAGTGTAGGTTTCAGCAGCTGATTATACGTGGCGATAGTCTCATGTGTCAGATAGTAGTGACTCGATATTCTACCAAGTTCTGTCACCTGCAAGCAAATTTAATCATAATAATTAATAATAATTGAAATTATTTATATAGCGCTTTATATAGCAAGGCTCTAAAGTGCTTAACACGCGGAAATCAGCTAATTGAAGTTCAGTAAGTCTAAAAAATTCACTTGATTATCACTGATATTCAATTTTTAACAGGTGTGTTTTCAATGTTTTTTTTAAAGACTGTTAGAGAGTCAATGTGCCTCATGTCCATGGGTTTTGCCCAGTAAGGTAAATAAGGGGAAACACACAATATTTTATTTTTGGCCTATTACTAGCAACCTCAGCTGATGGCTTATCTGATGGCTAATCATATTTATGACAATTTGAGTGAAAATTTGACTTTTGTCGGGTCCGCGAGTGCGCGAACATTCTCCTCTTTATATTTATCCCAAAAATTCTAGAAAAACGCCCAATTTCACGACTTAAAATTGTCATAACTTTTTTATTTTTCAAGATATTTTAAAAAACAAAACAGTTCCATAATAGTATGGCCTGTGGCTTGCAGATGCAACTGAACAATCAACAATACAACATACTTGAAAAATCAGCTGAGGTTGCTACTATTACTAATACTTATTGAATCAACACTACAATGTACATTAGATATAGTCGAACATACCTGGAAACATCCTGTCTTCTTATCATATTTCACAAGGTTATGTTTATCTAACAAACATGCTGCCGAATGTATGAGATCTTTACGTCGTTGATGTAATAATGGGTCGTCTTTTATCTGATCATGACTCACACCATACAGGGTAGGATGACGTAACATACGAATGTACAGATATGTATACCCTAGTGAAGAAAACAAACAATTTAACCGTAATATGATCAATAGTACAGCATATTAAGTGGATATTTTCAAGTAGCAAAGTTTTGGAGTTATAACCTAGTGAAGAAAACAAACAATTTAACCATAATATACTCAATATTTCTGTATTCAAAAGTGGATATTTTCAAGTAGCAAAGTTTTGGAGTTATAACCTAGAGAAGAAAACAAACAATTTAACCGTAATATGATCAATAGTACAGCATATTAAGTGGATATTTTCAAGTAGCAAAGTTTTGGAGTTATAACCTAGTGATGAAAACAAACAATTTAACCATAATATTCTCAGTATTACTGCATTCAAAAGTGGATATTTTCAAGTAGCAAAGTTTTGGAGTTATAACCTAGTGAAGAAAACAAACAATTTAACCATAATATTCTCAGTATAGTGAAACCCCATGAAGCCGGTGTATCCACGGTACCGGTGTATGTAATTTTCTCATGAAATTGTAGATTCTTTTTCTCGTGACATTGCCTGCAGGATTGTTTACAATAACTGACGAGTAAATTAAATAAATAAGTAGGAAATGGACCAATTTCTGAATGAAATCACTACAAAAACTTACACCATGCCTTCACTACGATTAAATCCTTATTTAATCGGCAATGTTTGACATGCATGTATTCAATGCTCGCTTGTTTATTTATCAAACATAATTTTGACAGCTATGACGTCATCCATTGATAAAAAGGGTCGTGTGCAACTTTTGGCGGGAGAAAATCAACTTGTCAACAAACTGGACCAAATTTACTTGGAAAATGTTATTGTCGCACCGGCTAGATGGGGTTATCTCCCTTTCCTGAAATTTTACATGGTGTTTGTTTACATGTATTTTTTCCGATTCCAAAGGTCATTTGATGTGATTTTGCAGTTTTATTAAAGATTAAAGGTCATTTTATCAGTTTCATACAAAATATGTGTCGAGAAGTTAGTGATTTATATTTATTTTGTCAATTTCGTTTGATACACCGGCTACATGATCTTCAAGGCTATTACTGCATTCAAAAGTGGATATTTTCAAGTAGCAAAGTTTTGGAGTTATATCCTAGTGAAGAAAACAAACAATTTAACCGTAATATGATCAATATCTCAGCGTAATAAACCAAATCACTGTATGACTTATCAAATTACCTATAAAATTTAGCTTGTATCACTGATTGCACATGTAAAAGCTGATCACTGTATGACTTATTGCTGTGCTATATAATTGGATGTGAATGCCTTTTTGCAATTGCCGGAATCGGCTCAATGATACACAGTGAATATAAATGTACATGTATAAATGGATATTTTCAAGGGCTGAAAAGTTTCAGAAATTCTGACATTCAGCATGCAGAAATATAATTAGTTTTTTTCTTACTTTGTAGGATTATTTTTAGGCCACAATTTCACGCAACAGGAAATTTTAGTGAGTAGTAAAATTAGTGTAATTCTTTTTAAATACTTCATTAAATAACTTCTTCAAGGGAAAAAGTTTACATGCCCAAAGAGAAAATCGGCCGAAAATTACTCGCCATGGCCTTCGGGGGAGTGCTAATTTCGATAACTGTATATATAATCAGCTATTACATTATGCTATTTAAAGGTCAGGATCATGTGAAATTATCTGTACTATAGCAGAAACTTACCCAGCCAATCCACAGCTTCCTTGACATTCTGTACGGTACCCAGTACGACCTCAGCGTTTAGATTGTCGGCCATCTTACCAATAAATTGACTCTCTATAGGGAGTTGTTGGTTCATCAGTGAGAGGTAATATTGTAGTTCACTGTGGTTGGTCAACATGATGCCTTCACCTTTTGTATCATACTGTGGTCTACCTGCACGTCCCAACATCTGTAACAAGTATACATATGTCATAGTGAACAATTTAATACTGGGACACAATGATAAAATAGAAAAACAAAGTTGTTTAGTCTACACAGAAAAATAAAATATCTTTAGAAATTTATGAAGTCCCAAGGACAGTTTACAATCCTAAATTCACCGATTGTAAAACCTTGGTAAAAGGTAGTTTGTCGCCCCTATTGAAAGGAGCAGCCAAATTTAACTTATGAGACAATTATCTTTCATGCGCAAAATACCTTCCGAATCCAATCTCATATCGCCGGGCGCCTGGCAGTGATGAGCCTACAGTAACCATTTATTTTACAGGCTGACAGGTCACCAACAGATTACTTCAGTTCTGCCAAGATTTGAAACTTCAACCTCCTACTTTCAAGGCGGACGACCTAACCAATCCGCCACGGTACTATATTTTATGTACTAATTCCCACATACCTGCATTACGTCTAGCGCACTAAGTTCCACCCAGCGTCCTTTCTCTGGACTATATATCTGTGTACCCTTGATGATAACAGTATGAGCTGGAAGGTTGACACCCCAAGCTAGAGTAGACGTAGATACCAACACCTGTATATGTCTGTCTGTAAACAAGTCTTCTACCAATGTACGATCAACTCTGAAAGTTACATATTGAAGTATCATTATATAGAACAGAGAATTTCTATCGGCCTAATTTAACATGATAATATATTGTCTATATCTATAACCCTGGTTGTATATTTGCAAAAATTCCAATTTTAACGTTATTTATCCCAATTAAGTAAATTTCTATGCCACTCAATGAGTAAATGAAGCAAATAAACAGAACATTTGTTGATTTTTGGTGAAAGACCTTATTTTATTTCACTCGAGATCATAACAAGAAATTATATTTTTCATCTTGGCTTCTCCAATCATGAAAAAATTGAACTCTGTGACCAATCAGTAAAATAAAATACAATCTTACATCAAAACCAACAAATCGCTGGCTTAGAATGAGAAGGTCGTAAGCACAAAATCGATACTTTGAGAAAACAAGAACCAATCACTCTTAACTTATGTAAAAACCAACATTTTGGACTTCAGTAGGGTTAACATGGCAAGTTACGATTCTCAAAAAATAGGCTCACAAGAAGCTCCTTGTAATGCAGATTTCAAATATGTATCAGACTTATAAGATTGTAAAATTGTATTGTATATATAGCAATATGATTAAGACATGTACTAACTTGTTCATGCCAGCATGATGTATAGCGAAACCATACGGTAGTAGATCTTTAAGCTCCAGATTCTTTACATGTTCCGATTCATTTCTCAACACTTCCGTGGACATTGAACCTTCCTTCAAGAAGAGACCGAGTGTATCTTTCTCCAGACACATATCACGGATCGCTCGGGCCGTCTTTCCTGTCTCCTTCCTCGAATGTACAAACACTAACACCTGAAATTTGAGAAGCGCCCCAGTTACAAAAAGAAAATGCCGAACGTAGACTTTATTTGCCAGTCAGCTTTTTGCTGAATATGGCAGTCATATAAATGTGCCTCCACCTGGATCGCCCGATTAGGCAGCAAGCGCCCTAACCACTGAGCTACGGAGGCACGGGTTACATGCAATTCTTCTCCGTAGTAAGGTAAATTCCAAGACTAATGTACTGTATAATAATGTGGTGTGAAAACAACATTTAAGCTAACTTAATATTTCATCTGATAATTATGGATACAAATTATTTAGCCTAATCATGTTTTGTATACTTGTATTCCGTATCATTACAATATGTCACAATTACGTTCTAAACACTTCATGATAAACTGAGTACAAAATAATTTCAGCCAACATGTTGGAATTATTCAGACTTCTACCCACCTGATTTTTCCCAGCATGCTCCATAACTTTCTCGTACACAATCTCATTCATAATCTGAAATCTCTTCACCGGTTTCTTCTCAGTGATACCAATAAACTGTTGTTCCAGAGGTACAGGTCGGAAACTGTTGTCAAAAAAGAATAACCCCTCTGACGGCTCCACTCTCAGAAACGTGGCAACATCTTCGTAATTAGGTAACGTTGCGCTCAATCCAACCAATCGTACATCTTCCTGTGTTGTCTCGATGTTACGAATTGTTCTACAAAACATGAACAAACATGAAACACTCAGAAACAGGGGTGGACACTAACTACTTTGGTCACTGGTTAGACAGTAAAGAAGGATAAAGTTCTAAAGAAAACAAATACTGGTCCTTTAAGACCTTCACTGGTCCTTCTTGATTTTCAATGGCCTCAGGCTAGTCCACAAATCTCATGGGGGTCGAGCCTGGTGAAATTATTATTGATAATGACTTGTTATCTCGGATAATTACTATGTTCAAGCTTTGTATTTGCTCATGAATTTACTTTTATTTTCTGCAAACCAGTTCATTCTTTTAAGAGCAGGCAATTTGAATTTCCTGTAGATGAAGAGATGAAGTCTGAAGGGTGGAGCTGGTGTCAAGTACAAGCATGGGCAAATTGTATAGTTCCAGTACAGTTTAAGCCATGGAAAAAGAAAACAGTAAAGAAATTACCTGGCAACCAATGATTCTAAAACTGGACCTCTCTCATCGTGAAGTAAGTGAACCTCATCCTAAAATCACACATAGAAATATGTATCACATATATATATATATATATGCTATATTTGGCAAATACTGCAACAGAAATATAGTTCCATTAGATTCCATACATGCCAGATCTTCTGCATAATGCGTGAGACTCCTGCATTTGAGACCGTACTCCTGTATGATCTGAGGCAAATTGATCAAAACTCACGCATTTCTTGGAATACTGGAACCTGATACTTTTTGTTTACATTATGGAAATGGTGACTAATATTAGTTTGAATTGTTTCATGGAGCTTGCATGGTATTGCCTTACAAGTAAATTAGTGAAAACTGTAAAACATTATTAATTAAAGTTTATGCAAGAAAAATCTCCTGTATTTTTAATGAAATCTCCTGCATTTGCAACATTACGTCCAGGCGGAGGATCGAACCAGGGACCTTTCGAAGTCAAGTGTGTTATCCACTCGACCACCGTGCCAATAATGTTTTGATAATGTCATGTGTCTATGATGGTAAAGAAGTATGCCAAGTTTGAAAACAATGCATTGATTGAGTTTAACAATATTGTAGTTTCAACATTTTGTGACGAACTACCTGACGACCGAACAAACAGTAGATTCGGGGGAATAAAAAATTAGTGAAACTTACAAAGATCATAAGTCTGACCAGTTGTGTATATGTCCTCTCTCCACCTTTCCTGGTTATAATATCCCATTTCTCCGGAGTACATACGATGATCTGTGTAGCATTGATCTGTTCCTTAGTCACCTGAGAGTCTCCTGTCAACTCTTCCACACGGATACCAAACGGCTTCAATCTCTGTACAATAAATATAACATAAGTCCAGTATGCAAAATTAGAAATTGAAACTACTTACCCAAATCAGCTCAATTGAATGTTTCTCCTATAGACTTTATGCATAATAACTGCAAAAATTAATAGCTCGAATCAACAATCACTTGTCTTGGACAACCAGACAAGTGCTAATTTCACAGACTGCATTGCATGAGAATCATTTTAATACGATGAAACCTTTTTGTGTGCCTCTGAAGCGAAGTGTTTAGCGCATGTGTCGCCTAATCCGGCGACTCAGGTTCCAATCTGAGTAGAGGCACTCACACGCCTGCCATATTTCAGCAGAAAGCTGGCTGGCAAATAACTGCTAGGCTCGACTTGGCATGTAAGCAGCCAGTCAAGGATAACACTTATTTGGATAATCTCAACCACAAAATTTTAATCCCCCATTATTAAAACTTCTACAGTATATGACTTAGTGGATAAGATATCATGAAATTAAGCCTCCACGAAATGGTCTTTTTCACCAAAACCACAAAATTTAGTCCCATTGAAATTAACTGATTGTATAGTAATCAGGTCCTATAGTGTACTTACCATTCTAAAGGTTCCAACCATCTCCTGTACGAGGGACTTCATCGGAGCAACATAGACAATCTTAAACTCATCACCATTGATGGTACCATCACTATTAGCATGTTTCCCGATCTCTCGTAACATTGTCATCAACGCAACATTAGTCTTACCAGCACCCTGTTATAACAAAACAGTCACGTTATTTATAGCAAAATCATCTTAATTGAAATTTGTTCACAGACCTGACAACATTTGAAATATTTAAACAGAAGCATTACTGTTAATCAATTTAGTTTCTCAAATACAAACTTCCACGATTTGCTGATCATCGGCATATTAGCTACTACAAATTTTCGTGTTTTTAAATCTCCTGCCATGTCCATATTAATGTTTTGAACACCTTTGCGGCTACTTAATTTTGCGAATTTCTTCCACTAGTGAACTTAGCAAAATTAAGAAGCTTGAAATAATTTCTTGCTTAACAGTAAGTCCTAGAGCAGGATAATTCTACAGATGGCACACACAACAAGTCCTGCACACTGCACAGACTTCACTTAGGATAAATCATGTATCAAGGTACATAGATCAACAAATGTCAATTTTTTTAACAATGGATTTTCACTTTGGAAGTGTTAAACTTATACATACTGTAGGTGCACATAGTAGAAGGTTCTGGTCAGTTTCCATGGCAGCTTTAAACAGTCGGCTCTGTATTCTATTGAGTGATTTAAATCCTTCAAATGCTGGCTGTGCATACTTGGGTAGTCTATCAATTATCACCAATGACTGAAAATATAGGCAGATAATATTTTGTGAATGTCATAGAATTGAAATATTTTATGAATGTAAATAAAAACAAAGGTGCCATACAGTCACTTAGTCTAGGGCTCTTTTCAGCTGACAAGCCCCTCAAGCACCCTTCGACATTTTAAGATCCCCTGATCATTGGGCTACCTATGGAAACCTACGTTCGTGTCTCCCAAGACTATTTTTCTCCTGTGGTTGTGGCAGCCAACATTGATCTGCGGCACCCAGGAATAGACACTGCCCCCACAGGTACCAATTTACACATAGTTGGAGTGAAGCATGTGGGTTATGCTTGCTCAGAGAAATTAACCAGTGGTCTAGTCGAGACAAGGGTCGAACCCGGGACCTCTTGATCCTGAAGTGTGCACCCTACCTCTAGGCCACCGCTCCCTACAGGGCCATACTGTCAGTTAGTTTGAACTAATGGGTTTTGAAAATTTGAAATAAATTCTTACCTCAGCCTAGTCAAATGGTAGTGGTTTCTAAATAATTTATGAAATTTTGCTATAAAATCCTTACCTCGTCTGAGTCAAAGGGTTGTGGTTTAAGGGCTGGGACATGGACCTCTTCATAGCCCTTCCTCTGTTTTCTGAATGATCCATCAGGTAACTGACATTTCTTGTTGGCCATAAGATGACTACCATGGGTGAATGATAGATCGTCTAAATCAAGCTGACTCACAAAGCCAAGTTCCTGAAATATATACATCATTCAAACCTACAATACACTGCTGAGGCTCATAGGGACTGTTTTTGTAGAGGAAGAATATATTCATAGTGGAGCGACAATTTGTTTAGATAAAGAAAGTGTGATAATAGTATACACAGGGGTGTCAACAGAGCCAAATTAATCAGGAAAATCATATGCCGCCAAACATTTAAGCCCAACTGGAGACCATTAATAACATTATTTCCATATTTAACTCAGATTAAATTTACCATAACGTTGTCATTTCTTGAGATATTTTCATCACAAAACTTTAGGATAATAATTATCCGGAATTCCGGATTAATCAGAAATATTGACAACCCTGTATACAATAGTCTAGAAAATCTAAAAACAAATATTTTCAACACTCATATCCATGTAACATTTTTGGTTTAAAGACCCTAGCTAAAATATATTTATAGATACAGCAACATAATATTATTGACACTCGTGTGACTAATTCAAAAATTGAAAATTTAACATTTTCAGGTTAATACCGGGCGAACAAGAAGCAGTCATAGACAACATACATATCCCCCTTTGAAGAGAAGATTATTGTAATATATGTAAAGACAACAAAGGGTCATAAGCAAAATTGAATGAATCACAAAATCTTGACAATATGCGCTGCAGCTCCTCCATAGTAGTTATTCTGTGAAAGTTTGGTCAAAATCTGTTTAGAAGTGTAGGAAGAGTCCCAAACAGAAGGTTCAACGGAAAGACAGAATGAGGCATACTGTAAAATCATTTAATTTCGTTGGGACAAAATTTCGTGTTTTGGTAAAAAAGGCAATTTCGTTGGCACTTGAATTCGTGGATTTTGCATTTCAGGTAACAAAACAAGGGTCAAAAACAATTGTCGATGGGATTAAAGTCCGTGGTTGAAGTGAACCACGAAATTTAATCCCCCACGAAAATTATTGATTTTACAGTATCATTACCATACCCCAGTGGTTGACACTAACTACTTTTTGTCACTGGTCCATTAGTCCAACTGTAAAGAAGCATTAAATTTGTGAAGAAAACAGTAACTCGTCCTTCATAATTTTAACTGGTCCTTCAAAATTTTAAATGGCCCTGGACCAGGGGACCAGTGTTAGTGTCGAGCCCTGTACCCCCCTTTGCCTCAGCGGGGGATAACAAACAAAGAGTATCAAACCTGGTTCTCATCAGTATCCATGGCTTCTATTTCAGCAGCGACTCTACTCTTTCTTGCTTGTTCCCGTCTAGATCGTTCCTCCATCACAATATCTTCCTTATCTATAGCTTGTAGAGCGTGTAGTATCTTCAGTAACTCTCCTTCACTCTCCATCTTCTGTTCTATCTCAACCTTCTCTTTCTCATTCTGTGCTTGTGC
This sequence comes from Spisula subtruncata, assembly GCA_963678985.1. NCBI lineage: Eukaryota > Metazoa > Mollusca > Bivalvia > Venerida > Mactridae > Spisula > Spisula subtruncata. Next base: position 47,882,110 of record OY787666.1, read on the forward strand.
CAATAAGGTGCAATATAATACTGAAATATACACACATATGACAAATGTACACAAATATACTGAAATGTACCCACATATACTGAAATATACACAAATATCCTTCTCATTCTGTGCTTGTGCCAATAAGGTGCAATATAATACTGAAATATACACACATATGATAAATATACAAAAATATACTGAAATGTACCCACATATACTGAAATATACACAAATATCCTTCTCATTCTGTGCTAGTGCCAATAAGGTGCAATATAATACTGAAATATACACAAAAATATACTGAAATATACACAAATGTACCGGAATGTACACACGTATACTGAAATGTACACAAATATACTGTAATATACACAAATATACTGAAATATACACAAATATACTTCTTATTCTGTGTTTGTGCCAATAAGGTGCAATATAATACTGAAATATACACAAAAATATACTGAAATGTACCCAAATAAACTGAAATGTACCCAAATATACTGAAATGTACCCAAATAAACTGAAATGTACCCAAATATACTGAAATGTACCCAAACATACTGAAATGTACCCAAATAAACTGAAATGAGCTCACGTATACTGAAATGTACACAAATATACTGCAATATAAACAAATATACTTCTCATTCTGTGCTTGTGCCAATAATGTACAATATAATACTGAAATATATACACAAATATACTGAAATATACCCAAATATACTGAAATGTACACAAATATACTAAAATATACCCTAATTCACTGCAAAACAAAAATATACTGAAATAAACCCAAATATACTGAAACATACTGCAACATACCCAAACATACTGAAATATACCCAAATATACTGAAATATACCCAAACATACTGAAATATACCCAAACATACTGAAATATACCTAAGTAAAGATCCTGAAATATACCAAAATATACTGAAATGTACCCAATCATACTGAAATATACCCAAACCCAAACATACTGAAATATACCCAAATATACTGCAATAAACCCAAATATACTGAAAATTCAAATGCACACAAATATAGTGTAAAATACATAAACATACTGAAATATACCCAAATATACTGAAATGAACCCAAATATACTACAATCGACCTTAAAATACTCAGAAAACTACCAGTACTTACTCATCTGTCTGTATTGTCGGAGTGTTTTGATGAAAGCGAATGCATCAACACCCAGTAACATCACAAGTTGGTTCTCAGCTTCTCTATCATCACCAGAGGCCTACAAACATACACAGCTATATAACAACATTTCAATCTGGAGTCCTACTTTGGCATGATACCCAATCCTGACATTGTATGATGATGGAAATGGGTAACACTATATAAATATGGGCCAAATAACTTATTCAGAAAGTTTTTTTATCACATAACCTGTGGTCTGGGAGTGCCGTAAAGCTGTGCTGTAAATTTTGTTCAGCACTTCCCGACTGTTACATAAATAATATAATATTATGCAAATAAGCTTGAAGCGAAGTTAGCCAATCCATGCCTTTGTCGAACCACGAAGTCTGCGAGTAGCACTCCATGTACCGCTCAATTTATTTGAAACCTATGCAGCATACATCATCATTTTCATAGATACTGAGCATTCACCAAGGTAATATGATTTATAAATTAGAATCTTAGAATCGTGCTCATTAAATGTATTAAATTCGTCAACCAAAACAAAATGATACTCAGCAAAGCCTCCAGTCATATCATTTTGTCCACTTGTTTAATATCACTTATATGTAATGAACACTCATGCAGGATCCTCTATATAATTATTATAATACTCCCAAAAATATTAATAATATGATACAGCATGCTAAAAGTGTTGAGGTTACCTGAAGAATCTGTAGGACCTCCTTGGATTTAGCTTGTGCCATGGTCGGATCATCAGGATAATATTTACTGAGATTTCTCTGTAACCAGAAGGCGTCTATATCTCGTGGATGTAAACCTTTACTGTCCTTCACATTCAAACTCTGATCACCTCCCCCAAGCTGGAATATAAAGTACATGTACATATTTTAAAAAAAAAAACATATTTAAAAAAAAAATATTTATCTTTTAGAATTTTTTTTATATCTGTTTATTTTTTTTAATGTCGAACATTGCCTTTATTTGTCAGTCAGCTTTCTACTGAAAATTTTGAAGGCATTTGAACCCGGGTCCCCAGACAAGACAACAAGCGCATTAATCATCAAAATAATTGTTCAAGTCCCACTTGTTAACATGAAGACTACCAAGTCTTAATATCCCAACACAGGACAAACCAGCAATTACCTGAAAGTACCAAAACTGCTGGAAAGCATTTTACAAATGACATTGGGTCTTCTTTGACTTAAACAAACACATTTTATGGAGGGGATTCTTTCTCTCAGAAAATAGGGGAAAAATGTATATTCATTTAGGAGGGGAATGGGGCAGAAATTTCGGCCCCAAAATGGTCAAATAAGGGCCCTGAATGCTGTCTTATACAATATGTTTATAGTGTAACTATACTTACATTTCCAGCAGAAAGTGTCACGTTAAGTTCGGCCTCTTCACCACCAGACTCCTCATCATCATCATCGTCTTCTCTCACTTCACCGTACATATCTGCATCATCCTGATATATAACACATGGGAGTACATTAAACGAAAGATCATTAGATGCTGTGAACTCAGTTTATTAGTGGGTGAACTAATTTTGTTAATTTTGTGGGTGACATAAATCATGAAATTAAATCCCCATAAAGTATACTTATTCTATAGCATCTGACTAAGTGGGCAATGTATCCTTGAAATACATCATCCTGGTATATAACAGAGCATAGAACATTACACAAATGATATTCTGTAAAATCATTAATATTGAAGAGGGCCTTATATAAACAACTTTGTTTTTTTAACATTCGATTTATACATTCCACCAAAATGAAATATTTCAGGTTATAAGATAATGATGAATCAACTAACATGGCTTTATTTCAGGGGTGTCAACTCGGCAAAATTCTAAATCAGGAAAATCCTATACTGCTGATCAATTTTGCCCAAAAAAGAAGCCTTCAATGACATTATACAGTAAAATCATTGAATTTCTTGGAGGATTTTAATCCCATCGAATAATAATTTTGACCCTTGTACTTATTACCTGAAGAGCATAATCCACAAATTAAGGTCCCATTGAAATGGTCTTTTTTATCAAAACCACGAATGTCATCCCATCGAAATTAAATTGTTTTACAGTATCCACAGTTAACTCAGTTTGTATTAAATAAAATCCTTCAAAGCAGATCAAATTTACTACAACTTTGCCATTTCTTGAGATATTTTCATCAAATAACTTTTAATTTGGTCAGGAGTCATTGCCCTTTCCGGAATTCCAGATTAATTAGGAAAATAGACATCATTATCGTCGCTGTCGTTCTCAAACCTCGTAGCTCCAAAATGCCAACTTTTCAGGAGAGAGAAAAAACCGTCACATTTTTTTATAACGATGTTCTAGAAATTGAAATTTTATAAAAATACCAAACAAATGAAGCTGCAAAATATGGTATAAGCCGTAGACGCGTTAGTCATACCGATATTCAGAAATGGTAGCTACGATATTTAGTCACAACAGTTTTGTCATTTTTTAATGAGATACGACAATTCCCGATATTCAGAAATGGTAGCTACGATATTTCGTCACCACAGTTTTGTCATTTTTATGAGGAACGACAATTCCCGATATTCAGAAATGGTAGCTACGATATTTTGTCACCACAGTTTTGTCATTTTTATGAGGTACGACAATTCCCGATATTCAGAAATGGTAGCTACGACTTTTCGTCCCACAAAAAAAGCGACCAATCAAGCTACAACATTTCGTCACGTGGCTTTTGTAATGGGTTCTGATTGGCGTAGAGCTACGAGATATAGCCCAAAATACGCGCCAGACTTTATACATTCGGAAAAGCAAAACAATTTTTTTGGAAATTTTGGAGCTACGAGGTTCGAGAACGACAGCGACGTTATATTTTACAAATAGAGATTATATATAAATATATTTACATCATCATCTGATTCTTCTATCTGTACATTCACTCCATATGTTTCATCAATATTCTCTTCTGTAAATGAGAAAATATATCACATTTAGATACATATAGGTGAAAGTAAGAAATTCTGATAAATTTGAAATCCTCAGAAATTGGCAATTTCAAATAGTTGCAAAACTGAATGATTTATTTATTGAGAGATGATCTGAAGCTAAAATATGCTTTTGACCAATTGCCAATGGTTCAGTATCATACTGATTGTAAATGATATATCTGAAATTAAACGTTGTCTATGTTTGCTCTATACAAATGTATAAGAGCATACCTATCTGCATCTTTTCTTCTTGTACCCAATCTGTAATCTTCTTGCCCAGATTGACGAGGAGGGCAAATCTTTCTTCAGCCAGCGTTCCTAGAAGTCCTTCAACTTCCTTCTTTTTCTCCTTCTCCCTCATCTTATCATTCTTCAAAACAGCAAGAACTTCATCCGCAGCACCACACAATACATCCCTGGGCTGAAATAACAGACATTTAAGTGATAAATATTGTAAAATCATGTGGATTGTGGATAAATTATGGACCATAATGAAAATTGGTTTACCAATTATGTTATCCACTGAAAATAAAGACGTTATTATTATTATTATTTAATTTCGATCAGACAAAATTTTGTGGTTTTGGTCAAAAAACCATTTCGATGGGACATTAATTTGTGGATTTTGCATTTCAGGGGTTAAATACAACGGCCAGGATAAGTGTTCGAAAGGTTTTGATTTTGCGGTTAAAGGTGAACCAAGAAATTTAATCCCCCATGAAAATTCATTATTTTTTTAAAAGTAAATGATCTCCCTTGTAAAATCAAGCTTAAAGTAGACAAAATTGCCTGAATTAAGATATTGTTAGTTTGACCTTTACAAACCCAATATTTAAAATAGTTCTCAAATTGCTGTTTAAAAAGTTATACAGAAACACTGGATCAAAAGTGAACTTATGCTGATAACGTTACTATATTGATGAGATCATGTGTATACCTGATCACTAATGGCCGCCTGTATGAAGCTAAGCAAGACCTCGTATGTTTGTCTAGTCTCGGGTGTTTTAGGTCTATAAACAATTCCAACCATATCAGAGATACCCTCTGTAAGTAAAGTTGCTCCTTTCATCTTCATCATGTCACGCTGAGCTTCATCTCTTTTGTGACGTCTGAAAATAATATTTATTTCTGTGGACAGTCTGTTCATAGTTAATTGATAATGGTTGAAACTTTTGCTTGTTCGTGAGGTAAACTATGTTTTAAATATCTAGGTTAAGCTGTGTATACCTGTCAGTTAAAAAACTGTGGTTGCCGCTATTCTTTCGAATGGGATAGTTCCCTCTTTCTTTCTTCCATTTAATTTGCAGGGCCCACTCTGGGGCATTATTGCAAATATTAGAGTCAGAGGTGAGATACAAGGAATCCGGGTGCAGTACTCTAGCTCGTTTCGAATAGATTCCTTGGTTCTTTGGTGTAAAGCACCGATACACGCGAGACTACCCTGGGTTACCAACCAGGATCATCTCTAGTTGGGTGGGAAACACTAAATAGCGTTTCTGAAATGACCAAGTGTCCCGGCCGAGAATCGAACCCGGGACCTCTCGATCAGGAGTCTAGCGTCTTACCACTAGACCACCGTGCCACCCTAAATAGGGTCTTAACTTTTTAAATTGACAGAGAACTCATTCATGGTGCTATTGTATCATTAGAAACTTTGCAGTACTTGCTAACTTACATGTTACATTGGCTGCAAACATATATTATAAATTAAGCATTTGGTCAATGACTTTTAAAAATAGTTAACTTAAGAAAGACAGTGCATATAAGTATACATGTAAATAATCAATTAAGGGCTTTCAAATAATACTTAAAAAATATTCTGCATGTATACAAAGTAAGTATTTACTTGGCCTTTCTTTCCTCCATCTGTGGAGGTCTGCTTCTCTGGGCCTTATCACCCATTTTAATACCCAAAAGTTTCCCTTGAAGGGACTGAACTTCACTAGTTGGTTCATCTCGTGCTCTTCTATCGATCAGAGATCTATCTGCTTGCAATACAAGATTGGAATTCTGAAATTGAAATCATGTCATTTATCGTTTTGTCAAATGAATTTATGTATTTGTTACGCACTAGTCAACCAAAACCCTGCTCATCAACCCCAGGATAGGGCATGTGAAAGCTGTGGAGTAGTTGGAAGTCATGGGTTTTTAATTTCTTATGTCCCTATGTGAATGACAGGTTTTTGTTTCATGTCAAAATAGCAAGGAAATATCACTGACTTAAAATGCGGCCTTATAAGACCCATACATATACGAAATCTGCATCGCAAGGCGCTTCTAATGAGGCTATATTCGTGAAAATTGGAACTTTTTATGTTGACCAAACTGAAGTTTATGCTTACTAAGTTTTTCTATAGGATTCAAAATTATATTTAAACAATAATTATGGTCACAATTGTCCATGAGGTGGTGAGAACTAGTGTACATAAGTAAATTACTCAATACCAACCGGCACAATGAGCAAAAAGCGTGGTCGCGAAAACAAGTGACAAACCTAATTGTCAGACGTTGACAAACGATTAAGCAAGTGAAAATGTCTTACTGATTTATATTCATACTGCAGGGATCTTGCCGCAGCATCCGCCATATTTAGATGACGATATCTGCAGCTGTCTTATGATGTATTTGTTATTTACGTTCAGCCACAGTCGTTTACAATTCGTTGAAGCAAGGTGGCGCTGCATGCAACTGCTTATATGATTTTAAGAAAAAATAATTGAAACAGCTTCGCATTTTATGATTTCTCTTTAATTTCCTGAAAAAATAGCATATACATATAATTAAAAATACAGCGACATCCACAATTAATTCATGAATATTCTTTTTTTTCTAAAGAAAATATCATATTATTTTTATTTCAATATCATAAGCATCTTTGCAAAATGAAAGTAGAATTTACACGTGCTGCCAGTGACAAGTGATGTTTGTATGTTTACATCAACATTGATTGTTGATTGATTGATTGAGTCAGTTTTTACGTGATTCTAGTATGGCTTTTAAGCGTATTTATCACACTGGTCCTGTGACAGAGTTATTGTGCCATAAGGATCATATTTTTGCAGGTAAACTTTTTTTTGTATTTTGAGACTGACCCAGATAAAATAAACATGACAACATTGGCCTCTAGGCATTGCCATCGGTATAACGGACGTTGGGTCAACGTTATTTATCCTGTCACTTTTAGATAACCATATTGGAACAACGTCTGTGCAACGATACACAGTAACATACAGTTCTTTATTTTATTTTTTATTTGACAAACATTTTAGGGGCATTTTAGTGTCATTTGGAACTAATGCACAATTCAGTTGTATCCACGACCCACCACCCCAACTTCAACGCCGCAAGGACATATACTGAAGAGGGTTAAAAACTGTGCAAATGTTGAGTGCTGAGTGAGTCTAAAAGCGAGTGACCATGTGCACTGACGTAGAGTCTGCAAACATGTATAAAATTTACACTCTAGACGCGGAACACTGGCAGCGTTCGGACTGCTGACTTAAATGCGTCTGGGCTTGAGGCTGTCACTACTGCAATTGGCAATGCGTTTCAGTTGGTTACTGTCCTTGGGAAAAACTAGCGTTGGTGAGCTTTACCCCAGGGGATGGGCGGCGGATCGCCAAGGAAATGGCCGTGCTTTTACCTTCCAGCTTCCCTGCACTGCCGGTGAAATGTTTTGGATTTTTTCTCCAAACCAATAACCCACCGACAATATGCAGTAGTCAGGGGCTGGGGAAATACTGGAGATTTTACCATCAGCTGTCCCCCGCAGGGTTGGTGAATTTTAAAACCAAAAAGTAAAACCTCCGCCAATCCTCTGGGGTGAGGGGGCCGTGGATGCAACTGACTGGTGCATAATTAAAACCAATTATGAAGGTCTCTTTCAGATATAAGCTACAATTAAGGGACTGATTTATACCAGGACATTTTTATCGTAAATTATATTTGCATGGTCCAAAGGATTTAATTGAAAACCTTCGCCACACACATTTATCATAACAACATGATTATGATAAAACAAAATACACTTGTGACTTAAATTCATAGAGAAGAAAAATAAATTTCTCAAGAAGAGCAAGAGCTCAAAAATTTGAATAAGAGTCAATGTTTAATATATTTATCTCAGGGTTCTCAATAATAGAAGGCTGCAGGCCAAATTGATTGCTTAAAAAACATTTTTGGCCTGCTATAAATGTGAAATTCATACACAATTAGACGAAAATAGTTGCATTAAGGACCTTTAGCAGGCGTGTTGATTAAGCATTTTGGCCTGCTAGGTTAAACCTTATTGAGAACCCTGGATAATCTTATTATTTACCTCAATAAATTTGATCTCATTAGGTGCTCAAAGTTGACTTGTAGACTTGTACAGAACGATTGATATCTTTTCAGGTATCGGAAGTCAACTGAATGTTTACTGTATTTGTTGTATGAATGTAGTTCAAGTCATTGATGTTCTACCTGCTAGAGTTATACATGGAATCAAACTAAATGGTAAATGATATTTTTACTACAGTCTTAACATTACATGATTCTTACTCCTCGTAGTCAAGAATATTAAGGGCTCAGTGCAAACCTATGGTACCGTACATGCCTCTATAAATTGATATAGTTACCATAGTTTTGCACTGGGCCTTCGTTTGGTCTCTGTTGAAGTACTAACATTAATTCAATTTTTATTAACAGTAATATATCTGTTGTAATTCTATAGATTATCAAATACTAAATGTTGTGTAATGAATTGTAAAATTCTGAAAGTGAACTGATAGGTTGGTTTTGTTTGCAGCATTCACAAATCATTAACACACTAGATTGTTGTCAGAGATTTCATGTAAACTCATTGAAACTTGCTCACAAGACTGTCTCAGTCAAACAGAAGCAAACACACAAAAAGATATAGTCAATGCTTTAGTATTTAGAATGTAATGCATGCAAACAAATTCTTATTGCTTTTTGTTATATCCATCATGTTTCAAGTTTATTATTGTTCATTCTCACAAATTTTTTACATACATTTACAATGTATGGTGCCTCCGTCTACAGAGGGATATTACCAGAATAGATTAGAATAGAATTTGATATGTTTATACAGATGATATTGTATGTATTTGTAGAGTTTTCGGATGACCAGTGTAGCACATTGTGTGTTTATGGACAGAAGTGTATGAGACTGGTGCAGTTTGACAACCGAAGTAAGAAACTTGAGACTGTAGGATCCCCAGTGCTGTTTGAAGATTGGATTTGGGATGTGTCTTTTGTGAAGGTACATTAATCTCTTGGATGTTTATTCCACAAAATTACAATGTCATTTTTCTCTCCCTCCTATTTACTTTGTCTCCTAGTCTTCTTGTATTTCTTTTCCTCAACTAATCCTCTTCTTTTTCTGGCAGTCATTCGACCCGGCTGTTGTTTTTCTATGTATGTGAATATTTTATATTTTAAAAAGGAGCAGCATTTATATAAGTTTTTTAACCTTGTTTCCCAATCCTTCATAGCTTTATTTGATTACCACATGTTGTAAAAAGTTATTGAATAAATATTGTTTAAACTAACCAACCATTCAAAACTAGTTATAAGCTGTTCTTCAATCCTAAAAGGGTGTAAGTTTAATATGTGACTCGGGAATAAATGAAGGTTTCTTGTTGCCTTTAATTTTTAAATTGCAAACTTGTAAATTTGAAAATCTTAAACTGTCCACTTGTTTTAGACGAAAATGTCAAAAGTGTGATGGCTTCAAAATTTTTCTCTCTTAGTATGTTATAACCACAATACAAAACACTACAATGAAATCGCATGTTATAAACTCCTGCTGCAGTTAAATCTGGTCACAATGTGTTTAATGAAATAGTTGTCTACAAATGTATTCTATATTTCAGAATGACCTTGTGTGTTTGACCTTGGGACATAATGTCATAGTGACCTTTGATATAAAGCTGCTGACGGTGGTTTCCTCCGTACATTGTCAGGAAAAATGTATACTGTATCCTTGACTAGAACAATTGTGTACAATTGTGTATAATCTTAAATACCAATCTCCCACGGCAACTCAAGTAGAATTCTTGGCTCAAATTGAGATTTTGCTCAAATCAGGGTAGGAATTTTAGATAAATCTGAAGTTTGAGCACGTTAATTTTCACTGCAATAAACTCAGACCAATGTTTTTCTGTTTTCTGATGTGAGTTGCAAATCCAGCCTCTCATGTTATTTACCTCAAAGATAAGCGTCAATAATTGAAATGAGGTATAGTTCTGAGATATCCCGGGAGATTGGGCCCAGATTAATTTGTTTGAGTACTACAGTTCAACCTGTCCAGGGCAACCCTCTCTAGAGCACCAACCTCTCTTAACTTTCAAAATTCCTCTAAGCCAATATTTACTGTATAAAATAAAATGGCTATAGAGCAACAAACTTTAAACTTCTGCCAATATTTGAAGCTCCCCAAGGGTGTAAAGTTAGTTAGTAAAACTTAGTATAGACTATTCAACGAGGCTACACATTTAGTAAATCAGACTTTTGAATGTGGGTCTCAACAATTTCTATATAATGTTTGTTACTATGACACAACTTACAACTAATCTGAGTAAGGATTATTAAACTATGTCAACATGTTCAGCTCATAATGCTTTGATACTTTTTTGTGTATTTAAGTCTCTGTTGATTCCATTTTTCAACACGTTTTTCTTAACAAAATATAAAGATATTGTGCTAAGTTTTTATGCTCATCTGTAGACTGTGTCGTTCTCGCTGCTGGTACGGTGTTTAATCAAGTTGTATTATGGAGTACACAGTCTGTCACAGATGAAACAGGCAGAATTATACCATTCCATAGACTCACTGGTCATCAGGTACTTGATAAGTTGAATCATTTTATCTCATTCACGTTTTGTTTATCTTGTTATATTATAGTTTTAAATATTAATCTCAGGTCTTTGGCCTTTATGCATAAATACATTGACAAGGTTCTTGCAAAGGGGATTGATCCACATAAATATTTGTAGAGAGTAGGAAGAGCAAATAACTCACTTGTCTCATCAATTTGGACCTCTCTGAGGTTACTAACATAACATGTCTTGGGTGTAAGGGTGTCAAAGGGTTCTAACGGATATTAGTTTAGTCAGAACTGTTTTGTTAACAGGATAAATAATGGAATTTACTTCTCTGGTTAAACATCTTGGACATGAGTATACTCTAAGCTTATCATGCTCTATATTTATGTTCTTTGGAACGTCATACATCTGTTAGGTATGTTATGGTCTGTGTTCTTGCAAACCCTTGTTACGCATAGCCGTTAAAAGTATCTGCAGATTACTACACTGATTTAATCCGAGAGAGCTAATGGAATCGTCACGGAAATAACCGAGTAGTTACGATTGATGTCTCATATTAATGTTTGATATTTTGAGGGTGTGACATTGTTACCTAAATAGATAGATAGATTTCTACATACTTTGTAGATCTTTAAATCATATCATGCATGGTACTCAGTGTGCAACTTAGTATGAATGGGGATATTCTCTAACATAGTTACCTGGTTCCCTATAAAAGAGGGATAAATCCACATAAATGGTTATAGAGAGTAGCAAGGGGAAATAACTCCCATTTTTTTCTAATTTTCAGGGTGTGATATTTTCCATAGATTATGATAGTAACTCAGAGAAGATATGTTCTGTGTCAGACGACAGAAGTATACGTCTATATCAGTTAGAGTTCTCTGTGACTTCACGTGATGTACCAGCGTGGGAGAATGTTACCAGTTGTTTATTACATGTGTTATATGGTCATTCTGCACGTGTCTGGGATGTACGTCTGCTCCAGTCAACATTCATCAGCGTAGGAGAGGTAATAATGTACAGAATACCACAGTTGTATAAATACCTGGTGTCCGTTGCCTAAGCATAACGCTACATAAACCTTTCCACAGGAGGCAATCTATGCATTCTATATGTAGCCGGGTGTATAGGATTTAATTACTAATAGGGGAGAAACTTGTGTAGGCAGCCGGCTAGCTCAGTCACTAGAGCATTTGCCCTGTAAGCGAAGGTTCCCAGGTTCGAGCCCCGGTCTGGTTGCACATTTTTCTTTCCCTGTTACATTTGGCGCCCAACGCAAATAACCCACCATACACCCTCAGAATGTCCTACAGAGATTCTGGTACTCCTGGAATTTGAGGATGAATTCTTCGAAGGAGGAGGTGTGTGTAGCCGGGTGAATAGGATTTAATTACTAATAGGGGAGAAACTTGTGAAGGCAGCTGGCTAGCTCAGTCGGTAGAGCATTTGCCCTGTAAGCGAAGGGTCCCAGGTTCGAGCCCCAATCTGGTTGCACATTTTTCTTTCCCTGTTACATATATTTAATTGAACAGGAGGTGAATGAATGAAGCTGCTCAGTAGTGCTTTGCTTAGGAGTATTGTTTTATCAAAGCATTTATACTAGAAGTGTAACTCTTAGTTCTTTGTTATATCATACTATGATTAGTAACAAAAACTGGTTAATTAATTACTAGATATTGTACATCATTTAATTTCGATTGGCCAAAATTTTGTGGTTCTGGTAAAAAACACCACTTCAATGGGAGGAATATTGAATTTGGTGGATTTTGCATTTTAGTTAATAAATAGATGTAGGGGCCAAAATAAGTGTTTGATTGGATTTGATTTTGTGGATAAACTTTTAAAGGTGAACTACGAAATCCAAGAAATTTAATCCCCCACAAAAATTAATGATTTTACAGTATATAACACATATTGTAGGACTCCACATGTTGTGTATGGTCGTACACAGGGAATATCTTACAGAAGTTCAAAGGTCACAAAGGGAAGAGTATATGGAGTATGTGTGTGAACAAGGGAGAGAATATGTTGGTGACTGGTGGAGGAGATAACTCTGTCAGATTGTGGAATCTCACCGATGAACACAACCAATCTCCCAGTATTACCTCCCTTAGTCTCAAGGTAAGTTTTATATTATATAGTAAGCTCATTAAAATCTGTTTCACTTCTTTACCCTGTTATAGATATGGCTCCGATCTCCCTAAACATCTCTATCTGAGCCAAATCTCCTCTCAAATTTTGCCATGTATCAATTACATAATTTTCTTAAAAGTCTTGACTCAAAATTTGCATCACAAGACAGAAGGCACTAATCTTAGTTTAGTGGCGTAAAATTTAGAGATCTTAAACTTCAGATTTATCTAAAATTCAGACTCATTTTTGAACAATATCTCAATGTGAGATGAGATTTCTACTTGAGATGCTGGGGGAGATTGGTGCCTGACTGCCATGTAATTTTTTGAAAACAGTATACTTTTACTTTGAATGTTCTTCCCTTTTTGAACTGTTCTGCATGCAGTACTCATGTTCTGTTCTGATATAGTTATCAGTTGTCTGCGTTTGTAGCTCAGTGGTTAGTCCGCTTGAAGCCTAATACGGGGACCCAAGATCAAAAGTGTGGAGGCACTTGTATGCCTGTCATATTTCTGCATTAAAAAAGTTTTCAGCTTTTTGTGGAAGTGAGCAAGAATTAAGTTCCCAGAGTTCGCAGATTATAAAAATCTGCAAAAGTAAATAATTTTCTAGGTTTACAGTACCAGGGAAACTGGTTAGGTCAAACGAGTCCCAGATTTGACTAAAAATTGCTGAAAAACATCACTAAACATGATAAACAAAACCCGATTCATTAAGTAAGATTTTAGTCATTCAGAAATGAGGGAAAACAAATTTCATCATTATTACTTATTGAAGTAATTTTAAGTAAATGTTCTGGTATTTTTTCTTCTAAACTGCTCCTATTTCATCTATCGATGTCTTCTTCAAAAGGGCATTCTTTTCCTGAAACACAAATGCCAAATATTGTTTATATTATAAATATCTACTTAAGCTTTTATTCGTTGGTTCACTCCTTAGCAAATGTGCACTAGGGTGTTTCATTTTTTGAAAATTTTCTCCGATCAAAAACCTTTTTTTGCCCATCTGTGACCCTCCACAAACAATGCATATATACTAGAGATGGGACCGAATACCAAAATCAGTATCAACCTGATTGGGAAGTAATAAACATGTTTTTGATCTATGAATCGTCGTATTTCTTTACCTTTCGGGCTTCAGGGACGTGTGAATAAAGTTTTTTTAAGTTTCGTTGTTTTTGTTATTTCTAATGAAGATTGTAAAAATTTGTAGGACTACGTTGTTTTAAAAATCGTTGTCATCATCCAAAGGGTGTTTCGCTCTGTTACAGCGGACAATGTGTTGACACTTTTACTAACAACTACAACTTTATTCATCTTATGCAAACATCTAATCATACAGTGGATGAAAATCCCAAATTAATGGAATCCAACACATTTGTCAGGTAATTAATTTAGCCTGCAAAATCTGTGTTATTGCGACGCTTGAATACAGACGAAATGCAAGCGTTTCGGGTGTCTAAAATACCGTCGTTTTACAGAAGTATTTTGGAGAAGTGTCATACTGTTTATTCAGAGGATACAGTTAATATATCGATAAACATGTCATAAAAGTGTCAATTAGGGACTTGGTTATGCATATCACAAATTATAATGTTATTAAGCATACGAAAATAATTGGAATTTGCATGTATAAATTTTTGGTGAAATTGACAATTTTTCTTTATTTTTTTACGAATATTCGAATATTGAAATTGGATTCGAATATTCGTTCAATTTTCGAATATTCGAATATTCGGTCCCATCTCTAATATATACAAATTTTCAGCTGAATTGGTCAATGGGAACAGCTTGCCCTTCCGACTTGAACTTTTGACCCAAGAGGGTCTCAGATTTTTTCAAAATTGTACAAACTATGTGATGATGCATATCATTTGGAAGGGAATGATCAGAGGAACAATGCTGTAAAAGAATTGTACACTAACAGTTTCCAAGCTAGGTTAATCAAACTTGGTATGATAACAGAAACATAGAAAACCAAGTAGGCGACTTGTGTATTGCTTGCAATTCCTAATTACTTGTTTTAAAGTGTATAGAGCTATATTCTAACAGTCATTCAATGTCAAAATAATTACTTGCATAGTTTTAAGTATGATACTAGACTACCTTAATTGCAAATAAAAACTTTGGATGGGTTCCGTGTACTTTGATTCAATCGTCGAAAAATAGACAATTCTCATGGTTTCATAGGGTGTTCTAGAACACTTTCGTATGAAAATGGACAGTTTGCGTGTGCAATAAATCACAGAAAGAAATTCTGTTAAAACTGAAGCGAAAAATGATCTAATGGATATGAAAGCATAATTGTTTTTCAGGTTTTGAAACTTTAAAAAAAATATCTTCCAATATAGCTCTATACACTTTAACATGTAAACACAGCATGAAGAACATTGAGACACATGGCTCCGATCGACGGTGTTTTTCTACTCTCGTCCACCTGCCCTACATCTACATACCCGGTCTTCCTGGGTCACAGAGCCTGGTTTGAGCTCTGTTCGGGCCCGAAACCGGCCCAAAGCGAAAAGTTCAATACACTGCTATTATAGGCACCACGGGGTCCGACCCCTAGCCGCTACCCTCCCCAAGATAGGAACTTGCAGAGGGTCTCGTTCGACTCGTATGATCATACACTACGTCTGTATACCCGGTCTTTTGGGGTCACAAATCATGGTTTGGGCGGTACACGGGCTCGAACCCATCATAAGTCGACAATGACATACAGCTATTTTGGCTACTTTGGGGGTCTGGCCCCTCTTTCAGCCCCAAGATAGGGGCCTAGCGACGGTGTTTTTCTACTCTCGTCCGCCTGCCCTACATCTACATACCCGGTCTTCCGGGGTCACAGCGCCATGTTTGGGCTCTGTTCGGGCCCGAAACCGGCCCAAAGCGCAAAGTTCAATACACTGCTATTATAGGCACCACGGGGTCCGACCCCTAGCCGCTACCCTCCCCAAGATAGGAACTTGCAGAGGGTCTCGTTCGACTCGTATGATCATACACTACGTCTGTATACCCGGTCTTTTGGGGTCACAAATCATGGTTTGGGCGGTACACGGGCTCGAACCCATCATAAGTTGACAATGACATACAGCTATTTTGGCTACTTTGGGGGTCTGGCCCCTCTTTCAGCCCCAAGATAGGGGCCTAGCGATGGTGTTTTTCTACTCTCGTCCACCTGCCCTACATCTACATACCCGGTCTTCCGGGGTCACAGAGCCTGGTTTGGGCTCTGTTCGGGCCCGAAACCGGCCCAAAGCGCAAAGTTCAATACACTGCTATTATAGGCACCATGGGGTCCGACCCCTAGCCGCTACCCTCCCCAAGATAGGAACTTGCTGAGGGTCTCGTTCGACTCGTATGATCATACACTACGTCTGTATACCCGGTCTTTTGGGGTCACAAATCATGGTTTGGGCGGTACACGGGCTCGAACCCATCATAAGTCGACAATGACATACAGCTATTTTGGCTACTTTGGGGGTCTGGCCCCTCTTTCAGCCCCAAGATAGGGGCCTAGCGACGGTGTTTTTCTACTCTCGTCCACCTGCCCTACATCTACATACCCGGTCTTCCGGGGTCACAGAGCCTGGTTTGGGCTCTGTTCGGGCCCGAAACCGGCCCAAAGCGCAAAGTTTAATACACTGCTATTATAGGCACCACAGGGTCCGACCCCTAGCCGCTACCCTCCCCAAGATAGGAACTTGCAGAGGGTCTCGTTCGACTCGTATGATCATACACTACGTCTGTATACCCGGTCTTTTGGGGTCACAAATCATGGTTTGGGCGGTACACGGGCTCGAACCCATCCAGTGTCCGATAAATCCACTGCCCGGAGCCCGTGGGCTACCAGAAATTTTGGCCGGGCTACCAAAAAACTCAGATGTAAGCCCGCCGGGCAACCATAAAATCAGAGAATTGGTAGTCCGGTCATTCGTATTTTACAATAAATCGAGTCTATAACTTGTCTTATTACTGTAAAAAAGCGACAATATACAGGCATGTATACTGAAGACCCCAATAAACAATCAGTAATTGCCTCTTGCAACCTGCCAGCAATTAGTTAATCCCATCAAAGGTGTTAAAATTCGCCGACAATCTGATTAAATTGCTCATCGGGTCGGGTATAAAGCCCAAACTCAAATTCTGCAACCGTACTTTTGGATTCCGGGCTTTAGCAGTCAACCACGACGTCAACAAAAATGAAAATTGGTTATGAGTTTTGCGATTTGTCAAAGCTGTATTGGAAGTCATAAATAAAAGACTTGAGCAGTAAAATATACAAAAATGTCTTATTTAAAAGAATTTGCTATCATTGATCACTCAATTGACGACAATTTGAAATGTCATATGTTTTCGCGACCTTCACATACGATTTTGGTCCAACTATGAAAATTCTAAATGTCTGTAGTCAACAGAAACATTAAAATACATACCAGCAGACGTTAAATTAACAACAGGTGTGTTTTGCCCTTCATATTGAATTAATCATGACACTTTTGTCTTCCAAATCTACATTATGTTTGTACATGTCCAGCAAGGACTACAAGGGAAGTAACTCTGCTCTGACTGACATTCAGAATAAAAGCACTGGATGCATTTAGAGTCAATACTACACACAGTTAAATATAATTATACACATAGGCCTACAGTCTGGATGGAAGTGGTATCAATTCATTCATTTTACTAGGCCTTATGATATTAAAATGACAGCCAGCAAAACATATAAAGAAGCCAAGTGTAAATTACAAGATAGAAAGGATGGAGAAAGAATGGACATGTTTTCTTCAATTTGTGCATGCAATTTATGTATTAATGGTGCCTGGTTCAAGGGAAAGCCCTAGTACAGTACAATATGTATAGCTATTTACCGACATTACAATGAATATGAAATAAAAATATATACCGGCCGGGGTATCAGGTTACCAGGAACTAGTCATGTTTACCAATCATATGACAAGTACATTTGGCAAACATTCCCATATTGATACATCTGTCAAAGTTCACTGCCAATACGGAGCAAATTTATACTTGTACTTCCGCAGTTGCAATTTCTGGGCAACTAGAAAAAATTCCGGGCTACCAGAAAATAATTCTGGTAGCCCAGTGGGCAACCAGCAAATTTAGAAATTTATCGGACACTGCCATCATAAGTCGACAATGACATACAGCTATTTTGGCTACTTTGGGGTCTGGCCCCTCTTTCAGTCCCAAGATAGGGGCCTAGCGACGGTGTTTTTCTACTCTCGTCCACCTGCCCTACATCTACATACCCGGTCTTCCGGGGTCACAGAGCCTGGTTGTCTCCGTACGCCAATTTTTATCATACCCAGTCTTATTGTTTGCTAGGAAATTTAGTGGTGTTTAACCTAAATCCTTATCGTTCGCTGGACTATCGTCGGCTATTTATCGTTCGCCAGCTTGACTTTGGTAATACGGGGACCCAAGATCAAAAGTGTGGAGGCACTCGTATGCCTGCCATATTTCAGCATTAAAAAAGTTATCAGCTTTATGTGGAAGTGAGCAAGAAATTATTTCGCGTGAATTAAGTTCCAGGAGTTCGCGGATTATAGAAATCTGCAAATTTAAAGTGAATAAGTTTCTAGGTTTACAGTACCAGGGAAATTGGTTTGACTAAATTTGACTAAAAATTGCTGAAAAACATCACTAAACATGATAAACAAAACCCGATTCATTAAGTAAGATTTTATTCATTCAGAAATGAGGGAAAACAAATTTCATCATTATTACTTAGATAAAGTTTTTTTTATCAGCATCAAATTTTAAGTAAATGTTCTGGTATTTTTTCTTCCAAACTGCTCCCTATTTTATCATTCGAGCTGCTTCTATTTTTTCCCCGTGTCTTCTTCAAAAGGGCATTCTTTTCCTGAAACACAAATGCCAAATATTGTTTATATTATAAATATCTACTTAAGCTTTTCTTCCTTGGTTCACTCCTTAGCAAATGGACACTGGAGTGTTTCAGTTACATACATATACTATATGTACCATCACCAAATTTTGAATTCTCCAGAAAATCACTTGCCTACTCAGGACCAAAAAATATGGAATGAAATACCAAAAGCAGTACGAAAATCAGACACAAGAAATAAATTCCAAAATGCATACATTAAATGGCAATACCCATAAACCAACATTGACACAACACACGACTCATCCTGTTAATATATCTAACCTTTGTAACTATTAATTACTTTGTTGATTATATTTGTATACTTATTTTTCATGTTATGTACCCTTTATATTTAATGTATATATGTTGAGGCCCATATGGAAGATTGCATTATTGTAAATATGTTAGCCTCGTAAAATAAAGACTTTACTTACTTACTAGTTTTTGAAAATTTTCTCCAATCAAAAACCTTTTTTGCCCATCTGTGACCCTCCTCAAACAATGCATATACAAAATTTCAGCTAAATTGGTCAATGGGAACAGCTTGCCCTTCCGACGTGAACTTTTGACCGAAGAAGGTCTCAGATCCACTTTCGGATTTTTAAAAAAAAATTCAAAATTGTACAAACTATGTGATGATGCATATCATTTGGAAGGGAATGATCAGAGGAACAATGCTGTAAAATAATTGTACACTAACAGTTTCCAAGCTAAGGTTAATCAAACTTGGTATGATAACAGAAACATAGAAAACCAAGTAGGCCACTTGTGTATTGCTTGCAATTCCTAATTACTTGTTTTACATGTAAACACAGCATGAAGAATATTGAGACACATGGCCCCGATCTCCCTAAATATCTCAAATCTGAGCAAAATCTCCTCTCAAAAACTGCCATGTACGTATCAATTACATAATTTCCTTGGAAGTCTGGACTAAAAAAATTTGCATCACTTGACAGAAGGCACTATTCTTAGTTTATTAGCATTAAATTTAGAGATCTTAAACTTCAGATTTATCTCAAATTCAGACTCATGTTTGAGCAAAATCTCAATTTGAGATGAGATTTCAATTTGAGATGAGATTTCTACTTGAGATGCTTCAGGAGATTGGGGCCAGATACAATATATTGTGTACACAAGACAGAAATGTTTCCTACCATCTGTGTCCCTCCATTTCCAGTCGAGTACCGGGGGAGTTGTTCCGGTGAGTGACATAGCGAAGCAGTTTTTGAGTATTTTCTCAATATCACACCATGGTATACCATTGAGTTCTATCAGTCCTTCACCAATTCCATCACCATCTCCATCTTCCCTCTGATCCTGTAGAATAATCATGAAAATAATTACACCAATAAAATTATATAGAGGATATTTGTATTTTACTGTGTATGATCATCTGATAATTCACTAAGTGATCAGCTGACATAATATTTTCACGAGTGGCATAGCCACTTGTGAAAATAGAAGTCAGCTGCTCATGAGGTGAATTATCAAACAATCATACGCCGTCAAATACTAATATTCTATTTATTTCTTGCTGCAAATAGCTTAAATAATTGAAATACCCCACTATATACCTCACATGTTTTGCATGACGTCTTTTTCCCGCCATGCACGTCTGAGTTGCCATATAAGATAACGATATAGTAATGACGATAATAAAGGCTTTATTTACACAGGACTGGTAACAGTTTGTCCATTCTTCCCTTTATTATTATCAGAAACAGTTACATTGAAAATAAAGTGTCAAACTAGACGATTTAAATTGAAAATAAAGTGTCAAACTAGACGATTTACATTGAAAATAAAGTGTCAATTAGACGATTTACATTGAAAATAAAGTGTCAAACTATTTACATTGAAAATACAGTGTCAAACTAGACGATTTACATTGAAAATACAGTGTCAAACTAGACGATTTACATTAAAAATAAAGTGCCAAACTAGACGATTTACATTGAAAATAAAGTGTCAAACTAGACGATTTACATTGAAAATACAGTGTCAAACTAGACGATTTACATTGAAAACAAAGTGTCAAACTAGACAATTTCTGTATTACAAAATAAAATGTACTTGCAATTCTTCAGTGACTTATATTTCAATAGCTTAAGGCACTATTTTACTGACTAACCAAATGTTATGGCACTTACCAAGTAAGTGTGTATATGCGTGGGTATATCCAAAAGTAATGTCATTAATGCTATAAAATTGTGCATTATGTCAGTAAAAGAAAGAAATGTTTCACACAGTATTTTCAGTCTAATTTGAATATGATGACCAAATTTCACAAACATGCATAGAAGAGTTCTTGAGATATGAACTTTTTCATAAGTGTGTACTGTTACTATATAATTTTTTAATAAATCATGATGTGTAGCATCATTCTGGTATAATGAAATCGCAGAAGTTAGACTAATTCTACTATTTAACTTACACTTATTTCTTAAGAGTTGTGGGAGGGGTGAATATATAGCACCTTGACTATGCAACGGCCTCCTGCAGGACGGCCACAGACTCTGGAAAACAGGGAAAACAGGGAAAACAGGGAAAATGCCCAAAATAAATTCCCTGTAGGGAAAAATCAGTGAATTTTACAAAATTGGAGAAATCAAATAGTCTTTTAATTGTTAATTTGCCGTTATTTTTGGTGAAAAAGTATGAAATGTGAATTTTCGTGCTCCCTTCGCTCGCAAAATAGCTTCAATCTATATAAACATCTTATCAGGTAGCTTCAAAAAGAAATAGTATGATTAAGTTTGCACCGTATCCTATATTGCCTTTAGGTTTTATGTTAAATCATAAAACAGCCTTGACTAAACCATGGTTGCAAACTATGCACAAATCATGGAAAATAACCTGTTGGTCAGGGAAAAATCAGGGAATAATCAGGGAATTTCATTCTTATATAATTTTCTGTGGCCACCCTGTCCTGTTCTCCATACTTATGTACAATCATGCCACTCAGTGATTTAATTATTTAAATTGAAAACAAAATGACTTTATGTGTATTGATATTCAACTTAATTAACATCGATACACACACTCGGTTAGTTAGTGTCGTAGATACTGCCCCTAAGCTAATATATGTTCCCCTACGGCACGTATACAAGTAATCATGGTGTAGCTTCCTGTTCTACTTATATTTAAAGGTAAAGTAATGTTTTACATGTGTCAGCAATATATTCAACACCACTCCTATTTAGTATTATGTTTGTTAAGCAGTTTTACTGACAGTTATACCTCTGTAGAGCAATGCTTACACAGGGCCCTAGCTGCACTATAGGGGAAGGGGCCCGGGGCCCTCAGGTAGGGGAATTACGCGTCTTTTTGAAGAAAAAGGGGAATTTAGGGGAATTTTTAAAAACTGCCTTATAACCATGCACTAAACCTTAAAAGCTTAAAATAGCTATATTTCAATATTATGTACATGAATGCACACACAATTAATCAAAGGTTCGACTAAAAAGTTCAGAGTTTGGCCAAAAAGGGGAATTTTTATCAAAAATAGGGGAAAAAAGTATATTATTTCAGAAGGGGACTGGGGCCGAATTTCGGCCCCAAAAAACGTCAAATGAGTGCCCTGGCAGATATTGACATCGCCCACCGTCTGCCCAACAAGAACAACAGGAAGAGAGACATCATCATAAAGTTTGTATCTCGAAACATCAAGGCTGACATCATATCAAACAGAAAGAAACTAAGGTATTCTGGTATGTTCATAAACGAGGACCTTACACGGCTGAACTTCAGAATATACATGGCGGTCAAACGCAAACGACCAGACGAGATAGATCATGATCAGGTCTGGACCCAACATGGAAATGTCCTCTACAAAAATAAACTCGGAGAAAAACACGATGTCAAGTATGAGGATTTTACATACTGGCTTGACCTACCATGGCCAGAAAGGCAATCCACAGCGACACGTAACTAATTGTGCTAAATATACTTTCAATACACATAAGGTATTGTACAAGAAAACCAATACTTACACACTGAGTGTTTATACACCAGATTGATAAGTGAACGATTAAATTTCGTGTTTTGTCGATATATATGCAGTTATAAACTAGAAATGTACTTAGTGTAGAAATGCAAATGACAGATATGTTTGGTTTTATTAATGAATACTCAGACAAATGTTGATAATACACATAGCGTGATAATATGACCATACGTTAACATTATCTGTATCTTAGTCATATGTCGACTTATTTTTATTAGTCTACTTGTCCAACTAAAGAATCTTTCTTTTTAACATAATTGGGCATTTAGATAATAGCGGTTATTTATAGCATTTAACAGTGTTTAATTGTTTTATGATGCTCAATTATTCTATGTGTTTCTTTCATCACCCTGACGAATTTAAGCAAGATCTAAATTATTTCTTTATAATAGTATGTACGAGTAATTGAAAATATTATCGATTTAATGCATGTATGTATGTATTTAACAGCGCCAAGTTAGGCGTAAGTGTGTATACATTTACAGAAATGTCACTTATTTATGTTTATAGGAATGTACGAGTAATTGAAAATATTATCGATTTAATGCATGTATGTATGTATTTAACAGCGCCAAGTTAGGCGTAAGTGTGTATAAATTTACAGAAAGGTCACTTATTTATGTTTATAGGAATGAAAATGCTATATATTCTTTCAGCATGTTCTAATTGTCCAATATGACGTTGTAAATGAAAAATGTTTTTTTTCTCAAAAATGTTATATCTAAATACACAAACCATTAAATACATATTAGCAATACATATCGGTGCAATGCAAAAAGTCATATAAACGAAACTCAAGTTTGATACAAGTCACTCAATACTATTGACATATCATCTAATATCAACTCACAGCTAAACAGTTTATGTCTACATAAAACATTACATATTACAATATATACTATATCTCACATCTATATGTGACTGTTACCACGACAGCGTCTAGTGTATACATCTATTGTATGCAATCGTTTCCTTTTTTCATATTTTGTAACATTTTTTCTACACTGTCTTTAACTATTTCCCCCTCATTCTCTCATATGGAAAACGCACATTACTACCCTTTCCTGATCAAACATGTACCAGAGCAGGTAGCTGAACATACAACGCATAAAAAAGAAACATGTTATAAAAATACAATTTCACTACACGATGATAAATGAACTGAACATATGCACGTTTAACGTTAACGGTCTATTTGATAAACATAAAAGGCAACAAGTATTCTTTTGGTTGCAAAAAAACAAATATGACATATGTTTATTGCAAGAGGTACACTGCAGACGTACAGACTTTAAACAATGGGACAACAAAACTAAATATTCATCTTTCTTTAGTGGAAATAGTTCAAACAGCAAAGGGGTTGGAATTTTAATACGAAACGTAGATACATTAAATGTTGAAAAACATACAGAACTAATCGAAGGTCGATTACAAAGCCTATCGATAACTACAGAAAAAGTAAATTTAAATATATATGGTCCGAACAAGGACGATCAGACATTATTTCAAACCCTTAATAATTATGTATCAACAAATAACGACGAAACCTTCATCATAGGTGGAGATTTTAACACTGTCATACACCCGAGTATTGACAAGAAAAATGGCAATCTCGCCACACACAAAAACTCCCGCAACGAAATAATAACTCTTATGGAAGAAAACGATCTAGCAGATATATGGCGCTCAAAACATCCCGATACAAAGCAATATACATGGCATTCAAACCACAGACCGCCAATTTCTTGTAGACTGGACTATTTTTTAATATCAACAAATCTAGCAAATAAAGTGACAAGTTGTAAAATATCGGCAGGGTTAAGATCAGATCACTCTTCAGTATACCTGAAAATGGACTTAAGCGAAATAAAAAAAGGACCAGGTATATATAAATTAAATAACTCAGTAATCTTAGAAGAACTCTATCAAGCACAAATAAGACAAACAATACAAGAAACATCAGAACTGAACATAAATTCGAACCCGAATACTCTCTGGGAAATAATTAAGGGAACAATACGAAATACAACCATACAATACTGCAAAAATAAAAAGAAAGACCAAACCAAAACTGAAAAAGTTCTAACAAAACGAATAGAAGATTTAAAAACGTTAATCACTCAACAACCAAATCTAATATCATTAAAGGAGGAACTACAAAGTAAAACAAGCGAATTAGAAAAGCATATAAAGCAAGAAACTGAAGGTTATCTTATTAGATCAAGAGCGGAATACATTGATGGAATGGACAAAAATACCAAATATTTTTCCAATTTAGAAAAGAAAAGAAACGAAAGAAAACTAATTTCGCGTCTATCAATCGATAATAAAATCATTGAAAATCAACAAACTATATTACAAGAAAGCAAATCGTTCTTTCAAAAATTATATCAAAGGGAAAACTTAAATCAAGAAGACTCCTTTTTTCTAAACCCCTCAAACAAACTAAACGATGTTCAAAAACGCTCATGTGAAGGCAAATTGACAGAAAAGGAATGTGCAACCGCTTTGTATAAAATGCAAAACAATAAAAGCCCTGGGTCAGATGGACTTACTACTGAGTTTTATAAAATATTTTGGAAGGATATTAAACAATTCTTGGTGAACTCACTAAACTACTCATATCAAAATAAACAACTAACTCAACTACAAAAACAAAGTATTATAACTCTGCTACCAAAGCAAGATAAAGATCTTATGAGTTTAAATAATTGGAGACCTATTTCATTGCTAAATATTGACTACAAAATAGCTTCGAAAGCCATTGCCAACCGAACCAAATCAGTTTTGGAATCAATTATACATAATTCACAAACGGGTTTTGTGAAAAATAGGTATATAGGTGAAAATATAAGAACAATTTATGACTTATTGGACTTCTCAAATTCCGCCAAAAAATCAGGCATACTATTCTTTGCAGACTTCGAAAAAGCCTTCGACAGTATAGACCATCATTTTATCTTCAAAACACTTAACTATTTCAATTTTGGAGAATCGTTTAAACAATGGATATATACATTTTACAATGACATGCAAGCGTGCATAACGAATAACGGTTTTATGTCCGACTTTTTCAAACTTGAGCGAGGAGTAAGACAAGGATGTCCATTATCACCCTATTTGTTTATAATGTCAATCGAACTTCTATCAATGTCGGTGAGAAACAACAAAAACATAATAGGAATCACTAACGCAGGTGAAGAAATAAAAAATACAATGTTTGCTGACGATGCCACGTTTGCAATAAAGGCTGACAATGACAAGTCTTTCGCTGAACTGATTGATAACATAGACAAATTCAGTAATGTTTCTGGTCTCAAACTAAACACAAAGAAGTCTACAGTATTACGAGTTGGACCTTTAAAGCATACCAATCGAATTTATTGCAAAATGAAACCATTCAATTGGACTTCCACACAAGCAACGACACTCGGTATAATATTTACAAATGACGACAAGCGCATTCAACTTAACTTAACAAAACAAATAGAAAAAATGAAGTCTACTCTAAAACAATGGTCAAAACATAACCTTACTCTACTAGGAAAAATAACAGTTATAAAAACATATGCCCTACCAAAATTAATATACCCTCTTAC
Source organism: Spisula subtruncata (assembly GCA_963678985.1). Classification (NCBI taxonomy): domain Eukaryota; kingdom Metazoa; phylum Mollusca; class Bivalvia; order Venerida; family Mactridae; genus Spisula; species Spisula subtruncata. The sequence goes on from OY787666.1 coordinate 47,908,709, forward strand.
AGTTTTAGAAAATCCACCACAAAATATTATAAATGATATAAGTAAATCACTTTACACCTTTCTATGGAATAATAAACCCGACAAAATTAGTAGAATTGTTATAACACAAAACTACGAAAACGGGGGTCTGAAAATGGTGGACATAAATTACTTTATTTATAGTTTAAAGTGTGGATGGGTAAAAAGATTAATTGATGATCAAAATAAAGGAAAATGGAAACATGTTTATACAACAGAATTAAAAAAATTCGGAGGCGAACTATTGTTTGAGAGTAACATGTCAGAAAAAGCGATTAAACACACTATTAAAAACAATTTTCTTAAAGATGTAATCCTATGCTGGACTAAAGTACATTTAAAACAAATCAAAGACCAAGCCAGTAAGCTAAATGAAATCCTCTGGAATAATCAATGGATAAATACAAACAACAACACATTTTTCTATAAAAACTGGTACCGAAATGGAATTAAAAATATTAAACACGTATTCAATACAGAGGAAAATAGATTTTGCACTTTTGAAGAAATAAAGCGCAAATATGATATACCAAATGCAGATCATCTTAAATATGTTACATTGGTAAAGAGTATACCAACTCACTGGAAAGATGAGTACAATGTAAATAGTGTTGAAAACGAAGATAACGATCCAAAAACACTATTAAACAGATTTAAAATTTGCAAAAAGCCCACTAGATTTATATATAACACATGTCTGGAGCACGATCAACAAAACAAGACAGACAAAGCTGAAACAAAATGGAATAAAACCTTTGACAACATTGACTGGAAAAACACATACAAGATACCAATTAGATCAACAATCGAATCGAAATTACGAGAATTTCAATATAAATTTTTAAAAAATATTGTACCAACAAATCAATTCCTGCTCAAATGTGGTTATGTCGAATCAAGTACATGCTCATTCTGTAACATGTTTGTCGAAACAGTTGCACATTTGTTCTGGGAATGTCACGAAGTCCAATTGTTCTGGAATAAATGCCGAATTTCGGCCCCAAAAAACGTCAAATGAGTGCCCTGTAACACCCTGTGAGAGCTGCAAATATTGGCTGTTGTTAAGTGGTTGTTGCTTTATAGAGGTTAACTTTAAAGTAGATATGCGCTTAGGGACATTTTGGAAGGTGTTGTTATAGAGAGGTTGTCGCTCTACAGAGATACACACTTCTTATCTTATTATAGCCTTTATTTGAAAGTCAGATTTTGTTAAAAGTATGATAATCTTATGAGAGCCTCCATGTGTATTTGAATCCAGGTGGCCGTATTGGACAGCAAGCACGCTAACCACAAATAGGCACCCAAAGAATTTACTGTTAATGTAAATGAAAGTATGCGTTAAGTGCTTTGATTATTTAAACAGTTATTTTCTATCATCAAATACATTGGCCCTTTGTTGCAACAATTAAGGTTGTATCTGACTATGACATGCTACTACTGTAAACTTACAAACTTTTGGGGATGCTAACTTTCCTGTTGTGCAGATACAAACTTTCGAGTTTTGCAGATCGTCTGCATATTCACGGCTACAAACTTTTGCGGTTTTTAAGTCTCCAGCGAACTTGTCACATACATTGCTCGTTTCGTATATAATTGCTTCTTAATTATAATTCTCACCTTTGTTAATTAACCCCCCTCAAACTCTTTTTGATGTAGAAACTACCTATTGTATTGTTTACAAAAAGATTAGAAAGAAATATCTTTCCTGTTCTCAATAAGAGTTATGTGGTGACAAAATTCAAAGAATTGACAAAGTTATGGTTATTTGAAGATCCATAGTCTGTGTATTAACTACGAAACAATGTTTGAAGCATAGATTAGGTGAAGAGATGTGCGCTTATGTCACCCAAAAGCGACTTACGGCTCGTTTTCAGGATTTTGAAATATACCTCACTTTAGAACTCCTGATAGAGAGATACAACCATGGACAGACAACAGAACTACAGATAAGCTGCGTATTGGGGTAATTACCCAATTAATTTTCTTAAAAACCCAATAGATTTTGAGAGGAGGGAGTAAGAAAAAGCAATGAAAATTTGAAATACCCAAAAAGAATAGGATGATATAGTGAAAAACAGTACATAAAAGATCATTTGCCCTATGAATTTGATTAAATACCCAATTAAAATTTGAGAAAACCCAATCAAAATTGAAACTTGGGGGTAAAATACCCAATGAACTAAAACCTTATCTGTAGCTCTGGACAACATGACTTACGGCAACCAATACTACAATAGCCGGGTTTTCACAACATCCAGGGATGTGACTAAGTTTTCTGCAGATGAAGAAGATGAGAAACTTGTCTGGGTCTGTTGTTATAAACGTGTCAGTTCTGTCCAATGTGACGATGCCATCTGGTACTACAAGAGAAATACATTGTTGTTTATTCCAAATATAGTGCCAGAAGGTTTTTATGCCCCCGGAACCGATGGTTCGGGGGCATATTAAAATCGCACCGTCCGTCAGTCCGTCCGTCCGTCCGGATTCGTTTCCGCTCAATAATTCAAGCAGTGTTTATCCGATCTTCACCAAACTTCATGAAAATGTGTAAGGCCATGAGATCTAGGTCAAGTTCGATAAACAGTCAAATTGACCTAGCCGCTTCAGAGTTACGGCCCTTGACACATAGAAAAATGGCGTTTTTTTTGGTTTCCGCTCAATAACTCAAGCATTTGTCATTGGATCTTCACCAAACCTCATGAAAATGTGAAAGGCTACGAGATCTAGGTCAGGTTTGATAACCAGTCAAATTGACGTAGCCACTTTAGAGTTACGGCCCTTGACACATAGAAAAATGGCGTTTTTTTTGGTTTCCGCTCAATAACTCAAGCATTTGTCATCGGATCTTCACCAAACCTCATGAAAATGTGTAAGGCTACGAGATCTAGGTCAAGTTCGATAACCAGTCAAATTGACCTAGCCGTTTTAGAGTTACGGCCCTGACACATAGAAAAATGGCGTTTTTTTTGGTTTCCGCTCAATAACTTAAGGATTTGTCATTGGATCTTCACCAAACCTCATGAAAATGTGAAAGGTTATGAGATCTAGGTCAGGTTTGATAACCAGTCAAATTGACGTAGCCACTTTAGAGTTACGGCCCTTGAAACGTAGGAAAATGGTGTTTTTTTTTGGTTTCCGCTCAATAACTTAAGCATTTGTCATTGGATCTTCACCAAACCTCATGAAAATGTGAAAGGCTATGAGATCTAGGTCAGGTTTGATAACCAGTCAAATTGACGTAGTCACTTTAGAGTTACGGCCCTTGACACGTAGGAAAATGGCGTTTTTTTGGTTTCCGCTCAATAACTCAAGCATTTGTCATCGGATCTTCGTCAAACCTTTTGAAACATGAAAAGGTGTACGGCCATAAGATCTAGGTCATGTTAGATAACAAGATTTCAAATTGACCTACACGCTTAAGAGTTATGGCCCTTTACACAAAGAAAAATATGTCAATATCACATTTGCCCAATATATTATGACACATCTGTGACCGTGCTGATATCTTAACGTTACGTTACTATCAAAGCATGCACGGGGGCATGTGTCGTCCTATGGAGACAGCTCTTGTTATTCAAAATACTGTTGTTTATTTCAAATAAGGATAAGAATATAAAGAAACCATGCAATTTGAGTGCAAGAATGTTTTGGGTTCAATTTGTAGCTATGCTATTTCAAAGACCTTTTATGTGAAAAATTTAAAGAGTTACTTATGTTCAGTAGGGTATTAGAAACTGAACAAAAACACTGACATTAATCGAACGAATAAAAATTTTGAATCTTGGAATGCTGAGCTGCTCCTCGAGAGAGAGAGAGAGAGAGGGAGAGAGAGAGGGAGGGAGGGAGGGAGGGAGGGGGAGGGAGGGGCAGGAGGGAGAACTTGGAAAACCAAAAATAGGAATTAGTCCACTTTAATAGGAGTACTTGGCAGGTATGGTTTAGTTAATCTATGTACCTGCATCAGGGTGAGTTTTGAAAGATGCAGTGCATTCATCCCCTCTCACATAATTGTCAGTCCGAAAATTACACTCAGAAGTCGCCCCATTGTACCTAGAAATGAAATCAGTGACATATGACAAAAGTGAATAATGATGAACACTAGAAAAGAATTTAGTCAGCAGCAGAGTAACATTCTCGCTCAACCAGCGTATTTTTCATGTCTGTGGACTTAACTAAATTTTAATATTCAAAGCCAAAGAGACATAAATTCATCATCTTCCATCTTGCAAATTTAGATTTCAAAACAAATTGTTTCGCTTCAAGTCAATGTAATATAAATGTATTTTAACATGTTTATTTCTGAGTTTCAAAATTTTTTAGCTTACGGTAACTTGCTTTCAGGTGGTCAGATTCCTGGCTATTATCATGGCCTTTCTTTGTGTCAATAAATAACTTTTCACTAGAACTTCTCTAAAACTATTAATTTTCCAGATTGTAATATTATTCAATGTTCCTATTAAACACATGAATTATTTTCTTCTCAGATTGAATTCCTTTAAACATTTCATGTTAATCCCTCAAGAAAATTAATGATTAAAAAAACATTACAGTATTTATACTGCTGTAAACATTTACCTAGAGGACTGCCTTTGTATGCTGCCATCTGGCTGAACTTCCCATCTGACGACGACCTGTCGGAAGTCATTCTCCGACGCCGAGTACAGGGACAAGTAGGTTTTACCGGAAATCTACAATAATGAGAATTGATTATTTTTTATTGATTAAGTGTTCCCCTCCCTCAGTGACTACATAGTATAAGTGTGTTATTACTGACATATTTTTACTTGCTGACTTAGCCAAAAGGTCAAATGGTATGTCCATCCTAGCTGTATATACTACTGACATATTTTTACTTGCTGAATTAGCCAAAAGGTCAAATGGTATGTCCATCCTAGCTGTATATACTACTGACATATTTTTACTTGCTGACTTAGCCAAAAAATGAAATGGTATGTCCATCCTAGCTCTATATACTACTGACATATTTTTACTTGCTGAATTAGCCAAAAAATGAAATGGTATGTCCATCCTAGCTGTATATACTACTGACATATTTTTACTTGCTGACTTAGCCAAAAGGTCAAATGGTATGTCCATCCTAGCTGTAAATACTACTGACATATTTTTACTTGCTGAATTAGCCAAAAAATGAAATGGTATGTCCATCCTAGCTGTATATACTACTGACATATTTTTACTTGCTGAATTAGCCAAAAAATGAAATGGTATGTCCATCCTAGCTGTATATACTACTGACATATTTTTACTTGCTGACTTAGCCAAAAGGTCAAATGGTATGTCCATCCTAGCTGTATATATTACTGACATATTTTTACTTGCTGACTTAGCCAAAAGGTCAAATGGTATGTCCATCCTAGCTGTATATATTACTGACATATTTTTACTTGCTGACTTAGCCAAAAGGTCAAATGGTATGTCCATCCTAGCTGTATATACTACTGACATATTTTTACCTGCTGAATTAGTCAAAAAATGAAATGGTATGTCCATCCTAGCTGTATATACTACTGGGATAGTTGTTCTTACAGAAATGATAGCGTTATAGTTACTATGGATAGATGTATGACTTTATCGATTGAATTTAAATATAAAACACAGCTTTTCTTTTTCTTGTATAAAATTCCTTATAAGGATTAATAGTATATACCTGTACTGACCAAAGGTAACTGCATCATTGATAAAGACTAAAATGAAAAAAAAAATGAAAGAAAAATTTAAACCTTTTTTGTATTGTTGTCAATGATACAGTAACCCGTAGTACTGACAACATTTGCTTTGCATTTTCAAATGTTGTCACATCGTCAGATACCCACGGTACACATTACGTACAACTTCATTTGGTACCGTGGGTTTTTTGACTGCCGAATTCTCGTTTCTCAGCTCAAAGGGAAATAACTCTTCAAACCCTGTGTCCAATGAAATCGCTCCTGACAAACAGAATACTCTTCAATCGGAGATTTAACCTTGCGTCATTAGGGGGGTTTTGTTACTTTAAATAGATTTTTCTTTCAGTCGAAATCAAAATGGCCGCCATTTTGGAGAATGAAACGAAGGCCGAATGTAACGTGTAATTTCATTGGCTGAGCTTCCAAAGTGGAAATCCTTTGGAAACCAATGAAATTGCACCATTTATCTATAACGTTTACGATATTTTGCTAGCCAAATAACCCACGGTCGATGTATGAGTATAACGTAATGCAATCGAACGTGGGTATCCGACGATGATGTTGTCAGTGTATTTTATACTTAACGCAATTTTCAAATGTTTGGAAGGGCATCAAACATTTTCTAGGTGGAATCCTGATGCCTCCTAATTCACACCTGTTACACAAACGTTTGTGTGGGATATGTGGTACCGGGCACCGGCCATGTCCGTAGTTATAGTAGTTACATGGTGACTTGTGAGCGTAGCTGGTCGCAACAATGCTGCATGTCACAACAAGAAGTAGGACGAAATAAGGAAGATTCCTGAAATACATGAACAAAATAATCATCACATTATTAATAGAACAATTCTGGCCCCAAATCAGTAAACATCTTAGGCATAGCAAATTATCATAATCTCAAAGTTTGTTCTGTGTATCATTTAGATAGTTTCTTTTAGAATCTGGACACAAAATTGTCATCACAAAACAAAAAGCAATGCAGAAAGTATGTCTACTGTATGCCTATTTTATTTCAGTAATATTTTAAGAGCTTGAACTTATTTATCTTTGATTCATACTCTGATATTAGCAAAATCTCAATTTGAGAGGAGATTTCTATGTGAGATTCTCGGGAGATCAAGAGAGGAGATTTCTATGTGAGATTTTCGGGAGATCAGAGTATGGCATTAGATTTTTTGGTTACTTGTCAGTTTCAAAACTGTGAAAATAACATCTTCAAATATTTTTTTCACTGCTGCTATGAAAATAACAGAAGCTGTTAAAAGAGAAATTGGAAGTATGTAGAGGATCTATCACGAGTTGTCAATTGATATAAATTTATATTAAACGAGTTTTGGAAATTTTATTGTGCGAGCCTTTGGCGAGCTTAATAATATTTCCGAAACGAGTTTAATATAAATATATCAATTGACAACGAGTGATAGATTCTTTATATCATACGACACTAAAAACGCAAAATACGCATCAAATTATTGCAAAAAACACGCCCATGTAGTATAAAAAAGTATGTATAATTATTAAGATTAAACGTACTCGCTATACTAACCCGGATACAAGGAAATTCATGTGATATAAAATAAATCATACTGAAAAACGTTCATGTTATGTTACAATGGATGGACAGATGGACAGACTTCAAAAACCTATAGGGGTTCAATGCTAGCATAACACATAAGTTTACTTCTTGGAATGCAAACAAAATTCAAGCCAAACTGAAACTTAGTAAAATATTAAGACACAAGTTTTGTTAAACCCGATGTCATGGCGTCAATAAAGATACCCATCCTTTTTTGTGTTTTTGGGGGGTTATTGGTCCTGAATTGAATGAAAATCACAATGTGTAACATTATTTCCAACACCGTTTTCTCGTTGAATTTGTTAAATTGTTATTTAACAGTCCATCAGACAATATCCTGAACAGTAAGATTTAAATAGTGAATTACGTTTTGTATCGACTAACAACCAAATACACAAGGTTTCATTAAAAAATATTCTTAAACAAAATAGTTATTAGGAATTGAACATTGCACAGTTATAAGTGCCTCAAAGTGTACTATATAAATGATCAATTTGTTGATTTTAGTGTAAGATCAAGTTTTATTTCACGATGTAATCAAAGAAAATAAATATTAGCTTTAAACAAAAACCTGAATTACATTTAGGTCTTTGCTTTAAATAAGCCACAAGTTGAAATTTTATTTTCTTTAATCATGAGCTAAATAGAATTGAATCTTTCCAAAATTATTAACTTTTAAGAACCAAAGTCTAAAATTTAGTTCCTAATATAATTCACAATTATTCTTAAAGACCTTTTTGCCTTATTTTGTTAGCATAATTTGAATTGTCTTTTATAACTTCACCATGTACATATATTAAATAAAGAAAATTCTTACCCCATTCTTCTGCTGCCTTCGTGGGCTGTGAACATAAAATGATATGAGACGATACGATTTTAACTTCCGTTAAATAAAATACAAGTTACATGTAAAATAAATAATATCCCCGGGACATTATATGTCAATCAAGCCACGACAAACTCACGAGTTCCTTGTAAACATGTAACCGCATAAAATCACGAGTTCCTTGTAAACAACATGTTCATGCATTTAAACCTCGGGTTATATTTATATAATAACCTCATTTCCAACCTAAAACACTTACCAAGCATTATACAGCTGAGCATAGCATTTATTTGCCAGTCAGCTTTCTGCTGAATAAGGCAGGCATCTGTATACGTCCATCTCTATTTGGACTCGGGTGGCCAGATTAGGCGGCAAACATACTAACCAATATGCACTGAGCTATATCGCTGGCTTAGAACCAGAAGGTCGTAAATACAAAATCGATATATTGAGAAAACAAGAGGAATCTGTCTGTAATTTACTCTTTAACTATGGGAAAACACGTTTTTAAAACTTCATTTGGGTCAACGTGACAATTTCAGATTTTCATGAAAATAGACTTATAAGAAGCGCCTTGTGAAGCAGATTTCAAATATGTATGACTCTTATAAGGTCGTAAGTAGTAGTTACGACCTTCTGGTTCTAAGCCAGCGATATGCTTGTTGCAATAACATTATGATAAACAACTTTCGTTTGTCCTTTACAAAATGTTGAAACTCAAATATTTTTGAAGACCATGAATGTATTGCTTTCAAACTTTGCATACTTGTTGACCATCATAAGCACAATACATTATCAAAGCCATGTAACACTTTCAAACATTTCAACAGAATTATGGCCCCCTGAATGACTATGACTATGCTCGACTCTGCATGTTTAGGACAAGGCTTCCGCCGGGGTATTTACTGAACACAGCCTTGTTTAATCTTTGCTATCAGGATGGATGTCTATTTGGATGCAAGGGTAGATGATCCCTATTTATGTTTAGGTCGGTATGTCAAAGGTCATGGTCACTGTGACCTTTATCATTTTTGACAAGGAAACTACCAATAGGGCATACAGCCATGTTTTACAAATATCTTGTGTTGCGATTTGTGTATTGTTTTATTTTCCAGCTTGATGCGGATGATTTCCCGAGGAATACACAGTTTCTAGATGCAAATAGCGCTATAATCATCACCAACAAAGGGTATGGTCTGAATCTTGAGAGTTCCTTTCATCAACATTGTCAATTACTGTAAAATCATTTAATTTCAATGGGACAAAATTTTGTTGTTTTGGTAAAAAATATCATTTCGATGGGACGTTAATTTGTGGATTTTGCATTTCAGGTGATAAATACAAGGGTCAAAATTATTGTTTGATGGGATTTGATTTCGTGGTTGAATGTGATCCACAAAATTCACAAAATCTAATCCGCCATGAAAATGAATGATTTTACAGTATCTTTGACCTTGGTTTTTACTTCTTATGTCCCTTATCCTATATGAGGGGTTTATAGCTGTAGTCAATGTTATGAGCCAAAACTATCTAAAAAAAAGGATGACTTGCAAGAATAAATCATTTATTAATAATAAGTAATACGATGGTTGCACAGGGCAACCTCTCAAGAATGGCCCTACATAGAGCAATAACCTCTCTTGAGCAACATAATAATTTTGTTCCAGAAGTTTCCATTTACTATACTTTATATTTTACCCAACAGCAACCTCTTTGTAACAATCAAATTTTGTATTTCCTAATGAGTGTCTACTAATATAGCGGTTGTACAATACTGTATATTGATTGGCCGGTTTGCACTAGTATGGAGAAATCGGTGAATTTCATGAAATCGGTGAATTTCATTAAATCGGTGATTTTCATTAACATTTCCTTGAGTGTAAAGTTTGGCCCATCCGCAATTAGTAATGAGTAAACAAGTAATTAATCAAATTCCCAGTCGAAATAAATATATTAGTTAAATGTGAACAAGTTTGGCCTTGAGACAACGCAAGTGCAAATATTGCTGCCTGATAAATGTATGACTCAATTTTGTTTTAACTTTTTGAAGTCTTTAAACTTTCCTGCAGGCACACACTTTCGTTGATTTTAACAAGTTGTGTAAAAAATTTTCAACTACTATCTAAAACACCCAAAGGTAGCTCAGCAGGCATTTTCCTGAATCAACGAAAGTACAAACTTTCACTTTACACCGTAGTATCGATTTTTACCGGTACCCCAACTACGCATTTCGCTATGAGTATGTGCTGGGAACCAAGTTACTCCCGTTGGTTGAGAAAATGATCTTGAGCAACCTTCAGGTGTTTAAGAATGTAATAAAAAAGAAATCATACAAGTTGTTGAAATCAATTTAACCATGTGCCTGTGAATTTCCCTATTGAATAATGTAAATTCATTTAATTTCGATGGACAAAATTTCGTGGTTTTGGTAAAAAAGACCATTTCAATTTGACATTTATTTGTGAATTATTGTTCGATGGGATTTGATTTCGTGGTTGAAGGTGAACCACTAAATCCACAAAATTTAATACCCCATGAAAATTAATGATTTTACACTATGGGTCATTCTATCTTTTACAAATCTTCATAATAAAATTTGTTTCTTCTCGAAGAAAAAAAGTTTATTGTCATGAGTTGTTTTCTCAAAGACTTTGAAAGGTCTCCACTAGAAACTTAGCGTAGTTATTCACCATTACGCAGACAAGGCTGATAACTCAATTACCTAAATTTATTGAGTTATCTGCCCTTGTTACTATAAAAAATGAGAAAGTCGTCAAGCATCCAGCACTCGTAGTGGTTGCTCTTGTCTTTTACAAATTGTCATATAAAAAATTAAATTTGTTTCCTTTCAGAAACTTATTGTTATATGACGTCACAGACAATGGTTGTGAAGTGATCATGTCTGATAGCATGTTTTCATCATATACTGTGATGTCTGTATCACAACAGACCAGATCTATAGCTATAGGAAATGTACATGGCACAGTGAGAATACTAACAATCAAAGGTAAAGTAATGTCCTTTAGACCGAAAATAAAATTTTGTTCGTTTCCCACAAAAATTGTCCCTACCCAATAAATTTTTATTGAGAGAGCAGATAAAATACTTTTAGGGAACAAATCTTTTTTCAGATCTGTAAAAAAACCTTTTTCATGCCTACCCATATCTATTTGACAATGTGCCTCCATAGCTCTGTGGTTAGTGTGCTTGCTGTCTAATCTGGTGACCTGGGTTCAAATCCGGTTGGAGGCACATATTATGCCTGCCATATTTCAGTAGAAATAAAGCACATAAAGACTATACTCCACATCTACCAAGATCTTTATTTATCACATAACCTGCGACCTGGGAGTGCATTAAAGCCGTGCCAGAAATATCGTAATGCACTCCCAGCCCATTCATAAAACATTTAAATTAGCTTGACGTTGATTGATTGGTTGGTTCAGGATGACGTAACATAAGCCAATCCGTGCCTAAATCGTCCCGTGACATCAGTATAATACAAACGTTGGCATGATGTCGCGCGCATTGTAACGCCAAATGTTGAATGAAACCTATGTAGCGTACACCAGCGTTTTGACCGTTAACTAGTGTTTGCTAAGGTTATGTGATAAATAGAATCTTACATTCATGCTAATTACATACGTGTTTTATTAAACTCGTCGACAAAAACAATATGACACTCGGCAAAGCCTCGTGTCATATAGTTTTGTCCACTCGTTTCATAAAACTTGTATGTAATGAGCACTCAGGTGATTTATGGTACTATTAATTCTTTACAGATACCAGTTATCAGAACAGAACGGAGGTTATGACGGAAGACATTGTTGTATGTACGGGTAAAGTGCTGAGTATCCTCTGGTTGAATACAAACACACTTCTAACAACATCACCCAATGGTATAGTGGTAAGTCAATGACAATTTTTATCAAACTACCTACAACAGGTGTTGCCTGAGCAAAGTGTTACCAAGTGCTTTAATTTAGTTACCTCCCATTCAATTGAATATAGAAGGCATTGATTATCTTCCATGAAAAGTGGTATGTAGCGCTTTGCTTAGGCAATGGACACCAGGAGTCATTTCCCTCTGTGTCAGAAGGAACAACTGATTCCAAACCCGTCTTTCAACATATAAAGCAAGTAATTATTTTGCATGATTTTATTTCTCGTTGTTCGTGAGTGGTAGAAATTCGTAGACGCGAAAGTGTTCAAAACATTGATATGGACATTGCTGGAGACTTAAAAATGCAAAAGTTTTTAGTCGCAAATTATGCCGATGATCTGCAAACAAGAAAGTTGGTATTCGCAAAAGTTAATTTGTTTACAGTAGGGCTATTCATTGGTCAACTCGATTTTCATAATGTCTAAACATGTGTCAGTTGTGTAGCAATACATTTTTAATCGCATAAGCTGCTGTCTCTATCGTTGGGCACTTAATTTTGAATGAAACCTATGTAGCGGACATCATCATTTTGAACGATAATGAGCGATCACTAAGGTTATATTATAAATAGAATCTTACATTCGTGCTAATTACATACAAATTTTAAAAACTGATCTTCAAAATGAATATCATTTTTTTCACTCGTTTAATAAAACTTGTATGTAATGAGAACTCATGCAAGATCCCCTATTCCCCTATTTCAGGATTTGTGGAGCGTGAAAATAGGTAATGATGTCATAGAAGTGAAGAAAGATTGTTCCTTTGAGTTGAGTACAAGCAGACATCGATGGGTAACTGCAGCATCACTCAGTCCTGCTGGCAGCCATGTTGTATGCGGGGATCGTACAGGAAGTTTATTCTTATACCAGTTAATTCAAACTGAAGCTGTGAGTACAATTCTTTATAGAATATAGATAGCTTGATCAATGATAAAAAGAAATCGGTCAGATAGGAGTTGTATTCTATTTAAGAAGAAATGTTCTCACTTAACATAGTCATTGTGATAATGTTTGTTTGTTTGTTTGTTTGTCACAGCTCAAATTGAGATTTTGTCGAAATCAGTGTCTGAATATGGTATCAATCTGAAGTTAGAACTCTTTAGAATTTATGGTAATAAGCTAAGAATATAGTATATGCTGTTTATGATGAAAATTTAAGTCCATCCTCTCATGGAAATTATCCAAACGACAAATGGATATATATGAGATGAGATTTATCTCACGACAGATTGAGATGTTTTGGGAGATTGGGGCCAGGTGTCTCCAATTGCATAACTGGCCAAATGTCCCAAAGCTCTGTGTGAAGAGAGTGTTGATTGATACAAGGTATCCTGTTGTGATACCCTTGATAATTATAGGTATTTTGCCTATAAAATGTTCAATTTTAATAAAAAGTATCAAAATAACCGTCAGGTTAAGAGCTACTTAAACCCTGCACAGACATACATTTTTGTGTTGAAAAACTTTCTAGTTCCATGTAATACTGTAAACCAAGAAATTATTTCGCACGATTTAGTTTTGTGGAGTTCACGAAAGGTAGAAATTTGTGAAATTAAGTAACCGCAAAAGTTTTCAAAACATTAAATTAAATATGGATATCGCGAGAGAATTAAAAACTCGAATGTTATATTGTTGTTAATGTAATCTGGCTTAAAATAAAGATTATTTTGAAAAATTGTAGTCACAAATATGCCAATTATGGGCAAAACATGAAACTTAATTTTGCGAAAGTAAATTTTGTTAACAGTAATAAGATGTCTGTTTGTTCTTACCTTCAGTCTGGAAAGCTAATTCAAGCGTTTCCTAAGATCCATGGTAAAGGAGGCGTGACCTATGTATGTTTCCATGGTAACGATGTGTATACAGCTGGCAGAGACGGAACATACCGACTGTTTACCTGGAATCAGGAGGGAAAACTGGATCAACTTCAGAATAAAAAGGTTTGATAAATCTCAAGTCTTGGAAGATTTTTTTGTTCTTTGACCCATTTGCTAGATCTTTGCAGGTTTGCAGCAGTGGTTAGAATGCTGGATTTGTACCTCTTTGTCAGCTGTGCATTGTCAACAATTGGACTGTTTACACTCTAGAGGTCACAATTTTCACTAAATGCTTTCGAAACTTGGTCACAAGTCACAGTGTTTGTCTATGGAATCTAGGCCAAGTTTGTAACTGGGTCATGCACTATATGCATGGTGAGGCATACTGACTTCTCTCTGGATGTCAATATGTCAGGATGGATGTCGCAAAGTTTGCCTTCACAAGTTCTCCATAAATATTTGGTTTGGTTTTAATAACACTTCACATGAAGTTTTAGTACTAAGCCTAGTTGTTTATCTAATTATTAGATGATTATAAACATGTCCTCATACTCAAACTCCATACTCCAAGCTCAAACTTGAAAAACAGCATATTTTAGAATTTTGCATCAAAACCTATGCCAACTTGTGGCAAATGATCTAATAAAGAAATTGAACCCCATATAATATGTTTGAGTTTGAGCATGAAGTATGTTCTCAAATGTTTGTAATCACCGGTCCAGGTCAGGTAATTTTTATCACAGTTATGTTCCTTCTTTGTAGTAAGTTCACTTTGTCCATTGGGTGTTTTACTACATGTCTGTACACTTGCAGGTATTGAAAGGTCTAGAATGGATTGAGAAGCTAAGCATTGTGGGAAATGATGACATTCAAGTTCTCGGATTTCATTCTGTGAGTATTTGTATCTTTTATACACCATATCTTGTATTCAGCTTGTCTGACCATTAATCGGTAGAGGCTAAATACTTTTTGTACAACTAGATAATTGCAGTGGTCTTGATCTCTTATTATTATGACCCCAATCTTTGATGAGAGGGTGTATTGCTTTGCACATGTCTGCCTGTCGGTCGGTTGGTAGGTCGGTTGACCAAATGGTTTCCATTCCTTAACTCAAGAACCCTTTGCCCTATGATCATCAAACTTTACATGGAGGTAGGTCACCAACAGTAGATGAACCTGATTGATATTTAGTAGGTCAAAAGTCAAGGTCACTGTGACTTTAACCATTTTCGACTATCGGGCTGCCATGGGGGTTTTACATATGTTTCACAAACATCTCTGATTTCAGGATAAGTTTGTTGTATGGAGTATAGAGCAGAATCAGAAGATAGTGGAGATAGAGTGTGGTGGCGGACATCGAGCGTGGGACTACACTTGTTATAACAATATGGCATCATTTGTTTATGTTAAAGCTAGGGAGGTGATGGTTGCTAGGGTGGAAATGAGGTCAAACCAGGTCATCGTCAAGGTAAATGTGATTCATTCTGCAATTTTACTTCACAATGAGCCAAGCTCTCTGTGATTTTGGTACTTATGGCAAAAGTTGACTATTTTAGTTAACCTGTCACCAGGTGACTAGGTGAGCTTCAGTTATCGACCGTCTGTCTGTCCATTTCTTTGAACGACTTCTTCTACTTAACCTCTTTGCCAAATTTGATAAAATTTCATAGGAATGTTCCTTGGGTGGACTTCAGGCATACATTTAACATAAAGCCTCATGGGAGATTTATTCAATGTGTACCTTCAAATTGGACGTTTACACATCTGTGAACTCAATTATATATTCATTTATTTGTATAATGTAACTGTTATGAGAGTCAGATATGATCATGTTATTTCTCAATGTGTCTCTGTATTACGTATATGCATACCTGCCAAGTTGGTTAAGCCCAGAATAGGAGTGATAAAGCAAAACTTGTCACAAGATGCACTTAAATGTGATTTGAAAGGGATTTAGATGCATAAACAAGTTATGTATTCATTTTAGTGGTTATAAGTATGAGACAGAAGATTATGAAATGAATTAAATGTACCTTTGTTCTAAGTTAGGTGAACCTGAATTTAAGAAGAAAATAGGAGTAACTCCACTTTAATAGGTGTACTTGGCAGCTATGTTCTAATATGTGTCTCAGTATTATATGGTTAGATATGTTTGATGATGTTTACAGAAATGTCTGCATGGTAGAGAACTCTGCGATGGCAAGTTTATATCTGTTAGTACGGACAGCACTGGTATGTAGTATACATTAGTACTTACTGTAAAATCATAAAGGATGAGGGGGTAAACTGCTTTGCACATGTATCTTGGTCGGACTAGCTGTCTGTCACAGTTAATAAATAATGCCCTTTTTAATGCAGAAAAGTTCATTTGTTTTCATACAGCTATTGCTGATTCCCATATTATTTTGGAATTGTAGAACAGCTGCATTTATTAATGTATAATTTGCCTCACCAGAATAGTATCTTGTGGTTTAATATGACAAATTGTTTCCTTTTTAATAACAAAAGGATGGTTTGGCCTTACGCCACTGAAAATCGAAAACAATGTTGAATTTCTTCAAAAAAAAGAAAAGAATTTCCTCAACATTGCAAGAAGTTGCCGGTTCCTTTTGGAAGGGTAAGTTTGTACAGGTTAGAATAAGGCCCAGGAAAACAGATCAGGTTAGTAGTCTCCCACATTTAACTGATAAGTTGTTAAAAACTGGTATCACAAACCTATATCACATGAAATATATGCTACATTGCTTACTTGTATTAAATTTATTGTACAACATATTAGGTACAAATCTGTCAAAGTCGTTGGAAAAGCATTGGTGTTTCCATACATGTTAATCATTGCTTTACATTCACCATATTTCTATTTCAGGAAATAGAGTTATTGCTATGGTTACATGTAGTGAAGATACCACAGTCTGTCTATCATTCTTACATTGTATCCTTTGTATTATATTGATTATACATGCCTGCCAAGATAGTTAAATCCAAAATAGGAATTTAGATGCATAAACAAGGAATTTATTAATTCTAGTGGTTACAAATACCGGACAGAAGATCACAAAATGAACCAAATGTACTTTTGTGCAAAGTAGGTGAACTTGGAACCCAGAAATTTATCAACGAAAATAGGAGTAACTCCGCTATAATAGGAGTATTTGTAATGCAAATCCTATGCTTTGAACTCCTCACAAACCATTGAATGGAATTTCTTCAAACTTTCTCACAGATTAACACCCATAATGGTTAGTTGACTGTGAAGGATAGAAATTTGGTTAGGTAAATTTTTACCTGAATTAAGACCCCTAAGACTTTCACTATAAACCCAAATGGGAGACACACATTTGTCCCATGAACACATTTCATGTTTTATCCTTAATTAGATGTAGATGATTCTTGCATTCCTACTCTAGATGTGAGGGAGGTTCTCAGTGGTCATATATCGTCTGTACGCTGCTTGTATGTCTGTTCATCTAGTCTTAATTCAAACTCAATGGGTGCTTCCTGTCCAGACAGGAAGTTGATCTTCAGTGGTGGAGGTAGAGCACAGCTAAGAGTGTGGAGAGTAGCAGTGAACTGTTCCAAGTCTACCAGTGATAATCAGTGTTTATCAGATACTTTGAATCAAACTCATTTACATTCCAATGATACGCAAAGTGTCTACTATGAAACCCAAAGTGTCACCAATGAAACCCAAAGTGTTACCAATGAAACGCAAAGTGACTCCAATGGAACACAAAGTGTCACCAATGAGACCAAAAGTGTCACCAATGAAACCAAAAATGTCAAAGACAGCAAAATTGCTCATGGTGAACCATATTTACCTGATGAGCGAGACGTGAAACACGTAGCTTGTAAACATTGTCTTGTTCCGTCTGATAAAATGTTGACAACGGACTATAACTTCAGTTACGAGTGTTTAGGAGGCCTACAGCTGAGTTCATTGACTCGTAAACATTGGAAACCATGGAAACAACCAGCAGATAACTCAGACCCGGAGACGAGGATTGTAGACCTATCTGTTATATCACCAGAGAGTCTAAATCTACCTCAGTCAACTGTATATGTTATATCTGCAGCGTGTTCCGATGGAATATTTAGGTAGGTTTACCAGGGTTTCCATGGTCAGGGGAAAATGTAATTTTTTCAAGGTCAGGGAAAATCAGGGATTTCTTCATTAAAGATGTCAATAAGAGTTATTTCCTATGAAGAAAATACCAAAGACTGAAAAAAATCTTCACTCGCTCAGGATGATTCTTATAAATACATTATATTAATCAACAACCCTAAAACTTGTACCTGAACATTTGGATCCAAAAAAGCAAATATAGCCTCCTTTTCTCTATTTGTATTGCTCTTACAAAAAGGCTCGATCGCTCTAAAAACTCAGGGAAACATCAGGGAAAAGTCCGGGAAGTTTGTCTTAGAATATTTGTAGGAACCCTGTTTTCTGTTGTAGCTTAGCCATTCAGCTGGGGTGTCACAAGAGGTCAAATCATAGATAAACCTTCTCCATTTTGGCAGAATCCTTTGGGTCATCCAGGGTTAAAAACAAGGTCAAATCATAGAAAACCTTATTTAGTCACTAGAGGTTGCAATTTTGGCATATCTTTATGAAACTTTAGATCATTGACCTTTTAGACAGTTGATCAAAGGTCTAAGCATCTGTGGGGTACTTGGCCTAGCTTCGAAATAGTCAGATTACCAGGAAAGTAAAAAGGTCAAAGGGTGGTTGAATGGCTGAACTGGTGAAAACGGTCCTTGAAACTGGTCACGTAACATTCTCTATTACTAGATCTATTAACTGTATGGCTACCAACTTGTTGTGTACATATCAAAATTTATATACCCGCAAGAGGCCAGAATTTGGAAAAATGAACTTATCTATCTTACTTACCTTATCTGTTGTATTTATGATTTCAGGTTGTTAACATTTTGTGAGACTACAAAAGAAATACATTTGATTGCCTCATATTCTTACCATGATCACAGCATACTGAAAACCAGTCACTATGTGATACAAGCTCCTGAGAAGTTAGAGGACCAGACTGCTAAAGATGGTTGCCATGGGAAACCTAAAGAAGAATTTCAGCCAATCAGAGTGCTTGTTATATCTGCTGCTACTGATGGGAGAGTTGCATTCTGGGATATTTCAGACATATGTAATACTGTCAATACAGATCAGGATTATTCCAGTTTGTCACTAAGTAAGGATTATTGTGAACCAGTCTACAAGCTTGATGTACACCAGTCTGGAATCAATTCACTGTATTTTGGAAAATATAGAGGTAACTTTAATCAAATCTTACATAGGGATCCTACTGTCAGGCATATTGTAAAATCATTTAATTTCGATGGCACAAAATTTTTTGGTTTTGGTAAAAAGGACCATTTCGATGGGAGGTTATTTAATGGATTTTGCATTTCCGTAATAGGGGATTAAATAGCCAGCGAAGCTGGCTATTGTAAATACCCATACCAATAATGTCCACGTGCGTATCTTCGTCCAGTCTCTGCAGGTACTAAATTAAATGCTTTCAGAAAAAGTTATTTCCGGTCAAAAATTTCAGGCAGTTTTCCGAGGTGAATGGTCCTTTGAAAATAAAAAAATAGTAATCTGTAAACGGTTGCCCCATATCATTTTCTTTCGAATTATAACCATCTTTAAAAATATTCAATAAATAAAACAAACTATTTAGATAAGCAAAGGGAAGTAAGAAATACGCTACTGTACTGGATTCACGGCGCCAATACAAGACGTGATGTCATGACGTCACAAATAACATGAAATGACGTCATACCAAAAGTACGCCAAATAGACTCATGACGTTACGTTGCAATGTATAACAAATCAGTATAATATAGGTAAAACTCCAGGTTAGGGATGCCTACCCTTATTCCAAACAAAAACCACAGATACATAGCCAATCTAAAATTTTGAATAATTATTATTTCTGGTCTTAAATATAAAGAGGAAAAGTGATCAGTTGCTGATCAATAAATATCTTTGTATAGGCCTATTGTACAACATCTAAATTCAACTCATATTTGGTCAGTTTCTATCTGAAACATAGCTTAGCAGATATCCAATGTGTATTTAATCCCTCATTTAGGCGATGCCTTAGTTCATATTAAATACATGGGTCAAAATAATTGTTTGATGGGATATGATTTTGTGATTGAAGGTGAACCACAAAATCCACGAAATTTAATCCTCCACGAAAATTGATGATTTTTCGGTATTGCCTAATCCTGAAAATAAGATGCAAAACTGTTTAGCATGCACCAAAACTGTTTGTTTATAAAATCTGAAATTTACCTTAACAGCAGAATTGATTATAAAGCTGTTCAAAGCAAATACTTACTTACTTATATTGTTTTGTCTGTGCAGATAGTTTACCCTTGGCACAGGTTAATTCATAAACAAATGAACTTAGAGGTGGCTTGAACAGTATACAAGGGCAAAAATCAATCCAAAAAAACTACAGACAACCTATGACAGGGTTTAGACAAATTTCTTCAAAAGTCCCCCTGCGACTTACGGCTGTTTGCGACTTATGGCTGATCATTTACAAACAACGATCATTAACACAATATGCAAACAATTAGCAAGAATTTAAATAGTGAAATGTTTATATCCCAACGAGGGGTTCGACATTATAGGAAGATAGATATAATTAATGGTATATGGCTGGTATTTATAAAGCACCTTCTTAATAAGTGGAAACTTAGAATTTTTTAAAATCTCAAATTTACCTTAAATGTATCAGCTAAACAGGAAAACTAATATTAACAATTACTTACATTGTTTAGAAGCATTGTGTAAAGAGCTAAGGTAATGATAAATCATATAGAAATCATAGGCTTTTTTTCATTTCTTGTGAAATATGGGCAGCTCAATATTGTAAGTCAAAATATTGAAGTTTTCACTTATTATATAATATTAAGATGCTTTATAAATACCGGCCCTGATATTTACATTTCTAGATGATTTTATACTGATTACTGGTGGAGATGACAATGCAGTGAAGATTAACATCCTCACACTGAAATTTGTGGATCAGAGAATGTGTATGTCCGTCCATGCTAGTGGGGAGTGTGTGAACGCTCACTCTGCTCAAATAACAGGTAAGCTCACACTGAACTTCATGGATCAGAGAATGTGTATGTCCGTCCGTGCTTGTGGGGAGTGTGTGAACGCTCACTCTGCTCAAATAACTGGTAAGCTCACACTGAACTTTGTGGATCAGAGAATGTGTATGTCCGTCCGTGCTTGTGGGGAGTGTGTGAACGCTCACTCTGCTCAAATAACTGGTAGGCTGAAATATTGAATTCTATACATGATAATTAGTCCTCCCGCCATCTTTGATGAGGGGGTATATTGTTTTGCTCATGTTAGTCAGTGTCTGTCAGAAGGCCAAATTATTTCAGTTCAATAACTCAAGAATGCTTTGCCCTATATCATCAAACTTTACACAGAGTTTTGAATTTGAGGTCAAGGTCACTGTGACTGTTACCATTTATTAGACCAAATTGTTTCATTTCAATTACTCAAAAACGCTTTGCCATAGGATCTTCAAACTTGACATGGAGTTTGGTCAGCAACAGTATATGATCCCTATCGATTTGGAGGTGAGTTTGTCAAAGACCGAGGTTCCTGTGACCATAACCATTTCTGACTATTGGACTGCCCTGGGAGCATTCATGTTTCACAAACATTTTGTTGTATTGGATTTAGGGATGCAGCAAGTCATTACCATAATGTCCCCCCTCCCTTGGTTTAAATAAAATTATGAAATTCTTGCAAGTGGATAATGAAAACATTAATGTTTTCAGGGGTTTGCTACATAGCTGAGGATAGACTTGTGACTGCATCAATAGATCAGAGAATATGTTTGTGGCAGCTGGAGATTGAAGAATCAAAGATACTGGTAATACCTCGGTCCCACTAAGTATTTTTTAGCCTTGGGATGTATTTAAATAAATTAGATTCGGGAGGCATCAAGAACATGGATATCACAACTTTACTAATGATTACCCTGAAGTTTCAACTACCTGTAGATCATGAACCCCTTTCCGGATGCCTACGATGTGTATTAATTAAATCAGGACTACATATAACCATTATAACAAAGTACCACTCAGATAAATATATAAATAATACAACCAAATATAACCATTACATATCGATGGCTTAGAATTAGAAGGTCGTAAGTGCCACTTACGACCTTTTAAGATTCATACATATATAGAATAAGCATTACAAGGCGCTTCTTATGAGCCCATTTTCATAAAAATCTGAACTTGTCATGTTGACCAAATTGAAGTTGTAAAATTTTGTTTTACCATAAGTAAAGAGTAAATGTCAGACAGTTTTCTCTTGTTTTCTCAATATATCGATTTGTAGTTACGACCTTCTTGTTGTAAGCCATCGATATAAACTGAGTCCCAACCAACTGTACAAGATGAGAACAACTAATACCAGTAGCCCGTTGCATAAGCAAGGCGCATTCGAGCTTACTTCAAAATATCGCTACGAGCGGATGAAGCAAAAAATTTATATTCTACTGGCGAGCGCTCGCGACTGGCAGACCTTTACGCAGCAATGTGCTAATGCGCTAAACCGAAACGACCAGTTGCATAAGAAAGGGCTCAGTAGTGCTCACCTAGCTAAGTGTTAAGAAACGGTATGCTATTGGTGAACATGCTCGCTGGTAGCATGTCGTTGCATAGACGTAGTAAAGTGCTACCAAAAAGCATTCGATAGCACCTTGGCTATGCTACGGACTCCAGCTGTTTGAGGTCAGCAAGACTATAGTTAAGTTGGTTTGTCTCATGACCATATATATACAGTAACTATGGTAACTTATATTTCAGGTGAAACAGATTGATGCTGTGTTCACTAATGTATCTGATGTGTCAAATATTGATGTTTGCACAGATAACAGGTATAGTATACTCTGAGTTTATAAAAATGTATGATAGGTAAACATTTACCTTGATAGCAACTTCCAGGGTTCGGTCTCCGGAGGCCAGGAAATACTGAAACTGTTTAAAATGGTACCAGTATATCAATGTCAGAAATGAAGAATTTGAGCTGACTATGTTACGTTTTCCTGCCAAAGAGCAGGTGATGTCACATTTCACATGCTGGAGAACATTGTTCTGTCATTTGTTCTCACATGGAATATATCACATTTTTAATGTGATAAATTTTAATACTTTGAAATCATTTACTTTCAATGGGATGAAATGTCGTGGTTTTGGTTAAAAAGACTATTTCTATGGGTCTTTAATTCGTGGATTTTGCATATCAGGTAATAAATACAAAGGTCCAAATTGTACTTTGATTTTGTGGTTTAAGGTGAACCAAGAAATCCATGAAATTTAATCCCCAAAAAAATGAATGATTTTACTGTACATTATTTTACTTCATACTTGATGGTATTTATGCTTTGTTTCAGTTGCAAGCACCATATACTTGTGAGTGGAAACGGTCTGGAAGTTATACAACTTGATGTTAGTGACGGATCTCAATCTGGCTTTGCTAAAAGACCATCTACTCATTAAATATGTATTGAAAAAAACTCATTAATATGTATAGGAAAAACTCAATAATATGTATAGAAAACATTACTTGCAACTAAATATATACATTTGGAATACATCTAGTGCACGTTGTCTAAGGAAAATGCTACGTAGTGCTTTCCGTGGGTGGTAATTAATCCATGTCTTCTATATTTAATTTTGAACGGGAGGTAACTGAATGAAGGCGCTTGTTAGCGCTTAGCTTAGGCAAAGGACACGGTATGAATTATGCTCTTTTATTGTATATAGGAGTAAATTTTGGCCTGAACAGCCTTGCTCCAAGAACAAACAAAATATTTTAGTTTTCAAAAGCATGCACTTATAGTCTATCACTCGGGTGTGCAACCTAGAGCCATATTGTCCGTCTTGCTTACATTTGCACTTACTGGCATTATGCCTAGGAGCATCCTAATAAATAAGTGGTTAGTCAAGTACATGGACACCTGAAACATACGCTGGTTGAACGAGAATTATGTCTTAAATATGCTTTTGCAAAACACATAGAGAAAATGATGCATGTTAAATTGATCTATTGCTATGGCAGTTTGTTTAATATGGTAATATATATTCTTATATGTTTTAATGAAGATTTTATTTATATGATTGTTTATTTATATGTCAAAATGCAATAGCTAAATAAAGAATAAAACAGATGTGTAAACTGTTTACTTATATGTTTTCTTTATAAGAATTCTGATTTCTGTATGTTTCAAACAATAGTTTGCACATATCGCTGGCTTAGAATGAGAAGGTCCTACTACTTACAAGACTAATGCATATTTGAAATCTACATAATTCCAATTTTCATGAAAATTGGCTCATAAGAAGTGCCTTGTGATGCTTATTTACATAAGTACCAGTCTTCTAAGCCAGCGATGCGTACAGGGATACTTCGAGGCTGCCACATGGCACAAATACAAGTCCGGCTGTTTTGAAAGAAAAAAATTGACATAATATAGTTTAATTTGAACCATACTGTACATATACACATAGCCAAGTTAGTTAAATTTAAAATAGAAGTGATGAAGCAAAACATGTCACAAGATGCACTTAAATGTGATTTAAAAGGGATTGAGATGCATAAACAAGGAATGTATTAATTCTAGTGGTTATAAATATGGGACAGAAGAGCGTAAAATGAATCAAATGCTTTGTTCAAAGTTAGGTGAACTTTGAAAACCAGAAATTAACAACGAAAATAGGAGTAACTCCACTTTAATTGGAGTACTTGGCAGGTATTTTTATACATGCACTTGTGCTGCAAAGTAGAAAAGCATTGTACAACACTAGCACAAGTCACATGTCCATAAAAATGAATCTGTTCTGTTCCAAAAGCCAAATCCTGTCACACATGGAGTACAAGTTAGCGCACACCCTAAGCACAAGTACAACCCACAAAGTAGCCCCTAAAAGAAATACAACATGTAGTGTACATGCCATTTTGAAATAAACAAAACCACCTAATGTTGCCTTCAAAGTTATAGCAAAGAGAACTCTTGAAATGAACTATCAACAACACCATACAATGACAATTAAGATACAAGTTACCTTAGCCAAAGAACTTAGGTGAGGTTTTGTGATACATGAATGTATGTTGTCCGTCATACGTTCACAATATCTCAAGAATATTTTGGCCTACACATACATGTTTATCAATTGAGAGCTGCCTGAACAAAGAAAGAAAAACAAAGACAATTTTAAAAAGAACACACAGGCGCTGGATTATACCCGTTATACATTAACACCAAAATAAAGAACATTACAAGAATTGCATGTCAGATAGACAACGATAGGATAAAAGAGACGAGGACGACAAAAGCTAATTAGAGAAAAACTGTCAAAACAGAAATAAACGAAATTAGCTCGACCTGGGGAGAACTATAAAAGATAGCAAAAACAGTGGATAGCTCTTATAAAAAGAACCAGCCGGGTACAGGAAGGTAGGTGGGTTGGCGAGCGTTATCCACTAAACACGTTGATTTACATCAAAATCACAGGTAACTGTATCGTTAAAAACGAAAACAAAACAAAAACATTTTGTGTTGAGAATTTATATTTTTCTATTAAGGTTTATTTGTTCTAAATGAACCAGAATTTCAACCAATCAAAAATTGACTATCAATATCTCCATAATCTAATTATATTCATATACAGCAATGCTTAAAGTACAAACATGCCATGCAAAATTGATCCAATAGTTAAACAGTTATACTATAATATGTAGATACTGTTTCACAGACGATTCGTGTGGTGCAATCAATACAAATCTATATTACCGCCCACCACAACGTGTTACACCAGCAACATACTTGTAAAGTTAGTTAAATCCAAAACGAAACATGCCACAAGATGCACTTAAATGTGACTGAAAAGAGATAAAGATACATAAACTCTAGTGGTTATAGACAGAAGATCATTAAATGAACCAAATGTACCTTTCTTCAAAGTTAGGTGAACTTGGAAAACCAGAACTTTATCAACGAAAATAGGAGTAACTCCACTTTAATAGGAGTACTTGGCAGGTATGGCTTATAATACCCAACTTTGTATTAAAGTTTAAAATCTGGAGTTTTCAAGTTTCGTTCGGTACAATAAGTAGAGCACGTGTCTGTCTGTAGCAACGCGTGGTTATATGTCACGAGATACGGCTTTATTATTTATCTTTTGTGCCAGACTGAACGAATTGTAAATAAAATAAAACATGTCTAAGGTTATGGCATTTACTATACTTAGTCAAAATATTTTTGACATTTCTTTCTCACATCAAAAAGGCGTTGAATTTCTGTTGTAACTTATTTTTAGCTCACCTGTCACATGCATTGACAAAGTGAGCTTTTGTGATCACTCTCGGTCCGTCGTCCGTCAATAATTTCTTCAAATGACTTCTTCTCATAAACCACTTTGCCAAATTTGCTAAAACGTTTACATAGACTTATATATAGGGAAATCATATAAAAATAGTCTTGTCTAAAACTACAATGCTTTGATATTCGGAAAGTAACATCATCTAGTGGTCCTCTGCTACGATTGCTCAACTTAAATACCCCTTGGGTACAAATTGGCTCGCCTCGGGGGTCACCGTTTTACATAGACTAATATAGGAAACATTTAAAACTCGTCTTGTCTTATTAACTACAACGCATAGAGCTTTGCTATTTGGCATGTTGCACCATCTAGTCTTACTTGTTAGAAGGTGTATATGATTGTTAGATCACCAAAGGTGCATTGAGACAGGTGAGCGACCCACGGCACCGTTGGGCTCTCGTTAGTCTTGTAAATGAGTGTATTTGAGATCTTGACAAGAAGTATTTTGACAGATCAATTTATCTACTTTTTTTTATTAAAGATAAATTGATATTTGATCATAGAATTATTTATTCTACTCTACTCTAAATTCTTATAATCCATTGTTAGTTTTTTTTGTTATACACAATCGAGTTTTATATTCGATCTATTGGCTATTGGAATATGTTTTGGTAATGCTTTCTAAAATAAATCTTAAATGAATTCGATCATACAATTTCACCGCTGTTGGCATTGACCGATTTTGTTATGTGAACTGTCATGAAGTTTATTTTTGAGTCGGGCAACATGACACCCCATTTACCATTACACACATAAAAAAAACGTTTGGAAAGTACATTTGTAATTTTCGACTGCTATATGGCAGGATTTCACAATGGGACATTCATAATTTGATCTCTGCCTGAAAGAAATAACAGAGATATTTCTATGCACTTTTTCATTAAAATCTTCCCCCGTGCTGTTAAATACAAAAAAAAAATGAGGTGACATTCACAAAACATAAAAGTTGAAAACTTTTCAGAAATTTTCAGAAAATCGTAATTTTTTCTAAAACGCATCAGCTAAATAAGACAAGCGAGATCAGTTAAAAAATGCTATTAGTTTGAAGCATTATCACTGTTTATAAAAAGTATGCATGCAGCACCAATGTCTTTGAAAAATGAGAAAACAGGCTCCTCTGTGCGCAATCATGCCTTTGGCGATCGGCTTAATCAGTTACAAAACAAGTTAAATAACAACATAGGCCTACTCCATCAGCCTGCCACCTCAGTTAGTCACATAGAACCGCGACCGTGACCGAGTGGTTAGGGTGTCCGCCTTGAAAGCGTTATTTGAACGCTCGAATCTCGACAGAAGCAGCCGGTTTTGAGCTGAAGTATACGTAATTGGTTGGTTAGCCGCCAGCTAGTTAAATAAATGGTTATTGTGGGCCCTTCTCTGCTAGGACAAAAGTGTTCCATAAGTCAAACTTGACTGGCCCTTTCTATAGCGGTGCCACTATAATAAACAAACTTTACCGTATACTGCGGGTGTTAAATTATAGGTTGTATTTTACATTTGTTGGTGTATTTTAAAAGAATAACATGATCATTTTATAATGGCTTAGGGTATTGAAATATCATCTTCATTTCTATTGTTCAAGAATTTTGATAATTGAAAATTGGTTAAATGAAATTTCACATTACTAATTTAATTATCAAAATTCTTATTAACATTAAAAATGAATTTTTCAAATTATGTTGACACCGCTTATTGTTCGTTTATACATAAATGGGTACTATTTCTATTCCTTATATTGAACTATTAATCACTTTTTTATATGACACATGAAACTCCTTTCATAATATTTTGAAATTCCACTCACTAGAAGACGGGGGAGGGTAAGTAATAGAAGAGTTTTAAAGAATATAACGGTATAAATAAACATAAAGAAACCTAAATATATACTACAGAATATATTACAATGGTACCAGTATGACTTCTTGTTGTTGTTGTGAATGGTCGCCATGGTTGTTGTTAACAATAAATCATATGTCTCTATCACTATAAAAGTGATTGAAACTATAATATTAGATTAGACCACTAGGGGTTTTCGTAGTGTTTGGGGGATCATTTGTGTGCTACACATACTTGCGGAACTATCAGGATGCGGTACTCTGTCTGTGTTATCCTGGGCTGTCTGGTGCTAGCGCTGATTGCTACATCACACGGAGCCAGTGTTGCGGTAAGCTTTCCGATATTCTCATAACTTCGTAATTTCTTTGTAAAATTGAGTAGTTCTGTTGTGTAGTTAATTGTTTCTGTGTTTTGCTGGTTAAGTTGAGGGCTGTCTTGCCTGTCTGATTTCCTCATACCTTTTATACTTTATTCATATTAATCTATCTATACAGTACAAACTCTATAGAGCAACAAATTTTGATAAAAAGACACTTCGAAAAATATTACTGAAGTCATTGAAAATGTAACTCCGTAGTTCAGTGGTTAGTGTGCTTGGCGTCTTATCTGGCCTCCTGGGTTCAAATCCGGATGGGGGCACATACGTAATTATATGCCTGCAATACTTCTGCAAAAAGCTGACTAGCAAATAATGGCAATTCTCGGTATTAAGGTAATTTCGGAACAAACCGAGAAGTTGTTGCTTTATGATGGACCCTCTCTGGAGATTTTGTATTGCATATCATAGATACGTGTATTTAATACACACTATGCTCTTTTCAAGGTTTTACCCCAAAAATGTTAACTTTTGCATAATTGCATGACTCTAAAATTTCGCATACTTCATTGCAACCAAATAATTGTACATTTAAATGTGATTTATTGTAAAATACAATAATAAAGGACATAATTGTAGTTCACTGATTCCAAAAACTCGCAGTTAGGTTTGTATTTTTAATGTTTTAGCCCATTTTCTCAAAATGCTCAAGGGTGACAAAATGTCGTCAGTTAAATATTTCTTTCCGAAGGTCTTGTCTATCGAAGTCACCAAAGAAAAAAACTTTATATACTGCGTTCTCGTGGAGTCGAGCCCCCTTTTAGAGCTAAAAGCCTTGCATGCACACTTCATACAGTGTACTCTTAAACCCATTTGTTTTTACTGGATGAGAAATAACTTAACTTTATGAAAACAAAATGGTTTTGCCATTAAAAAGTTTTCATTGTAAAATACTTGCTATAACGCAAGTACCAGTCAAGACCTTACGTCATTCAGAAACTTTCTCATTGACTCTAGCCCTCTGATTGGCCAGCCTGTATTTAATCCAAAATAAGGGCGTTGAACCTTACTAAAATGGATTTTCAATGTTAGTTGCTATTAGTGATCACAGAATGATTACAAGTTGTTTTCATTCGCATTTGTTTTGCTGCTGTGACAGAAATAAAATTTCCAGCAGTTTTAAACACGTTTTGGATAAGAAACATCTCCGTATGTGTGCATATTTGACCATAACAATTAGGGCTCGAGTCGATGAGAAGGATCGGTCATTTTTTGGGATTTCGGGCCGGACTATACTTCAAAATACAACTTATTTTATTGATGATACTAGTATTAATAAACGATGATATTTATTTGAAACGTTGACAATCTCCAATATCACCCCAACGCTTTGAAAAATGGTTACAGAAATAAAATAGTGGAGTTATTATACATATTAATTGATTTTATGGGGGGGGGGGTAAATAAATTTATAAGATTTATGTGATCATTAACAAATAACTTGGTCTTGAATTGAATACGTTTTTAATTACAACGCGGGATTTCCTATCAATATACTTATACTGAAATAGAATTATATTTGAATTGCCATTTTGCATTAGATTTGATTAATGCTTCATCGTCTTTGTGCTTAAATGTTATCGCACACTGATTGGCCTTAGGTATTGTATTGGATTCAAAAGCACTACTTTATCGAATTTGGGATTAAAGTGAATATTGAACATTTACAAAAAGTACAGTTATCGCGTAAGTTAGTTTATACTAATTTATTTTGTTTGATTGTGAAACAAGTTTTAGAACTAAGTTATGTTAATCACATCATTCCTGTAACCTACCAGGGATGCTTCTGGAATTGGGGCACCTTCTGTATCATGTACAATCCCCCAAAAACTAAAAGTACTAAAAGTACTAAAACTCTTTTGGGGCCTCGCCCATATTGATTATCCGATGGCGGGGATGAAGAAAAGCAATAAACAAAAATCATTGCTGATGTTATCCATCGCCTCTTAAATTACATTCCTGAATTGACATTAACGCGTTCTGCCTTTGTCATTGACACTCGACCAGTGAAACATTTTAGCCATGGCCTATAATCTGTATTTAGTCTGCGACCACTAAGTCACCATAATGTCATTTATAATGTATAACTGTTTACTTACAGGACAAGGATACCGTTAACGATGCGAATAAAGGTAAGTGTAGTTGTAAACGTTATTGTTTATTTTACTAACCTTTCCGAATGTGTCGTATCAATTTTGTGCAACCTCACTTATTTACAAGTGGGGTGCATATATTATAAGTGCTGTCCGTCCGTTCGTCTGTACGTAACGCACATCTTGTGTGTTGAACTCCTCACAAACCGTTGACCGGAATGTCTTGTCTTCAAACTTTCACAGATCTACAACCTAAATGTGTTGTTGACCGTAAAGGAAGGATGTTTTGCTGTGGAACAGTATACAAGAGTTATGACTCTTTGTTACTTACACTTTATACACCAGTGGGACCACCCGTGTCGATGGATACATTTCTAGTCATACATGACATTGTGCACGGAGTTCCTCGTATGTGGAGAAGTTAGGCGTGGCCCAAGCAGATAAGCACGTTAGTTCAGGGTGATAAATGTTTCCAGGAAAACTGGTTAGAAATATCGACATTCGTGTTTTAATGAGACATTGTTGACCAACACTTTAAGTTTGAAAGGCCTTCACTGTTTTACAGTTGACTAAAATCTATAAATTACCATAATTATTATATGATATCCTACTTGTGATCACGTACTATAACGGGTATGTGGAAGAGCGGGGGGGGGGGTTGACAACCCAAAGTATAAACCCCGATTTGATGTTATATATTTGTTTTCAGGGGAGCTACGAGATGCATTAGTTAGCAAACTAAGTAAGTGACCAAATGTTTTTATATATAAAAGTAATATGATAACTTGCGCTTAAGGGTACTGTTTTATCAACGGACTTACGGAAATCGTAAGCTTACGTTCATATTTAAATTCTATACATTTCTTTAGCTACAGCGAATAGGGGACATATTTTGTTTGTAGACATTCATTAACTGAATCTTGAGTAGTATTGCAGCTCCATTTATCACGCTTTATAGTTGTTAAAGTATTACAAAACATTAAAATCTGACCGTAAGTTTAAGATTTGCGTAAATGCCTTGATAAAACAGTGCCAAGGTGCGTTACCGTGGAGTTAGCTTACTTCCGTACAATTTAATATTTTGCCTTAAATTATCTACAATGTACCTTAGAAAGTGCTTTACTTCGACAACTGACAATTGGTAACCGTTTAATAATATACACACTATACTGGTGATGAGTGATTGTTCAATACATATTTATACTTTTACAGTAAGTTAGATAAAACCTCTTTGTGTCCAATACAGCCATTCTGAATGACGCCACACTCAAGATGCCCATGTTGGCATAAAATAATACCAATTTTCTAGTAGCTTTGCTGTTCTAACAATAGACACCATAGTATTCATTTAGTTTATGTTTAGTGACAAAGTCTATTTATTTTTCACTTATGTTCAAGATTACATTACATAAATGACCCATAATTGGTTTAAAAGATATTCTATAATGATACTTCTCATTTACTTTTTATCAGAACGTCTTTTGCATGCCCCAGCTACAGTAGACGAGAAAGCCGAACAAACAGCTGATAGTGACGCTGGTCCTAATCTTCAAGGAAGGAATGTTGATGGACACGCTTCCAAACGTGCACACTCTCCGTTGAACCTGAACCAAGGTAACCTTTATTGATACAAATGCACTTAGAAGCACAGGAACAAACCACATGTAATTATACCATTGATAAAGATAATATTTATATTTTTCAATATAAATTAAAAAAAAGTGTTGTTTTTTTCGTTCTTTTTTTTCGCTTTCGACGATACAGGTACCTGTGGAACAAACATGATAAATTTCAATAATGAAAATTTATTACATACTTGTATTGTGTATGTTCTAAAATTGTGTACATACCGTCATACATTGTATCATGATGTATATTTGTGATATGTTTCTAGTTAGGTTGTACATTCGACAAGTATACTCTGCAAATGTTCAAACTAGACCTCTGTATTTTATGCACCGGTAACTACGTATGTGTGTGGCATTATGGCGATAGTCCTATGTATGTTGTATACACCCGACATCCTGCCACGCCCCCAATTTGCAATCAATTTGAAATCTTACATTTTAGGTAATGAGCACCATGCCCGCGCTGCACCTACACACAATCGCAAGCGTCAGGGAACACCCACTCACAAACGTGGTATGCAAGGTGGAAATAAACAACGGGCCGCCAAGAAGCCTGTGCATGGACGAAGCATGAAAGGTCCTGCAGCAACCAAGCAGCACCAACGCAACCTACACAAAGCCACTAAACAAGGAAGGTCTACCAACAACGACAGACCTCCACACGCCAGACAAGGGAAACGAAATTTGCAACGAAAGAAGAAAACTGCAGGTGGCGCAAGCAAGAGAATGTACAATATGTCTAGCGACCCACTAACACGATGCTATGAATCTTGCGACATGACTTACGACTATAACTATTATTACTACTATGACTATTATAACTATTATGACTATAATTACGACTGGTCCGCCTGGGACTACAACTATGACTCGTACAACTACAACGATTACTGGGACATGTATTATAATGGGTATGACAACAACGACATGTATGGGTCTTATTATGATTACAACTATGACGATATGTACATGTATGACAGGCTTTATGCATGCTATGACGGCTGTTATTTCAACGACCCTAGCACCTCCATGTGTAATGAAGGTATGTGATTCACTTGATCTGCTTAGTGCATAATTAAACTTCTGGGATGGTATTCACAAGCCTCCTTAGCTCAGTGGTTAGTGCGCTTGCCGTCTAATCTGGCGACACGGGTTCAAATCCGGTTGGAGGCACATACATATATGCTTGCCATAATTCAGCAGAAAGCTGACTGGCAAATAAAGGCTATGCTCGGCACAAAAAATCTAAAGGGTAATCTTTTTTTCAAAATCTTGTAATTTCCTTAAGTGTTTCAGTTAAACAGGAAAATCAAGATTATCAACTTTTGCTTGGTTTGAAGCTTATTGTAAAGCACCAATAATCACCAAGAACATTATGATTAATTCTTAGTTTCTTACAAAATATGGGAAGATAATTTTTTTAGCTTAAGTCAAAATATTTAAGTCTTCCTTAAGGGTGCTTTGTGAATACAGGCCCTGAACGTTTCTGTTTTAACGCATATTTAAGAAATAATTCACTTCACTATGCCTCATGGCATAATATGGTCTGACTAGTTAACCCCACAGGTAACTGTATCATTGATAAAGACTAAAACGATTAAAACATTTCTAAAAAACAAAATGCAACACAGTGACCGGCTTGACAATTTCTGAACAAATGGACATTGAAAGAAAAATACGAATTTTACAAATAAGTTTTTTGTTATCAATGATACAGTTAACTGTGGTTAGCCCAAGTGTTGTTTATCGACCGATACGACGTCTGAAGTGATGTTCGGTCTTTTTTATATCACATGACTTTCATTATGTCAGATGACACTTACAAGGCAAAATATACAACTTTCTATTGGAAAAAAGTACCCATGTACTATAAAGTTATACTACACATGTAACTCATAAACGTATATGCAATTGCTGTACTAACCCGGATAAAAGGAAGGCATATAATATATAATATGTTATAATGCAATATATCATTTGGAAAATTGGAACTTGTCTTTATGTACTCGGCTTGTATATTGTCCATGTCAGTCACAACAAACATGGTAAACATGGAAACATATTTAATCTATTTCAGGATTCTCACCCGCACGTAAGTTATTTTTTAAAATATTTTAATTTGTTCTTAGTACCATAGACATTAATAATAATTTCTAATATATATCTGTGTTAGTACTGCGTCTCTGATTTATTTTAGAACGATTTCACTCGTGAAAGCTCGGCCATTTCCGTTTGTCTCCGGAAAATATTATATATGATACACAGTAATTTTATTTTGATGTAGAAAGTTTCTCTCCCATTTCTAAATATGTTATAAAATTTATATAATTTATAAACTTTAGCATGCTGTTTCAATTCTTAACTGTGGTGATACCTGTGTACATAAGTATCTGACTGTGAAACACCTTAATACAAGTAATTCCTATTTACGCGAAGTTCATCATTCATATTTAGTGGATATTTATTTATTCCATCTAAAAAACATGACTGTGCAATTGTTTTTTTCTTTTATGTCTCTTTATTGAATTACTTATACTATATATTGTGATATTTCTTTCAGAAATTGATGACTTGAAAAGTAAGTGAAGTTTTCTAATGATATTGGTTTTCTTAATCGTAAAGTTCTGTAGATAAAAGTTTGACGACCATTTTTATTGTGTTTATATTTCCCCCATAATTTATTATCATATAATCATGCCCCCTTTTGCCTGCAAAACATTCATTTTATTTGGGACATGCCAATACGCTGGACACCAGCGAAATTGTGTTGGTTGATAGCGATGGGGGTAAACGAACACTTTCATTTTAGACCTACAGCTTCAGTTGATAACCAGATATGAGTAGTTAAAATAATTTGGTGTTAAGGTACCTGAGCAGTTCAGCGGTTCGGCCACCCTTTGCCATGTTAATCAGTCCGGTCTTTGTTATACCTGGGGCGAATATTTCTCCCCTGGTTGGTGTGCGGCAACTATCGAGACATGGCGCCCAGGAATATCTTACATGTCGAGGGGTGCCTGCAAGACTGTAGTAACTACATGTAATTAAAGAAGGACTTACTACAGTCTTGCGGGCACCCCTCGATGTACAATAATAACAGGTACTAATTTCACACATTGGTCGAGCCCGGAATGTGGGTTTATATAACATATTATATATGTAGTTTATAAAACGCCAATTTTCTCATATATTTGTGTCTTGCAGCTTGATTTTAAGTCTCACCCAAACAAACGATTTTGAATCCCTGTATTGTACATTGATGTACGAAATTACGTAAAGCTAATACATATTTTATATATTTATCATATTTTTTTGTTTTACAGACTGGATGCAGAATGAACTATTCAATTACATGTACATGAACAAATAGACCACGTGACCACCAACATATCTACAATACAGTAAAACCTCTTTAATATGACCTACTTTCCGGAAACTAGTAGCCATTTTTTTATAAATGTCTACCCTTGGTGCGCATGCGTCAGATAAACAATTCCATTTCCTACAACGTGCCATCGCCAATTTGAAATCATTTTCGTCAAGATGTAAGCTTTACTACAAATATTGATTTGAATAACGCCAATCAATGTAATGATGTTCATGTGTTGTTTAATATAGAACTTTGATACTCGGAAAGTCGATACATTTCTAGCAATTGTTAATATGGATGGGCCTAGCCAATGGTTCAAGTTGGATGTGGACTTCAAATGAGGTTTTGCTGTACATGTTTTCGAACAGACTACGGAACGCAATATGGACTGTGATACAACACTATTTTCTGTGTGTTTCCATTCACTATCGTCATTTTATTTAAGTAACATGGATACTATTGTATCTAGATCTATTTTGAGTAGTATACCTTTTATCTTTAAAACTGTATCCTTTATCAGAATTGCATCATGTTCATTCAAACTGTTGAAATTGTTTTGCTTTCTTATAGTTCTTGCAAAAGAAAAATGTGTTTTGTATACTAGTTATATACTTGATCAAAGGGAAATAAACGCTACATGGATTGTCATACAATAAAAGAATAGTTAATGCTACTCAAAGCACACGAAGTGCGGCATCTTCATTTAAATTAGTCATTAAATAAATATACTATCTTTGCAAATGTGTACATGTCGTTGTATTGATTATTCCTTCTCTGACTTTTTCACCATTCAAAGCTTTTATTCACCACTTTTAAAATAAAAATTACTCTTTCATACATGTCTTTGTTTTTATTTATTGATATAAATGTTGACGTGCTGTTTTTGTTTCAACAACACCCAGCTTTTAAATAAACGTAGCACACTTCAGTGTCAAATGTGGATACTGGTGTACATGTATGAGAAAGCCGAGTCACCAAAGTTATATTGTTTTGTTCACTCTCGGCACAACATATCACAGACTTAGAACGAGAAGGTCGCAAGTAGAAAATAAATATTTTGAGAAAGCAAGAACGAACTGTCCAAATTGTTCTTTTCTCATGGTAAAACAAGCTGCTCCAACTTCAGTTTTGTCAATATGACAAGTTCCGAATTTCATGAAAATATACTCATACGAAGCGCTCTGTGAAGCAGATTTTAAATATGTATCAGTCTTATAAGGTAGTAAGTAGTAGTTACGAACTTCTCATTCTAAGCCAGCGATTTGTAGTATTTCATATTGATAATCAGATGTATGTAATGTCCACTGAGCCAAGAATTTAGTCATCGAATATGAAATACTGACTGCAGTAGATAGGTTGGACTGTACACAAGGATTAGCGCTGCATTAAGTTGTTCGATTACATACCACATAGACATAAGGATCTGCCCGCCCTACGATTATGCTTTATTCAGTTGCAACCTCGGTCCCTTAGGCGGAATATAGCAGGGGAAACGTCCGTGCTTTTACCTTCCAGCTCCCCGCACTAGTGGGGAAATGTTGGTGATGTTTTCTACGAACCAATACCCCGGGGGCAATATTTCGTTGCCAGGGGTCGGGGTAATGTTAGTATGTCAATTTATATGCGATAAATAATTTGTCATGTTATTCGTTTGAAATGGTAACAGATATTATGGGACTTTATACAGTGAAGACATTACCTACTTCCGCTGATCAATAAGAAATACTAAAAAATACACTTGTATTGAACATGTTATTAATAAGATTTAAACACGTGATTAAAAAACCCTGAACAATTGGGAAATTCTCATTGTTTGCCTGAAACGACATTTTGTGAGTCAAAAGTAACAAACTATAACATAATATCCATACCTTTTTTGTGACATGTAAGGACAGTGTTTGGACATATCGATATTCTTTAGCGGACTATTTCGAAATTTGCTGTATACAAACTAATAGAGAAATATCATCCACAGGGAGACTCGAACGCAGATTTTGTTATTATGTTAGGTAGCCCAATGGGCAGGAGCAGTTAAAATGACTAAGGGTGGCTGACCGACTGAATTGCTGAAAGCGGTCCTTAAAAACGGGTAACTTTACATTTTGTTCCGTTTAAGAATGTACGTGATTTTTATGTCTCATCATTAACAATGTCACTGGAAGGAAAGTATAGTGTTTCAATATCTGCTACATATACATGTACGACATTACAGAGATTGTAATTTTATCCAAATCTCGCGTCTCCGTAAATATAATTATGGAATGTATTGAGAGGTAGCTTTGCGTCAATTTAACGAACTACATATGCCACGTTTCTAGAATAGCAACAAAAACGTTAAGTTAAAAAGAAAGCAAATACAACATCCAACTTAATTTCCTTTATTTCTTGCAAAGTTTGTGCCACCAATGGTTGTAAGAAGGATACCTATCTACATTAGCTTTACATAACAGTTGGTAACCGTCATTACACTAACATAATCTGCACGACAGATTCAACATTGAATTTACACTAACTTCTTATATTATGCTTTTCTAATCTAATGCGTAATTTCGTGGGGTTCAAATATAAAATCTTCTCTAGTGTAAGTATTGTCTGATCATGTTTGTGCACGCCGGTTCCAAAACATGCATGGCTGATCTA
The DNA here is from genome assembly GCA_963678985.1 of Spisula subtruncata. Classification (NCBI taxonomy): domain Eukaryota; kingdom Metazoa; phylum Mollusca; class Bivalvia; order Venerida; family Mactridae; genus Spisula; species Spisula subtruncata. Next base: position 47,946,962 of record OY787666.1, read on the forward strand.
AATTGTGTCCGTAACTAAGAAAATCCCATTTTTCAATGATTTATCTGTAAGCTATTCCAAATGAACCAAAATAATTATTTTGCCTAGTCTGCTTACAGCAGAATAAAGTATTCCGCTGAGGAGTTCAACATTAAGTTAATTTTAATGACATTTCTCTGACAGAATTAAAATCTCGCAGCGATAAAGAATGTATTGTACACTTGGAAGCGCCCTATTGAAATGATTTGCGAAACAAGACTTGAGATAGAATGGTTCACTAAAACATGAATAACAATCAAACAGGATTTCTCTCGAGATGTTTGTTTCATTTGTATTGTATTGTATTGTTTGCAATTCATGGTGTGTAAACATGAAATGGAAACGGAACACACTTATGAACATCGACAAGGAAACGTTCATGACAGCATCATATAAGCACGAGACGTGCTTATTAATTAGACATCGATATTTACGAACATAAGTGGCATAACTAATGGTCTGTTTTGTGACAGGAATTCAAACTAGATGTTTTGTTGTTAGACGTCATTTTATATGGTGCCCAGAACGCTTAATATTTTCCTGAAATATCCCATAATAAATGTGTGCATCGAACTGTTTGTGTATAATAAATTGGACAAAAAGTGTCGCTTATAGTTTTTTGTCTTATTAGATCAATTACTGCGATATATCACTGCTTAACTTAATCCTCTTCGTACAACGACATGTCGTGTACAATGAACTCTTAGAGTAAAAAACCCGACAACTAAGGAACCAGTTTCTTTTATCAACTTTCCAATATGTCTCGTCTACACCACACTATTTCAAATCATACACCATTGGCTTAGTTTGTTTTGTAGTATTAAACGTTACCGATTGTTGGTTTTAGCAGTTCAACCACACAGCAACATGTATGTTAAGTTTCAAAATATATAATACTCAGTGGCGTAATTTCAATAATTTCACGTGAAAATGGCATCTCCTTGAGGACAAACATTTTTTGCCCATTTTGTCTATGTACAACACCTCGTAAATGTTTATTTTTTACTTCCAATGTCACATCGAATAGGTGTTTTGTTAACAAAAATGACATGAAATAGAAAACACTCAAGAAATTGTGAAAGTTTCTAGAAATTTTAGATAAATTTATAACACGGCTTATTTCTACAAAAACTATTGGAGCAATTCAAACACAAAACACAGGAAAGTAATCAATGTTTTGTCAACATGTGATTTAGTAAAGCTATAATAGATGTTTTTGTTTGTTAATATATCTATTTTAATTGTGTCCTCGCGATCTTGTCACTGAATATGTGGTTGAAAACTTTGTATGTTTCCGTGTAGCGAAATCCTGATTGTAACATATATGGTAGTTAAAGACGAGTGTCGCCCTTCTATTTAGTATGGTATTTGCGCTCGTGAACACCGCTTTTTCGATGCTAAACATTCATTACTTGGCAAAGTGTGGGATTTATAGTTCCGATGGATATCCGTAGCTTCAACGAAATCCATACTTTGGTTATTAGATTTGTCCAAGTTTCCATACTGCCAATGTGTGCGATCTCGTATTGAAGAAATCGTCAATTTTCGACATATTTTAATATTTTTTGTTATTTCTCTTATGAGAGCAACAGAATAAAAACATAATTCGATTGACGAAAACTGCTGACTATATCTTCACACAAATGGTACATCAATGCTTCTTCAAATTATTCGTGGTGCTTCGTTAGGAATGTTTGACCTTCAAAAAGCCAAACACCACATTCTCTACAGAATTGTTGATTTCGGTTTCAACCATATTGCAAGCAACCTAAACTGTGATTACATATAATGCATGACGAAGTACTTTACTGGGTTCAAAAGAAAAATATAATTGATATCTTATAAGCTGGAAAATATCGGATATACAACACTGTCCAAATAAAATTTGAACACAGCTAGTATTTACACTATCTTGATAAAACGTATACGAACAGATTTATCAGAACTCAACATAAATATATAACACGTTTTTTACGAAATAATAGATAACAAGTTGTGGGCAGTCAAACTATGATTTCATGCACAATTCAATTGCTTATTTACTGCCTTAAATTCAGCTGAATACACTACGGTAATCTACTATAATGTTACTAATATTAATACAGTTTTCCTGGAAATCTGCACGAATATAAGTCAAATGTGTTCGCCTGTATACACACTATATTGCCTTTGGAAACTACGCTTCTTGTCAATAGAAATACGAAGTCCAGTTCCGTGTCTCGGTTTATCTTTAAGCCAACCATATTTCTTCAATCACGAAATCTGATATGTACACAATCTTGAAACATTTTATCGCGTCCAAACCATCCAAGACAACACGTCAAATTGCCAATTAGATTTAATCAACAGGCCCAGGGCCATTACGCTGGCTGCACTAGATTGCAAATATCAGTTAATGGTGGTTTGCAGTGTCAGGAAATAATTTAGCAGACAACCATTAACGCACGGCCTTGCCGTTGAAGTTGAAATCATATAAAGGCCCGCTACAAATGTCACCGAATCTCGCAATATTATGTGATGGAGGGCAATGTCCTTGAAATCTTCCAAACACACCGCTTGAAAATTTGAAGCATGTGAGTATTGCACTAGTACTATTTTCCCATCCTTCCTGTAGTAATTTCCATAATGATCTGTCTGTCTCCATTGTACAATAATAATAGTGTCTGATTCCGACATACAACATTTTCTCGGATATCATTGAAAGTTGAGTATTATAATTAGGGATTGAGTTAGAGGGCATTGAACAATACGGCCATATACTTTGATATTTGTTGCGGGAATTGCTTTTGTTTCGTCTTCCATTTCATCACCATGGCACTAGTGTATATTTTAGTTAGCGTTGTTAATCAAGCATGTAATAAATGGTTTTGTCTGTGTGTTTCGTGACTGTTGAGATACATGGTTCCTTGTTTTTGGCCTTTATGTTCCAGTGTTTCTGATGAAGGCTGCTTTCTCTATCCGAATTTTGATCGTTAGTTTGTTGGTTCGTGCAGAGAACTTGTGGAATATACGGCAATGTATTATTACATGTTAAATACAGCTATTACCTGTTCGAAGGTCTAGGGAACATTTTGGACGCCACGAATGTCTTCACACGAGTGGTTTCCGCCAATCTTTTAATTTCTCTGTGTCCCTTGGGTCCTCGAATTTTTACCAACTTGAATGTTTAACTATATCAATAAGCGTCACCAGAGATCAATTTGCATTAGATATGTATGTGGGTATATTAAAATGACTATTGAAGGTGGTTAGACTGTGGATGAATCTATAGTCTTACTAAGAGGTAGCGTTTCGTACAATGTACAAACTAAATACCAGGTTGCTAGAATTGCACCAAAACTTTAAATTACAACGAAAGCAAAGCAAACGTACAATCCACTTAAATTTAACTTAAAATTTCTAGAAAGTTTCGTGCCTCTAATAGTTGTAAGAATAGAAAATATCTACATTTGCCTTACATAACAGTTGGTAAGTGTCATTCTTCATTGTATTAACATAATATACTTGGCAGATTGAACATTGAATTTAAACTAACTTCCTGTATGATTTATTTATAATCTAATGCGTAAATTCATGGGACTCAAATATAATATTTTCTCTAGCGAAAGTATTTTTTGATCATGTTTGTGCACTTCGGTGCCAAAACACGCATGGCTGATCTAAATTTTGTCCATAACTAAGCAAATACCGTTTCTCAATGATTTGTCTGTAAGCTATTTCAAATGAACCAAAATAATTATATTGCCTAGTCTGATTACAATAAAATAAAGTATTCCGCCGAGGTTCTCAACATTAAGTTAATTTAAATGACCTTTTTCTGACAGAATAAAATGCCACAGCGGAAAATAATGAAGCGTACACATTTGGAAGTGCCGTAGTGAAGTAATATGCGAAAGAGACTTACGCTAGACCTGATCACCAAAATTCGAACACCAATCTATTTGTTGTTTTACACTTGTTTTAAAAAGTCATAGAAGAATGAGGCACTTTATAGAAAGATTACTATCCATGCGAAGTTTGTTAAAATGTGTTCGCTTTAGTGGTTTGTCTTTTGTTTATCTACTTGGCAATCCAGCCACAGACTGCATCTTTAAGAGGTATTTGTATTGTTGAGCTTAGCTTTTAAACATGAATGTCGTAAGGTTTGTTCGTTCATTTGATTCGTTCGTGTTCGCTGGATCTTACTTCGATTATGTCTAAGGTAATGATCTGTCGTTCAAAGTTGTAAGCCATGTGTTTTTGTAGCTGTTCATTCATATTCAGTAGTTGTTCGCTGATCGGGCAAAATTCTCCGTACTATATTATAATACAATACTGTATATTCATCTAGTGTTTTATTTGATGTTTTCATGAGATTGTATTTATTATTCAAATGAGCTAATCTGTCATAATGATCGATTTATTTAAGTCCTTATCAATAATAGCTATATAATATTGTAATAAGAGGTACTCTTACAGCCATTAGTGAGCTACCAAGTCTCATGTCTGGGCCTAATTTATGTAATGTACATGTTCTTATGTCTTTAATATAGCTTGTAAATACTTAAGTATGGCGTTTTCGCCGCGTATTTGGTCATACGGGAACCTCGAGATTACACTTCCATTACAAGGTCGCGGAATTATGGGACATTAGCGATAATCGCTATGTGCAGCGACGATGATGCAGAAATTAGCATCGGTCATTTCACACAGTGTATAACACTGTTGGAGCATGCATTTACTTACATTTTTATGTCTGACAATGATCCTGATTCTTATATTCCAATTATTGCATGTGTGTTTACACATTGCGCCCGTGAGAACTTGTTACTATTTATAGCCTGTAGGAATATACCTGACATTCCTGGGAAATCCCTATGCGACCTTCGATGTAGTCGAACTGTGCGCTTTAGGACACTAGAACACTTTGGTTTGTACCCAGAGTTGTTAACATTAAGTTTGCGGATTTCCGCACTGGTATTTTACTAGCGGAATGACGGAATACTTTAGATGTGGATTCCACCAGTAATTCCATTGGAGGATCTCAGGACTAGCGGATCTAGTTTTGTGTACGGCGGAGGAGCACAAACTGTAGGAATTCCGCTAGTTCGCTGATTGGACGAGCTTCACATACGCTAGGAAGGGTGGTCGGATCTGATTGGTGGATTGGTGCCACGTCACCACTAAAGCGTTCTAAGGTATTAAACGCGGGTGATATAAAAGAGAATGCCGACAGCGTTCTTTAGCTTTTAACTTTCGGAACCTGGACGGAACTGCCATCAAAATTTACCATCAAAATTTATCTAAGTAATATCAGTAAATACATTATAAGTCTTCTTTTCTACATATTATTGGTGCTCGGGAAATTCTACAGTAGCCTTCTATACAGTACTGAAGGCGGAGGATCATTGTAAAGATTCCGGACGGAAAATGTAAATAGACTTTGGGATCATTTATTTACGGACCTGTATTAACGGAGCTATAATTGGTCGCTTTTCATTAAGTACACTTTAGTATATCCTTTCTGGATGTTAGAATAATTCTTGTAATTAGAATATTAGTCTATATATATATCATTGAGTCTATATTTTATGCATTTAAATTGTTGTCGTTGAAATTCTACTTGTCGTCTGCTGTTCGATACTTTGATAGAACGCTTTGTAAATCCATCCAACAGACCCAGTCAGATCCACTCACTGGTGCCCACAGCCCTTGCCCACCCCTTCCTTTGCATAGATCTACACACGAACACACAGGCCTACATACGACCACGACCGCTCGGCGTATATATCGTTCCTGTTACAATATCATGATGTAGTTCATAACTAAAAAAGTTCAATTTGTTTTTGACAATACACATTTCAAAGAAACTCGCAACCCTACATACAATTAACGAGGTCCATAATTTAGTGTTTGTTCTTTAAAAGCGGTCAAGTATACGGACAGTGTTGGGATAGTAAACAAATCGCTACTCACAGGACATCCTTGACATCATCCATCAAAGCAACACAACAATGAAAAAAAACATACCACAAACTCGTGAATATTAGAAAAAAGGAAGTATCTAATTGATTATTATTTTATTTTTGTTTCGAGTGCATACTAAATTATATTGCCAATGACTTAAGATATAATAACACGACCGTCTTTGTGAAGCCAGAAATCCCAAAAACTTTGTCTACAATATATTGTCCGTAGCAGTACAAGTTTTAAAAAGAAGAAAATGCAATGGAATTCTTCTTGGTTTAACAAGGGAAAGGACGCATTTTCGAGGTTTTTATTTAATTTGTGTTTTATTGTTTGCAATCCATGTTCTGTATGATTTGACGTGGTAAAGGAATACACTAATGACATAGCTGAGGAGACATTCCAGACAACATAATATAAACACGAAACTTGCTACTTAATAACAGCGCCATCGACGCGAGTATTGTAACGCACATAAGTGAGAAAACTAATAATCTCTATGGTGACTGGAATTCTTTCTAGCGCTTCTTTCGTTAGAGGACATTCATTTCGTGCATTGTCCTCTTCATTTTTTTTATTTTTCTCCAATTATTTTCTAGCAATTACACATAATAAATGTGTGCATTGAACTGTTGAAGTATAATAAAGTGGACAAAAAGTGTCCCCTGTAGCTTGCCTGTCTTATTAGATTAGTTTTTGTGATGCCTCACTATTAAATTTAAGATCTTCATCTTCGTACAACGAGCATTCGGATAGCTTTACTTATATACTCCTGGAAAATACTAAGGACTATTTTTCTAAATTTAACCATCAATACACAACTGCAAGTCAGCATTAAATTGAAGTTTCTGTAAATGTCACGTCTATGAATAATGACGAATTATTTCGATATGGAATAAAAAACCTGATGAAAAGGTTTGACGACTGTCGTCCTCAACCGCGTTCTCAGTACGTTCTTGTACCAGCTTTAGGCAAACATATTGTTGGTCATTGATTTTAGGAGAATTTTAAACATATTCTCTATTATCCACGTTAGGCTGATCATCATCTATACACAGAAAATCTCTAACTCATTTTTCATTTCCTAGTTTGTATTTAAGGTATAAATGCATTATTGAGTATTTCTATGTTATGATTCTGTTTCTGTTCGAAATCAAGTGTTATCTCAGATTGGATATATATTGTTAAAAAGTATGTAGCAGAAACTCCCTAATCCAAAACCTCTCCAATCCGAAATCCTCCGCAATCCGAAACTATTTCTTGGTACCAGTTTTCTTTCTTCTTTTCCGCAAACCGAAACCTCTACAATCCGAAATCCTTCCTCATCCAAACTATCTTTTCAGTCCGAAATGGTTATTTCACTCATAATTTGAACCCCCTCATCCGAAATTGTAAATATTTTTCCGGTCTGTGTATTTAATTAGCAATAATGTTTTAATATATGTGGTCGGTATGAACACCAGAAATGAGATTTTTCAGGTAGATTTCCCCTTTCTCAAACGGTTTTGACTTTGCAACGTTAGGTTGGATTGTTAAATTGAGTCTTTTGTATAGTAAGTTTCGAAATTTACGTCTTTGTTCCGCTCATTCCAGAGGAATTCTATAAAAATGGTGTCTTATCCTATGAACGCATGTTTAACATGCAACTTTTAAGGCCGCAGGTTAATAACTATAAACAATATTTGAAGCAACTGGTTACTCGTTGACATGTTCAGGGGATGACTTCGGAACTCGGTCATCGGAACCTGTATATGACTAGCGAATATCTAGCTCTTTTCAAGCTGAGTAAGCGAGTTGGTTTCTCGTACTTGCAAAACAGGATCTATCTCACATATTATGGTTTTGAATGCCAGACAACTGTAGTATGATGACGATATTATCAATAATACTTAAAGTCATCGTAACAAAATAGGTGTGCTTTTACATGGTTGTAATGAAGAATAAGAGATGTTAATACAATTTTCTAACATAAAACAAAACAAAGAAGACATGTGCCGTTAGATTACCCCAAACTTCCCAACGAAGACTTGCGTTTTGTAAAACATAGTGTATATGATCCTCATATCTGTTACATTTGTGTTCGTGTATTCATCAGAGTTTGAATTTACTTCCGGGTTTGATAATTTATGTTACAGACACGGAGCTCCAGGAAGTGGATGGAAATGTCAGCCCATGAAATATCACAAGTAATTTATAACGCAATATATTGTAGCTCATAAATTTTCTATTATAATGTAATGAGTTTTTAACATGCACAGTGAAGAGCTCAATCATGACATTTGGCAAAGAAAATCGAAGAACTTGCTAGCTCAGCAATATTTACGATCTACTAAATAGGAAGCAAATATTTGTTAGGATTAAATATGGCCACATATCAGCTTTTAGACTATGCTAGTAGTTGTTCGATGATCAGACTAAAATCTCCCTACCATACTTAGGATAATATAATAACACTAACTCAATATTCATCAAATATTTTGTTTTTTGATTTCTTCATGCTATGGTGTTTGTTATTCAAATGAGCTTGGCTGTCAATATGGTGGCATATATTATCTACTAAGAATATACAAAAACATATAATGAGCAATCACTAATTTTCGGGGGGGGGGGTTAAATTTCGTTGAATTCGTAGTTTACCTCAACCACGAAATCAAACCTCATCGAACAATAGTTTTGACCCTTATATTTATTTCCACCAAATTGGAAAACTTGGACCGTAAATATTGTAAGAACTTTTGATGAATAACATACTTTATATCATACTTGACCTTTTATGTGTAGATTATAGTGCTCGGTATACTGGTGTATATGGCACACACAACTGTCTATATCAAATACCGCGGAGAAAGGGGTACCGCAAAAATACGAGGCGAGGATTTATATAATTATGAATGTCGATCAATGGGAACTGTATTGACAATCAACTTGACTAGTGGACTTTCTCTCGATGTGTTTTATTTGTGATTTATTGTTGGAAAATCGTGTTGTGTAAAACTAGAATAGGAAAGGGAACACACTAATGACGTCGCCAATGAAACGTTCGAGACAACGTAATATATGCACCAGACGTGCTTCTTAAAGCACAAGACGTGCTTCTTAATTAGACATCGACATTTACTTGGCATATTGTAACGACCATAAGTGGCAAAACTAATGGTTTGTATTGTGACTGAAATTCAAACTAGATGTTCTTTCGCTAGAATACATATTATATGGTGCAATGAATGCTTCATTATTATAGTTCCACTAATTATTGAAGTATAATGAAGTGAACAAAAGTTTCCCTTGTAGTTGTTGTGTCTTATTAGATCAGTTAGTGCGACATCTCACTGCAAAATTGAATCATCTTCGTACAACGACATGTCGTGAAGCTTTATTAATCAGCTCTTGCAAAAAACTAAGTATAGTCTTAAAGATTAAATGTGCAAGTCAGAAAGATATTGAAATTTCTGAAAATGTCTTGTTATCAACGTTTGCCCATGCCTCATCTACACCACGCTGGTTCAACTTATACCTCGTTGTCCTAGTTTTTTTATCCAAATTTTATGTTGTATCGTTTATAAATGTATACTTCTGTGTTTCGGTAAAAGTTTAATGGGTCGTTTTCGAGGCTTCATTTTTGCAGTTCAGTTGCTCAACCACATTTTTGGCATTTTAACTTTCCCTCGTCATTGGGCTACCCAAAGAAGCTCGCGTTTCAGTCTCCCTGGTAACGTTAGTTTTGATTGTTTAAAGGAGTCTTTTGTATATTAAATTTCGAATCGTACGCCTTTATTCCGCAATATAATGCCATAAAAAACTCTATACCAAATATGCAACTTGTATCTTAAGTTTCATAATATATCGCACTCAGTGACGTAAAATCAATTATATCCAGTGAAAATGGTATCTCCTTCAGGACAAACATTTTCTCATCTATGTACACTGCCCCGTAAATGTTAAATTTTTCCTCCAATGTCACATAGAACACAAGTTAACAAAAATCACCTGAAGTGCTTCAAAAAAGAAAATACTGAAGCAATTGTGCAAGTTCCAAGAAATATAAGATAAATTTATAATCCGGCTTCCGTGTTATTTCTACAAAGCTATCGGAGCAATTCAAACACAAAACACAAGAAAGTAATTAAAGTTTTGTCAACATGTAATTTATGAAAGCTATAATAGCTGTTTTTTGTTACTATATCTATTTTAATTGTGCCCTTGAGTTCTATCTTTTCCCTGAATGTGTGATTGAGAAAATGAATATTTCCGTGTAAGGGAATCTGGATTATTACTGTAACTGTTACGGTTTAATTGATTCACATGCTTACAGTGAGTTATTTAATATTCAAATTAGAAATTCCATGTAGTATAAAATGTAATAAAGCATCCTTGATGAGTGAGCATGCTTTTCCATTCACGGGTTTGTAGGTCTTGAGTCTCGGCGAATATTACAATGGAACACCTACGTATATAAAACATATGCATCTGATATCAACCTTAGCTGGTTATTTAAGAAAATCCAATCATTAAATGCCCTGTTGGGTAATTTAAACCTACGCAGTTTGTTTCCGTAAAAGTTATTTTGGTCAGGTAGAGAAAGTATAATAACTTTATATAATACTATTAAGTTGTCTCATCGTTAAGTCTTTCATGTGCTGTATTGGATAAATTATCCTTCATTGATATTCAGCTTTGTTTATTACTTTGAGACCATCTATCTCTCTCGCAATATTAAACACAGTTAGTGTTCCGAACCTGTCCGGAAATCCCTGGACCGTTCCAGAAGTTTCCGGTTCGTGCAGCAAAATATCAATTACTGGACTTGTTACTCATGGTGTTACTTTGAATGTAAAATCTTCTTATTGTGCAACATGTAGATGATTCCTATATGGTATTCTTTTAGTATAACTGTGCATTACTGAGGTGGAAGTAATTTTAGCGAAACCACGCGTCTTCTGAAATACAATTATGTAACATATTGAGCGAATGCTTTGTGTGGATTTAACGAACTACGTATTAGGTTGCTAGCACAAACGCAAATCCACTTTGTGCTACATTTTGCATATGTATCAGGAATTTAAAGTTGTTTTACCTCCAATGGTTTAAGAATGATATACAGAGAATATTTTTATTTTTCCGTGTATTCATCAAGATAGCAGCTGATGTAATATTTTTACGAGTGGCGTAGCCACTCGTGAAAATATAAGTCAGTTGCTCACGAAGTGAATTATCAAACGATCATACACGGTAAAATACTAATATTTTATTTATTTCATGCTTCAAATAGCTTGAATGCTGGAAATACTCCACTATATACCTCAAATGTTTTGCATGACGTCGTTTTCCCGCCATACACGCGTCTAGTTTCAATCAAGTAGTTCTTCTGCAATGTCATATAATGTTCAGTTGTTTTTTAAAGATTAAGAGAACAAGTGAAAATGCTTATTATTTTATTTTTGGCGGCGGGAAAATTTGTTTTAAAAAAGTAGTCCGTTTGCGTGAAATTATGAACTGTTAAATTATGGACTGTGAAATTATCGGGGAATAATCCACCGTTATTCCGCCGTAAACCACCGATAAGCATGAAATAAATATGTAAACTTACTTGACATAACAGTTGGTAACCGGCATTACATTAACATCATCAGCACTGCAGACTGAACATTTCATTTAAACTAGTTTCCTCGGTCTATTATTTATTTCTAATCTAATGCGTAAATTCGTGCGGCTCCATTATAAAATCTTTCTAGTGTAAGTATTGTTTGTGCATTTCGGCGCCAAGACATGCATGGTTGATCTAAAATTTGTCCGTAACTAAGCAAATCCCATTTCTCTGTGATTTATCTGTAAGCTATACCAAATGCACCGAGATAATTATATTGCCAAGTATGCTTACAATATAATAAAGAATTCCGTTGAGAATTTCAACATTAAGTTAATGTTGATGGCATTTCTTAGACAGAATTAAAATCTTCCAGCGGAAAAGTCTGCATTGTACACACGTGGAAGCGCCGTTGTGAAGTGATGTTCGAAAAAGACTGTACGATTGTTTGTGTACATTTGTTTCAGTCATACACGAATAAAGAACATTGCAGAAATATTACTCTTCATATGCCTTTCGAAAGAGTAGCATACACTGTTCTACCGGGAATTTTAACCAAATCACATACAATGTTAATAAAAGCATCAATTTCAAAGAGAAAAAACTTGACATTAAAATCCATTCTCCGCTAAAGGCAAATCAAAGAATGACAAATCGTCAACTCATCGTTTTGTATTTTACTTTGGCTTTGTTAGTATTCGTAGCAGAACTCAAGACATGTCTTATTCGGTTATACTTTTCGCACCACAAAATGGGAAATCAATATACATGTCGCAACAAAGTTCAGTGATCAGTATAATTCAAGTCGCCATATGTTTAACATTGTCATAGCATGCATACACGTGTTGACTTGTTGAAGACGAGTACTATTCATGACAGTTTATATAATTGGTAGTAACCAAATGCCGTTATATTTGACCGAAACTGATTCAACTTCATGGATTGAGTTGAGTCTGTTTCGGACAAAAGGTTTTACCTTGCACATGTAACGTACAGAATAAATACAAGCAATATTATTTACCGGGTCAACAAATTCGAAAACTAGGACGTTAATAACAAAATATCACAAGAGTGTATATTATTAAGTTCATTTTTCATCCGGGATCATTAACTATGTTAAGCAATTGTAATGTCTCGTTTGAACACTTAATGTCACCATTTTGGCATATCGTCCTAAAACCTCTGCTTATTCAGCTTATGGCACATTGGACATTGGTGTTTCAAGCGTTATGTGTGTTATTTGATGTTTCCCTGCCTTCTCTGACCGATTTCCTCAAACCTTTTTTCTATTCTCGGATGGGTAAGTTGAATGCTGCATTCCCTGACCGATTTCCCAATACCCTTTGTCTGTTCTCGGATGGATAAGTTGAATGCTGCCTTCCCTGACCGATTTCCCAATACCCTTTTCTGTTCTCGGATGGGTAAGTTGAATGCTGCCGTCCCTGACCGATTTCCCCATACTTTTTTTCTGTGCTCGGATGGTTAATTTGAAAATTTCTCATATCCTTTTACAGTCTATGCACTTGAGATGTACATGATAAAATGGTTTTTCTATCTTCGTTGTTTGTGACTCTTAGTTAGTTCCAGTAACGTCTAGCGCTCGTCTGGTGTTGGGATATAAATTAGTAGTCATGATTTGACAGAAATACTGATGAGGAAATGAACAAAATAAAAAATTATTTTGTAATTTCTTTGTAAAATTGGGTCATCCTGCAATTTTGGGGCGGTGATTTGGACTTTCAATCATTTTGTCTTATGTGTGGGCAGGGCATTTCTCACTGTAGTTGTGTTGTGGTGTTACAGATTTTTATGCTCGGCAGGTTAAGTTGAGTGCTGCCTTCTCTGTCTGTTTTCCTCATATCTTTTTTAAACAATTTGTACAATCATACACTGTGGAGTGTATCGGCATGATAATAATATCTATCAAACATTTGGTGATTCCCCTTCCGTCTCCGTCTACACATCCATTTCAACATTTGGAAGACACGACCAAAGCCATACCAGTACACGATATAAATCATTTCGTATTTAGATAATCGCAGTGCATATGAAGTGGTCTAAGAATTGTGTTACATAAATTGATAGATGGTGTGCAGACATTGGCAAATTGAATTCAACACAACGTGACGAACATTTAATTGAATGATTGGCTTACCAAAGAGGTTTGCCTGCAACCAATTTGCACATCGACAATGATAAAGTATTGTACTATATCTAACATGGTACAAATTGAAATGTTTGTATATTCAAATTATACGTATCCAAAGGGTGACGGACAAATTGCCTCGTTATCAAATTCCAGTATATCACCACATATTTACAGTATTTTTTTTAAAAACTAAAGCTTTAAGAAATTCTCTTTTAGTTAACGACAACAACAAAACAAACAATAATGACTAAAATCTATCCCAATTGCTCTAAATTAGGTGTTCAGAACAATTGGATGTTGTCCTCTCACGACCAAGTATTTTCTTTTTAGAGTTTAGTGTTTCATTCCCACCCCTAAAATAGATGATAGTGAGATCATGATACAACTTTCTTGTTCGCCGTTTGAACCAAAGCTCGAGTTAAAAACCATAATGATTTTATATTTCATTACAAAAACCGTATTATCTTGCACGACTGTTGTAGCGATAATGCCACATTCATGTAATTTATTGCCAGCAAAAATGTCAGTTAGAAAGGAAGAAAGCTTTTAAATAATGGACATGATAAATGTTATGCGTAGACCTTTAAAATGAGCTCCTGTGTTTCTTTCAATTAACAAAATGTCACCGATGTTTTGCCGTTTTCTGATTGAAATTGTCTGGAAATGCTATCCACAGTAGGCTAATGTTAGAAAACAGATCTTATATCTTCGTTGTTTATTAGAACACCGTAACAACGTAATGTCGATAGTTATGCTGCCAATTAACCTCATCTTAATGGATTATGATCATTGTGTAATTAATTTCATACAATTTATCGCGTGTATGTATTAAGGGGTAAATTGTGAGGGGAATTGGACGTTTAATTGTTTCTTTGGCGTATGTGTGGGCATTGCTCAGTGAAGTTGGGTTGTGCTGGCTTGATTTCTGTGCTCGGCTGGTTAGCTTCAGTGCTGCCTTCCTTGTCATTCTTTTTCTGAATTTTCGGCTTATTGACAGCTGAAGCTTGGAATTATAGCGGTTAAATTTTATTTTTGTGTTCAGTTTTGTGTGTTATAATCATTGTATTTGTCTTGTCATTGTAGTCTTTGTTAATTCTGTTTTCGACTGGATGTGCTCGGATGTTTCAAGCTTCTTTCATTATCATTTTATCGCGTCCTTCGGATCCAAGGTAGAGGTCACAGTTTAGTGTTATTACATCATTTGTCTCGTAGGTTGACGGTGGGATGTCTCTTCGTTTTTTGTCCCTCAAAGGACGTATTCCATTATAAATACACACCAATCTTCAGAAAGTTTCGAGGTTGGAGATACCTGATTTGCTAGAAAAATAAAACAAATTAATGTAAACAAAATAGTTCGCAAAACATATAGCATAATGCAGTGAGTCGGTAAAAAGAAATGAAACAACTTTGAGTTAACAATTACAATAGGGTGCGTTTCGTTCATACACCATTAAATGCAGGTAATGAAATACGTTCATGGTGTTAATAATTCTATAGAAACACATCTTTTCCTGTGTCATAATTTTAAACATTACACAAACGATGGATATAAAACATCTCAGGGGTTTAATTTAGGTTGCGAACAATTTTATTAATGAAAATATATCAGACGGAATTATGCAATGGCGTCGTGCTTTTGCGAAGAACATGAACCGTACTACATCTAAAAATTACAAAGAGATCAGCAACATCTATGTTGCATTTATTCTATTCACAGGAGTATTCGCTTTTATCCGACATTCACAATATTCATAGAAAGCTCTTATTAATTTTCTTGGATAAGTTGGATGTGTCGACCTGACTATCAAAAGAATCAAATCATCTCAATTATCTGTAAAATTAAGTTCAACAGAATCATATTTTTATGACATCTCCGTGAAATGAAGCGAAATAATTAAAGTTAGAAGACCTAGTACAGCTTTCAGTATTATACCGTGTATTGACCATGAGAAGTTTCTGTAAGCTTGCTGTATGTCTAGAGTTTATAAGTCGTTTAAAATGTCAATTCATTACCGCGAATGTTAACTATAATACGTTCATGATATTCATCGCCCCACTTAATGTGATTTTCTAAAATCTTATTTTTTATTGTTTTGTTCCCATGCAATTACATCAGATACTCGACAAACGCGTTGTCATTTCTATTTTGGGAAGTGAATCGTTTATAGTTAGACAATTATCTATCGATATAGTTCCAAAAGCAACTTTTGAAATAATTCATTAAGCCCACACTTGCATGTTGTCACTAGCTGTTGTGAGAGAAACAAGAAAGATCGTTATGTTTTCTTCGGTAACATAATTAAAAACAGAAACTTTAATTTGACAAACTCTAATAAAGAGATGCTGAACAATACCTTCTACTAATGACCTCATCGGAAGACAAACTGTTATAGTAACACTCCTTCATTGCTTGAATGCATTTACTCATTAAAACACAATCATTAAATTAAACTAACTTTACCTGGTATGTTAACGCATTTTCATGCATAATCAAATAGGAAGTTGAGTCTAATCTAGATAATTCAATTGATCGACGAAGACAGAGGCGGTAAATATCCTCTAACAAGCCAGTACATTCGTAAAATTCAAAGATTAAACTCCTTAAATGATTTAGCAGAATGGCGTACAATAAGAACCATATGTCTTCTACGAATGGATGATACTAATCAAATGACGTTATATCCTAGAGGACCTAAGTGTTTTAAACGTTTATTAGAGACGTTTTAGTTAAAGCACCGTGAGTCATTGTCGATGTCAATTAATGAATTAATCAACTACTCGTGAAGCAGTAATTAAGAATTCCAGCATTTAACTGTACTGATTGGTTAACAAAATGTGAACCACGTGAATACATGTACTGTGCATTAACTAAATAACGGTAACAGTTTCACTTTTGTTTATATTCAATATATTCAATACTTAAAATGATGAACATATTAAGATAAACGGTGCCTATAACAAAATGGATATATTCATACTTAACGATTCTGTTATATTGTTGTAATGATTTTTGTGTGTGCAAACAAATACAAAGGAATGAAATGTTGCTCTCGCATAATATAACATGATGATAGTCACGCAATTGTGTCATGATAACGAAAATACTTTGAATAACGAAATGATAAGGAATGTTTTTATGTCAAAAACTAACGTACATATCAAGCATCAGACGAACCACTAATTGCTGCGGAATAAATAATTCATACCAGCTGCTTAAGTCACTGACTTTTATATAGATGAACTTTGTTTCGTGCGTATTGTCATCTTGCAACAATTGTATGGTAACAATACAGTTATATTTTGATGTACAGTATCTAAATTATACAGACATTATTAGAAGAATATGAAAGAATTAGACACATTTTCTTAAATTATCTACTCTGAAATTTGTAAAATCATCGACCAATTTCCTATTCAAAATTAGTACCGGAAAACAGATGTGTCACTATGATTGAAAACTTACTTTCTTTGATAAATCCTGACAGGAACCGGCAATGAAACAACGTGACCTTGGGTGCAGAAACTGAACAATACTCGCGAAATGATGAGACATGTCTGTGTTAAAAACTGTTTACAAGACGTAAGCATGCACATAACACATAAAGCAACTTAAAAAAGAAATTGATAGAAATGCACTACGTAAATACAATAATTACATGGTCTATGTTATGTTTTATGGCGGACGAAGTTATTACAAAAGCTTACATTGTCACTATATGAGCTAAACAACGAAGAGAACATGCGCACCAATGCCAAACACAACACTCAACAACTTATACGAAACGCTGCTGGTCCTTATTTCACGAATTAAAAAATCAGAAACTATTTAAAGAGGCGTTCCCTATAACTTCGACCGTTCTTACTGATTTAAAACATACTAGACATTAATCAGAATTACGAATGCTACAAAAACACCAAATTTCGCCCAAAAAATCCCAACAGTTATTAAAAAATTAATAAAAATATATTTCCATAACAAGTGGATTAGGTGGATTGAGACACCAAACGCTTAGCCTTTAGTACTGCCTGATTAAAACAACAAAAAACATTTTTCTACGAATCGGACGACAGTGACTAAAATGGGAAAGACAAATACACGTTTTGAAATAATTATTTTGATGTAGATCTATCTATAAGATGATATTCGAGTTGATTAAGAACAAAATAGTACAATTCTATTCATTTCGTTGAGATTATATGCGTGTAAAACAAAAGAAATCAACGATATCGTATTTTGTCATCTCCGTTGCGTCCGCTTCGTTGAACAATGTCCGTTTCGGATTTTAATCACACTGTTCTGTGGTTGTTGTTGTCGAATAAAAGGCTGGAAGCGATTTATTATTTTAGAAATTTAAATATATATTTTGATCATTATGGAGACAACTTTCGGCATATGTTCTTCTTACATGTGAAACGATTTAGTGTTTTATGTTCATTTATGTCATAAAATGCGATAGGTAGTAATAATATGCAAGAAATAGGGAATGCCTCTTTAAGGACTTTCATAACCCTGCAGCTGCTTAAATAATTATAATGAAAAGGAAAGAGCAACGTAATCGCTGCAAGTGTTCATTGCCGGTGTCTAAAGAGTCATAAAAGGCTTATGGAATACTTTCAATAGTATAATTCGGCAGCTGCATAAATCATTTCTACAGAATTAGAACAGTCAAGTAAATTGTTCCAGGCTATGGTTTCAGGTGTCCCTCAAACTAAAAAAACTCTTGCAACCAATAATAAAGTATTTAGTACTAACACACACTGTAAATGGTAACTCTTCAGCTTCGTACTGAACGAGACAAATACGTTGATGGAAACCTTATGTTACGTGCAGTACCACTGGATTAATTAGGGTACCTTAAGTTAAAGTTTTCTGTAATTTATAACACTTAACTGTGTTGACAAAAATATGAAGTTTTATAAACAAACCACAACAAAATAAATGAAAGCATAGAAACACTGCCTTATATTTCTATAGAAGCTGATATAGATCTTATATTTAATAATCCACTGTTGCATTCCAAAGACCATTCATCAAATAAATTAACAAACACACTTACATCTATGTACGAATTGAAGGGGTGTGTCGTCTTTTTAGCGTTCGAGTCTAAATAAAAGGTCACAAATGTCATTTACATAGTACATCATCCAATTATGGAAAACAATGATGTGGCGTATTTGTGTAGATTGTTAGAGAACGATACAATACGTCTGCCGTCCTTAATACAGGCTATAGCAAAAGAAAGACAAGTATTGCTTATCACTTATATGTACGTTTATTTCCTAAGCTAGTCTCAAGACAGGCTTACACTCGGCCTTTGTTTTTAAATGGCACGAACATCTATTACCCAAACGTGTGATAGTAGATATGCAAAAGTCCAAGTGACGGTATTTTCTTTGGAGTGTGTTACGTAAGCGTCTCAAGGACGGATTACATTACATTGTTGCTATGGAGTATCATAAACAACTAATTATTGAGTTAATTCTCTCAAATTATGTACCGCTAATTGTTAGAATGAGGGGAAATCTCTGGTATAATTGCTAAATACCATAGTCTCCTGTTAATGATTTGATCAACATGTCATTATTGCATAATCATACATTGGGATTGGGAATATCGATATCCACTTACTTACTGACAACATGTATTTAGTACCTAGTATATGGATCTGACATATCCGATACTAAGTCATCTAAACTTAGGGGGATTTCACACTTTAATACTACATGTTGTTAATATGTAACCTGCATAACAATTTTTCTCCTACAACCGATTTTCAAAGTGTGTTTTACTTGCTAAGGATAAAATGTGTACATTGTGTTCAGACATATACATGTACGATATACGCAGTTTACAATTTCACTTTTGTCGACAGAATAATTTTATAATCTGGCCGTATACGTTCTCTATTATTTAATATCACACGTCAGACAAAATAAGTCCGACACATGTGATCCTAGTCGATCTTGGTCCTAGTTACACCAGACATTGTTTTTGAATGGTTGCCATACCCTTTATGTACCAGTTATATTGCCTTTCAAAGACCAGACACATCGTTATGTACATTAACCAACCAAATAACACACATTCATATTATATGGAAATTCGATGTTAAACCCAAGGAGTACTGAAATCAGATTGACATTTTTGGTGCAGATACACTGAAATACTAGAACATTGCATCCTGGTTATCATTGAATATGACGTTTATCACCAATAGACAAGCTTGGATTTCCCCGATTGTCAGTTTTAATTTTGGTAGAAACAAGGATAATGCAGTATTATTTAAGAACATATTACGAGAATAAGTTAGTGGGCTGCACTACGTTTTTGCAGGATAATTCTTCACATACAAACAGTGCTTGGGATTTTTATTTGATTAACTGACTATGTTTGTTTATGTGTCATGCCCTGCTGACATACAAACTTGTTGAGCCATGTTCTGTTTCTAACATTTTCTGAAATTGTCGAATCTTCTCGTCGTTAATGTCACCTAAATGAATTCTAACTCTCACTATAGACGTCAATTTGTCTGGACCTCGTGCAAACACGCATACAAACAAGTTCACGTCTTTGAGAATATAGATATTGTACGTAGAGAGTTAACTGTTTGTTTTATACAAATCAGACAATGATATAGACATCATAGAACTGTTGCGTGTATATTTCTAATATACATACCATTTAACGGCAAACGTTAAAGCGAACATTCGTACTTAAATGAACAAAAATTGAAAAATATAACTTTAATCATGTGTACCGGTATCTTTTTCTAAACCAGTCTAATTATAGTCCGCATGGAGTGGACCTTGCTCAATATCAGTTTTGAAAACAAATTGTACTGTGCATGTGGATCAATTTAAATAGTTTCTAAAAATAAGACCAACGAGACGTGTCGTGTTCTAAGCTTTCAGCACAACGACTGTAATAAATTACGTAGTCTATCAAAGCCGACTGTTTTCTAGTAATCGGTTGAAAATAACTTTGTCCTATGCATTTTAGGCAACATCAGTGCTATGCCATTTGTTGTTTTATCAGTAATAGCTTAAAATAACTACCCTGTGTGTTTTACATGTCATTTACGATTAATTCTATAATAGTTGTAATTGAAACTTGCACTCACGGTTACATATTTTTATAAACACTTCCCGATTCAGAATTACATAATGCTATTGGAACTGTAGTGAACAGCTCTCCAAATTGAGTTAAAATAATGTAAATCCAGACAAAATGTCAAAACCCACCACTGAACTGTGCAGGGATATATATCATACTTGAACCCGTTGTACTTCTATCATTCTACTAACGTATTGTATGTGTACTATACTTCATATATTCCTATAATGGTTCTCCAACAAAACGTACTGAACCTAGACACCGTAGTTTTAAATATCGCCACGATTGTAAGCCACATTACGTTCTTCACAGTATGGGTTTTGAATACAAATATTTCAATATAACTGTAAACGACAGTTACAAACCAGCCTCTAGTCTCATTTTTACTTCCCGGTTAACAAGTTCTGTATCATATCAAAAGTTTTACGGTATTTGTTGAAGTTATGTTTTAGTTGTATAAATTTTTATAAACATATGCCAAAATGATGATCCCAACTTTTTCTTTTGGAACATTTTAAAAACTCTTTGTATAAAATCACTTCTGGATGCGTATTTCATGTAAAGACGACCAAGACAAGGGTAAAAAGTACAGGATCCATATCAAACTCTCAACATGTCATTACCGAGTTTGTAATCCCGTAAATAATTATATTAAATGTGAAATCTCCGTTTTTGTCTTGGTGGTCTGGTGCAAATGGGTAGTGAATTCCTGATTTAGCTGAAACATTGCACAGACGAAAATGTTTTGCTCCATGATGCATTGTTTCCTATTCAATTTCAGCATTTGGTCATTCATCTTATAATACATTGATAATGTGCAAGTAAGATGTCTGTGGACATTAGTCTGAGAGAAAACGATGTCTCATGTTGTCCAGAAGATGTACAATATCAGCGATGTTATTTCACTTTGGCAGCTGTGATTGGACGAGAAAAACGTTTTATCGTGAGATGTAAATCAACATTATGGTTTATTCGATGTGGGGAACAATATGATTGTCTTTGTGTTGCCAATGTGTTCTAGTTCCAGTGACACTTCAGCTTATGCATCGTTTCTATGCTACATGTACACTCTCACATGGGTGAACACTTCGCCATTTTGCCTGCCGTTGTTGTGATTTAGCGCTAGCACTGAGCGTGTTTTGTTTGACAATGAAAATCATAGTTAGGTAGCAGCATACCAACGGCGCTCCTTTGGGATGTGTACAAATTGCTTATCAAGCCACGCATATGGCTAACTTAGGTCTCCAGTCATAAACAATTTTGATTTATTATTTGCCAGGAAAACAGATTTCTTAACCGGTCTGTTGATTTTCTTTATTTTTTCTCTTAGGAGTCGTAAATATGTTAGCAGTTTCTTAGGCGACAAATGAAAATTGTTATGTTCCTGCAATATTACGCTCTAAATTCATCCTAGATAATTGAACTGTCAAATGCAAATGCGATTCAGCGCTACAAATGACAGTAGAATGTAAATGTATAAATAAACATATATGCAGACTCTCTAATCGGAATATTTCGTTATTTGGCAGGAAATGGATCAATTAATATATGGTTTTCTTCCAAACAAATAGTTGATCGGCCTTATGGGTTGATCGTGTCTTGGGAACACATTATGTTGGCATAACCTTCACACTCGTACAATGTGTGGTAATTATGTTTTCGTAATGGTATGCTTTTTGTTATATTAGTTATATTAGTTCCATCATTTGAGGGCGAAACGAATCTTAACATGTGTCCAAAAGACAAACTGATTAGCA
Source organism: Spisula subtruncata (assembly GCA_963678985.1). Taxonomy (NCBI): domain Eukaryota; kingdom Metazoa; phylum Mollusca; class Bivalvia; order Venerida; family Mactridae; genus Spisula; species Spisula subtruncata. The sequence goes on from OY787666.1 coordinate 47,969,530, forward strand.
CCTGATGATATACGTTCACATATGTTGGAAGTACTTTGCCGACAAATGAGTGTCTGACTGATTAACGCTGGTGTAAACGCCGATAATATTCTCATTATTCGAATTGTCGCGAATCTAATGTCTTATACATGTACACCACCTGTCTACTTTCAGGACAAACACATTTGATATAATATAAATGGAGCACTATTTTACCCTTATTGAATCGTCCCACATACTCAATAAAGGCAACAAACAAAGTAAATTCAATTATTTGCCGAGTGGATCAAATACGTACAGCTAGAGACAGCATTAACTTTACATTGTAAATCCATCTATATGTCAATTTAGCGAAAGGTCAATATCTATACGATCATTGTGTTTACCGAGTTCTGTTTCACTGATACTGTCTGGTTGTGTGAAAACACTATTATTCATGACACGACAGGATTAAATAAAGGCTAAATCAAATACGAACAAAAAGCCGAACGTGTCTTTAAATTATCAGTTAATGTTGTTTTTGCGAAGCTAGGTAAATAAAGTCCTTGTGAAATCCATCAAATAAACAGGGTGTACCTAAAATCAGTAGCAGCAACTACAGGTTTAGAGTTTTGAACTGTTATCATTCATCTAAGTTTTGCTATAGTGGCAATAAATTATATTTGATGAAATATGCAAAAGAACAAATGTTTTACCGACGTCTGCCATTTTTGGGACATTCTGTTCTTGGGCATAAGAGAAAGATGACGAGTACTTGCAATTCGGAGAAGTTACATTTGTATAATAAATTACGTAGCGTGATTTAGTGAGACGAACACTATCTGTGATTCTTATCATATGATACCACAAGTTAGTATGGAATACGAAACGCCAGCAGAAACACCATCGAGGGAATACTAACACAAATCAGGTTTCCTGGAAATATTGCTTTACTGGAGTACAAATGGGAAACCATACTTGTTCATACCATCTGACAAACCACTGAATACCAAAGGAGACTTAACAACAAGTACACATTACAAAAAGAAATACCTGCAGGTATTACTGCCTGTTAATGCAGTTAAGCAATGATGTCAATGCAACATGTCAGGAAAAATATATCAAACGTAAATACTCGGGTAATGTCACTGAAATTTTATGTACAGTTATGTCTTCTACTGATACTTAATTGGCAACTTAATTGGTAATTAGTAATTTTTTAATTAAACAAATGCAATTTGGAATAACAACTTTGAAGACGATCGCAAAAGTAGGGAAATATGTAAAGTGAAGTGATTAAGACTCTTTTAACCAGTTTCTGAACATAAGAGCCAAATCTACAATGTAATAGTCATTTGAAAAGTACATTTAAAATTACAACATGTGTTAAATTGCAAACGTCATCTAAATGTTACTGGACGTAATTTAGACAAAACTCATTACATTTTTAAACCTTTTCTCATTTCAGCATATTTTTAAAATCCCATTATTTATTGTCATCTTGTCCGATTTCCTTGGGAACGACTCGTTTTAAATCAATTTTGTGAAGATTTCCATATCATTCTTCTTTAATGCTATGTTTAGAAAGTGTCATTCAAACGTACTAGCTATCCATACATCCATCTTTGTGATCCATTATAATGAGTCGGAACCTCTTTTACGGAAAGGAAGAAAAATGGGTTTCCGCGGGTATTCTATATCTTTGTAATTGTTAAATCTGGTTAGGATTGGAATCTGGATAATAGCGTCTGAAAGATATATGTAAATTCACGACATCACTTTAACTGTTATGTCCTATGGAGCATTATCTGAAAATTGTTTTTATCCCGTTGAGATATGTTAATTTAATTTTTCTAGAAGAATGAAATAAAAAGATGTTGTATTGGTATTATACCCGCGAGACGGTCTATCGTATAGTACAATGTAATGGTGAACTGTAGTATTTGTCCTGGCACAAATGTATTATCAGAGCTTTCGAAAGATGTCAGATTAAAATCCTGGAAAAGCAGGTGGGTTGTTTGGCTGATAGTATGTGCGAAAGAAATTCTTCCAATCTATTGAAACTAAAGATGATATATCGCTGGCTTAGAACTAATGCATATACATTATAAGGCGCTTTTTATGAGCCTTTTATTATGAAAACCTGTCATGTAGACCTTACTGAAGTTGAAAAAGCTTGTTTTACCATAAGTAAAGATGATTGTCAGACAGTTGTTCTTCTTTTCTCAAAATATGTATTTGGTAGTTACGACATTCTCATTATACGCCCGCGATATGTATTGCATCTGATTGCATATTATTTTCAAATAGTCCACTTTTGTCTCTGGTATATTACATGGCATGTCTATAAAGTCTAGGATACATTTATACGCACGTGTTGTTAGGATATAAACTTCATAGCGTTCAAATTCAAACACATGCTCACAGGCTATGTCATTGTTTTATACTAAGTTTTTGTGAAGTTCCGTTTAAATAGTGCTCCTTTAAGTCTAGTGCATTAGTGTACGTTATATCGCTTGCATAGTCAATTGATTGTTGTTTTCCTTATTTACAGTCTGAAATGACACGTGACGTCTCGTATCCAATCAACCTCGTAACTCATAAACCAATATTACATACACTTGTGATAAATGTTCATGACAACAAGTCATATTTATATACATAATTATATAATCGTTAGGGATAGCGTGACATCATGGTAAATATAGATGTACTTGACATGTTCAGATGAAATGTGTTATTGTCATATACTAGCTGTAAATGGAATTAACCGAGTTCTATCAATATACAATCTACGCATTGAATCATAGCTACATTGCACGCATATATTTCCATATTGTTGATCGTTTGAGGGTTGATCATGCAAAAAGAACATTTGAAATATCTGCGCAAGAATTTGGTTTTATTAATTGCTATCAATGTATTATAGGGAATTTTCAGTGTGAATATCATTCCCGCCGATTTTCACATTTTCACAGTACCGGTAGCTTGTTCGTAAATCACGAACAATTAAAAACGTATCGTAGACGACACGTGACGCCAAACCACACAGGGCGTCAAGCTATGCGTGACGTCATTGTGGCACCACAATTGTCACGTCATAACGTACCTGTTCCAATTAAACCAATAACTGTACCATTATACAATGTACGAGTAAATGAAGATAAAAAGAAAATACAGAAAATGTTTTGATTTTTGGTGAATTAGTTTATTCTATTAATTATACACTGTATGACTTAATGTCATTGATATTATGTCTGCAATCGGATTAAAATCATCACCTCATGATTACCACGAAACTGCGCATTCGGTGACATTGTCCATTAACAAGAATCGATGCTAAGCCTTTCAAATGTTCTATTTGTATTCCGTTTGTCGACTGAGCTTCCGCAATATGTCGCTTTCTCTCATAAAATGTGATTTAGTTTTGTCATGAAGCTTTGCATACATGTTCTTCGTTCTTCGATAACCACCATATGCAATGGTATGACCAGGACAGAATGGCAGAATTTATGCGTACCCTGGTTAAATCATAAAGCATTGTTTTTTGGTACGTTAGTCTTTAGTATTTTTTTTTTTTTACGTCTTACATAATACATGATTCACATTACATTTGTTGTTAATGTTTACTACAAATTACACACATACTGATTTTGTGTATCAGAGTTTTGTCCTGGTCGCGCATAGTGGTGTATCTGCAACGTAAACATTACTCAATTACAAGCAGTTCTATGATTTCAATATAACATGTCTATACAGACTCTATAATAGCTTTATAATGATATAGTTGTTTAATTTGCATATACATATTGTCTATTTATTTAATGTGATTATATCTACCATATATGCAATAAATAATCTCAAAATGCTATTAATGTCTAATAATACGGTATATTCTGTGAGACAGAACTTCTATGTGACTGATATACTGTTTGCTTATTTGAGTTTGTTCTACTTTAATGAGTTTATTTATTGTGTTTGTGTCCAAAAATATTAAATTATGATACGGTCATTGACCTTGTCAACGACTGTTCTGGAATGAAATAAAGCAAGCAATAACTTCTCCTTAATGTACATACGGTAAAAGATAGCATGAAAGTAATATACATTTCGTTTAACCAAAGGCATTATTTATACAGCTCCAGTTAATCAAGATTAAACCTACCATCCTTTAGATTAAAGTGAACATTTATATGTAACTTTTCAGACAGTATTAAACTTAATTGCAAAACCATCGGCGTCTTCAGAGGTTCTCCTTGGTAACGTGTGTCATTTACATCATGGAGAAGCTTTAGTCTAAATTAAATAAACTGCAGCAATGTTGAATACTTTATATGTTCGGGGAGTCACAAACTGTCAGTATTTACTGCATTTTAAGTGACAACGTTAAACGTTCGTTAAGCTACTGGGAAATACTATCGAATGTCATTTCACCCTTGACTAAAAGGGGCTTGTGTCCTCGTATCAAGTCTGATAGGGAGTTTTGGTAATTTGAAAATAAATATGCCTGAATTAGTGACAACTTGACCTGGATATGATGTCAATCCCCATAGTTCAGCTGTAACATAACAGGTCCTTTTCCACATTAGACACAGGAGTTTAGGTTTATGAATTTCTCTGCATGAAGATTCTTTTCCAGATATAAAAGCAAAATCATCAGATCATATCGGAGACATAAAAGTTATTCCGTTTTGTTATATGCATATTTATAAATGAAATAAAATCAATGTATCTCCAAAATTGCTTTATATGCAGGGTCAATCCAACAATTTGAAACTAAAGGACATTAACCGTTATCTATTATACAAATAAAATCAATTGTTTCGTATTTTGGAGCGTTTTCAAAAGGTTGTTTTATATTTCAATTACATAATGAAAAAATAGCAGGCTTCCTTGAAAACGGTTCATGTATAGATTCAAACCTTCACTACTCTGATTAAGAGTAGATACAATGTTGTAGATACTCTGTACATCTATTACACTTCCCGCAGTGCGGTTTGTAATAAGAACAAACACATGCATTATGCAAGACAATATTTATTTTGCGTATAGACGGCTATCAAATTACTCGATACATGTCCATAACAAAAGTCAGTATTCACTATTTGCGGTTTTTGTTTACTAAAGCGAAGTAATAAAGCGTAATTGATGCTTGTCTTGCTTTTGGAGAATTACACATATAATTTCGATCAAATAAGGAATATGTAATAAATGGGTCTGCTTTTAGCAATTGTCGGTATATAAATGATACCCAGATTCCTCGAATGTATGCCATATATACTGCCAGGAACCTTTTTGTGTGTTTATTCAGGCATTTACAAATGTACAATGTCCATTATTGTAGTTCACATGCCACTGTACTGTTTACGAGCGCATGCAACTCTTTTATTGATACAAATGTGTTTACCAAAAATAATTCGTAAAATTGATATTTTTCTATAAAAAAATATGATTTTTTCAAAATAAACTGTATTGTTTTTTATCAATATCACATTTCCCATTATAGCCGAGCATAACTAATATACATATTTCACGGAATTCGAACTCATATGCATGGCGTCATTACATAGCACCATGAAGCAGGACATAAGTCAACCAGAACCTCATGCCTACATAGTTATATTTATCCATACATGATCATGTATGTGCATAATATCCGAGGTAAGGAATTCCTATTTCAGACGGTCAAAATCGATCTTGAAGCAGATGTGTTACGATCTTACGATAGTGGTATATTGTCTTGTTAACGTAATATCGTCATTCAAAACATTTCTAACAAATATCCTAGTATTTTTTGGAATTATCTCAAGCGAGAGATGTCTTAAATTAAAATGTCATGTTCTTTGTATAGAAATTTGTCTGGCGATAAATATGTGATACTTTAGATTGAATATCGTCAAGAATTTTATCGACTATGAATCTCGTCTGTAACTGTGTGGAATATATTTGCTTAAAGCATTCGATGCAAAAGATTGTTATGCTAATTAAATACTCGCGAGATGTGAATGTTTAATCTCACACGACTAGAACAATCTTAGAATATCTAGCAGCGACATGCTAGAAAATCGGACATGGAAGGCAGAACTCAACTGAGTCTGCCAAGAACGGAAACATTAAAAATAGCACATGCAACACATACATGGCACGATGCTCAATACATAACCGAACTATAAAATAAATTGCCCTAGTCCCAGCTGTAAAAAGCTGAATGACCTGGTGTGGCTGAATGACCTAGTTTCCACAGTATAAAGGCTGAAATAAATAGTTTAAATGTCTGGAAAAATAGAAAGCTAACGAATTACAATTTTTAAAAAGCGGAATGTCCTAGTTTCAGGAGTGACCTAATTACAACAATAAAAAACCAAGGAAACAAGGAAATTGTGTATATGTTAGAAGAATATTTGCAACGTTGCGAAAATTCAGCTATATCCTCAATTTTACCAGGTATTACCGTCGGTTTATTCTTAATTAATTGGATAAAACTATGTCTAAACTTGGAACGTAAAATGGTCGTGAAATAGATAAATTGGGTTTCTCTATAAGTCGCTAGATAATACATAATTGCTTTAGATGATTTAGGAACACCAATATGGAGACTATATACTTCCTGTGTAACTATTTAAGTAGAGGAGCATATAATTTATAGTTTACTAAATTCGTGTTTAGCTCGGCTTCAGTACTTAAAATGTATAGATCATTTAGTCTAGGCAACGACTTATTGAATTATTTTACGACAGGAAACACAGAAATTTAGAAAGGGAATAAATACAAATTGAATTTCTCACCAGAATAGGAATGGTATGTGAATTTCCACTCGTATAGTTATTTTTGTAGATTTTAGTTGAAGAACGTAATTATCTGGTGTTTCTGCCATGGTATCAAATAATGCTGGTAATATCATAGTTGTCTTATACACACATCATAGGGAATATGTTGTTTTCTGGTTTTCTGACATACGTTAAAGACACTAGAAAGACTTGAACAGAATTAAACAGACCACAGTAACTCCTATCTATACAATCCTAAACTTCACCATGTACAACGTTTGTTAAAAAAGTTTAATGTATCCCTTCCCAGCAGTGATACTAGATTCATACAGGCAAGATATCGTTCATCTATACAACCCTTGTCAAAACATAGAGTGTCTGTCACGAACGTGTTATTATATGACCGCCATGAGCTAAAATCTCTGTCAAATGTCATCAATTTCTGACGACACATCCTAATGAATAGACATGACACAGTGGACATATTCTCCAATGAAGCTTATTGATAGAGTCCCAGCTATTTAAATACATGTTCCAATATTGGAAAAGCAAAGTCACCGATATAAGAACATTGTACTTCGTACAGGCGTCATTCACCTTTTCTCGCAGTTCCTTGTGACAAAAATCGTTGTCTTAACTAAAATCGAATCCCCTTAATAAATTAAGGCAACTTTCCCTCATGTATGAATTATCAACTTAATAGTTAAAATATCACATTAAAAATAATTTAAAAACCCACTTATGTACGGATAGACTGCATGTTATAATGGCGTTCAAGCATTTACATAAAACATCCTCTCATAATGGCAAACAATTGTGCGGCGTATTGGTGTAGATTGTAAGAGATCGGTACAATATGTATGTCATCCTTAATACATGCTATAGCAAACGTAAGAGAAATATTGCGTATAACCTAATATGTACGATTATTTCGTAAGCTAGCCTGGGGAAAGGATTAAACATGGCTAGTGTTTGAATGTTACGAAGCTATATTGGCTAAAGTCGTTTAGTCGTTATGCAAAAGTACAAATACATAATGTAACGATGGAGTCTGTTACGTATGTTCTAATGCAAGCGTCTCAAGAACGGATTAAATTCTATTGTTGCTTTAGAGTGACATAAACAACGTATTATGGAGATAATGCGCTGTAATTATGTACCGATAATAGTAATAATGCGAGGCGAACTCTAAACTAACAATCAATAATGACTAGTAATCTTAATACAAATACTCTAAATTAGGTGTTAAGATCAATTGGATGTTGACTTCCCACGTATGAGTATTTTCTTTCTAGAGTTTGTTTTTTAATTACTACCACTATAAACAGATGAACGTGGGATCATGATACATAGTTTCCTGTTTACAGTTTGGACCAACGTTCGATTTAAAAAACATAATGATTTTATATTGCAATACAAAAAGCCGTATTATCTTGCTCGAATATTGAAGCGATAAAGTCACATCCATGTAATTCATTGCCAACAAAAATGTCAGTTAGCGACGAAATTAACCATCAAATAATGGACATGATAAATGTTATGCACAAACCATTAAAATGAGCTCCTGTGTTTCTTTCAATCAACCAAATGATATTTTGCCTGTTTCTGATATGGAATTGCCTGGAAATACTATCCAAAGTGGGCTGATGTTAGAAAACAACTGCTATATTTGCGTTGTCTTTTATAAAAAAAACGCTCAGACGGAATTATGCAATGGCGACGTGCATTCGTGAAGAAAATTAACCTTATTACATTTGAAAATTAGTAAGATATCCGCAAACTAAAGTGTGCATTTATTCTATTCTCATGGGTATTCGTTGTCATCTGACATTCACAATATTCCTAGAAAATTCTTATTAATTTTCTGGGATAAGTTAAATGTGTCTAGTGGACAATCAAAGGAATCAAATCATCTCAATTATCTGTAAATTCAAGTTCACCAGAATCATATTGATGACATTTCAAATGAAGCGAAAAAAAAAATATAGAAAATCGAGTACAATTTTCAATATCATTCCGCTCATCTTACAGGAGTAGTGTCTCTATGTTTGCTACATGCCTCGAGTTTGTCATAAAAAGTAACTCCATTGCCGAGTGTATAGTTCTTATTATTCGACTTTCCATGTTATCTGCTTTTCTAAAGGTGTTGGTGCCTTTCTGCTCGGATGCTTTGTTTAATATGTCTGCCCCTATCCAATTTACGAATATACGAGCATATCTTTTTACGAATACTTACATGTAAGGATTACAATAGAAAAATGTAGTTTATTGCAGACAATCCAGTTTGCACAAACTGTGATAACTAGATGTTTAACAAAACCAATGTATGTACATATTACTTATTACAGAAGGAAGGCCGTTTTAGTAACAATATTTCGATGCCAAGTTAGATTGTATTAGCTTGTTAAAATACAATCAATAAATTAAACTTACCTTACTCGTTATGTTTTACGCATTTCCATTCATAATTAAAATAAAAAGTTCAGTTTAATCTAGATAATTCAATAGATCGACGAAGACAGAGGCAATAAATATTCCCTAACAAGCCAGTAAATTCGTAAACTTCTAAGATTAGATTCTCCTTAAATGAGTTAGCAGAATGGCGTACAATAAGAACCATGTCTTCTACTGGAAGAAGATACCAATCGAATGACGTTATATTCAGAAGTACCTAAGCTGTGTTTGAACGTTAATTAGAGTCGTTTTAATTAGAAAAGTGTGCGTCATTGCCGATGTAATTTAATTAAATAATTCATCAATCGTGAAGCAGTAATTTAAATTTCAACTTTAAATTACACTGATAAATTATACTAGCAGCAAAGTGTGCACCATTAGGAAAGTGAGTTAATTATTTGAATTACGGTAACAGTTGCACTTTCGGTAATATTTAATACGTCAATACTTCTAAAGGTGCACATGTTAGGATAAACGGTGCCTATAACAAAATGTAAATATCTCAAAGATACGACAATATCATGACAAACATGTGGATTCTTTAATACCGTTGTAATGACTTTTGTGTGTCTAAACAAATGCAAAGGATTGAAATGTTACTCTGGCATAATATAACATGATATTAGTCACGCAATGATGTCATGATAACGAAATAACCTTGAAAAAACTAAATGATAAATAATGTTTTATGTCAAAAATTAACTTCCACATTAAGCATCAGACGAACCATTAATTGCCGCGGAATAAATTATTCATACCAGCTGCCAAAGTCACTGACTCTTATATAGATGAACTTTGTTTTTGTGCATATTGTTGTCTTGAAACACTTTTATGATATTGATACAGTTAAATTTTGAAGAAGTGGTAGCAACAAGTAAACCATCAGATTATGACCTCAATACAGAATGTCACATAATCGGTTGCGTTAATCTTCACACTCATAAATAATACAAATTCGAACTTGTGACGCTGTTAAATTATAAAAAAAACAAAGATACATATTCATCATATCTAAACATAAATACAGTTAAAACTGTTGCTAGTATTTACCGTAGTTTGCACTGAGCTTATGAACAGTGACATGAACTTTTTTACACGTCCATGGCAATGGATACCGAAAATATGTGAATCTTGTTACCATCGACCTAAAATAAACAAAAACAAACAATGACCACACTATGTCTTATAAATTCCAACAGGATAGTTTATCAACTAGACAATAATAACTGCATTCGATTAAATTGAATATAGAGTATGTTAATTTGTATTACCGACAAATTAGACATACATGAATTGTAAAGAATACATATTCTGCAATATGTTTTGCATGACATGAAACGAATCTATATACACTCACTATAACGTCACAATATACACGTACAACTAAACAAAATGTACCTTTATGCGCTTAAGGCCATTGTAGTTGACAGTTGCAGCCATCTGCCCCTCTTGGGACGTAGATGATTAAGTAAGTAAGTTGATGGTTCCGTAAACAATATGTATAAACTGAGCTTTTGTCATCTCGTGCATTGTAATTTATACATAAAATAATCTGTCTCGTCTTAGTTGTCTATATGTACAGTATCTAAATTACACAGACATTATTAGAAGAATATGAAACAATAAGATACATTTCCGTAAATTACCTACTCAGAAACTTCTGTAAAAACAATCGACAAATTTCCTATTCAAAATTGTTACCGGAAAACAGATGTGTCACTATGATTGAAAACTTACAATTTCTTTGATAAATTCTGACAGGAACCGGAAATGATACCACGCGATCTTGTGTGAAGCAATTGAACAAACAAATAAGAGCCCCGACATTCAAACAAACTAATGATTACGGCCGCTTACAGGAAATGTTCAATGTTTTCAGCTCTACTCTGCAATCTATCATTAACAGATACAATTACAATACACGTCACGATGTAAGCCTGAAGGATGTGAAAAGATTCATTGATATAGACGGAGAAATACTGAAGAATTGACATGTCCATAGTTGCTGTATGTCTTTGCAATATATAGTATTGATCGTAGGGAACAATGCATCACTTATACGCTTGACATAGCGCATGGCGTCATATCTGGCAAACGTTTGAATAACACAGATGATTTATGTTTTAGAATAGAAGAAATTAAAAGACAAAAAATAAAACACGTTTGTTTAAGACCTGTTGTTCACATCACAGTGTCTGGTCCACACTGATTTATGACTATTATGCATCCAAGCTAAGCAAAATGAATTCTAGGAAATTCAGGATCTACATCACATTTAAGATGTAACTCGATCATGAAATTATAAAATGTGTCTGATTTATTTACGTACTGTTTACATTGCCTTATCGTAAAACACCGAATAAAACAACAAAACAGTTTGACGGTAGAACTGGGTTAGAAATTGGAATACATTCTCTACGAAGATAAGTTTAAAGTCTACATTTGCCCACTATTGTAAACTAGGTCAAGTCGACCCCTCCTTTTTACAGCACTGTGCGGAAATAACCGCTATTATATAATTTCTTTGTGAAAGTGGGTCATCATGCATCTAATCGGCGAGGACTTGGATTTTTAATTGTTTCTTCGGCTTATGTGTGGGCATTGCTAAATGTAGTTGCTAGGAATATGTAATATTATTTCCCACCCCATTCCTACCTTGACCATTATTTTAACAAGGTCAAGTCGTAGTTGTGCCTCTTTAGGTCGCATAACGTTAGATCACTGTCCTTAGTATTTTAAACTATGTCACGCCACAGAGTTGTGCCTCATTTGGTCGCCGTTTTGGCATGGGTTTGTGTGGTCATTGCTAAGAGTAGTTGTGTCGTGGTGTTTCTGATTTCTGTGCTCGGTTGGTTAGGTTGAGTGCTACCTTCCCTGTCGGATTTTCTCATACCTTTTTTGATAGAAATAAGGTATTGAAACTGCACATTAAACGCACGTTTGGCGTGTAGGAATTAACTTACGAAAGTTGTTGGTATCAAATTGATTTCTAATTGATTTTACAATTTAGTCCACTAGTACATCAATTATTTACTGCCTAAATCGCAGCTGATCCCATTTAGCACGTCTGTTTACTACGATAAAATCTAAACGGAAACGCAATACTTCCACATGCAAACCATATATTTTGTTTGCTACTATAAGATAGAACATTTTTTAATTAGATTTTCCATTTGTAAGCGTCGATTGTCTTCTATGAATGATATGACGCGAAATATGATGTCACACAGTTACATTAAATGAATGAATGTGCATTTTCTCAGCATCACAATATATAGTTCTATATATTTGTTTTAAAGTTTCTTGAGATCGGCTATTATACAACATTAGTGTTGTTGCCGTTCGTAATTTCATAAGGATTGTACAAAGTGTAACGGTTTAGATTACGTTTCTTACACAAGAATGCCGGCTTTCGGATCTACAGACTGTCTCGGTTTTATCTTCAAGCAACATTATTTATTCAATCACGAAATCTGATATGTACACAATCTTGAAGAATTTTATCGCGACCAAACCATCCAAGACAACGCGTCAAATTGCCAATTAGTTTTAATCAAAGTGCCCAGGGCCATTACACTGGCTGTTCTAGATTGCGATTGCAACTATTTGTTAATGGCGGTTTGCAGTGTCCGGAAATAATTAAGCAGACGTCCATGAACGCACGGCCTCGCAAATGAAGACGAAATCATAGAAATGCCCGCCACAAATATCACTGAATATGGCTATATTGTGTGATGGAGGACAATGTCCTTGAAATTTTCCTTTCGCAACGCTACAAATATGAAGCGTGTGATTACATTCCTAGAACTAATTTCCCATTTGTGATCCCCATGATGATCTGTTTGCGTCCATTGCACTTGGCGAATCAATTAGGAAGGAAATTGCTGATTGTATTTGTCCAATAGTGATGCCTCATTCCGCACTTTAACCTTTCAGCATGTCAAGTAGTATAATTAGAGCTAGATTTCAAGGACATTGGACATTACCGTCATATTCTTCGATATTTGTTGCGGAAATTGCTTTTGTTTCGTCTTTAATTTCATCAACATAACATTGGTGCATATTAAAGTCAGTGTGGTTAATCAAGCATGTAATAATTTGTTATGTCTGTGTGTTTCGTTTCCGTCGAGAACTTTGTTTCCTTTTTTGGTGTACTTTGCCTTTTTTTTAATTTTTCCGCTGAACGCTGCTATCTCTATAAGAATTGTCACCGTTTCTTTCTTGGATCATGTAGAAAAAATGTAGAATAGTATGCAATACATTGTCACATGTTAAGTCTGGGGGCATTTGGGACACCACGGAGAACTACATGTCTGTTTTTCCCAACCATTCAATTTCTCTGTTTCCCTGTATGCTCGGATATTTGCCACTGTACCATCCAACGTCACCATAGATCACTTTGCATTAGATATACACTACCCAAAAGTTCTAACCCGCCACCTTACATTTTTCGTCATAACATTTTTATTAAAGTATGTACCCTCGTGAAATTTTACAGACCAATACTTGAATACAAGATGCAGGTAATCATAAATTTGTTTTGGACAACAAACGCTTATGTTTGCTGTCATAGGCGTGTTATGTAATGAGGTATTTTATACCAATTCACAAAAATACCCAAACTGTTTGTGAAATCGTGCAGATATCAACGCATGGAAAGCACGACGTCATAAACATTTTGGCCTAGCTGATCCCTGTCCTCGACGAAAAACACGTTAGATGCCGTAATTGACTTCAGACGAACTCGGTTGAAGAGTAACAAACTTCGCACAAAATAAGAAAAAGGCTTTGTCAAAAAGGTTGATTTTTCAAAATCACTCTTGTATCACAAACCGAAGTTTGCTGTTTATAAAAAACGAAGATAACCACCAAAACTACAAAAACAAACAAAAATATGAAAAATAAGTTTGTGAAATTAAAAAAATAAGGGCCGCAACTCTACTCGAGCTAATAACCTTCCGACAGGTCTGTCGCGTTCTGTGTGTGCCAAACTCAGCATGTAATGTGTTTTCGCGTAGGAAACTCATGATTTTTATCAAAACCGTTCATAAACACGCGATTTTCGTTGCGCATTTCTTACACGTGTAAACATGCAATATTACGTAACAGGTCTAACACGGTGAATTCAACCGCAAATTGGCCAAAAATCAACATATAATTAGCTTTAATACATCTTTATACGTCTGTATGTGAATTTTCATGCTAATAAATCTATTATTAAAAAAGTATTTAAAAAAAAGAAACATTGACACCTACGAATTGTGTTCAAATGATATTTCGAAATCCCTTGAGTTTTCCCCTCGAATAAATTTCAGAATAAAACGTGTTTTTCAAGATCAGCAGCCATCAACAATGCAGAATTCATTCATGCGCACGTAAATTTTGGTGCACAAGCAACGCACGTGCAAAAATGCGTTATTACGCAATACGCCGAATGCACTGAGTTTAGCCACAATATCGCCAAAACAAATTAATGATCCTCTGCTTCTACTAAACAGGTATCGGTATGTGAAATTTCACATGAATATATCAATTTTTGACACTATAGGAATGAAATATATAAGTGGCGGGTTAGCACTTGTGGGTAGTGTATATGTGGGTAAAATACAATGGTTAATGATGGTACATGTAGTTAGACAGTAGAAGAAGCTATATACTTACTTGCGTAGAATTCTAGAACTACATACTTGGTTGATACAATAGCACCAAAAACGTTAAGTTACAAGGAAAGAAAGCGTTAGATTCACTTAATTGTTTTTGCAACGTTTGTGCCTCCAATGGCTTCAAAAATGATAAATATCTACATTTTCCTTACATAACAGTTGGTTACCGTCATTACATTAACATAATATGCACACCAGATTGAACATTGAATTTAAACTAACTTCTTATATTATTTATTTCTAATCTAATGCGTAAATTTGTGGGGCTACAATATAAAATCTTCTCTAGTGTAAGTATTGTTTGATCATGTTTGTGCACTTCGTCGCCAATACATGCATGACAGATCACTATTTTGGCCGTAACTAAGCAAATACCATTTCTCTGTGATTTATCTGCAAGCTTTACCGAATGCACCGAGATAATTACATTGGTTAGTCTGCTTATAATATAATAAAGTATTCCGCTGAGAATTTCAACATTAAGTTAATGTTAATGACATTTCTCTGACAGAACGAAAATCTCTCAGCGATAAATTTACTATTATAATTTAATGAGTTTTTACCATGCACACTACATTGAATAATCATGGAATTTGGCAAAACTTTTCTTGGAACTTCCTAGAAAATGCAGGGGAAATTCTTAGAATTGACCATCAATACATCATTGCAAGACAGTGTAATATTGAAGTTTCTGTAAATGTCACGTCTATAAATAATGATAAACCATTTAGAGTTAGATATAAAACACATGATAAAAGATTTGATGACGATCGTCCTCAGCCGAGTTCTCAGTACGTTCTCTTACCTGTTTTAGTCGTACATATCGACGGACATTGGTGTTCGGAGAATTTTCAACATGTTCTCTTTTATCAACGTTTGTCTGGACCTCAGCTTTGCACAGACATAATATTAATCATTTTCCATTGCATAGTGTCAAGTAAGTTCAGATTGAATATATTTTGTTGCATTTTCTGTATATTGTATGAAATATCATTTGACGTGTTATATCATTTGAAATTTATGTTGTGTAAAACTGGAAGTGGAAAAAGTACACATTAATGACTTCGCTAAGGCCACAATAGAGAAAACATCATATAAGCACGATACGTTCTTCTTAATTAGTCTTCACCGTTTACGCGGAATATTGTAATGAACATAAGTGGCAAAACTAAAGGTCTGTATTGTGACCGGAATTTAATCTAGAGTTTTTTGTCGTTAGATGACATTTATATATGGTGCGCTGAACGCTTTATTCTTATTTGTCCTCCAATTATTTTCCTGAAATAACGCACAATAAATGTGTGCATCGAACTGTTGAAGTATAATAAAGTGAACAAAAAATTTCCAATGTAGCTTGTTTGTCTCATTAGATCAGTTTGTGCGATGTTTCACTGCTAAACTTCATTATCTTGTACAACGACCAGTCGTGAAGCTTTATTGATGAATTCCTTGAAAATGCAGAGGAAATTCTTAGAATTGACCATCAATACATCATTGCAAGATAGTGTTATATTGAAGTTTCTGTAAATGTCACGTCTATAAAAAATGACAAACCATTTAGTTTAGATATAAAACACCTGATAAAAGATTTGATGACGATCGTCCTCAGCCGAGTTCTCAGTACGTTCTCTTACCAGTTTTAGTCGTACATATCGACGGACATTGGTGTTAAGAGAGTTTTCAACATGTTCTATATTATCAAGGTTAGGCTGGACCTAAGCTATGCACAGACATTATATAACTTTTTTATATTGCGTAGTTAGCATGTAAGTGTTAGCAAAAACTTCAATATATTGTATTTGCAATTTCTGTATATTGTATGAAACATAATTCCATTTTAATTTGACGTGTTGTATTATTTGAAATTTATGTTGTGTATAACTGGATGTGGAAAAGGAACACAAGGATGACGTCGCTGAGGAAACAATCGAGAAAATATCATATAAGTAAGAGCCGTTCTTTTAAATGGGACATCGCCATTTACGCGGAATATTGTAACAAGCAGAGTTGGCAAAATGAATGGTTTGTATTGTGTCTGGAATTTATACTAGCGCTTTTGTCGCTAGATGACATTTTATATGGTGCACTGAACGCTTCATATTTCCACCAATTTTTTTCTTGAAACAATGGATTATGAATGTGTGCATCGATCTATTGAAGCACAATTGAGCGGACAAAAATGTGTTGCTTGTAGTTTTATTTTAATATAATAGTTAATGTGCTGCCACAGTGCTAAAAAACGAAGATAACCACCAAAACTACAAAAACAAACAAAAATATGAAAAATAAGTTTGTGAAATTAAAAAAATAAGGGCCGCAACTCTACTCGAGCTAATAACCTTCCGACAGGTCTGTCGCGTTCTGTGTGTGCCAAACTCAGCATGTAATGTGTTTTCGCGTAGGAAACTCATGATTTTTATCAAAACCGTTCATAAACACGCGATTTTCGTTGCGCATTTCTTACACGTGTAAACATGCAATATTACGTAACAGGTCTAACACGGTGAATTCAACCGCAAATTGGCCAAAAATCAACATATAATTAGCTTTAATACATCTTTATACGTCTGTATGTGAATTTTCATGCTAATAAATCTATTATTAAAAAAGTATTTAAAAAAAAGAAACATTGACACCTACGAATTGTGTTCAAATGATATTTCGAAATCCCTTGAGTTTTCCCCTCGAATAAATTTCAGAATAAAACGTGTTTTTCAAGATCAGCAGCCATCAACAATGCAGAATTCATTCATGCGCACGTAAATTTTGGTGCACAAGCAACGCACGTGCAAAAATGCGTTATTACGCAATACGCCGAATGCACTGAGTTTAGCCACAATATCGCCAAAACAAATTAATGATCCTCTGCTTCTACTAAACAGGTATCGGTATGTGAAATTTCACATGAATATATCAATTTTTGACACTATAGGAATGAAATATATAAGTGGCGGGTTAGCACTTGTGGGTAGTGTATATGTGGGTAAAATACAATGGTTAATGATGGTACATGTAGTTAGACAGTAGAAGAAGCTATATACTTACTTGCGTAGAATTCTAGAACTACATACTTGGTTGATACAATAGCACCAAAAACGTTAAGTTACAAGGAAAGAAAGCGTTAGATTCACTTAATTGTTTTTGCAACGTTTGTGCCTCCAATGGCTTCAAAAATGATAAATATCTACATTTTCCTTACATAACAGTTGGTTACCGTCATTACATTAACATAATATGCACACCAGATTGAACATTGAATTTAAACTAACTTCTTATATTATTTATTTCTAATCTAATGCGTAAATTTGTGGGGCTACAATATAAAATCTTCTCTAGTGTAAGTATTGTTTGATCATGTTTGTGCACTTCGTCGCCAATACATGCATGACAGATCACTATTTTGGCCGTAACTAAGCAAATACCATTTCTCTGTGATTTATCTGCAAGCTTTACCGAATGCACCGAGATAATTACATTGGTTAGTCTGCTTATAATATAATAAAGTATTCCGCTGAGAATTTCAACATTAAGTTAATGTTAATGACATTTCTCTGACAGAACGAAAATCTCTCAGCGATAAATTTACTATTATAATTTAATGAGTTTTTACCATGCACACTACATTGAATAATCATGGAATTTGGCAAAACTTTTCTTGGAACTTCCTAGAAAATGCAGGGGAAATTCTTAGAATTGACCATCAATACATCATTGCAAGACAGTGTAATATTGAAGTTTCTGTAAATGTCACGTCTATAAATAATGATAAACCATTTAGAGTTAGATATAAAACACATGATAAAAGATTTGATGACGATCGTCCTCAGCCGAGTTCTCAGTACGTTCTCTTACCTGTTTTAGTCGTACATATCGACGGACATTGGTGTTCGGAGAATTTTCAACATGTTCTCTTTTATCAACGTTTGTCTGGACCTCAGCTTTGCACAGACATAATATTAATCATTTTCCATTGCATAGTGTCAAGTAAGTTCAGATTGAATATATTTTGTTGCATTTTCTGTATATTGTATGAAATATCATTTGACGTGTTATATCATTTGAAATTTATGTTGTGTAAAACTGGAAGTGGAAAAAGTACACATTAATGACTTCGCTAAGGCCACAATAGAGAAAACATCATATAAGCACGATACGTTCTTCTTAATTAGTCTTCACCGTTTACGCGGAATATTGTAATGAACATAAGTGGCAAAACTAAAGGTCTGTATTGTGACCGGAATTTAATCTAGAGTTTTTTGTCGTTAGATGACATTTATATATGGTGCGCTGAACGCTTTATTCTTA
Organism: Spisula subtruncata; assembly: GCA_963678985.1. Classification (NCBI taxonomy): domain Eukaryota; kingdom Metazoa; phylum Mollusca; class Bivalvia; order Venerida; family Mactridae; genus Spisula; species Spisula subtruncata. The sequence continues at coordinate 47,988,677 of OY787666.1, forward strand.
TTTGTCCTCCAATTATTTTCCTGAAATAACGCACAATAAATGTGTGCATCGAACTGTTGAAGTATAATAAAGTGAACAAAAAATTTCCAATGTAGCTTGTTTGTCTCATTAGATCAGTTTGTGCGATGTTTCACTGCTAAACTTCATTATCTTGTACAACGACCAGTCGTGAAGCTTTATTGATGAATTCCTTGAAAATGCAGAGGAAATTCTTAGAATTGACCATCAATACATCATTGCAAGATAGTGTTATATTGAAGTTTCTGTAAATGTCACGTCTATAAAAAATGACAAACCATTTAGTTTAGATATAAAACACCTGATAAAAGATTTGATGACGATCGTCCTCAGCCGAGTTCTCAGTACGTTCTCTTACCAGTTTTAGTCGTACATATCGACGGACATTGGTGTTAAGAGAGTTTTCAACATGTTCTATATTATCAAGGTTAGGCTGGACCTAAGCTATGCACAGACATTATATAACTTTTTTATATTGCGTAGTTAGCATGTAAGTGTTAGCAAAAACTTCAATATATTGTATTTGCAATTTCTGTATATTGTATGAAACATAATTCCATTTTAATTTGACGTGTTGTATTATTTGAAATTTATGTTGTGTATAACTGGATGTGGAAAAGGAACACAAGGATGACGTCGCTGAGGAAACAATCGAGAAAATATCATATAAGTAAGAGCCGTTCTTTTAAATGGGACATCGCCATTTACGCGGAATATTGTAACAAGCAGAGTTGGCAAAATGAATGGTTTGTATTGTGTCTGGAATTTATACTAGCGCTTTTGTCGCTAGATGACATTTTATATGGTGCACTGAACGCTTCATATTTCCACCAATTTTTTTCTTGAAACAATGGATTATGAATGTGTGCATCGATCTATTGAAGCACAATTGAGCGGACAAAAATGTGTTGCTTGTAGTTTTATTTTAATATAATAGTTAATGTGCTGCCACAGTGCTAAACACATTAACAAGTAAATCAACGTTGTCAACATTTTCGAGTTTAAAAATTCGTGTCCTGTATATTTATTTATTAATCGAATCCTAAAATAATATTAAGCAAAGTCTTAGAGTAGACCGTTAATACACAACTAATTGATTGTATTCACATAACATTAACGTTGCTGTATTAAGGGTTGGAACCAAACCATTTGACGACGATCGTTCTAAACCATGATTCGGTATTACCAGGTACCGGTTTTGGGTGGACTTCTGATGGTGGTGATATGAGATTCCGTACGGTAGGAATATACGCAAAGTACGCATGAGCCACAAGTACCTTCAGTTTCAAAATATTTCAAACTCGGTGACGTAAAATCAATTATTTCCAGTGAAAACGCCATCTTCTTGAGGACAAACATTTTTTGCACATTATGTCTATTTACACCGCCTCATAAATGTTGAATTTTTGCATCCAATGTCACATTTAATACGTGTTTTGTTGGCAAAATTCACCTGAAATAGTTCGAAATAGAAAACACTCAAGAAATTGTGAAACTTCCTTGATAATTTAGATAAATTTATAGCGCGGTTTCTGTGTTATTTCTATAAAACACACAAAAAGAAAGCAGTTAAAGTTTTGTCAACATGTGATTTATGAAAGCTTTTATAGTTGTTTTGTTTGTTGATATATCTAGTTTAAGTGTGGCCTCGGGTTCTACGTAATATTGCCATTGAAGGTGTGGTTGAGAACTCCAATGTTTCCGTGTAGCGGAATCTGGATTAATATAACACCTACCTATACACATATATCTGTCACCCCCCCCCCACTGTGATCCTTCGCTTGCTTGTTGGTTCAAACGCTGGTTCAGGAGGGTACTGTATGTAATATATCTGTATTTGATTTTTGTGCTAAAGACAACGTTAACAAGTACATGTTAGTATTTTATTCCAGAAGAAATGATTGGCTTAACTGTCATCTATACATTGGAATCAATATTTGAAAGTGCTTCCTATCAGAAAACATGCTATGCTCATGACAACGTTAACGCCACAGTGGCTTCAGCAAAACAGTCGCATTATCCAGTGGTTGTAAGAATGATAAATATCTACATTTGGTTTACATAACATTTGGTAACCGGAATAAAATTAAACACAATCAGCACTACATACTGAACATTCAATTGAAACTACCTTCCTATATTATTTATTTCTATTCTAATGCGTAAATTCGTTGGGCGCCAATATCAAACCTTGCCTAGTGAAAGTATTGTTTGGTCAGGTTTGTGTAATTCGGCTCCAAAACATGCATGGTTTATGTAAATGTTATCCGTAACTAAACAAATCCAATTTCTCTAAGCTTTACCAAATGCACCGAAATAATTATATTACCTAGTCTGCTTACAATAGAATAAAGTATTCCGCTGAGAGTTTCTACATTAAGTTAATTTTAATTGCATTTTTCTAACAGAATGAAAATCTGACAGCGGTAAAGAATATATTTTACACACATAGAAGTGTCGTATTGAAGTGATATGCGAGGAATACTTAAGATAGAATGGTTCAGTAAATTTGTATAGCAATCAAAAGGGATTTTCTAAATTTTACCCAAATAAAAACAAACTTCATCTGAATTTGGTAACCCTTTACGACTTGTATAATAGTTTACATTTTAAATGCTTTGGCCTGATAGTTTTTGCCATTTGGTTTATGTACATTTGTTATAGTCATATACGAATAAGGAACATTGTAGAAATATTACTGTGCGTCAGACTTTTGGTATTCTGCAATCGTTTAAGTGGTTAATGATCATTTTATCAAGTTGGAAATCCAAAATTAGACAGCGCCAATAAAAGGCATTCATGTTATTGAGTGTAGCTTTAAAGCATTGACCTCGTAAGGTTTGATCGTCCATGTGAGTCGTTCTTGTTTGCTGGCTCTTACTTCGGATATTTAGGTCTGACTGGTCTGTCGACCCAAGTAGGACGCCATTTGTTTTTTAGCCGGGATTACCTACCCCTTGCACTGTGTGATAATCAAGTTTGTTGGGAACCAGACAAGTATGTGTTTTTGTAGCTGCTCATTCATATATTGTCATGTTCGTCTTTATGTTTGTCCTTGTACATGTATAACTTTCCTTTTCTGTGAGTGCACGTTTTTACATTGAACGCAATGCACGTTCTGTCGTTATCATCGTTAGAACATATGTATATAGTCCTTCTTTCATGTAAATTACACGTTCAAAAGTATTGCGCAATCACGATTTAGATTTGTTGTTCAGCAGTTTCTTTCCTGTCCGATTCGTCATTATATGTCTGCTTCCGTAATAAACAAGTACCATTTTACTTTTTTGTAAGCAGCTGGTTACATGTCCACATGTTCAGGGGATTACAAGGCCACCTGGTCATCGGAGCATGCAATTGACTAGCGAAAGTTTCGCTCTTTACATGCTGCGTAAGCGAGATGATTTGTCGTACATGAAGACAGTTACTATATCGTATATTAATTTTATACAAGAGAACTGCAGTACGATAACGTGCATTTTGGTAAAATATTATCTGAAAGTCATCGTCACATCATAGGCGTGCTTTTTACAGGGTTGCAATCAATAATAAATAGTCTGAGATGTTTATAAGATGTTTGTTCTAACATAAAACAAAAAATTGGAAGATACGTTCCGTTCTATTACCCAAAACTTCCCAAAGAAGACTTGCGTTTTGTAAAACATTGTTGTTATGATCATCGTATCTGTAACCTCTGCGTGCGTGTATTCGATCGAGTATGAATTCGCTTCCTGGTTTCATAATTGGTGTTACAGACACGAACTCCAGAAAGTGAATGGAAATGTCCGCCAATAATGTATCAAAATTTAAGACGCAATATGTTGTAGCTCATAAATTTTCTATTATAATGTAATGAGTTATTAACATGCACCATGCAGTTATTAATCTTGGAATTTGCAAAACAGTGGAACTTGCGTGAAAGACAAAGCGTACTAATGTATTTTATCGTACCACTCACCTAGTAGCATACTGTACCATGTTGAGACTAATATTAGCGTAACATGCATTATAAGAAATTCTTCATTGATATAGCTGAGCAGTTTTTTACTGTTTAAGATAAACTCTGCTAAATATGAAGAGCCTTAGTTCATATTAAATATACATATGCTAGATATTAAATTTTGAAAGTAGTTGATCAGGCTATATTCTCCTTACTATACTTTCCAGTGATTTTGGTTGGATTTCTTCATAATATTGTATGTGTTATTCATATGAGTTGGAATGCCATAATGATCGATAATAGCTATACAATATCGTGATGTAGTTCTTATTTTAAATATGATTCAAACGTGTTTCCTTGCGATGTCGATTAACCTCCAGTTAGCGTCGAGGATGACTGCGGAATGACAACCGAGTACCATTAACTGTACTAACGGGGGTGGTTATACAAATCTGGAAAAGTGTTAATACAAGCATCTCCACCGAATGACAAATGATCAAAGCATTGTTATGTACTCTACTGATCCGTTCCCATCATAATTTTGATTTTCAGTATTCTTAGCTGAACGCCAGAAATGTCTGATCCGTTTAAATACGTTCCTCTCCATTATGTGTGGCAACAAAGCACACGTATCCTGATCGATATAATTACATTTTTGTACGCCGACATATGTTTAGTTTTGTTGGAGCATGTAAATACGCGTGGATATACCTCTTTGGCTAAGAATGCATGACATTGTAAAACACCACCGTAAGTATTATTATTTGATATACCAGTAATTTAACGAGGCACCATGGACGTTCTAGCCGAGAATGAGTACTTGCCGTGCTACTTTTAAATATATATCAACAAAAGCCCACACTTTTAGCCCGAAAACTATCCAACTGTCAGGATAACAGCTGAGTCTGTTATGGGCACAACTTACCCCGTACATTTACAGTGCATATTGTAGTACATGTGCGAGCAATATTAATTACCGAGTCACCAAATTCGAAAACTTGGACCGTAGATAACATAAATAACTTTATATATGAATACATGTAACATAATTCTTTATTCGACTTGACCACATGCGTGCAAATTAAAGTGCTCAGTATATGATAATTACTGTACTATGAATGTCGATAAACTGGAAGTTGAAAGGGAACACAATATTGACGTCACCAAGGAAACATTCGAGACAACATACAGGTAATATTAGCACGAGACGTGGTTCTTATTTAGACATCGTCGTTCACGCGCAGTATTGTAATGAACTTAAGTGGCAAAACTAATGGTCGGCATTGTGAGTGGAATTTAAACTAGCGCTTTTTTGCTAGATGACATTTCATATGGTGCATTGAACGCATCAGTGTTATTTTTCCTTCAATTATTTTCTTGAAATAACGCACAATAAATGTGTGCATCGAACGGTTGAAGTATAACTAAGTGGACAAAAAGTGTCGCTTGTAGTTTTTTTTATCTTATTACACAGTTAGACCATTTAGTGAGATATCGTACTGCTAAACTTAATCATATTCGTACATGCTCTGTCATGCAGCTTTATTAATCAACTTTTGAATACACTGTGAAAGTTCTTAGAATTGACCATCAGTTCAGATTGAATATATTTTGTTGCAATTTCTGCATACTGTATGAAAAAGAATTCCCATTTAATTTCACGTGTTATATCATTTAAAATTTATGTTGTGTAAAACTGGAAGTGGCAAAGGTACATATCAATGACGTCGCTAAGGACACAATCGAGAAAACATCATATAAGCACGAGACATGCTTCTTAATTAGACATCACCGTTTACACGGAACATTGTTATGAACATAAGTGGCAAAGTTAATGGTCTGTATAGTGACCGGAATTTAATTTAGAGGTTTTGTCGTTAGATGACATTTTACATGGTGCACTGAACGCTTCACTCTTTTTCCTCCAATTATTTTCTTGAAATAACGCACAATAAATGAGTGCATCGAACTGTTGAAGTATTATGAACTAAGGCACCTCCTAAATCGGTATTTAATAAATATTAGATAACAGCTAGGCTATTATTTGTAGATATACACACGAGCTCCAGTTGATACATGCTTTATCCAAGGGAGATAGTAAATACATGCAATCATTGCACAAATCAAGTCAATGCATTTAAAATCAATAACATCAACGACATGCCTATACTGTACTGTAATAGTGTAGGCCTACTGTATGAGGTTTTATTTTGTCCCGGAATATAGGTTATTTCCATCCTCCCAGGCCTACCTAACCATGTTTGTCTTTCGTCCATACAGTACTCATTCTGTATACACAGTACTCATACTGTATCCTCTTGGAAAATTGAAGATATTACAAAAGTGACACCGCACAATATTTGATGGGGTCCAGGTTTATAATCACAAGATCTAGATTTTCTAGACCCACAACAAATATCACAAAATTGTGCTTCGCAGCTTGCATGTGAGTATGTAGACTCTCGGACTATCAGCTCATCCGGAACATGATTTCGCGTTTCTCGTTCCAATTTCGATCTAAGCAAATTTACAACAACTTAAAGTGCTCAACCTGCTTGACGATTAATCCGGAATCGATCCATATCAATAATAATTTCTTAGGCTGGACCTCATTTATGCACAGACACAATATAACTCATTTTACATTGCCTAGTTTGCAAAGTGAATGCTAGCTCAGACTTCAGATTGGATCGCCATTTGTCGTTACACGACATTTGGTATTGTGACTGAACACTTCATATTTCCACTAATTATTTTCTTGAAATAAGGGATTAATATGAACTAAGGCACCGCCTAAATAGGGATTTAATAAATATTGAATATCTGAATTCTGATTGGGTATGTTTGTAGGTATACACTAAAAAATTATAAGCTGAATTTAGATGTTAATATATGGCGCTAATTATCAGCAACTAGTTAAGCCCTCTCCCTCTTTTCCCTTTTAAAATATGATATCAAACAATATTTTTTATACTAAGTTTTAGCTAGGCAACACAACAACTATATAATCCAAACTGGGACTTGAACCCAGACTACCTGGTGGTGAACCAGTCGTCATACATTTGACCATTTGGATGAACAATATGTGTTGCAATGTCACCAGGCTATGTTTTTGTCAAATAAATCCCTTACGAGTGTTACATATTGCTGACAACTAGCTACCAATTATATGACAATGACATTAATTGTTAATTTGGCAGAGTGTACTTAGTATTGACACTGTAAGATATTATTATCATTTGTGATGACAGCATGAACAAAATTTGAAGTAGAAAATATAAACAATCATGCACAGTGACCACCTGATGCTATTCCACCATGTTTCAGCATATGAATATTCATGCACGGTGAAATCCTGCATATCAATTGTTGCTCAACAACGGAGAGGCCTTTTAATTCTTCAGGCATTAAACCTGGATCCACATTATTCTGCGCGGAAAACATTTTTAAAACAGATTTGTCTCTTGCACATCGTTTGCATGCAGAATTTTTGTTGAGTGGAAAATTTAATCTAGTTTCATTACATATGGAGCATGTGTTGAAATCATAGGACATTTGTTCCAGTTCAAAGGCTCTTATACAGTCCATGGCTTTGTTAAATTGTTGATTTTCGGTCAGTGGGGGTGCATCAGGAATATTATCAGACTGGACACCTAATTTCTTTTCTGTCCTTTTAATGCAGCTGTTAATTTTGTTTCTCCGATTCGTTCTTTGATACCGAGTTTCATTTTCTGGAGTATCGACATGGAACCAGAGACCTAATTTTCTACAGATATCAATTTGTTTGTCCTGAATTACCAGGTGATTTTTTTTGTCTGATGTATCACTGTCCAAAGCAGAGCAATACTCATATAATTTTCTCTTTTTAGAACAATTTGTTTTGTTTGAGGAAGCTGGACCTTCATTTTGATTTGATATATGATCAGAAGAAGAAAATGAACATGAATATGTGTGGTCATCAAGTCTAGAACCGGTAGCCGCGGGTGAACTTGAACCAGAGGCTGTGTGTGAACTTTGGCTTTCTTCGTTGCCAGTAGACTTAGAATTTAAAGTTTGTGAATTGTGAGGATTTTGCGCATCATCACCAGTCTTTTTCTTCAAAGCTTGAAAGTGGTGGTTGTTCAAAAGATTATCAATACTAGTTTGAGGGTCAGGATTAGATGCTGGAAAATAAGTGGTCAATGTAAACGTAGATATGTGACCCCTTCTTCCTTGTAACCAAATATTTATTTTACAATCTAACAGTTCCGACGCAGCCTCTTTTTCGCATGCAGTGACCCACCAGTTACCTAGAACCATTCCATTCTGATACCAGACGCGAGACATGTTTTGACCATGGTGTATTGCAATCTTTTCTCTCCAAGTATCCCAGTTGTCATAAATTTGACCACAAATAAACCTTCGGCAAATGAGCGTCTCGTGGTCTCGTTAAAATCACCGGACAACAAATAACTCAAGCAATGGAAAAAACAATTTCCATCACCCGGTACGTCAACGATATGGAATACATCATTACCAACATTAATTTCGGGTAAATATTGAATTGAACGTACAGGCATAATGATTAATTATCTGATCCGTAGCAATAAACAAACTTACTTGACCAATGCTGCTCTCAGACGAACGAAAATGCTGATTTGCGCGTAAAATTAAATACACTAGAATGACTTCCCTTGGTTGTCGATGTGTTTAAAACACGACGCTCTTCGGGCCGTGTTTTTTGATACTTCTTATTTCCCTTTGTTTTTTAAAAATAGTTTGTTTTATTTATTACACATTTTTTTAAAAATGATAATTAATCGAAAGAGAACGATAGGCTCAACCGTTTACAGCTTACTATTTTTTTTATATTCCAATGACCATTCACCTCGGAAAACTGCCTGAAATTTTTGACCGGAAATAACTTTTTTTGAAAGCATTAGTACCTGCTGAGACTCAACGAAAATACGCATGTCACTCGGATTACCGGTCTGGGTATTTTCAATAGCCCCGCTAGCGGGGCTATTAAATCCCCTATGAATGTGTGCATCGATCTATTGAAGCACAATTAGGTGGACAAAACGTGTTATACTAGTTAATGCGTTGCCTCAGTGCTAAACACACCGATGTTAAACTTCACAATCTTCTCTCAACGTTGTCAACATTTCTGAGTTTACAAATTCGTGTAGTGTAGCTTTATTAATCAAATCCAGGACAATAATAAGCCACGTCTTAACGCGGACCGTCAATACCCAGCTACACGACAGTATACAGGTACGTCATCATGCAACATTAAAAGTTTGTGTTCTAAGGGTTGGAACCAAACCATTTTACGACGATCGTTCTAAACCACGATTCAGTACCGGTTTTGTGTGAACTTCTGATGGTGGGGATATGAGATTCTGTACTGTACGAATACGCACAAAGTACGCATGTGCAACAGGTACCTTCAGTTTCAAAATATATCAAACCCGGTGACGTAAAATCAATGATTTTCAGTGAAAATGTCATCTTCTTGAGGAAAAACATGTTTTGTGCATTTGGTCTATTTACACCTCCTCGTAAATGTTTAATTTTTGCTTCCTATGTCACATTGAATACGTGTTTTGTTGACAAAATTCACGCGATCTTGTCACTAAATGTATCATTGAGAACTTGAAAGTTTACGTGTAGGGGAAACTGAATTAATACAATACCTACGTAAAATAGTTATTATAATACGCATTCATCTGTCACCTTACAAACAGTCCAGCTCACTGTGAGCCGGCGCTTGCTTGTCGGTTCAAACACTGGTTCAGGGGGTATTGTTTGTAACATATAAGTATACGTTAGTATTCTAGTGCAGAAAAAATGATTGGTTAAACTGTCATCTTTATTATTAAATCAGTATTTGAAATTAAGTATTACCAGAAACATTTCTTCGCTCATGACAACAGTAACGCCACAGTAGCTTCAGCAATACATTCGCATTAGCCAATGCCTGTTAGAAAGATAAACATAACAGTTAATAACCAGAATAATATTAACACAATCAGCAATACAGACCGAACATATAATTTAAATTTTGTGCTTATATAATTTATTTCTAATCTAATGCGTAAATTCGTGGGGCTCCAACTCAAAACCTAGTATAAGTATCATTTGATCATACATGTGGCGTTTCGGCGCCATGACATGCATGGCTTATTTAAATGTTGCCCATAACTAAACAAATCACATCCTTTACATAATCGTCATAACATTAGCATAAGTAGCAATACAGGCTGAACAATGAATTTAAACTAGCTTCCTATGTTATGTATTGTTAATCTAATGTGTGAATTCGTGGGGCTCCAATATAAAATCTTTTCTAGTGTAAGTATTGTTTGATCATGTTTGTGCACAACGACGCAAAACATTCATGGCTGAACTCAATGTTGTCCGTAACTAAGCAAATCCCATTTCTCTGTGATTTATCTGTAAGCTTTACCAAATGCACCGAAATAATTACTGACTCAATAATAGTCTGCTAACAATAGAATAAAGTATTCCGCTTGGATTTTCTACATTAAGTTAATTTTAATTGCATTTCTCTAACAGAATACAAATCTGACAGCGATAAAGATTGCATTTTACACACATGGAAGCGTCGTATTGAAGTGATATGCGAGGAAGACTTAAGATAGAATGGTTCACTAAAACTTGTATAGCAATCAAAAGGGATTTTCTTAATTTTACCCAAATAGAAACAAACTTCATCTGAATTCGGTAACCCTTCATACGACTTGCATAATAGTTTACATTTTAAATTCTTTGTCCTGATATTGTTTGCCATTACGTTTGTGTACACTTGTAACAGTCACACAGGAAAAAGGAACATTGTACTGTTCAACAGACTTTTGGTATTCTGCAATCGTTTTAGTTGTTAATGTTCATTTTATCAAGTGTGGAAATCCAACATTAATCAGCGCCAATAAAAAAATTTCATGTTGCTGAGTATAGCTTTAAAGCATTGACCTCGTAAGGTTTGGTCGTCCATGTGAGTCGTTCTTGTTTGCTGGCTCTTACTTCGGTTGTTTGTGTCTGACTTATCTGTCGGTCAGAGTAGGACGCCATGTATTTCTGTAGCCTGGATTACCTACCCCATACACTACGTGATAATCAAGTTCGTCGGGAACCAGACTATGTGTTTTGTAGCTGTTCATTCATGTTGTGGTGTTCTTCTTTATATAGCTTTCCTTTTCTGTGAATAGATTTGTGGATTTCTGTGGGCACTGCTCAAGGTAGTTGTGTCGTGGTATTTCTGATTTCTGTGCTCGGCTGACTAGGTTGAGTGCTACCTTCCCTGTCGGATTTTCTCATAACTTGTTTGTGTACATTGTATGCAATTCTCGCTCTGTCGTTATCATCGTTGTACCATATTAATTTAGCAATGTTTTATGTAAATTAAGGTATGAGAAAGTCGGACAGGGAAGGCAGCACTCAACCTAACCAGCGCCCAGAATAGTAATCAGTAGCACCACAGCACATCTACACTGAGCAATACCCACTCATAAGCCAAAAACAAATTAGAAGTGCAATTGCCCGCCGAAAAAATGCAGGATGACCCAATTTTACAAAGACCTTATATTAAGTATGATATAATACTATAACGCTAAGTTAAACTGAATATTCATCCAGTATTTTGTAGTTTGATTTCATCATGATATGATATTTGTTATTCAAATGAGTTGGGATGTCATAATGATCGATCATAGCTATAACATATCGTGATGTACTTCTTCTATTTAGTATAATTCCAAAACTTTTCCTGGCGATGTCAATTAACCTCTAGTAAGCGTCCATGATACCTTTTGAAATAAACCGAATAGCATTTACTGTACTGTCGGGGTTTCGTTAACAAATCACAAAAAGTGTTAATACAAGAATATATTTCAAAGAAAAAGACTTGACTTTAAATCCATGCTCCGCTAGAGGCAAATCAAATAAATGACAAATCGTCAAGACATTGTTTTGTACTCTACTGGTTGGTTCCCATCAGAAAAATATGTGTTCAGTATTCGTAACTGAACTCGAATAATGCCTTATTCGTTTATACTTTCTGCTCCACAAATGTATAAATCAAGAGATTTGTGTGCTAACAATATTACTGATCGATGTAAGCCGCCTTTCGTTTAGCCTTTTCGTAATATGCATACACGTGTGGACAAGTTCAAGAAAAGATTGAGTACGAGTCTGTCTATTTATGCCACGTTTAAATTTGTAGTAACAAAATTTCATAATATTTGATCGAAGCAGATTCAAACCAAGCGGATTGGCCTTGCACCAATACCAGCACATGTTAATAGTATATGTGCGAGCAATATTATTTCCCGAGCCACCAAATTCGAAAACTTGGACTGTAAATAAAGTAAGAACGTTAGATGAATAACAAACTTTTATATCCTATTTGACCACATGCATGTATAAACACGTATATTATAGTGCTCAGTATAAAATTAGTTATTGGGAGATCAGAGGACAACAGGACGCCCAGCAACAAGCACATGGATGAAAACTCACTATATTTTCTAATTAAAGTAAACATAAAATAATGCTACTGATATAAAGCTATCAAGAAATTAATTACAGCTTTCATCCATGATCTCTGCTGCCCCACATCCAATTGACCCGATAAACAATGAATACTTAGTCAATTTTCACTCATATAATTCAGACCAATAAAGTTGCAACAACAACATTTCAAATCATATTATTAGAGCACATTGGCTTGTCGAATGTTTGTGGTTTGGAATAATGGGCGTAGTTCCCGCATTCAACGTGCTAACCGAAATAGGTTAACAGGACGCCGGACAAATTGTCGTTAAGGGCGACCTTTGACAGCAATCCGTAAATGCCCCAAAAGGCATACCCCAAAGGGCACCAATAAATAGCCCCAAAAGGCTAAACAATATATAAGCCCCAATAGGCTGCCCCAAAAGGCTAAACAATATTTAAGCCCAAAAGGGCTGCCCCAAAAGGCTAAACAATATTTAAGCCCCAAAAGGCTAAACAATATATGAGCCCCACTAGGCTAAACAATTTACTAGTATAAGCCCCAAAAGGCTACCACAATATTTAAGCCCTAAATTAAGACTAAACCAGATTATAAATATATGCCCCAAAAGGCTAAATTTGAACTGTGGCCCAAAGGCTAAATTTGAACTGCAACGGGCTAATTTTGAAGTGTGTCCAAAAGGCTTAAATACCTGAACTACTGAAGCCCATATCTCGCCACACACTGAATTGCGAATGGCCCTGGGAATCAGACACCAAACACAACGCTCATGACGAAACACCAACATCAGAAGCTACGGTACCAATAATATAATTTATATAAATTATTTTCTAAATAAACGAGATTTGAATCGCTATGTTACTGATCTTTTGAAAAACAATATTTGAGTTTGGATATCGCTGTCGGCAAATTGCGAATGGCCCTGGGAATCAGACACCAAACACAACGTCAGTGGCGAATCATCAGCCACAGAGGCACCAATAATACAAGTTATATAATTATTTTCTAAATAAACGAGATTTGAGTCAATATTTCTGATCTTTTGAAAACAATATTTGAATTTTGATATTGCTGTCGCCGGTCGCACTTTTGTAACAATAAACACAAAATCCAGGTAACCACGCCGTTGTTGATGTTCTACTATTCGGTTGGATACTGTATACACAAGCTCACATACATCAGTTCACCAATAATCTGCAATAGACAAACAAACAAAAGCAACACGACCAAAGTATAATTACAATTGTTAACCTTTGAAGACATACTTGACATGCACGACATTTGCATTCTGAAACCAAACTATAAATTATGCTAAATAACACAAACAGAATGTTCTGGGAATGGGTGGGTGGGTTGAAAGAATATATTTGACAAAAATCGATACAATTTCTGATCACCCGTCCTTGGTGTAGAATTCAACCGGAAAAGGAAGTATCGTCATACATACTCCTACCTTATAATTTTCAAATAGCGCAAAGAACCTACAAGTAACGAAAAGGTCTCGTGCCTCCAATAACATGGGTTATCCATTAGTAGATAACCCTCATTATTGGGAGATCAGAGGACAACAGGACGCCCAGCAACAAGCACATGGATGAAAACTCACTATATTTTCTAATTAAAGTAAACATAAAATAATGCTACTGATATAAAGCTATCAAGAAATTAATTACAGCTTTCATCCATGATCTCTGCTGCCCCACATCCAATTGACCCGATAAACAATGAATACTTAGTCAATTTTCACTCATATAATTCAGACCAATAAAGTAGCAACAACAACATTTCAAATCATATTATTAGAGCACATTGGCTTGTCGAATGTTTGTGGTTTGGAATAATGGGCGTGGTTCCCGCATTCAACGTGCTAACCGAAATAGGTTAACAGGACGCCGGACCAATTGTCGTTAAGGGCGACCTTTGACAGCAATCCGTAAATGCCCCAAAAGGCATACCCCAAAGGGCACCAATAAATAGCCCCAAAAGGCTAAACAATATATAAGCCCCAATAGGCTGCCCCAAAAGGCTAAACAATATTTAAGCCTCAAAGGGCTGCCCCAAAAGGCTAAACAATATTTAAGCCCCAAAAGGCTAAACAATATATGAGCCCCACTAGGCTAAACAATTTACTAGTATAAGCCCTAAAAGGCTACCACAATATTTAAGCCCTAAATTAAGACTAAACCAGATTATAAATATATGCCCCAAAAGGCTAAATTTGAACTGTGGCCCAAAGGCTAAATTTGAACTGCAACGGGCTAATTTTGAAGTGTGTCCAAAAGGCTTAAATACCTGAACTACTGAAGCCCATATCTCGCCACACACTGAATTGCGAATGGCCCTGGGAATCAGACACCAAACACAACGCTAATGACGAAACACCAACATCAGAAGCTACGGTACCAATAATATAATTTATATAAATTATTTTCTAAATAAACGAGATTTGAATCGCTATGTTACTGATCTTTTGAAAAACAATATTTGAGTTTGGATATCGCTGTCGGCCATATGACGACATCGCAGATCTAGATCAAGATTTCGTCAACGCCAAAATTAAATCGCCAAAATTAAGTTTTGGCACAGCGAAATATCCAAAGACAGATTGCTGGTTGAGCACGGGAACCACGTTCTACAGCAGTAAGCGAAATCAGCACTTGTATCGGACAAGTGATTTGGACAAGCAACGTTCACGGTCGTGCAATTAATTCGGGCAAGTAGATTCAAATTCTAATTTCGCAGACTGCTACAGGAAACATTCGACCACATTCATTCAAAGCAACAATGGCTGGTATTGTTAGACGGCAACTCACACACAACAGTTTCCTAGAAAAGCATATTTGCACTTTATGCAGAACGTTAATAGTTCCCTTAAATCTATAAGAGTTAATGCAGAAGTTGAAAACCCATTAGAAAGTATTTATATTACTTGTTTGGCAGCATATAAACAATATATGAGCCCCAAAAGGCTACACAAATGACAATAATACGCCCCAAAAGGCTACAACAATATATAAGCACCATAAGGGTAAACCTTTATAAGCCCCAAAAGGCTACAAAATAATATATGCTCCAAAAGGCTAAACAATAATAAGCCCCAAAATCAATATGTAAGCACAAAATAAAATTGGACAAGATCATATATATTTGCCCAAAAAGGTTAAATTTAAAATATATACACATGCCCTTGTCACCCCAGCCAGACCCAGGTCCTTAAACCAACATTGTTACTGTCCAGTCAGAATCTTCCTGTTTAAACTGTAAGAATACATGTAAGAACAAAATATAATGTGATAATTATATGAGACAATAGCAAAATTACTATGAACAAAATATATATGAAAATGAAACAGTCCACCAAATGTCTACCACTGCCTGCAATTGAACGGTTATCAATTATTATATCCTGTAAGATAAACATTGTATTACTAGTAATAGTCTGATTTATCGAAAACTTGACTGATCCGTACTGATCGGTCTCCGAACTCCTCATGAAAATTGTAACATCATCGTTTAAAAAATGAAATCATTAATAAAATTAATCATTAACAACACGTCTGAAACATCATTCCGCACTTGACCACCAACTCGCCCTCCGATAAAAGGTAGCAAAAGCAAGGCAATTGGCTACTGATAACTTGTAAGTCACTCGTAATTGCAGTTTTTATTGTCTACCCCTAACACACCGTATTAAGTCCTCTTAAGCTGTTTAATCAAATTACGTTGAATAACATACAGATACATTACTTCACATTGAAAATCAACTGAAGTAACATACAACGTGCTGTACTGTGCATAAAACCTGGCACACCTGGCCAGGCTACATATAAGGGCCATATTTGAGACAAGTTATAATTAGTCCTTAATTGTGCTAACTTGGTTTAATTCTCCGTTAGAACATGCCATTATTTAGTTTCAGCAAATAAAGCGTTTTACCAAGATTTACTCTTAGCTCGTAAATCATGGACTGATTGCAATCAGAAAAAAAAGAGATTTCTATAGTCCTTTAAAGACATGTCGTGATTCATAAGACAAATTGTCGAACAGGCTGTATAAGGCACTTTTGACTGTGACATGTGTTTAGTAATCGCTTAACAAGTGTCGCACTATCAAATACAATAAGACCTACTTAACATAACATAATAAGTGGAACAATCTCTAAAATTGCGATATATGACGTTACCTAATTGAGCCACCAACACTAAGGCCATGCTGAATAAACCCACTCTTGACCAAAATAATGCACACAACTATAATTTAAGTATCAAAGTCTACAAACCAAGCATCAGCAGGTTTAAACAAACTCCTGTTAAAAGAATTAAGAAAATTTGACCATACATATTTACACACGTTTCATGCTAAGAACCCATACCAAAGAATTCGGATTTGGCTATGCATATCATTTAACACCAGACAAACGCCCAACTGGAATGTATACTTTAGTCCCAGTAAAATTCACCAGCTGTGTCAACTAGTAACTGAAACTCTTTTATATTATATAATACTCTGTATATAATATATATAACAACTAACTTAAAATCTGAACTTCCGTATCCACTAAGAATCCGCACATGTACTGAAGACAAGGACTTTTAGGTACACACAAAACCAAAGCTTAGTCACTGTGTAAAATGACCTACATTGGCTAGTGACAAGTAGATACAACCACCCAATCTGTAAATACTCAAAGTTACTGTACTATATTATAAATAAAATACCGACTCAAGTACTCCCAACGATCCGCACCTGTATATTGTATATTACAAAATACCGATATAAGTATTCAACTGCATAATATACTGTGTTTGACAAAAAAACAGCAACAAAATAACTCCCTTATCACTCTATAAACGCACCTGTAATACTATACATATTATGAATAACACTATCTGGAATACCATGTCCACTTTTGAACCGCATATGTTTACTACTGTGCATAATAATATTATAGATCTACAATATTGGGAAAATCATATCACCTAATAAACCGCACCTGTAATAAAATGCATATTAATATTGGAGATCTACAAATCTGAAGTTTAGTATCCCCTCTTGAACCGCACCGGTAACACTATAATTCAACAAAACCTGCAATTTCGTATCCCATCACGAACCGAATATGTACAACTATAGTTCTATAAAATCTGGAATTTCGTATCCCCTCTTGAACCGCACCAGTAAATACAATCAATCAACAAAATCTGAAATTTCGTATCCCCTCTTGAACTGCACCTGTAATACTCAAGTTCAACAAAATATTGAATGCTGTATGCCTTCACGAACCGCACATGTATAACTGTGTTCAACAAAATCTGGAATTCCGTATCCCCTCGAACCACACATGAAATACCATAAATCTACAAAATCTGGAATTTCATATCCCCTCTCGAACTGCAGCTGTAATACCATAAATCTACAAAATCTGGAATTTCATATCCCCTCTCGAACCGAACCTGTAATACCATAAATCTACAAAATCTGGAATTTCATATCCCCTCTCGAACCGCACCTGCAATACCATAAATCTACAAAATCTGGAATTTCATATCCCCTCTCGAACCGCACCTGCAATTCCAAAAATCTACAAAATCTGGAATTTCATATAATTCCCTCTCGAACCACACCTGTAATACCATAAATCTACAAAATCTGGAATGTCATATCCCCTCTCAAACCGCACCTGTAATACAATAAATCTACAAAATCTGGAATTTTATATCCCCTCTCAAACCGCCCCTGTAAATTACTAAAGTTCAACAAAATCTACAGTAGAAGTTTGTATCCCCTAACGAACCGCACCTGTAATTTACTAAAGTATAATAATATTGAATGCTGTATACATTCACGAGCTGCACCTGTAATACTATGTTCAACAACGCATATAATTACTTATCCCCTCATGAACCACACCTGTAATACTATGTAGATCTACAACATCTGAAATGTCGTACCCCCTCTCGAACCGCACCTGTAATACTATAGATTTACAAATCTGGAATTTAGTATCACGTCACGAACGCACCTGTAATACAGACTCATCAGTGCATACTGTACTTCAACAAAATTTGGAACTCCCGTCTCGCCTTAATTTGTTAAGCACCGCGCCTGTACTACGCATACTAAAGTTCTATAGAACATATCAACTGTGCAAAATGAACCACATTGTCAACCCAAGCACCCTACTGTATCTGCAATCACCAACATTCCAAACAAAAACAAACAAATATTAGTCACGTGACAACACTATTATCTTAATTGGCTAGTGACGTCATATGGGATATATGACGTCACAATTTTTCTCAACTTGTTCTCAACGTTTATTTCCCAAGACATACATTTTAATTTTAAATATGCATAATATATAGATCTAAGTTTAGTTCTGAGTTCAATTAAATAATAAATAAAGACTCACGTAACCCCTCACGACCCGCACATGCACTAAACTATTAGATTCTAAATGCAAAAAATATGCACACGACATCTAGGACACGACACTACCAATATATAAACGCATTTCAATATTAACTCTTTGTCAGAGATATATACATGTATATGTGTGTGCTAAGCGTCTATTAAGCTATATGTACTATATAATAAATAGTGCCATCATGGCATGTCTGGCCTACCGAATCAGCCGATCCAAATTCCAAAATTCTATCCAACAATATCACAAATTCTTTAAACAAATCCATCTAAAACAACCCGTCATAAAATCAACTATTATTTCATTAATTGGTTTGCATTATTTGTACTTCTATATCAACAGATGAAAGAATATATTTGACAAAAATCGATACAATTTCTGATCACCCGTCCTTAGTGTAGAATTCAACCGGAAAAGGAAGTATCGTCATACATACTCCTACCTTATAATTTTCAAATAGCGCAAAGAACCTACAAGTAACGAAAAGGTCTCGTGCCTCCAATAACATGGGTTATCCATTAGTAGATAACCCTCATTATGCCGATAAATCTAAACTATGATTACGATCAACTTGGACTGGTAAAATTTCTTTCGTGGTGTTTGTTTAATTAATGTTGAATATTTTGTTTGAAAATCAAGCTCTGTAAAATTAGATGTAGAAATGGATCATACTAATGACGTCACCAAGAAAACATTCGAGACAACATAATATAAGCACGAGAAGTGCTTTTAAATTAGACATCGCCATTTACTTGGAGCATTGTAACGAACGTAAGTGGCCAATTTAATGGTTTGTTTTGTGCTAGAGGTTTTGTCGCTAGATGACATTTTATATGGTGCACTGACCGCTCCATTCTTATTTTTCTTCCAATTATTTTCTTGAAATAACGCACTGTGAATGTGTGCATCCAAATAATATATGATTAAGTGGACAAAAATGTCGCTTGTAGTCTTATTGCATTAGAACGGTCGGTGTGCTGTCTCAACTGCTCATCTCATCCACGCTTAACTTAATCAGCTTCTCTCAACGTTGTGAAATATACGAATACCGTCCTTAAAATATAACGGACTCTCGTGTAGCTTTACTAATCAAGTCTTAGAAAAAGCTGAGTAAGTTCTTAAAAGTGGAACATTAATACCCATCTGCAACACAGTACAATATTGAAGTTTCTAAAAATGTCTAGTCCATAAATGTCGACAGCGGGGACTAAGACTAGGTTAACTAGGTTGGTTCATAGCTGCGTATCTGTCGATCACTTGGGATCACCGTTTTTGTGTTATTTCCTGATGAAACTAGGACGTACGTCCTGCTTTTTTACCACGGGACGTGATCTTTTAATTTTTTCGATGGGTTATTTGTGGGAATTGCTCCGTGTAGTTGTGTTATGTTGTGTTGTTACTGTTTTCTGTGCTCGGCTGGTTGAGTTGAGTGCTGCATTCCCTGTCCGATTTCCTCAAATATATTTTGTGTAGTGGAACATGTGGGTTATTCTTGCTCAGATAACTTGTGGTCCAGGTGGGGGTTAAACCCGGAACATCTTCATTCCAAAGAGCGCAATGTAAGTTAAGCATAATGTTTCAATATCCGTTACATACTTATACATGTACGACTTGTGGTCTGTATGAACACAAAAAATGATATATTTCAAGTAAAAAAGGTTTGAGAAAATCCGACAGGGAAGGTAGCACTCAACCTAACCAGCCGAGCACAGAAATCAGAAACACCAAGACACAACTACCCTGAGAAGTGCCCACAGAAACCCATGCCAAAACGGCGACCAAATGAGGCACAACAACCCCGGGCGTGACCTAGGTAAAAACACTAAGCACAGCGACATAACGTTATGCGACCTGAAGAGGCACAACTACGACTTGATCTAGTTAAAATATGGGCAAGGTAGGAATGGGATGGGAAATAATATTACATATTCCTAGCAACTACAATGAGCAATGCCCACACATCAGCCGAAGAAACAATTAAAGATCCAAGGGACCTCTTTATTCACTTTGCAACGTTTGGTTGGATTCTTTAATAAACACTTTTGTATGGTATGCTTTGAAATTTGCGTCTTTTTTCTGCCCTCATGCCAGGCGAAACTATATATAAAATTTTGTCGCGTGAAAAGTATGCATGTGCAACATGTGTCTTAAGTTTCAAAATATATCGCACTCGGTAAGGTAAAATCAATTGTTTCTAGTGAAAATGTCATCTCCTTGAGGACAAACATTTGTGCACATTTGATTATTTACGCCGCCGGTTATATGTTTATTTTTTACATCCAATGGTACATTAAACAAAAGTTTCGTTAACGAAATACACAAGAAAAACTTCAAAATAGAAACAATGTGCAAGTTCCTTGACAATTTAGATAAATTTATAGCGCGGTTTCTGTGTTATTTCTACAAAATTTATTGTAGCAATTCAAACCCAAAACCCAAGAAAGTAATCAATGTTTTGTCAACATGTGATTTATGAAAGCTTTAATAGTTTTTGTTTGTTGATATATGTATTTTGATTGTGTCTTCGAGTTCTACGCGATTTTGTCATTGAATGTTTAGTTGAGAACTTCAATGTTTCCGTTTAGGGGAATCTGGATTAATTAAACACCTACGTATACACATATATCTGCAACATTCTACACAGTCCCCCTCACTGTGAACCTGTGCTGGCTTGTCGGTTCGAACACTGATTCAGGAGGGTACTGTATGTAATATACGTATAAGCATTTGATTTCTACTAAAGACAACGTTAACAAGTACTGTCGATTCAAAGATGTCTGTCAAAACCGCCAGAATGTTCCATTTCTGAATAGCTAATTGCAGTAAGTATAACCACTACGCAATAGGACCATTAGGGCTTTAATCATTAAGTGTATTTATGATGGTAAAATTTAATCCTGACACACCTGTAATAATCTACCGGGGTGAATGTTTGTTTACGCGGTTGTGACAGAGATCTTTGAATCAACTATACACGTTAGTATTTTATTCCAGAAGCAATGATTGGCTTAAACTGTCATCTATACATTGGAATCAGTATTTGAAGGTGCTTTTTACCAGAAAAATTGCTATGCTCATGACAACATTAACGCCACAATAGCTTCAGCAAAACAATCGCATTAGCCAATGCCTTTAAGAAAGATAAACATAACAGTTGGTTACCAGAATAATATTAACACAATCAGCACTACAGACTGTACATATAATTTAAACTAACTGCTTATATTATTTATTTCTAATCTAATGCGTAAATTCGTGGGGCTCCAATTCAAAATATTCTACAGTGTAAGTATTATTTGATCAGACATGTGGCGCTTCAGTGCCATGACATGCATGGCTTATGTAAATGTTATCCGTAACTAAGCAAATCCCATTTCTCTGTGATTTATCTGTAAGCTATACCAAATGCACCGAAATAATTATATTGCCTAGTCTGCTTATAACAGAATAAAGTATTCCGCTGAGAATTTCTACATTAAGTTAATTTTAATGACATTTCTCTAAGCGAATAAAAATCTTGCAGCGACAAATAATGTTTTGCGCATAATTGGGAGCACCGTTGTGAAATGATATGCGAATCAGCCGTATATAACACAGACGCATATTAGCGTTTATAAAAAAATCTAACAATAATCAAACGGGATTGTTCCAGATTTTGCTAAAATAGAAAAACTGTTTCTGATTGTGGTGTTATCAATTTGGTTATAAGACAAACAATGCAGGCATTTACTAAACAATTAGAAATACCAACTGCAATAATAAATAATTCATTTTCATGTACAGAGTGTATCTCTCCTAATTTCTCACATGTTGCCCAAACACATCGTAAGCACTGAAATAACTACGCATTATATGTCCATCAACGAATGACGTTTTGTTGCTTATTTATTAACTTCTTGAGAGGCCAAAGACCTTCCGAAATTACATTCTTAACGCGTTTGTCGGGATCAATACCTAGGGATAAATCACATACGTATCTGTGGATACTTACGAGGGAAACCTTACAGAAATCAAATGACATCTCTGAAGTTATGTCGTCTTAAAAACATACAGTAGCCAAATGCGAATCGTCACGAGATCAACTCGCTTTTATGCTCACTTTAAGTACTTACTATCTGCCGAAGGGAATGGAAAGCTTGGATCAATACTAAAACGTGATTGTGGACGATCGTTGAAAGTTATGGAGAACATATATATACGTACATACAAGAAGTTGATATATATTATATTAAGAGCTTTGGAGACTTTTGTCAAATACAGGGCAAGCAGGCGGAATATTTATAAACTATGAACATATTTGAAGTGGTAGGGCTAACATGTATTATAAGTATTATTTCTAGAATGAACCTGTAGAATTTTAGGGTACATGTACTAATTTATAATCGATTTTTAGTATGAATAAAAAACAAGAAATTTTATTGGCATAAGCATATATACATGTTTGTCGCCACAATAAGTTCGCGTTTGATATATACGAGGGGCGTTTCAAAAGTTCCAGGAAAAGTGCTCTATAATGTTTATCTTATGTTCAAATTACTTTAAACTTTGCATCTAAATAGAACAATTTATTATACATGTTGTGTCATGAAAGAAACGAATGGGGGTGTGTCGTACAAAATGGGACTGCTGCCATAGTAACGTCAGTAATGGCTACCCGGGGCAAATTTGACGTCACGTCGTACAAATCGTCAATCTAACCAACTATTTGACTCCAACCAAACAACTACCAATTAACTACGACCTAAAATTACTGCATGGGACATTTGCGAAGGGCGGAATAACATCATTGTGATCAATTTATGCCATAGTTTAAATAGTCCCACTGTTGTGTTCAGGTGTATTTGTCGTCGTATTAGAATCGCCCGTCAGATGTCAGTAAATCATTGCAATTTTACAAGTTTTTGTCTTTTGGCAGGTAAATTATGACTTGAAACTGTAGATTTCATAACCACTACCTGTTAAGAGCGTTGCATGTCACTGGTCAGGATGTATAAATCATATGGGCGCTTCCAGACTGCAAGTGGTACTGCTGCAGATGATCAAAGGAAGGTACGGCCAGTTGTGAAACAGACACAAGACGTTGGGTCGGACGTTTCTGCTTGATTTTGTGACACTTTCGAATGCTTTGCGTAGGAACCCTGGAAGAGCGTCCCTTGAACCGATGTACTTTCTGAGAATATAAAGCATTGGTGTTATTGTATCAGGTGTATTGTTGTGTGCTGTTTGACTGACAGAGTGAGATTAAGTCAGAACATGTTAATAAGGTATGGCCAGAGATACCGTTGCCCCGGGTAGTCATTGTTGACGTTACTATGGCAGCCGTGCCATTTTGTACGACACACCCTCATTAGTTTGATTCATCGTAGACTATGTATTATGCATTGTTCTATTTAAATGCAAAGTTTGAAATAATTTGACCATAAGATAAATATTATAGAGCACTTTTCCTGGAACTTTTGAAACGCCCTACGTACAAAACAGAGCAATACATTTATAAAAAAAGATAAAAAGAAGAAAAGTATAAATAATATTAATTGCAAACAACTAGTTATGTTCAATCACACACATGCACATGAATTATGCTATAAATAATTATTTACAACATAATATGATAATTGCATTGGAAAATTTAAGATATGTTATAGTTTCACTATCTGCATGTAATTAGAAAGAGCCTTGTACAATGTATCTAAATTTATTATATGAACACAAACACATTTATAGAAATATAATGAACATTGACAATGAGGAGATAATGCCTAATATATATAGTTGAATTTTCTGACATGAGATAGCACAATGAAAAGTTAACACCAGAAGATCGATACGCAAGTTAGAGTGAAATTGTGTTTTCAGCAAGAATCCAGCGACAGCCGCATGTACTGTGAGGGATTTTACAGACACTGTTAGAAATCAAAAACACGCGCTCATTTGTAACGTAACGACGAAGCGAAATAGTTCTAGAATGGACGCAGATACCAGTAAGCGACATTGGGAAAATAGAATATCGGCGTATTCATAATAAAGACTATACCATGAGAACTACATCATACGCAATATAAGGTACATAAAACGCTCATAGATTTATATCGAATCAGGAAGTGGGCTATTAACTATTGGAAAGACATACAGTTGTCTGCACAAAGACTGTGACAGTGTTGTGTTTGGTGACCGCTTGTGCAGAGAACTATTTTACATTCTGGATTCAGTCTGAATTATTATACAATGTACATTATAAATATGGATAGCAATTGGTGAATATTTTCCCTACATCATTGAGATTAATTAAAGGTAAGATGATTATTCAGCTTATTATTTTGATTTATGCAGATTTTTCTGACTAAGTTACATTGTTGTCGAATCGTTATTGGATTTGGAAGGATATTAATTTCTACAGACTACGAAAGCGATTGCACTGCATTACGTATTTAATAGTAGACACCGAAACACTTAGATTGCGTTGGTGATATATTCCTCAAGTAGAGAAGCATGTTACATTTGCACACAAACGAAACATGTAAGACTCGTTATACGACGATTAATACACCGAGCAACTTAAAGAAATAAATAAAGCATATGTTCTATGGTAGATAAATATATAACGTGTTCGTCACAATATTACTGTATTTGAAAACTGGTTTGTCAAACTTGTTTCTCAACGATAAACCTTCAATTGTATTTAAGAGAGCGGTGACTTATACAGTCTTATTACGTTTCATAATCCTAACCATAGGTAACTGTATCATTGACATAAAACGAAAACAAATGCTTTTGTAAAAATGATATTTTCTTTAAAATATACAAACTTTTTTCGTTCCTTTTTTCAATAACACAGTTACATGCTCAGAATGACATCATAATTTTTATGTGTAAATGCATTACACACAAATGTTTGACATGGCTGTCTTTAGAGTATCTAATATTATTTTTCTGTTTTGGTAATTGAGTTACTCTTCCTAGAAGATGGTGCAATGCTCCTCGAGTTTCTGAGAACTAATTTAACGTTAAATTGTCCAATTACATTTCTAGAAGAAACATGCAACAAAAATAATAATCAAATATATAAACATTAACTTGCTATCTTTGATAATACAATATTTCCTGCCATATACCTCATGTTCTGTGGTGACAACGACCATATCAGCGTCATTTGAGCAACTGTTTTGAGTTGTTTCGGTGGCGTAATCGGTATGGTCACGGTCACTTCAGTGCTAGGCGGTCGTCTCTGGGGTCGAGGGTTCGAATCCCACTCAACCTGGTGAGGGTAAAACTTGCTGTTGTAATCATTTATGAACATAACGTCTTCACACGAAAAATCAATTCTTGACCAATATGTTTTGTCTGTTAATTTGTATCACAGTACGAGGATTATTGACGTTCACGAGTCTTAATATAGAACTGTTAAACGCTTGTTTGTACCTATAACATTATTGTCTACATACGTTTCCTATATAATAATCTAGAGAACGGCTTTCTGTATATTGTAAATCGAAGGTTCAGTGCAAACTATTGTACACGTATGTGCCTACAAAAAATGATGTAGTTACCATTGTTTTGCACTGAGCCCTCGATATACAGATAGTGCAGATTATGCAAAAAACTCATTGCAACGTGGAATTGATGTTAAATACTCTAAACAGTTCTTCACAAGAGATATTACATACACAAATCTGTCAACGCTTTTTTTCTGCTACTAATTTACCTGGAAAAAGACGAAAGTGTGTCAATTCATTTCAAATGTTTCACGACAAACGTGTGACATTTAGCAGCGGATTTTATTACTAAAGCATTCGTAGATGTATGAGTGTGACACCATACTATTTTATTAAGCTACACTGAAATATACTGTGCTATACTGTTTCGAATAAACACTATAGTCTTTCAAACCTTGTTGTAATTATTATTAAAATTTTCGCGATCATGAAAAATCAAGTCTTATATAAACACGTAACATTAAGTTTAAATAAAGCTATGTTTAACATTTTTGAAACTTATGTAGATCTTCTATAACTATTACAATGAATTATTTCATTTACGTTATTTGTTCTGAACGAATCATATTTTGTTATTTAATTAGGGCCTGAAATTACAACGAATACTTTCACTCTGCACTCAGCACTCAAATATTGAAATTTCTTCTTTTGAGGCTTAAAGCGACATTTTTTTAAAACTAGAAATTCGAGTTATGTTGAATAGGTACTAAATATTATCATTTGCTTGTTTCCAACTGAAAATTAGTGCATTTGTAAGCTCTAAGTGTAATTTACCAGTCTGAGTGCGCTCAGATACAATACTTTCGTTTTTTCCTCATAAATAGTACAAAATAGCAAAAAAAATGTTTCAAATGTTATTTTCAACATTCAAATAATATTTCTATACATTTTCCTTACTTATATTGGCAATCTAAAACAAACAATATCTCATTTTATAATACTTCTATGTGTAAGTATTGGTTGTAATTTCGGGCCCAGGTTTTTGAGCGAAGCAAGTAGAGAGTAGAGTAGTGGTGTAAGTGAATTTTGCACATACATACTGTTTTGCTTTCCCTTAGTCATTCGAAATATCTCTGACCTGTATGTTTGGTCTTATGTCGCGAAAACTGGTTTGCAACCCGACTAGTCATATGGTGTATTTATACTACAATAAAGTATTTGTTTAAGCACACGAATGCGTATTCAGCATGTTTTTATGCACAAAATCGGTTTAAGATAGTGTGTATTTAATTAACACAGAAACGATATGCGCTAATTGGGGTAAATAGAAACTTTAGACGTTGAAGAATTCAGTTAGTCGCATATAAATGTAGCTGCCTGATCAACGATAAATAAATCAAGACTAGTGCAAGAAAATAAATGAAAATTATCGCAGCAGCCTCTGTTTGTTAAATTTTGACATAATTGGCTATGGGTTTTGTTTAAAAGAATTTTAAATTGGCATACCGATAATGGATACTAGGATAAAGGACCATGGTTCAATGTATTAAATGCATCAATTATCAAATGTTGCACATTGTATTTACATTTTAATAACTGTATGATTACATTTGACTTTATGCTTGCGCTGGTAGGTCCAACTGTTTGTAGATGTTGATGTTTATGACACAACAATGTTAATTTCATAAAGAAAGACGTTGTCATAACAACACTATAGTAATTGCTACAATTATCAAATTGCAAAGTATTCATGTATGCGCAAATTAAGTTATGTGCCTTTAATATCTTAACTTTCTTATTTATCATTCTTGTATGATAAATATAATCTTACATTCGTCTGATTTGTTTGGTTTAAACTTTATCGAACATGTTAATTGTATAATTGTACAAATATATTATTCTAATAAAAGATCTATTTTATAATAGATAACCTGCATGTGCTGCATGATCAACTTCAAACCAAATCAACCGTAGTGCAGCCATTCATTGTCTGTTGTCTATGTTAAGTGCTAATGATTTGTGGATGCAAGTATTTTTCTCAATTTGCACCTATTGTGCAATTATAAAAAGCCAAATTCCGAATGACAGAAAGGACCAACTCGATATCTAATTAATACAAAAAAAAACGCAACAAAAAAGTCCAATAAACAAACATTTTGTTACCGTATTTAATAGTTGGCTCCTTCTTCGACGAAATACGTCATGTTTAATTTCTCTATGTTTAACTTGTCATTTGGTATTTACGTCAAACTACATACCGTAACTCGTATATAGACATTTGAATTATATTTGATTATCAATAGTTATTTTCCAGAAATATTTATCGTAGTGAATTAATTTTCAGAACACTTTATAAAAGCCAGAATTTATATTGAATTGTATGACGTGCGAACTGTTATATAATCAATATGTATTCGCTTTATTTGTTATTTTCCCTATTAGTCTACCAAATAACTGTCAAAACAACTGACAAGACCGGAAAACGGTAGTAAGGTCGATTTATATTTAGAGGTCAATTGCCAATTTTTAGCAAGAACTATTTCTTCATTAAAACTTAAAATAGGTGACACTTTCTCCATTATTATAGTGCAGGGAAACAGGTGTGAAAACTGATTTATAGATCTACATTTAAATTGCTTATTTGTTATTGTTTGGCGAACTTATGTATTTCAATCCAATCAATCAACCCTTTAGCACCAAAATAATTCATCTAAAATCTGATAAATAGTTTTATGTAAAAGTGAAAACATGGTTACAATATGATCGCTACTTATGGCGTACGTGTTTCGCAATACTTCGTATAACTGTGAAATGTATTACGCACAGTCTCTCTTCGTTCTTTAAACAAAGTTTGTGTATTCCCCTGCGTATTACACACCATTATATTTGGCTTAAGTTTGTTAAGCTTTCCCTGGTATATAGAAATAGAAATAATAAATGGCTTGACTACCATGATAGAGATAAATATATAGGCTATGGCTATAGGCAACTGGTAGTCGAAAACCTCAGCGTAACTATTGTATATATAACACTGGTTGTATTAGCGGACGATTAAATGATTGACTAGTTATTCTTCCTGAGTAAATAACAAATAATTTTGTTACTGGACAGTTCTTGACTAGTTTAATACCCGTGTCCGATAGAATTAGCGACGAATACTCATTTACAATATTTTATCACGGATATTCTCGCGAGAAATCGAGTAATAACCATATACCCATTGTCCATTGTGGGCTAGATGTATATTTATGATTATTGTGTCACATGTCATATAACAAGCCCATGTGAGTCAAATTCCATCAACGATTTCTCGCAAACTTACAATTCTTTCTCCTAATCAAAAAGTCAAAGGAATTTGAATCAGAGCTACATTCCGACGAATGCAGACATGGGTGGAATATAGTCGACTTTATCAATATTGTGTAAATCCAGGACACTTAAACTTGAATAAATCACAGTGACAAATCTAGGAAAGGCCTAAGTGTATTTGCTTGAAAGAAAGATTTTAAAAATAATTAAGAACAAATCGCGAGTAACCCATTCAGTATATAATTTCAGCAAATTTAACACGCAATAGACGCAATTGTCAGAAACCTTACTGATATGTACTCATTTTCACTGGTCTCTGAAGGAAGTCGATTCCACAGATATTCCTCGAGTTGTACATGGAAGTCTCGTGAATACTGTTCAGAAATATGTTCATGGTTTTATATGTTAAAATTTTATGGATGAAATATATTCGTGTACGGTAATAAAATATACCTTGCCTATAACACAATTCTATAGAGGATCGATCTCATGGATGTCAATGGATACAAACTTATATTAACGAGTTATGTTTTTTTTAATCTAATAAATCGAGCCGCTGGCGAGTTTAATAATATTTTCTGAACGATTTTAATATAAGTTTTATCAATTGAAATCGAGAGTTTGTATCGTTTGATAAACTCACCATAATACTTGTGCAGTGTAAGATTATATACACGCTCTTTACTCTAACCCGGATGCAATAAACGTCATGTATAGACATAATTCTTGTGTGACTACATAATGAAATACTTGACAATTGAAACTGTAGACACGTGTACATATATGCACTTGTAATTATGAAATGACTTTAAAAATACACCTTTCATTTCTATGGCAAGTATCATGCACACAAGGCAATAAAGAATGTTTTGTCAATAGATCCACAACAATATCAACGCTAAATTAATTTGACATATAAGTATAATAATCAAATCTAGCCATGACACTCTCAGAAGAATCAAACTTCACAATCGAGTTTCATTACTATTAATAATGTACTATTAATTAACCATTCTAAATATGATGTGATATAATCAAAATGTGTTTAATGTAAAATATCGCAGACTAGTGAGAGTATATGAAGGCTATATTTGTTTGTTGAAAGTAATAAGTTTTAACTACATTGGTGTCACTCTGTCGCTGACGTTGAATAGAAATAAAGACATTGTCGGAAATTAAAGTGAAGCTGTGAGCGTCAAGTGTTGATGTTTGTGTTGTGTCGTTGTTTCTATAGTTACCACTTATTATTTTTTGCAAGTTTTCAATCACAAAAGTGAGACAGAATCTCTATTCATTTGTTTAATAGCGTCAATCAATTTAGCATAAAATATTGTTATCTTGTATGCATATCTTACAATAGTCACTTTGCACTTTGTTCTACATCAATCTGTTTGTTTGGTACAATATGATTTATGATAAAACCTGTGAATTACTTTAATCGGATTTAAGCAATGTTTAACTTCATGTAGTAGTAACTCATGTACGAAACATAAATATAAGAACATGCATATGTCGATCATGATAACCTGACTCCCGATCCGAACCGTGTCCTCCTAGCACTCTACCACTACATTAGCATAACCTGCCCCCAGGTTAATACTACAGTACCCCTTTATATAAAATGGATTCTACTTATAGAGAGGGTCAAACTGAAAATGTTTTTGATGAAACATGTAGCGTGAAGTAAAGATGTTATTAGGTAAGCACTGGTTCGTTTCGCGAGACGTAATGTTATGATTTGTTACATGTATTGGTCTTCAATCAGCATTTGTGTTTAGATGGGATTAGATCAAACTAGTTGCTGGTTGTTGAAAATGTTCATGCAGAGTGTGGTGTCTTGGAACCTATAACTTTCAACAGGAATACCTGGTTATAACGATCATACATACACATGTGTAGCTTGCCAAATATAAGGAATGTACATGAACTATATCAATAAGCTTCATTGTAGAATGTGTCTACAGTGGCATTTCTATTAATTAATATATTTCTGAAAAAGTTGACGACATTTTAAAGGGATTGTAGCTAGAGGCGTTTGTGGAATAACACGTTCGTGACAGAAACACAGGCTGCAACCGATGGGTAGACAAATGTTTAACGTGAATTCCATGAAAGACAGCCAACGTGCTGTGTAATTTAGAGAGCTTACTGTACTACTGTATTGACAATACTTGCAGAAATAAGTCTTGCGATTAACGACATAAATAGCGTTATTATTGCTGTAACGCTAGCTGTAATTTACCTGATAATTGCTTCACGATGGCAGAGCTTCACTGATGTATGCTTCAATCTCCACCTTAATTATTGTATGTATGATGTTAATCCTTTGTTTATCCCTCTTAAAGACGGACTATATACCTTTATTGTGTCAATTACATCACTCATTGTTTTTGTATTGTTTCTTGCCAGTAGACCAGACATATCTATTGATCTCGGACTTTATGATTCTGCTGGTGTTGATACCGTTTTACACCAACGATAGCTCCTGGCTTTAGTTTCCTGTCGGATTTAATTTCCTATGGTACAGACTCAATCGTTGTTGTGTCTGATATGTGTAACTATAGTTTGATGCTATGTAGTTAAAATACGCTGACATCCAAATTCCATTGAAACGTGCGACATTAAATATCACAACCCGTATGATTTGTTTTCACTTTTTCCAAAACCGTTCGCCTACTTTTGCAAATATATACAACCGTCTTACGGACGATATTTATAGTCAATACACTTTCTTGAAGGTTTTCTATCGGTATTATCACTGTAAAACCTATTTCCCAGACACATTTCTTCATGTTTATGTATACAAACCGAACTTGACACTTTAATTTGAAACATCTCTCGCTTCAGAAAGATCCAAAGTTCACGATGTTTCTCTCAGAAATACTGTAAATAAAGTTATCATATTCACATAAAAACATACGTCGGATTTTGGCATTCAGAAATCTCTGCATATATATTGAGTAGGTTGTTTTCAAAACCTATCTCTTTATCTTGTATTGTGAGCTTATTTCCTACATGTATCCATTTATTAGATTTAATCCGGTCCATGAGATCAAATTATAACAAAACAATCAGAGAAACAAGTATAATATTGTCGTATTTAGTCGTCGGCTTTTTCATCGACAAAATAAGACAAGCTCCTGTTTAATTTCTCTATGTTTAACTTGTCATTTGGCATTAACATCAAACTACATACCGTAACTCGAATATAGACATTTGAATCATATTTGATTATTAAAAGTTATTTTCCAGAAATATTTATTGTAGTGAATTATCTTTAAGAAGACTTTATAAAAGCCAGAATTTACATTGAATTGTTTGGCGTGCAGACTGATCAATATATAATCAATATTTATTCGCTTTATTTGTTATTTTCCCTATTAGTCTACCAAATAACCGTCAAAACAAATGACAAGTCCGGAAAGGGCTAGGAAGGTCGATTTAATTTTAAGAGGGCAATTGCCAATTTTCACCCAAGACTATTTCTTCACTAAAACTTAAGACAGGTGAGACCTTCTCCATAACTATAGAGAAAGGAAACAGTCAAGAACATTTTTTACAATTTTTATTTTGTCATTTGGGGCGGGCTTATGTCTCTCCAATCCAACCAAACAACCCTTTAGCACTACAATAATTCATCTGAAATCTGATAAACTGTTTTATTTAAAAGTAAAACCTGGTTACAATATGGTCGCTACTTATGGCGTACGTGTTTCTGAATACTTCGTAAAACCGTGAAATGTATTATGCACTGTCTCTCTTCGTACTTTCAACAAAGCTTGTGGATTCCCCGATGTATTACAAACCATTATATTTGGCTTAAGTTTGTTAAGCTCTTCCTGGCCTGGTATACAGAAATAGAAAATGGCTTGACTACCATGATAGAGATAAGGTGTGACTTCAGGCAACCAATGGTCGAAAACCTCATCGTAATTATTGTATATATAACAATGGTTGCATTAGCGGACGATTAAA
Organism: Spisula subtruncata; assembly: GCA_963678985.1. Lineage (NCBI taxonomy): Eukaryota > Metazoa > Mollusca > Bivalvia > Venerida > Mactridae > Spisula > Spisula subtruncata. The sequence goes on from OY787666.1 coordinate 48,022,291, forward strand.
TCATGGATTAGTTATTCTGCTTGAGTAAATAACAACTAATTTAGTTGCTGGACAGTTCTTAACTAGATTGATACCCGTGTCTTACAGATTTGGCACGGATTTCTCATTTACAATATCTTATCACGGATAGGCTCGCGAGAAATCGAGTAATAACAATAAATATCTATTGTCCATTGACGGCTTGATGTATTTTATGATATAAGTTGACATGTGTCATATCACAAAGCCCATGTGAGTCAAATTTCATCAACGATTTCTTGCATACTAACAATTATTTCTCCTGATCAAATAAGTCAAAGGAATTTGAATAAGAGCTACATTCAAACATATGCAGACATGACCGAAATATTGTCGCCTTGATCAATAGAGTGTAAATCGAGGACACTTAAATTTGAAAGTCTCACTACGAAACATCTAGGATAGGCCTAAGTGTATTTGCTTAACAGAGAACTCTCAGATATAATTTAGAACAAATCGCGAGGAACTCATTCAGTATATAAAAACAACAATTTTAACACGGAATAGACGCAATTGTCAGAAACCTTACTGATATGTTAACATTTTAAGTGGTCTCTGAAGGACGTCGATTCCACAGATATTCCTCGAGTTGTACATGGAAGTCTCGTGAATACTGTTCAGATATGTGTTCATGGTTTTATATGTTAACATTTTATGGATGAAATATATTCGTGTACGGTAATAAAATATACCTAGCCTATAACATAATTCCATGGAAGATCGATCTTATAGATGTTTATTGATATGAACTTATATTAAATGAGTTCTGCTCTTTTTATTCTGAATTCATTAAAGTGAGCCTCTGGCGAGTTTGATAATACTTCCTTAACCATTTTAATAGTTTTATCAATTGAACTCAAGTGTGTATAGTATGACAAACGTACCATAAACTGAACAAATATATGTTGAAAAAAAACAAATTTATGAACAAAACATGAACACCGATTTTGCAATATTAAATAAAAACAATTGAAATATCTTTTTAAACCATGTGAGATAATGTTTTAAGTTGAAAATATAATCACCATTCATTGTACATTTCATATGGTTAACAGGTTTTCAACAACCAAGTGTTACGTATCGTTCCTAGTGACTGTTCCAAGAACATAGTCTTTCATCGAGATCCAGCTTCAAGTCATCATATACAATGCCACATAAAAAACTTAAGAATATAACTTTGATATATATTATAACCAAACGGTAGATGTAGAAGTCTTCTCATGATTTAACAATAGAATTTACTATCTGGTTGATACTAAAACAACGATTTAAGAAGGAAAATAAAAACATAATTATTACGAGTGTTGGACCTTCAAAACGCAAATATAACCAAACCCTCTGCCCTAATGCTGATTATGATTTAACCGTAACGTATTGGCAAATTACACTTTACACAATATTAAAGTTTTTATTCAATTTCATTGTTGGAGTTACAAATTATACGTTTTCGTTATTCTAACGATACTAGAAACGTCATGTTATAAACATAATTATTGAATGGCAATTTCATAAAATACTTGACAGTTGCAACTATAGTGATGTGTACATCTATGCACTTGCAATTTCAAATGACTTTTAATGTATACAATTCACTTCCATGACAGGTATCATACACACAAGGTAATTAAGATTGTTTTGTCAATACATCCTCAACAATATGAACGCTAAGTTAAATTAACATATCAGTATAATAATCAAATCTAGCCATGACACTCTCAGAATAATCAATCTTCACAATCGCAAGTCAAATAACTGTACAATTAATTAACTATTTTAAATATGATGTGATATAAACAAAATGACTTTACTGTAAAACATGGCAGGCTAGTGTACTGATATTAGGAATATGTGGGCTATATTTGTTTGTTGAAAGTAATTAGTTTTAACTACATTTGTATAACTCTGTCGCTGACGTTGGATATAAATAAAGACACTGTCGGAAATTAAAGTGAAGCTTTGAGCATTAAGTGTTGGTGTTTGTGTTGTGTCGTTGTTTCTATAGTTACAACTTATTACTTTTTGCAAGTTATCGATCACAAGACTTTGACAGATTCTCTGTTCATTTGTTAAAATCAACAATCAAATTAGCATAAAAGAGTATTATATTGTATGCATATCTTAAAAGAGTCACTTTGCACTTTGTACTACATCAATCTGTTTGTTTGGTACACTATGTTATATGATAAAAACTATGAACTACTTTAATCGGATTCAAGCAATGTTTAACTTCATGTAGTAGTAACTCATGTTCGAAACATAAATATAAGATTATGATAACCGAACCCCCGATCCTATACATGTACTCCTAGCACTCTACCACTGTATTAGCATAACCCACCCCCAAACAACATTAATACTACCCCCTTATACAAAATGGATTATATTTATAGAGAGGGTCAGACTGAAAATGTATTTGATGAAATAGGTAGCGTGATGTAAAGCTATTATTAGGTATACGCACTGATTCTATTCGCCAGAGGAAATATGAAAATCGGCTTCATGCATTGGTCTTCAATCAGCATTTATAATTAGATGGGATAAGATCAAACTAATTGTTCGTTGTTGAAAATTTCCATGCATAGTGTGGTTTCTTGGAACCGATGGCTTTCAACAGGGATATCTGGTAATAACGACCATACGTACACATGTGTAGCTTGTCCAATATTAGAGCTTTCTGTACTTTAGACAATAATTGCTGACATAAGTCTTGAGATTAACGTTATAAATAGCGTTATTATTGGTTTCATACTAGTTATTATTTATGCGATAATTGGTTGACGATGGAAGAGCGTCACTGGTGTATGTTTTAATCTCCACCTTAATTATTGTATGCATGATGTTAATCCTTTGTTTATCCCTCTTAAAGACGGACTATATACCTTTATTTTATCAATCACATGTTGTTTTTGTAAAGTTTCTTTCCTGTAGACCAGACCTATCTATTGATCTTGTACAGCTGGTGTGGATACAGTTTTACCACCAACGATTGCTCCAGGCTTTAGTTTCCGGTCGGATTTAATTTCCTATGGTACAGACTTAATCGTTGTTGTGATTAATATTTGTAAGTATAGTTTGGTGCTATGTAGTTAAAATACGCTGACATTCATATTCCATTGAAACGGGCGATATTAAACATCACAACTCGTATGATTTGTTTTCACTATTTCCAAAATCGTTCGCCTACTTAAGCAAATATATACAACCGTTTTACGGACGATATTTATAGTCAATACAATTTCTTAGAGATTTTCAATCTGAAGTATCACTGTAAAACCTTTTTCCCAGAAACATTACTACATGTTTATGTATACAAAAAGAACTCGACATTTTAATTTGAAGCATCTCTCGGTTTAGAAAGATCCAACGTTCATGAGATTTTTTCTCAGCAATACTGTAAATAAAGATAGTTATCATGTTCACATCAAAACATACGACGGCTTTTGAAATTCAGAAATCTCTGCATGCAGATTGAATATGATTTTTTCAAAACATCTTGTATTGTGAGCTTAATTCCTATGCGTATTCACTAATTAAGTAGTGATGAGGCACTAATCTGAAGATTTCACATTTCGCAATGCTAGATCATGATGTCATGTATTATGTGTTCCAAATCCGCTTTATGTGTAGACTATTTATGCTCGTATAAAAAGATTTTACAAAGACAGAATGTATATCTTAACAGTAAATTAAATAAATGCATTACATATTCAATACTACGACCAATGTTGGAGGAAGGGGGAATGTCATCTACGTACACACGGCGAAGAAAAACAGTCATATTTATTACCACTGGCTTGTTTAATCGCAATTGTGTGTGTAAGTTTTCTACAACCAGACAAACATCAAGTATGCTTCATTTCCTCACACAGTAAATATGAACACTAAATAGTTACTTCAATTGAGAAAATGAATCGTTAATTATGTAACCGTCCATGTACAGAGACAGGTTCGCTCCATTACAGCGCTTTCATTTCCGTCTACACTACACATGGACCTACAGCTGATGGTTCAAACTATCAATAAGCCATAATTTTTTAATGACTGTAAGAATGACGCTGATAATGGTAACCGAATGTGTGTCACCTCTGGCAAAGAGCTTAACAACGTTGTGACTTGTGTTATGTACTTTCTTTCCTCGTTCTTCAAACAATGTTTGTGGATTCCTGAATGTATTATACATGAACTCCATTAAACTTGGCTACAGTTGGTTCATCCCTTCCTCATATTCGAAAATAGAATTTCACCTTTCTTCCTTGATAATGATAAGCGGTGGCCTTCGATGGGCGAAAGCGTCACCCTAAGTGTTAAACAAATAAATTATGATAAATTCGGACAAGTAAGGCAGCCCTCAACGTAACAAGACACACACAGAAAAGTAAATGAATAAAACATGCAAAAAGGTTGTCATCCAAGTGCTTACATTGTATAAGCTCAGTTTACCTAGAATATGGTGCTATCAAGCCTCTGTGGCAACAGAATATGGTGTGTGTTGGGCAATTCTGGTTCAATACAATATGAGAATAGAAAAAAGAAAAACATGTTAACTCTGTCCACGTTTGTTTCTCCAAAGTAGTGCTGAAACTACCTGGAAAAAACGAAATTGTTTCAATTCATCTTAATTGTATTACAAATAACTTGTGACATTTAGCAGCGAATTGTATGACCAATACATTTGAATGCCACACACTGGCCTATATTTGTGATATTATGGTGTGAAAACTGGTTTGCACCCCAGAACGTCAGTATTTCTACTTCAACATTACAAGCAAGTATTTATGTTAATATAAGAGTGCGTATTCAGAAAAATCAATTCAAGATATTGTGTATTTTTTAACACAGCAATGAGACTTGCTTATTGAAAAAAAACTGTGAGCTTTGAAGAATTTATTTAGTTGCATATAGCTGCCTGCTTAACGATAAATAAAATAAAAAAGAGCAAAAAGTAAACGAAAATTGTCACAGCCGCCTTTGTATGTTAAATTGTGAAATGATTGACTTTGGGTTTACTTAAATGTTTTAAATTACCATACACCTTATCGATACTTGGACAAGGACCATGATGCGATGTATTACATGTATACGCAGCAATTTTCTCATGTTACACTGTTTGATAGCTGGGTACTGGTATACGTACATGCATAAACATTGTATTCACATTTTGATAACTGTAGGATTACATTTAACTTTAAATGTGAGCCGTTCTCACAGAAAGCCTGCTATTTTGACACTACGTAATGAGTTAAGTAATATGGTTCGGAACAATAGCTCAAAATTTAGAAAAGAAACGGATATCTATTGCCTCAGTCTTAAATAGGTGACCCATGCAATATTAACATTAATTAAATATATAAACTACCAAGCTATCCGTAAAAACATGTTTTTTCCATGTACAAATCATTTATCGTCGCTATACATGTATATTGCATTGTGTATTTTCCTGATATATACCCTTGAAATAGGAACGCAACATGTGCGAAACTCTATAATAAGAATTCACTCCACATAAGCGGATGTCAACTGATCAGACAGCTAGAAATTAAATCAGGACTAATAAAGTTACTTAATTTCACAACATTATTAAATCATCTGAAGTATGCAACGAACAATTGTACAATATATTAGCTTCAAACTTTCTCATGCATTATGTAAAATAATGTTCTTTGTTGATCAAATACTGTATTTATGAAAATGTTTTTACTGTAACGCTAAATATCATTTGAATGATGTTCGCGACGTCATATAAAAGGCTCTGAATATACCCAACTGTAACTTACTTAAATATTTAGATATTAACAAAATATATTTTGCATTTTACTTCAATGTTATTAGTCTTTCGAATGGCAGAATATCGCAACATCAAATTATTTTTTTCAAAATAGCAGGTTTGAAACGGCAATTACTAACAAACTTCTCCGGTCTAGTGCCAGTGATGCAGGTATATCCTTTTTCAATTTTGTATAAATTTGCAATGTTACAGAGCCAATATTCCTATGTTTGACTAAACCTGGTCTATAAGTTCAAATTAGATATTCAGTTCATATTCAAACCGCAATAAAACAGTCAGAAAAATAAATACCCTGTTGCCGTTTTTAGTCGATGGCTCCTTCGTCGACAAAATAAGACAGGTCCCTGTTTAATATCTCTATGTTTAACTTGTCATTTGGCATACACATCAAACTACAAACTGTTACTCGTAATATAGACATTTGAATTATATTTGATTATTACTAGTTATTTCCCAGAAATATTTATCGTAATGAATTATCTTTAAGAAAACTTTATAAAAGCCAGAATTTAAATTAAATTGTATGGCGTGCGGTCTGTTAAATAATCAATATTTATTCGCTATATTTGTTAGTTTCCCTATTAGTCTACCAAATAACTGTCAAAACAACTGACAAGTCCGGAAAGAGCTAGGAAGGTCGATATAATATTTAGAGGGCAATTGCCAATTTTCACCCGAGACTATTTATTTATGAAAACTTATGATAGGTGACACTTTCTCAACTATATTGAAAGAAAACAGTTATGAAAATTAATTTACACATTTCCAATTTGTATTTTGTCATGGTGGGCGGACATACATAATTATATTAGATCAACCCTTTAGAACTACAACTTCATCTCAATCCTGATAATCAGTTGTATCTAAAAGTAAAAAAAAGAACTGGTTACAATATGATCGTTACTTATGGCGTACGTGCTTCTCAATACTTCGTAAAGCTGCGACATGTATTACGTTGTTTCTCTCCTCGTATTTGACACAAAGCTTGTGGATTCCCCCGATGTATTACAAATCATTATATTTGGCTTAAATTTCTTAATCTTTTCCTGATATACAGAAATAGAAAAAGGCTCTACTTTCATGATGAAGTTTTGGCTTTAGGCAAACGATTGTTGGAAATTTCATCGTAAATGATGTATAACATAACTTCAAGGGTTACTTTACCACATCATTAATTCCGGAACTCGTTGTCCTGCTTGATTTAGTTAAAGACACTTCTTTATTAGTTTTATACCCCTGTCCGACAGAATTAGCGCGGATTTTGCATTCACAATATTTTATCACGGATATACTCGCGAGAATATGGACAGTAACAATAAATATCCATTGTCCGTTGTCGGTTAGATCCGTATTTATGATATATTGTGTCCTGTGTCATATTATAAAGCCCATATGAGTTTCATTTTATCAACAGTTTCTCGCATACTTACAATATTTTCTCCTAATCAAATAAGTCAAGCAAATCTGAATCAGAGCTACATTCCGACGTATGCAGACATGACCGGAATAGTGCCGCCTTTATCAATACGATGTAAACCGAGGACACTTAAACTTGAATATCTCACAGTGACAAATCTAGGATAGGCCTAATAAGTGTATTTGCTTGAAAATAGCGAAGAACTCATTCAGACTATAATTTTAGCAATTATAACACTAAGTAGACGCAGTTGTCTGAGACCTGAATGAAATGTTTCAATTTTATATCGTCCGTGAAGGAAGTCGACTCATCTAATGTATTTATTAAGTAGTGCATGGAAGTCTCACGAATACTGTTAAGCAATTTCTTCTTAGTTTTATATGACAATATATAATGGTTGAAAAATACTCGTTTACCATGATAAAATATACCTTGCCTATAATATAAACCCGTAGAGGATGGCTCGAATAGATGTTAATTGATATAAACTTATAATATTGAACGACTTCTTTTCTCTTCGTTCTGAATTGATTAAAGCGAGCCTCTGGAGAGTTAAATAATTGTTCAAGTACGATATAAATATACGTTTTATCAAGTTGAGTTTTTATCATATGACAAACGTACTATAAACCATTACAAATATCTGTTGAAAAACAGACGGAATATCATCGATGCCAGGCACCGCCGTTCTTGTATGGCTATATAATGAAATACTTGACAACTGCAAATGCAGACACGCGTACATATATGTGCTTGTAAGTTTGAAATGACTTTAAATATATACCTTTCATTATCATGGTAGGTATCATGCACACCATGCAATTAAGAATGTTTTGTATGTTCATGCTTAGTGTGGTTTACTGGAACCTATACTAACAGGAATACCTTGTTATAACGACCATACGTAGCATCGTTACCGTTGTTTGTCCGATATTGGGAATGTACATGGAATGAATAGCAGCAACAATATCAATAAACTACAAATTGAATATTGTCACATTGGTATTTCTATTCATTAAGATAGTTCTGGAGAAGTTGGCGACATTTGAAATAACTTATAGCTAATTAAAGGGATTGTAGCTTGAGGCGTTCGTGATATAACACGTTTGTGACTGAGAGCAGGCTATATCAAGTAGGTAGACAAATTGTTAACGTGAATTCCTAGAAAGAAATATAGCTTGTTGTGTAATTGTGAGAGCGTCTTGTACTATTGACAATAATTGCTGAAATAAGTCTTGCGATTAACCTCATGAATCGCGTTGTTATTGCTTTTACACTAGCTGATAATTGGTTCACGATGGGAGGGCTATAATGATGTATAATTTAATCTTTACCTTAATTATTGTATGCATGATGTCAATCCTTTGTTTATCTCTCTTAAAGACGGACAATATACCTTTATTGTATCAATTACTCATTGTTTTTGTATAGTTTCTTTCCTGTAGACCAGACATTTCTATTGATCTTGGACCTTACGATTCTACTGGTGAGGACAGCTTTACACAAACGATTGCTCCTGGCTTAGTTTCCTGTCAGATTTGATTTCATACAGTACGGACTCATTTGTTAGGGTGTGTTTGTCAAGTCAGAGTTCGATGCACCACGATTCAAATACGCTGACGGCCATGTTGCATTAATGATTTAAAGGCTTTTCCGTATTTTAAAAACGTGTATATGCTTGTTGATAATTATGTGAAAACTAGAGCCTATAGCGAACTTCATATTTTGTTAACACCGTTACGGTCGCAAAGTCCAATAACACATGGAGAACAAATATGGGAAGAATTTGGGTTTCTTCAGATACTATAGTACCCTTCATACAAATGTATTAGTGCTGCACTGGTACGAGTTTAAATATTTCATATGGTTATTTCAAGGGTTATACAAATAAGATTTAATCTGGCATGCACATATCCAGGATGCGGGTTGTCAATCGATACCCGTAACCGTACTTAAACGTCTTTTATTTTATTGTATTTTAGAGTAAGTCGGAAAAACCAACTTACATGTTTAACGAAGTGAGTGAGTAAGGCATATATGATATACATGTAACCGGTATTGTTTGACGCCATGGAAGTGACAGCAGATAATTACATTCATTAACTAACATCTGCAAAACTAATTACTAACATCGAGGAATTTTACATAAACGTCTTATTCTGGTGAGAAATGCAATTTTGGTTAATTTGCTTCCATGTTTCTGTGTTTCTTGTCCTTAGATAATTTAATAAGTCGTTGCGTAGACTGAATGATCTATACCTTTTATGTACTAAAACTTAACTAAAGCTTGAGAAAGTACTAATAAACTAACAGTTCTAATTTTAGAGACACACAATTCATCTATTGTACAACCATTTTACTTTTAATTTAAGCATAGTTCTATCCAATTAGTTTATAATAAACGGACTGTTCAACTTGGTTAATTTAGGATGTAGCTGTTATATAGCTATGTTGCCATGTTGCAATTATTGGCTTGATGAGACGGTGGCATTTAATATCACAACTCGTATGATATTTTTCACTATTTCAAAAATTGTTCGCCTTCTTTAGCAAATATATACAACCATCTAACGGACGATATTTATAGTCAATAGAATTTCTTAAAGATTTTCAATCTGTAGTCACCTATTTCTCAGAACCAAAGTTCGCCAGACTTTATTGAAGGACGATATCATATTAATATCAAAGTAGATCTATATCAATATCTGAACATTCAGAAAACTTCCAGATTTAACTTTTTAGGAAGTAAAACAGACACATATATTACAGCTACTTTGTTTAATCGCCATAATATGCATATATATCTAAACAAGACAACTCTCAATTATGTTTTATTCCTTCACCTAAGTAAACATGTACAGTATAAGGTAGAATATTGACTTTAATTGAAAAAATGAGTCTGTAATTAGGTAGCCGTCCTTGTACAGAGAATGGTAAACACTACAAGTGGCCCTACAACTGGTACTGGTGAAAAATGAAATGATCGGCTTGTGCAAAATATCAATACGCCGTAAATTCCAAAATGACTGAATGAATGACGCTGGTATATATTAAATGTTATCACCAAGGTCAAGGGAATGCTTGCTGAATGTGTGTCACCTCTGACTAAGTGCTTAACAACATTGTGACTTGTTTTATGTACTTTCAATCCTCGTACTGTTAATAAAGCTGGTGGATTTCCCAAAGTATACTGAGCGTCAAAAGTTTCGCAAACGAATTAAAAATTCAAATTTTTTAAATGGTTAACTCGAAAGATCTTTTTACTAACACTGTCTATTTGTGTATCCATAGTGTTCATGTTGAACTCATTTTCATTTTCATTGTCATTGTTTGCCATCAAATTAAGCTTACATTGCAAACTAATTTCACTAACTATTTGTGTGTTTCGAAATGCAGACATGTATCAAGTAATTTGGAAGTGGAAATTAAGTCGACAATAAAAATCCCTTATATCATACTAAAACTACGACCTCCAGCAATTAAACAAGACCATCAGATAACCCGTCCGAAAAGAATATGCGAAAGTGTGACCCTTAATGACTAAACAAGGTTAGTCCATTATTTTACCCATTGACATTGTTATTTGCCCCGGATGACCCCAACGCTTATGCCTAACCAACAACCAGCACTAAGAAGTGACTAAACATGCAATCATTATGAAACCATAAGTAATATACCAGCATGACTAAACTTAAACTCGATTCTGTTAATAGTTGCTTGTACATATCTATCGAACATTTTGAATGATCATACAAGTTTTTTTGATATGCATTGCATTCTTGAACCCTCTATAGTCTATATGACCGAAAACTCCATATTTATCACATTTCAGAAGTCGTTCGTTTGGATGAAACAATATAGTAAGATATTGATCGCATTATGTATAAGGAATCACGGAAAATATAGAAAAGGACATTTCTCCACGACAAGTTACATCCATATGCCCGACAGGATTAGCTCAGATTTCTCGTTTACAATATCTTATCACGGATATTCTCGCTATATGATACACAGCGTAAAGCGAGGACACTTTGAATATCAGTGGTCTATGAACGCTCGTAGGAAAGATTCCTTTACATGAAAGAGAGATCTTAGCAACAATTTAGAAAAATGTAGCCAGAACTTGGCAGGTTAAATGCGTGATATTTAGCAAATTTAACAACCATTAAAAACAATTATCAGAAAACAGACTGAATATTTGTTCTATTTTATATCTTCGCTTCAGGAATTCAATTTCAAAGATCATTCTTTAATCAGAGATGGAAGTATCTCAATTACTGTTGTAGACATCTGCCATCATTGTGGTTATAGTTTTAGTATGGTTGTGATATAATGACTGTTTAATTGATATACTGTATATTGGCATAAACCTATTGAATTTATTAAGCAAACCTTTCAATTGCTAGGTAACGAGATATATATGTCAGAAAGTTAAAGGCTGTCTTTGAGCAGAAGTTTCTGAATGTTAAGATCTGGCCCCAAGTTTACAAAGGATTAGTTTTCAGGATCAGGATCAAGATCAAATATATATCCTTTGAAATGCAGTTAATATGCTAGGGTTAAGCTTGCTATTTTTATACATGTGGATATACAAAACCATATTCTTCAATTTCAAAGACATTAAAATAAGTTTTTATGATCAGTTATAAAACTACTAACTTGATCCTCTTTTTAAAAATTGATCCTCGGTTTTCAGGATCAATTTCAGTCTCAAGCAACATTATTCACTTTTGCAACAAAAAAATGATGATCTGAATAGTTTGAACATGTAAACATGAATGGGATTAGGTATTCTCTACATGGCTATAAGCTGTAACTAACATAAATTACCAAAAGCTTCTAAAAATTGGGATATTTTTTTCAGGATTAAACTTGATCCAGATCAGTTGATCCTGTGTGAACTGGGGGCCAGACGATATTGGTGTATTGTCATATCAACGTGACAGTTTCATTCAAAATGATCTTAAGCATAAAATAAACGTGCACTGCAACTTGGTTCACGTACATAAAAAGTATGCAAAGTATCTAGAGTACCTTTTGAGAACATTCGACTGGTGTTTGATTGCCAAGACGGCAGAGACATTCTGGATATTCAAATGCCCCACACAAGCGAATCAGACGTTACAATAGCAAGTGAATAATGTTGATGTTGATAGTAATACCATGATACTATTTCATACACACATATCGATAAATACAAAATACAACAAATACGACAAATGTTCCGAAATGGTCCGAACGCCCCTTTTTATGGAAGCACAGACAATAAGCCACAATGGACATGCCAGTTGTATGCCTTAAACTAGTTTCGTCTTTATGCTTGTCAGGATCAGCCTGTATTTCTGATTTAAAGTTTTTTATCGCGGATAATCTCTCAGGAAAACAGGTCAGGAAAACAGGGTTATAACCATAAATATCCATTGTCCGTTTTCGGCTAGATGAATATCTATAATATATTGTGTCATGTGTCATATAGCTCGGCTCATGTGAGAATACTTTCATCAAAACATTTTCTCCCCTACTAACAAGTCTTTCTTCTGATTATATACGCCCAATAAATCTTAATTAGAGCTACATTTCAAAATATGCGGACATGACCGGAATATTGTCGCTTTCTCAATACAGTGTCAATAGAGGATTTCACACATTGCTAAATCTAGGATACATTTATTTGCATGAATAGAGATCTTTACTGGAATATATCTCAGAGTAGTAATAGAGTTTCTACCGCTAATCAGGAATATTTTAGCTTTATTAGTTTGTAAGAAGCAGCTATGTTTTACGAAGTATGTCATTGACGTGAGGTGTAAATAAACCTGTTATAACACCAAAGACATTTTCGAAAATTGAGTTGAAGTATAAATTGAGTATTGATGTCTGTATATGTCGTTGTTACCATAACAGTAACTACTGTTGAGAGCAAGTGTTACATATACTATGCTAATTCGTCGCATAGCATCAAATTAGAATTTGTTATCGTTTAGTTATCAAAAAATAGTTAATTAGTTTTATTTGGACATTATCTGTATGAGATACATGTATGTACTTATGTAATCATTTAGCAGTAGTTGCTAAGCCCTTGAATTTGCCATTATTTTATAAGAAATTAATATTAAATTTTGTAATCGGATAACAGCCTATATTTACCCAAGGTCAGCCTCGCAAGGAGATGCGTTGATCTAACTATGTTTACATGATTAAGTGAAACGTCAGTGCTACATGTAATTAATATATATTTACCATGTAATTGAACACCTCTTGTATATCTATAGGACACTATAACCAAACACCGTGACCTCCTAACCTTCCATACCAACTGCATTAGCTTAAGCGGCTCAACGTTACATTACATTTCTAACACAAACTTATTACGTGAAACAGAACATATTTCCTAAAATGTGAAAAATTTGGTAACGCAATTGCCCCTTATTTCAGCTGTTGGTCTTCCATCGACAATTGATTTGAGTTAGGAACATAAAAATGGCCGATAATGATTATCACGAACAATCAAATAAAAAATCGGACAGGAAAGGTTGGGAATATGTGTTTTATGTACTCACTCCCATGTATTCTAAACAAGACAAAATGGAATTAATGGCCATACACAGATTACTGTACTGATCTAAGATACCTTGATATTTCAATATTGGGCTTTTATGTAGATTAGAATAATGGGGACTCATATCATTAAGATGCATTGAACAATATGTCCATAATGACATTTTTTTAGATATTGCTTGATAAGTTGATGGCATTTGCAGGGATTTCACTCGTGGTGGTCGGAAATAACACGCTCGTGACTGAATTATAGACTACACGCGATAGTCACTCGAATCAGTTAACGTAAATTCCTAAATCATTTTCCTGTTCGTATCATTACAATGAAATTAGCATTGAAATTGTTGAAACTGCATTGTACAATTAACAATAATTGCGGAAATAAGCCGTTAGATTAACGTCATAATCCTCGTTTGTATTGCTCTGACACTAGCTGTTATTGCCCCGATAATTGGTTGACGATGGGAGAGCGTCACTTATGTATGTTTTAATATCCACCTTAATTATTGTATGCATGATGTCAATCCTTAGTTTGTCCCTCTTAAAGACGGACTATAAAACTTTATTGTATCAATTACTCATTGTTTCTGTATATTTTCATACCTGAAGACCAGACATATCTATTGATCTTGGACTTTATGATTCTGCTTGTGTTGATACAGTTTTACACCAGCTATTGCTCCTGGCTTTAGTTTCCTGTCGGATTTAATTTCCTATGGTACAGACTCAATCGTTGTTGTGTTTGGTATTTGTAACTATAATTTGGTGCTATGTAGTTAAAATACCCTGACATTCATATTTCATTGAAAAGGGCGACATTAAATATCACAACTCGTATGATTTGTTTTCACTATTTCAAAAATCGTTCGCCAACTTAAGCAAATATATATAACCGTCTTACGGACGATATTTATAGTCAATACAGTTTCGTGAAGGTTTTCAATCTGTAGTATCACTGTAAAACCTATTTCCCAGACACATTTCTAAATGTTTATGTATACAAAAAGAACTTGACATTTTAATTTGAAACATCTCTCGCTTCAGAAAGATCCAAAGTTGACGAGGTTTTTTTCTCAGTAATACTGTATGTAAATATATCATGTTCACATCACAGCATGTTTTGAACACGTCATATCTCTTTTTTGTATTGAGAGCTTACTTCCTTTACGTATCAACTAATTAATAAGTGGTCAGGCCCTAATCTGAAGATTTTTCACATTTCGCAATGCTAGATCATGACGCCACGTATTATGTGTTCAAACTCCGCTTTATGTGTAAACTAGTTATGCTCGTATTAGCGATTTTACATAGACAGAATGTATATCTTATCAGAAATTAAATCAATACATTATATATTCAATACAGTGACCAATATTAGATGAAGAGGTAATGTCATCTACATACACACGGCGAAGGAAAACAGAAATAATTATTACAATTGCCTTGTTTAATCGCAATTATACGTGTATATTTTCTACAACCATATAAACACTAATTATGCTTCATTTCCTCACACAGTAAATATGAACTCTAAATAGTTACTTTAGTTGAGAAAATGAATCGTTAATTATGTGACCGTCCATGTACAAAGACAGGTTCGCTCCCAAACAGCGCTTTTATTTCCGTCTACATTACACGTGGACCTACAACTGATGGTTCAAACTATCAATACGCTGTTAATTTTTAAATGACTGTAAGAATGACGCTGATAATGGTGACCGAAAGTGTCACCTCTGACAAAGAACTTAACACCATTGTGACTTGTGTTATGTACTTTCTACCCTCGAACTTTAAACAAAGCTTATGAATTACTCCCAATGTATTAAACACCATTAAACTTGGCTACAGTTGGTTTATCCCTTCCTCATATACGTAAATAAAATTTCACCGTTCTTCCTTGATAATGATAATCGGTGGCTTTCGATGGACGAAAGCGACGCCATAAGTGTTAAACAAATACATCATGATAAAATCGGACCTGGACGGCAGCCCGCAACTTAACAAGACACGCACAGAAAAGTAAATGCATAAAACATGTAGAAAGGTTTCCATCCTAGTGCTTACATTGTATAATCTTTGCCTCCCTAAAATACCGTGAGGTACCTGGCGAATGTCGAAATTGTGTCAATTCATCTCAATTGAATCAAAACAATCTGGCGACATTTGGCAGCGGATACGATTACTTAACCATCGCCGATTTATGCGTCTGACACCATACTCTTTACTTTAACAACACAGACATATATTGAGATATTTCAATTTCGAATGAAGACTTTGAAACGTGTTGTAATTATCATTAGTTTTTCCCAAACAAGGAAAACTCAAGTATTACAAAACACGTAGCATTAAATTTAAATGAAGCTCATGTTTAACATATTTCAATACTGATGTAGAGCTAGAACTATTACATTGAATTTATGTTTTTCTGAAAGAATAATATTTTTGTCATTTTACAAGGGCTTTGAGTGAAGCAAGTACAGTTGTTGCGCAAGTAAATTTTGCACCTGCATACTGTTTTGCTTTCTCATTGGTCATTTTAAACATATCGTTTGAACGCCACAAGTAGAAGGATTTGAAAGAATCAGTAAGTGGCATATAACTGCCTGATCAGTTTATTCAACGATACACAATATAAAACAAGTGGAAGAAAATAAATGAAAATTGTTGCAACAGCCAATGTATGCGAAGTTTTGAAATAGCTGGCTATGGGTTTGTTTAAATGTTTTAAATTCGCATAAAATAATAGATTATAGGATAAGAATTATGGTACAATTTATTATATGCAACAATTATCACATGTTTAACTATTTGATAGTTATGTACTGGCTAGTACATATACATTGTCTTTACATACTGTATTGATTAATGTATAGTAATGTTTTACTTTATTTACGAATGTTATCCAGATTTAACCGGGCTGATGCTATATTTTATTACCATATTCCTGATTTTTAATGAAACTTTGCATGGATGTACATCAATATGCAACCGATTTTTATGTTTAAGAATACGTATATATTAAGAAGTTTTAAAGTATTCTATTTTCGTAACTGTAGCAACTTACTAACACATGACAGGTGCCTTTGGTATATTAAGTGTATTATTACTATTGCATGATCAAAAGAATCAAATATAAACATACATAGTCTATTTGACTGATTAGGTGAAAATTTATTGAACGCGCTAATTGTTTACTTACACAAATATATAATTCTAATAAACAATCTATTTTATAAAGATACCCATTTTATGTATAACAGATTTCCTGATCGACTTCAAACCATTTCGACCATAGTTTAAACGCTCGTGCTCTGTTTTCTATTTTAGGTGTTGTCGATTTGTTGATGTAAATATCTTCTTTCCAATCATGTACCTATTTTGAAAATTAAAACACTCAAAGTTCTAATGTTAGACTTAATCTGGTCCATAAGATCAAATTAGATATTTTTTCATAAAAAACAATATCAGAAACAAATACAATGTTGTCGTTTTTAGTCGTTGGCTCATTCGTCAAGAAAAGTAGACAGGCTCCTGTTTAATATCTCTATGTTTAACTTGTCATGTGAATTAACATCAAACTACATACTGTAACTCGTAATATAGACATTTGAATTATATTTGATTATTACTAGTTATTTTCCAGAAATATTTATCGTAGTGAATTATCTTTAAGAAGACTTTATAAAAGCCATACTTTACATTGAATTGAATGGCGTGCGGACTGTTATATAATCAATATTTATTCGCTTTATTTGTTAGCTTCCCTATTAGTCTACCAAATAACTGCTAAAACAACTGACACGTCTAGAAAAGCTAGAGAGGTCGATTTAATATTTAGAGGGCAATTGCCAATTTTCACCCGAGACTATTTATTTATTAAAACTTACGGTAGGTGACACTTTCTCCATAACTAAAGTGAAAGAAAACAATTATGAAAATTAATTTACACATTTCCATTTTTTTTTGTCATTGTGGATGACATACATAATTATATTAGATCAACCCTTTAGAACTACAACTTTGTCTCAATCCTGATAATCAGTTGTATTTAAACGTAAAACAACTGGTTACAATATGATCGATACTTGTCGCGTACTTGCTTCTCAATACTTCGTAAAGCTTCGACATGTATTACGTGGTTTCTCTCCTCGTATTTGAAACAAAGCTTGTGGATTCCTCGATGTATTACAAACCATTATATTTGGCTTAAGTTTCTTAATCTTTCCCTGATATTCAGAAATAGACAATGGCTCTACTTCCATGATTGGGTATGGCTTTAGGCAAACGATTGTTGGAAATTGTTGTAAATGATGTATAACATAACTTCAATGGTTACTTTACCATATCATTAATTCCGGAACTCGTTGTTCTGATTGTTTATGTAACAAATTATTTATTTAGAGACATGACTTGAGTAGCTTTATACCCCTGTCCAAAAGAATTAGCGCGGCTTTTTCATTTGCAATATTTTATCACGGATATACTCGCGAGAATATGGGCAATAACAATAAATATCCATTGTCCGTTGTCCACTAGATCTGTATTTATGATATATTGTGTCATGTGTCATATTATACAGCTCATGTGAGTCTCATTTTATCAACGGTTTCTCGCATTCTTACAGTATTTTCTCCTAATCAAATAAGTGAAGGAAATCTGAATCAGAGCTACATTCCGACGTATGCAGACATGACCGGAATATTGCCGCCTTTATCAATACGATGTAAATCGAGGACACCTATATTGAATATCTCACAGTGACAAATCTTGGATAGGCCTAAGAGTATTTGCTTTAAAATAGCGAGGAACTCATTCAGTCTATAATTTTAGCAATTATAACACTAAGTATACGCAATTTTCGTTGTTCCTATGGTAACCACCATTATAATTTTTTGCAAACTCACAAGAGTGAGAATGATACACTGTACATTTGCTTAATAGTATCAAATTAGCTTATAACTGTGTTGTCTTGTATGCATATCTTAAAATAGTCACTTTGTTTATGTACTACATCAATCTGTGTATTTGGTACAACTTTTAAAATCTAAAAATATGAATTTCTTTAATCGGACTTTAGCCAGTTTTAACCAAATGTTGTAGCAACATATACGAAACATAAATATAAGAACATACGTATGTTGACAATGATAACCGAACATCGTATCCCCTCCTTGTCCTCCTAGCACTCGGCCACTGTATTAGCTGTTGATGAGTATATTCATGCTAAGTCTGGTTTACTGGAACCCATACTATCTGGAAACCCTTGTTCTAACGACCATACATAGCATAGTAAACGTTGTTTGTCCAATATTGGGAATGTACATGGAATGAATAGCAACAACAATATCAGTAAACTACAAATTGAATATTATCACATTGGTATTTCTATACATTAAGTTAGTTCTGGAGAAGTTGGCGACCTTTGAAAGAACTTATAGCTAATTAAAGGGATTGTAGCTTGTGGCGTTTGTGATCAAGTAGGTTGACAAATTGTTAGGTGACTTCCTAGCAAGAAATCTAGCTTGTTGTGTAATTGCGAGAGCGTCTTGTACTATTGACAATAATTGCTGAAATAAGTACTGCGATTATTATAACGTCATGAATCGCGTTGTTATTGCTTTTACACTAGCTGTAATTTAGCCGATAATTGGTTCACGATGGGAGGGCTTTAATGATGTATACTTTAATCTCTACCTTTTTTTTGTAATTCTCTTTTTATTTTCCAATTTTCAACATACTATTAATACAATATGTACAATATGATAATTTCATGATATGCGAAAAATAGTTTACACAAATTGTTCAAAGCATCAAGGAAGATAATAATACTCATTAGTCGATGGATACCTTATATACTCCCTAGAAAATTTGTGATTGAACGTAACACTTTTGCGCACTTAAAAACTTATGTTGCATGAAACATGAACTGGTTGATGTGTTTAACAAGAAAATATTTAATCATATGCCAGTATAACAACGTCGTAGAACAATGTACATTGATGAAATATAAGTTCAACGTCGTAGAAAAATACAATGTACACTGATAAAAGATAAGTTCTAATATATACTGTCGATGATACTAGATACTATTTTAATCTATAAACACAAGGGGGAGTATTCCCGTTTAACATATTTATTAAAGTTGTTTGGATTACCTCCCTTATTATCTTCGATGTATTTAAGCAAAATTAATAACACGTAGAACAATGTGCATTGATAAAATATAAGTTCAACGTCGTAGAAAAATACAATGTACACTAGCTGATAAAAGATAAGTTCTAATATATACTGTCTATGATACTAGATACTATTTTAATCTATAAACACAAGGGTGTTCTAATATATACTGTCGATGATACTAGATACTATTTTAATCTATAAACACAAGGGGGAGTATTCCCGTTTAACATATTTAGTAAAGTTGTTTGGATTACCTCCCTTATTATATTCCAATGTATTTAAGCAGAATTAATAACTTTTAACACAGGGTACATAGATCATGATGTGTTAAATAAGAAAATACATATTTACATATCATACATTTTTTTACATAAGGCACAAATAGGAAAACGTTTTTTTTTTTTTTTTTTAGTTTTATGTGATAGTATTTTATAACAAGTGTAACTTAAATATCAAATACATATTGGAGATCATAGGCTATAAATAAAAGTTGTGTCCTGATAGCAGTTTAGTAACATAAATAAAAGAGGGTCGTTTCTGTATCAAAGAAGACTTTTCGGTTAAAGTTTGACTTTGTACTGTAAGGATCTAATACAAAATTACTAATAATTTTAATATATTTATATGTGAAGTCAAAGGTTTAGGTATCTTCATCCAGAGCTGCTGTAAAGTGGTGCCATTTTCTATTAAAAAGATTTAATGTACAGGTTTTTCTTGCTTGATACTTTTCAGTTTTGATATATGACATTACCGTTTGTTTAAAAGTGTTTAAAGCAGGTGAACAATTTTTCATTTTGCAACTGTAAATATACTGTTTGGTCAGTAATATAACATTGTTAATTGCCTTTGAAAATTTTTTACTACCAAAAATAACATCTTCTTTAAGCAAGATGATATTCGTATCAGAGAATTCGTTATTTATCCAAGTTTTTACCAAATTTATGAAGGTTTCAACATGGGAACAGGACCAAAACAGGTGAATTATAGTTTCATCATGTTGCTCACAAAAAGAACAGACATTTGAGTTTTTTATTCCCATTTTATATAGAAGATGGTTTGTTCCTAAAATTCTATGGTTAATTCTGAATTGAAGCCATTGTAATTTTGGATCTTTAGTACATACAAACGGGATGTCATAATAGAACTTCCAGTTTAAAACATAATTTAAATTGAGATTTTCGGACCATTTGTTTTGGGATATTGGGGTTAGTTTATTCTTTATCAAAATGTCGTATAAATTTCTGCATCCTTTCTTACACAAAGTAATATACTTAATAATTAATGGCCTTGTTGGTGCAAATATTTGCTGAGGGGACTGGACAATTCTTAATTTTGTAAGGGCTGCCTTAACAGCATTTGTTATACTCCTTAATTGTAGGAAATTTGCATTTATTTGATATTTGTTTTCCAAATTGTTAAAATTAAGAAATTCCCCATTTTCATCTAGGAGGTCTTTAACAAACGTTATTCCCTTGTCAAAGAAATTTTTGAACATATTTTTGAAGGTGAAAAACCCACTAACTATTTTTGTAATCTAGAAAATAGAAACTATACATCCAAAATCATGAATAAATTATACTCTAAAAGCGGAAATTTACTCACTAATCAAACTGATATTTTAACAGAAACCGCTAACCACTACAAAACGCTGTATGCGAACTCTGAAGTAGAGGAAGTCAACTTAAATAGTATTTTAAACAAAGAAAATGTGTATGCTTTAAATCAAGAAGAACAACTTGAATTAGATAAGCCACTTATGTATGAGGAATATCTCTCCAGTTTAAAAAAGATGTCCAATAATTCTTCTCCGGGTAGTAGCGGTTTTACTGTATCTTTCTATAAATTCTTTTGGATAGATATTGGTCCTTTCCTGACACGATCCCTTAACCACTCTTTTACTACTAAGGAACTATCTATTACCTTGAAACAAGGTGTTATAACATGTATCCCTAAAGGAAATAAAGATAAGCTACATTTGAAAAATTGGCGTCCAATTTCTCTGCTTAATGTTGAGTATAAAATTTTATCAGCCACAGTGGCAGCGCGTCTAAAAAGTGTCCTAACAAAATTAATCAGTGAAGACCAGAGTGGTTTCTTACCTGGACGATTTATAGGTGACAACTTAAGACTTATTTATGATATGATGTATTACACAGAAAAAAATAATGTACCAGGTATGATTCTCCTTCTTGATTTCGCTACCGCTTTCGACAGCTTATCTTGGAATTTCATGTTTAAAGTACTTAAATTTTTTAATATTGGCCCAAATTTAACACAATGGATAAAAATATTTTACACAAATATAGTCTCCTGTGTATCTGTTAATGGAAATTTATCAGACTGGTTTTATATTCACAGAGGTTGTAGACAAGGTGACCCTATCTCTGGCTACATTTTTATTTTATGTGCTGAAATCTTATCTATCCTTCTAAAACAGAACAATCAGATAAAGGGCATCACCGTAAATACAGAAGAATTTTTAGTATCTCAATATGCTGACGACACATCTCTTTTACTAGACGGTTCAGAAAATTCTCTCAGAAACACCATGCTTGTATTAAAATTTTATGCGAATATTTCTGGTTTAAAGATAAATATTGAAAAAACTAAGGCCATTTGGATAGGTTCATTGAAAAATAGAAGAGACTGTATATGTCCAGACTTGGGGATAACTTGGGAGGATGATTCTTTTACTCTTCTTGGAATAACTTTTAAAAAAAATTTAACAGAAATGATAGACACTAACTTCCTACCAAAATTAAATGACATCCATAAGTTAATCTCTACCTTAATTATAGTATGCATGATGTCAATCCTTTGTTTATCCATCTTAAAGACGGACTATATACCTTTATTGTATCAATTACTCATTGTTTTTGTACAGTTTCTTTCCTGTAGGCCAGACATTTCTATTGATCTTGGACTTTAAGATTCCACTGGTGAGGACAGCTTTACACCAGCGATTGCTTCTGGCTTATTTTCCTGTCAGTTTGATTTCATACAGTACGGACTCATTTGTTAGGTTGTGTTTCTCAGAGTCAGAGTTCGGTGCTCCGCGATTCAAATACGCTGACGCTCATGTTCTATTGAGGAATTAAAGGCTATGCCGTATTTTAAAAACGTGTATAAGCTTGTTGATATTGATGCGGAAACTCGCAAAAGCGAACTCATAACTTCATATATTGTTAACACCGTTACGGTCGCAAAGACCAAGAACACATTGAGGACAACTATGCTATGGGATGATTTTGGGTTTCTTCAGATACTATAGTTTCCTTCATACAAATGTATTAGTGTTGCACTGGCACAATATTAGACATATAGCACATGGTGATTTCAAGGGTCGTACAAATAAGCTTAAATCTTATACAGGATGTGGGTTGTCAATCGGTACCCGTAAGTACATGCACTACAGAGTGGGCCATGTAACCATACTTAATCGTCTTTTATATTATTGTCTTTAAGGGTAAGTCGGAAAAACCAACATATATGTTTAATGAAGTGAGCAAGTAAGGCATATGTGATATGCATGTAACCGGTATTGTTTGACGCCATGTAAGTGACAGCAGATAATTACATTCTTTATCTAACATCTACAAAACTAATTACTGGCATCGAGGAATTTTACATAAACTTCGTATTCTGGTGAGAAATTCAATGGTGTTGGTTAATTTGCTTTCCATGTTTCTGTGTTTCTAGACTTAAATAATTTTATAAGTCGTTGCATAGACTATATGATCTATACCTTTTAAGTACAGAAACTTAACTAAAGCTTGAGAAGGTACAAATAAACTAACAGTTATAATTTGAGGTACACACAATTCATCTATTGTACAACCAGTGTACTTTTAATTTAAACATAGTTCTATCCAATTAGTTTTTAATAAACGAAATGTTCAATTTTTTTTCACTATTTCAAAAGTTGTTTGTCTACTTCAGCAAATATATACAACCGTCTTACAGTCGATATTTATTGTCAATACAATTTCTTAAAGATTTTCAATCTGTAGTATCGCTGCATCACCTATTTCGCCGATATATTTCTATACAGAAAGAACATGACATTTTAATTTGAAATATCTCTCGTTTCAGAAAGATCATAATTTCACGAGGTTTTTTCTCAGAAATTCTTTGAATGACTCTACCATGTTATAGTCCGGCAGAACTTGCAAGGGACCGTGCAATGTCTTCTATACAAAATGTTTTTGCATTTTCTTGTTCTCTAGACCATACCATAACAGAATCCGAGTGATGCCACCTTGTCATCATTGAGCGATTCTGAGAATAAGGCCCCAAAGGGGGTATATGCATTTTCATGAATTAATCATTATAAATACATTTATTGTTTTATCAAATGTACAGAAGAGCACGCTAAATGTTCTTCACATTATGCCAAATAATGTGGTCATTCAATTTATAAACATTTGTAATAGTTAATTGTGAAAATGAGGCCCCACTCGTGGTTAACACCTAAAATGATGCCCGTTATTTGGGAAACAAATGGTTTAAATTTGTAAATGATGCATGTTAAACAAATGTTTCATTATATCTAGTATTCGAACTGAATACAGTGATATCGGTAAGTACAAACATAGCTTAATATTAAATTAATTTACTTGAGGCCCTGCAATCACTTTAGCAAATGTGACTCCATAGTGGTATATGTTTTTTTTATCAATGTAGTTGGCTTAAATACATAGAATCTATAATGAACAATTAAATGTTACGCAAAACGCCTTAAATGTAGTCTGGTTGCAAAAATGATGTTTATATTTTGCCGAATAATGTGTTTATTCAATTTATAAACATTTGTAATAGTAAATTGTGAAATTGAGGCCCACCTCGTGGTTTACACCTAAAACGAGACATGTTATTACCCAAACCAATGAATTAAATTAGAAAAATGATGCATGCTCATACATTTTTATATTTTAATATATTTTATATTGAATTTAGTGGCATTGACAAGTGCAAACATGACTCAACCATTAAATTAATTGAATTGAGGCCCTGTTAGGGAAAGATTTAATGTATGAACTGTATGAAATTCGCACAAACTACTCGTAATTATGTCAAGTTATTTCACTAAACCTTACAGAATGCAACTTTAACCATAACTATTAGTGTTAAAAAAGTGTTATTTAAATAGTCATGCACTACATTTTGAAAAAGACAAAGAGGCAATGAGGGTGTGTGTCAGTGTTAAACAATGAAAAGGAGAACATGATGCATAAACCATGTTCAATTCAACATGTTATTATATGTGAAATATGAGACTTACTTAATAATCGAATTTCAGTAAATTATCTATATTCACATAAACAACTAAATTATAAATTTGAAATGAAATGATGAATTGAGGCCCGTAATGTGTCGTTAAACTTTTATATTTTTCTTTTACAAATTATGTTATACATGTACCTTGATATTACCACTTAGAACTAGTAACGTGTACTATAAGATACTCGTAATGCACCTATCAATATGTCTAAGAGGGTTTCCGAACGGGGAATGATGCATAATGATCCTGGTTCCCCGGAAATAGACTTCAGTCTGATTTCAAATTAAACAACTAACGATGAACGACATGCACCCCAGACCATTTCATGAAACGAGCATCTCCCATGTGAGCATTCAAACCAAATGTTTGGCTTCAGGGTCTGGTATTACACCTAAAAATGTATAATACCCCTTGGTCCTGGTCAAAATATTGAAAGGTGCATCAGCGTCAGTGGCTCTGTGCCGCACTCGGTATTATCCTGAACAATAGAGCACAGTCATTCTGTACATAAGGGTATTAGCTATCAAAAACATACATTTCAAACCGATTGTGTTCTCACCATAATGTTGAACATCCCAAAGAAGTATTCGCCGTCACATCAGGTTTAGCAATTTCAATTCAACATAAATTGTAATACCCGGTATGGTATAGTCAAACTCTATTAGGTACATATCAGGATCGACTGAGGTTATTCTGGTCCCTTATGGGTACATGCGACTACGAAGTAGATTCATTCAATGGTATTGACAACTCTTCATTAAAGAGTAAAACTATCCAGTGCCTAAACGAGCGGAGCGGTGGCCTTCAGGTAGGACGCGCGCTTCGGGATCGAGAGGTCCCGGGTTCGATCCCCCTCTGGACCACTGGTTAAAATCTCTGTGCAAGACCCACAGCTCCACTCCACCATGGTGTAAAATGGTACCTGAATGGACAGTGTCTATTCCTGGGCGCCGCAGATCGATGTTGGCTGCCACACCACAGGAGAGAAATAGTCTCACCAGGGAGACACGAGTGTAGGTTTCATATGTAGCCCAGGGGAGTTAAAATGTCAAAGGGTGCTTGAGCGGCCTAACAGCTGAAAAGAGCCCTAGAAAATTGGTAACATTTTTTAACTTAAACGTGTACTCACTACAACCATTTACTGTAATTCGGCGTTGAACATGGTGCTTGGTCATTAAGACCCTCCATCAGCGACTTATTGCATGTCAACTATGTTTATGACGTACTCACTTTGCTAGTAACCAAATAAATCTACACCGTCCCTATATGGTACTCTTCATCGCATAGTATTGCAATTCTTGAATACCAAAAGGGCATGCAATTGCAATACATACTTGGTGGTGGTGAACAGTTCATGGTGGTGGTGTGTACTCAGTAACGCCAGGAATAAAATAGTCTGGTTCTCACTGATAATCAGTACTTTAAATGTTTGTATTTCGGGGATGAAGAGTAAGCTGTAGTTTTATGACATGGAATGGTTGGTGGTCATTAATACATGTAGAGCCAGTAATGATTTGTTTGGTAGGGTTAAATCCCGCAAAGTGGCACAAATGCCTGTAGTCAGGGATAATATGAATACCACTTTTAGAATGGAAAGGCTGTATGTGGTGGTGATAGAAACACTAATCAGAAGATAAAAATCACTGGTATTGATGTCAGAGTAATATTTATGAAGCGGTTCATACAAAATGATGCTTCCTATGCAATGGTTGATTAATTGGTCAAATATCATCAGAACTCTGTACATTGTATTCGCCATTTTGACTGTGCATGGCAACTTCAAACAGCTAGTAAGTGGGTTTTTTTTGCATATTGTGTTCTGCTGTTTTAGTTGAGGATTGCCGTCTCTGTCTGATTTATGAAACAATTTGATCGAATACTACAAATGAAGTAATCACTATCAGAGATCCATGTCCCCGTTTTTCTATTTCCAAATGTTGTGTTATATCTTATCTTAAATTGTTGTGTAATTATTTAAACCTTTTGGTTAAGGATAACCCATGTAAGTGCAAGCACTTATTTCCAATGGGGCCATGTGTTTAGCTGATGGGAAAGCAGGTGGAAGGGACAGTGGTGTGATACAAGATATCCGGGCGCGATGCCCTAGCTCTTTCCGAAGAGACACATTGGTTTAACGTTTCCCGGTGTATAGCACCGATACATGCGAGACTACCTCTAGGTTGCCAACCAGCATTGGGAAACACAGAAAAGCGTCATTCACAGTTGAGGTTACACTTACCAAGGCCTCAAATGTATGGAATACCATCATATATCAGCGTAATTGAGGTCAACAAAAATCATCGAGGTTACTGAATTCATTTGAATAGTTTATTCCAAACGTGAGTAATGAACTAATCGCCATGTTTCTAGTACATCTTTATAGTTTTTACTCTAGCAGGGCCTCATTTTCCTCAATTTATTACAGGTATTGCAAAATGTAATACCCCTATATTTCATTCCCACTTTCATAACTTCAAGCTATCCCATATGCTAAAGTGGTTCATGACCAATTGAATTTTATACGATAATATATATTTTCTTTAAATTTTCATTTACCCTTATTTGGGCCTTAATGTCATTAACTAAAGTATTATACAAGCTAGTCAAAGCTGTTGTACATTTGTATTTATCTGATAGGTGTTTTTTGTGTTATTGGCAAATGAAATGTGTGTTTAACACGTATATGCATACTTACCTAATTAATAGTATGTGTAGGCCTACTGCCGGGACACATATTAGGTGTCGACCACAAGCAGGGGCCTCAATTCAACAATTTACTATGATTAAGGAATATTATATGCAACGCATTACCCAACACAACATGAACTACATTTCGAATGGTTTGCGTTACATTTAATTGAATATAATAAATTATTATATGTGTTTAAGCTGATTATTTTGATAAAAACCTAATGTACCTGTATTCATATACCACCTTTTGGGCCTCATTTGCCAACTGATGGCAGGGCCTCAAGTAAATTAATTTTATATTTAGCTATGTTTGTACGTACCAATGTCACTGAATTCAATTCGAATAAAACATATAATGAAACATTTGTTTAACATGCATCATTTACTAATATAATTTATTAGTTTCTCTAATAACGGGCCTCGTTGTAAGTGTAAACCACGAGTGGGCCTCATTTTCACAATTTACTATTACAGATGTTTATAAATTGATTTAACACATTATTTTGCATAATATAAACATCGTTTAGTGGTTTTTCCTATACATTTGATAAAGTAATAGTGTATTTATACTGACTAATTCATGAAAATGCATATACCCCCTTTGGGGCCTCATTCTGAGAATTGCTCAATGATGACAAGGTGGCATCACTCGGATTCTATTATGGTATGGTCCAGAGAACAAGAAAATGCAAAAACATTTTGTATAGAAGACATTGCACGGTTACCCCAAAATATGCTGTTTATCTGCCGGACTATTAATATAAAAATCTATCAATATCTAAACACTCAGAAAACTTCCAGATTTAACTTTTTAGGAAGTCGAACAGACACATTTATTACAGCTGCCTTGTTTTATCGCAATCATATGCATAAGTTTCTAAACAAGACAAACATCCATTATGTTTTATTGCTTCACATAAGTAAACTTGTACAGTTTAAGGTGGAATATTGACTTTAATTGAGAAAATGAATCGGTTATTAGGTAGCCGTCCATGTACAGAGAATGGTTCGCTCCCAAACATGTCTGGTATTGCCGGAAACACTACAAGTGGGTCCACAACTGGCACTGATGAAAAATGAAATCGTCGGCTTGTGCAAAATATCAATACGCCGTAAATACCTAAATGACACTGTATGAATGACGCTGGTATATATTAAATGTTTGCACCAAAGTCAAGAGACTGGTTGCAGAATGTGTGTAACCTCTGACTAAATGCTTAACAACATTGTTACTTGTGTTTTGTACTTTCAATCCTCGTACTGCAAACAAAGCTTGTGGATTCCCCAATGTATTATACACTACTGTACTTGGCTTCAGTCAATCCCTTCCTCTTATAAGCTGAAACGGAAACTAGCTAGGTTCTTGGATAGTGAATACGTGTGCCTTAAAGTGTATAGAGCTATATTCTAACAGTCATTCAATGTCAAAAAAATTACTTGCATCGTTTTTAGTATGATACTAGACTACCTAAATTGAAAATTAAAAATGGATACGAAAGCATAATAGTTTTTCATTTTTTGAAACTTAAAAAACATCTTCCAATATAGCTCTATACACTTTAAGGCGTACGATTATACACCATTGTACTTGAATACGGTCGGTTAATCCCTTCCTCTTATAAACTGAAATTGGATAGTGATTATGCATGACTGAATGCGTACGATTGACGAAAATGTCATCAGAAGTGTTGTAAAAAACATGTACAAAAATATGAGAAAATCGTATAGGTAAGGCAGTCCTCAACTTTTCAACTTAACTGACCCAGCGCAGTAGACGTCACAATGCACACATAACCGAAATAGAAACTGAAAATGTTCCAGCCGTCAAAACACTGAATAACCTAACGTATAAAATTTGGACACTAGTAAATAGGTCACACTAGTGACCTCTATTGACTGACCAGGTTTCCTGCACTCTTCGGCACAGTAAATACATCCATGATCCCGGATTACCCAAAAGGTCATACTAAAACTGCGACCTCCAGCAAGCAACTAAACAAGACCATCAGATAATCCGTCCGAAAAGAATATGCGAAATTGTTACCCTTAGTGACTAAACAAGGTCCATCCATGATTTTACCCAGTGACATTGTTATTTGCCCCGGGTGATCCCAAAATGTATGCAAAACCAGCACTAGATAGTGACTAAATATGCAATCATGATAAAATCACAAATAATATACCAGAATGGTTATACTTAAACTTGAATCTGTAAATAGAGATACTTGCTTGTACATATTTATCGAACATTTTGAATGATCATACAAGTAACTTGGATATACATTGTATTTTTGAACCCTCTATATGACCGTATATTCCATATTTATCACATTACAGAAGTCGTTCGTTTTGATGAAACAATATAGTAAGATATTGATTGCATTATGTATATGGAATCAGGGACAATATAGCAATGGACATTTCTCCACGACAAGTTACATCCATATGCCCGACAGGATTAGCTCAGATTTCTCGTTTACAATATTTTATCACGGATATTCTCGCGATATGATACACAGCGTAAGGCGAGGGCATTTTGAATATCTCATAGTGGTCTATGTACGCTCGTAGGATAGGTTCCTTTACATGAAAAAGAGATCTTGGAAAAATTTAGAAAAATGTAGCCAGAACTTGGCAGATTAAATGCATGATATTTAGCAAATTTAACAACCATTAAAACAATTATCAGAAAACAAACGGAATAGTTTTCTTTTTTATTTCTCCTCTTCAGGAATTCAATTACAACGATTATTCTTCAATCAGACATGGAAGTATCTCTATTACTGTTGTAGACATCTGCCATCATTGTGGTAATAGGTTTAGTATGATGGTGATAAAATATGCCTTGCGTATAACATGTATAGAGGATCTATCATGACTGTTTAATTGATATACTGTTTATTGGCATAAACCTATTGAATTTATTTGGCAAACCTCTCAATTGCAAGGTAACTAGATATATATGTCAGAAAGTTTAAGGCTGTCTTTGAGCAGAAGTTTCTGAATGTTAAGATCAGACGATATTGGTGTATTGTCATGTTAACATGATAGTTTCATTCAAAATGATCTTAAGCATAAAATAAAAGTGTACTGCAACTTGGTTTACGTACATGAAAAGTATGCGAAGTATCTGAGTACCTTTTGAGAACATTCGACTTGCGGAGCCTTGGGTAACTTTGTTGATTTGGCTACGTTTCATTCGGTCTCATGCAATTACCGCTATTATATAATTTCTGTGTGAAATTGGGTCATCCAGCATTTTCTCGGCGGGGACTTGGAGTATTGATTGTTTCTTTGACTTATGTGTGGGCATTACTCATGGTATTGGTGTTGTGGTGTTTCCGATTTCTGTGATCGGCTGGTAAGGTTAAGTGCTACCTTCCCTGTCTGATTTTCTCATACCTTTCTTGTGTTTGATTGCCATTTCGGCAGAGGCATTCTGGATATTCAAATGCCCTAAATAAGTGAATCAGTCGATACAATAGCAAGTGAATAATGTTGATGTTGGTAATAATATCATGATGCCATTTCATACACAAGTATCGATAAATAAAACTACAACAAATGTTCCTAACTGTTCCGAACTGTTCCGAAAACCCCAATTTATGGAAACACAGACAATTAGCCCCAATGGACATGACAGTTGTATGCCTCAACGACTTTTATCATTATGCTTGTCAGGATCAGCGTGTATTTCTGATTTACAGTATTTTATCGCGGATATTCTTTCGGGAAAACATGGTTATAACAATAAATATCCATTGTCCGGTGTCGGCAAGATGAATCTTTATAATATGTTGTGTCATGTGTCATATAGCAAGGCCCATGTGAGAATACTTTCATCAAAACATTTTCTCCCCTACTAACAAGTCTTTCTTCCGATTATATACGCATAATAAATCTTAATTAGAGCTACATCTCAACATATGCGGACATGACCGGAATATTGTCGCTTTTATCAATACAGTGTCAATAGAGGGTATCACACATTGCTAAATTTAGGATAAATCTTTTGCATGAAAGAGAGATCCTTACTGTAATATATATCAGACTGGTAATAGTGTTTCGGCCGCTTTTCACGAAAATTTGAGCTTTATCAGTTTGTTAGAAGCAGTTATGTTTAACGAAGTATGTCGTTGACGTGAGGTGTAAATAAACCTGTATTTACACCGAAGAAATTTTCGAAAATTGAGTTGAAGTATAAATTGAGTATTGGTGTCTGTATATGTCGTTGTTACCATAACAACAACTACTGTTGAGAGCGAATGTTACATATACTATGCTAATTCGTTGCATAGCATCAAATTAGTATTTGTTATCGTTTATTTATCTAAAAATAGTTAATTTTTAATTATTTTTCGAGATACTGCTTTACAAGTTGTTGGTATTTGACAGGAATTTCACTCGTAGTGATCAGGGAATAACACGCTCGTGACTACACGCGATAGTCACTCGAGTCAGTTAACGTAAATTGCTAAATTATATCCCCGTTTCGTATCATAACAATAAAATTAGCATTGGAATTGTTGGAACTGTATTGTACAATTGACAATAATTGCGGAAATAAGCCTGAAGATTAACGTCATAATCCTCGTTATTATTGCTATAACACTAGCTGTGATTTACCCGATAATTGGTTTGCAATGGGAGAGCTTCAATGATGTTTACTTTAATCTCCACCTTAATTATTGTATGCACGATGTCAATCCTTTGTTTATCCCTCTTAAAGTTGCATAGATTGGTGTGGCTTCGGTCCGCCACGTCAGTTTAGGATTAGTGTCTTTTAGGGTAGATTATGAAACCAGCAATTAATAACATTGCCTTGTATTGAGCTAGTAAGTCAACAATGATAAAACCGGCATCATATGACGTCGTGGTAGTGACACCAGATGATTACCTTAATTAACTACCATCTACAAAAATATTTTAAAGTTGTAATTCACATAAGCTTCCTATTCTGGTTCGAAATTCAATTTTGGTTAAATAGTTTTAACAAGTTTCTGTGTTGCTTGTCGTAAAATAATTACTGCCATTACTGAAACATAACTTAAGTTTACGGTAGTAAAGTAAACATAAATTTTACACTCTAATTATTACCAGAATTCTGTTGAGACTATAAATTCTCTATATTGGTATTCCTAAATCATTAAATGCAATTACATTTAAGCATTATCTAGAAAGGTATAAAGAAACCCAATTAATCTATTTCACGACCGTCTTCGTTCGAAGTTTAGACATAAACCTGTCCAATTACTTTAGAATAAACCGAATGTAATACTTGGCACAACAGAGGATATAGCAGTAATACGTGTATCACTATGTTACGGAATATTGGCTAGGGCATCTATCTTTATTGCAGTTATTTCTTTTAACTCTTTAGGACTGCAGACAGCTAAACTAATGTGGTCAGCCTTGTCACTGTTTAAACAAGTTCATTCATCTAGATTCTGGGTTGTAGAAACAAGGTCATTCGCCTTTTTAATAGCTGGGAATAGGGCAGGTTAAAATTATTTTGTAAGTTTCAGAGGTTGCAAATTGTGCCGTGTTTCAGGGGTATGTGATCTTTTTTGTGTCTGTTTTTCGGCTGGGTCAACTGAGAAGCTGCTGGCCCTGTCTGACTTTCAGTTATCTTTCCATAGCCATGCTGAAAAATTATTAGTCAGATGGCATTACAATAACTAACAAATATCAGATTTTGCAGCATTTACACAATTAATTCGTTTCGCCAGCTTTGTGCAAGTGTAGTCCTCCTCGTTACGGACAAGATTACATGTCTGTAAAGCTTCTTGACGACGCTCATTCTGAGGTATTACTTATTTTCCTCAGACATATGTCTATTCTAGAAGAATATGACGTTTTAATTTGAGAAAGTTCCTAATTTCACTTGGCATTTACTTCGGAAACTGTTTGAATGAATATATATGACGTTAACGTCACTCTTGACAATATCACCAGACCGTATTATTCAGGAAACATCTGTCCTTCATAAATAAATATCTCTTTACCTCAATCAATGCTTAAAGGAAAATATGACAATGATAATACTGTTTTCGTACGCCGTAATGCTAGGTGTAATAGCTCAAAGTTCCATATTCATTTACCAAAATAGTTGTTCGTTTAAAAGAAACAATTAAATGAGAAAGTGATTGAATGATACATATTACAAAACAGACGATAATGTCAAAGGAACAATTCTCGACTTGTTTTATCCCTATCTCCGACATGATACATGTAAGTGTGAATTTCTGATTTACACTAATTTAACACGAATATTCTTGCGAGAATACGGGTTAATATAAATACAAATCCATCATCCGTTGTCGGCTAGATATATATATATATCCATGCTAAATTGTGTCATTTGTCATACAACATCAGTCATTTACTTTCATTAACAATTTGTCGAAAACGTACAATACTTTCGCCAGATGAAGTAACCCAAGGAAATCTTAATTAAAGCTACTTGCCGACGTATGAAGACATGACTGGAATAATATTGTCGCCTTTGTCAATACAGAGTCAATCGAGGAAACTTCAACTTGAATATCACATACTGGTATATCTGCGTTAGGGTTTTATGCCTGAAAGAGAGATTTCAAAATTGTTATATAATCTCTGATGGAACTCGATTGCACATATTTGTCCAGAGCTGCTAATGAAAGTCTAGCAATTATTGCTAAATACGTCTTTTGACAATATAAACACAACTTCATTAAATTATTTATTATCAAACTATGTTAGTTCATGTTGAAAGAAATGCCGAACGTTTAACATACAAGATTCTTATATGATCATATAATTAAATGTTTTATTTCTACTTTCCAGATATTTAACCTGTATACACTAGTTCGTTCAAAATGACAGGTATCGTGTTGACAAGGTCAATATCGCGAACGAAACACAGAATAATAAAAACTTACAGTCGTGTTCAGAGTACAAGGAACAAACCTCTCAGTCGCAATTAATTTAATAGTTTTTTTTCTGATATTTTCAGTATTTCTGATATCAGGAATATGTGAGCTATATTTGTTTGTTTAAAGCATTTATGTTTAACGAAGTTTGTCGCTGGCATTGGATGTAAATAAAGACATTGTCGGAATTGTGAAGCTTTGAGCATCAAGTGTTTCTGTTTGTAACGTGTATTCGTTTCTATGGTAACCACTTATTAAACTAAAGACACTTTCCAAAATTGAGTTGAAGCTATCATTAAGTATCAAGTATTGGTGTCTGTAATTCGCCGATGTTACTATAGCAACCACTATTGGATTTTGTTACCATTAATCATGACAGAGAAAGAGAGAGACGGTTACTGACATTCTGTTAATTTGTTGAATAACTTCACATCACTGTTTGTTATCGTATACGAGGATTGTCCCAGAATTACGTAATACTTATATAAGTTAAATTATAAATAAACACTGACTCAAATCTGTTCTATGGTACAATATATATATACCAGATATTGTGCATCTTATTATTAGAATTGCTAAATAATTAATGGTAATTCAACTGCATAATTATGTATATAGCGATATGAACTTGATATAAATCCATTACAATTATAGATTTTAAGATATTATTTTGATCCATAAGAATACCACAGGTGGCACATCCCTACAATTCGAAAAATACACATAACATTTCCCTACCTTTTGAAGGGTAAGGGAGGTAATTTTTAATCGACTATTGTACAAAATAATCTCTCTTTGACCACAGACAACTATGAAAGTCGTTATAGACACTGTTAGAAATGTCAGATTTTAAGAAACAGCGCGCTGGTAATAAAAACGCAAAATAAATGTCGGTTGGACTATGATTAAGCTAAAACAATGCCATTGAGTTTGGTGCTACAATTATAGCAGCATTACCTGTCTAGGTCAGCGGTCCATAATTTTAGAGAAACCCGATTTATCTGCCAGTATTTCACGACTATTCTTTCTAACTATTTCTATCCAATTATTTTGTAATAAACGGACTGTTCAACCTAGTTAATTTAGGATGTAGTTGTAATACAGTTATATTGACGTGTTGCAATGATTCGCTTAATAAAACGTGCAGCATTAAATATCACAACTCGTATGTTTTAGCATCATTTCAAAATTTCTGTCTACTTCAGTAAATATACACAACCGTCTTACAGACAATATATATTGTCAATACAACTTCTTTAAGATTTTCAATCCGTAGTATCACTATATAACCTATTTCTCAGATTCAATTTCTATACAGAAAGAACTTGACATTTTAATTTGAAACATCTCTCGCTCCAGAAATTTCCAACGTTCATGAGGCTTTTTCTCAGAAATATTGTGAATGAAAATATCATGTTCACATGAAATATATCAATATCGCAACATTTAGAAAACTCTGCTTCAAGATTTTACTTATACTCTATATTTTGTATTGCAAGCATAATTCATATACGTATCAACTACATTGTAATTAAGTAGTGATGAGGCCCTAATCTGAAGATTTCACATATCGCAATGCTAGATCATGACACCATGTATTTTATGTTCGAACTGCGCTTCATGTGTAAGCTATCTGTTGGCGTATATAGTGATTTTACAACAAGTGATGCAAATTTTATCAGGATATTAAATAAATACAGTATATGTTCAATGGTGCGACCAATATTGGAGGAAGGGGAATGTCATCTACATACACACAGCGCATGAAAACACACATATTTATAACAGTTGCCTTATTTAATTGCAATTATATGTGTATACCTCCTAAAACCAGTTCAGTTTCAATTACAATGCACATATCAAATTACAGAAGTTATTCGTTTGAAGGGAACAATACAGTAATATGCGACCAATGACTATATTGTAATGGACATTTCTTGACTATTTACATCCATATCACCGAAATGATTAACTTGGATTCCTCAATCCGCAAGGTTAATCTCACAAGAATACGGGTTATTTACCGTAAATAGCCGTTGTCCATTGTCAGCGAAATTTATATTCATGATATATTGTATTATATGTCATATAACAAGGCCCATGAGAGTATAATTTCATCAACAATTTCTCGCATACGTACACTACTTTCCCCTGAACAAATAAGTCAAAGAAAAAGTAATCAGAGCTACATTCCAACGTATGAAGACATGACCGCAATATCACCTTTTCAATACAATGAAAATGGAGAACACTTAAACTTGAATATCTCACGGTTGATAGTTCTATTTGCAGGAGCCCTTTGAAAAAATTAAGACGAATATGTAGCGAAGAACTAGAAGATATAATCTATAAGTGTGTAGCAAATTTAACACCCAATAGACACAATTGTGAGAAACCTTTCTGATAGTCTTACATTTATATCGTCTCTTGGGGACGCGATTTCAAAGACTATTCCCTAATCGGTAATAGAAATCTCACAATTACTGTTAAGCTAATGTATTTTAGTCAACCTATTATTATGTAAATAATTCCGTTTACATGATGCAATAAAGTCTTATGCATACAAAATATATAGTTGATCTACCATGATTTGTCAAATGAAATAAACTTTAATTGAACGAGTTGTTTTATTAAGTGAGCCTTAGGCGACACATGGGCACACAAAGACGCTGACAATATCCAACAGAAAAAACAAACTAGTACATACCACAATCTCATGACAAAAAATCATAGAGCGGAAAACGGAACAAAATAGCAACTCCAACAAATACGATACCCCACCTCGAAAGTATGCCGCCTCAGTCAGTCAAACTACTTGGGAACACGAACCAGAGAATATAACAAACGGACACCATACATCACATAAGCAAGCCACAACAGATACAGCGTGCATGTACTTTTGAAAGATAACAAGAAGCCTTACGTTATGAAGCCTACAAAATGAACACACATTCACAAAATGGCTTGTGGTTTTCTGTTTTTACAATAAAATGGACAATTTATACATGAGGGAAATTTGCCTAAGGAGCTTCGATTTTAGAACGGACAGCGATATGTGTCACAGGGAACTGTGCGAGTTTTTGAATGACGCCTGTTCGAAGTACAATGTCCTTATATATGTGACTTTGCTTTTCAAATATTTGGGAATACACATGTATTATAACAGCTGAGACTTTCTGAATAAGCTTCATTGGAGAATATGTCCACTCTGTCATGTCGATTCATAAGGATATGTCGTCAGATGTTAATGACATTTGATAGAGAGTTTAGCTCATGGCGGTCATGTTATAACAAGTTCGTGACTGCAACAATGCATGGGTGCGATAGTTACGTAGCGGGGATAGTAAACGTGACGTGTTATTTCAATATTAATGGACATTTTTCGGAAGAAAATTACCTTTAGTAATAATTGTCGTAAGAAGGGTTGTAAGCGTTCTGCATATTGTTGCTACAATTGCACAAAAAAATGAAAATCGCCTGACGTGGTCGAAAACCAACCATATACAGTGCCATTGGTTTAATGATATCTATAACGGATACATTGGCCAAAATTGGATTTGGTAACAAAGATTGGAGTATATATCCGTCGAATAATTTGGAAAAAACATGCATGAACATTTCTGAGAAAATGTGGTGTTCCCGAGTGCTTTTCTGCAAAAGAGTTTTGATTAATTGCAACACAGAAAACTTTAACTAAAAAGTTGCTTAGCCTCTGACGAGTCAATGTTGCATCTTAAATACTGTATTAATATGTCAGAATCTGCTATATTAGAAAAGAGTAGGTGTTTGTTCCGCTTGGTTTATCAATTACAAGTCCGAAAAACATTTCATCAGAGCTCAAATATGATTATTATTTGCATTGTTTGTTCTATTTTCAGATTAGATGTCCATGATGTCGCAGTACCGAGTGGATATGAATGTTTTGCATCCAACAAACGAAACAACGGTTCATACTGGGTATTCAATAAATGATACTTATTTAGACGAATTAACCGGAAACTTAAGTGATTTAGGAGGAATGAGCGGATGGGAGCAATCTTACTTTAAGACCTTTGATGAAACTACCGAAGCTATTATCATAACTATATTCTCAGTGCTTATTATTTTCGGAGCGCTTGGAAACGGTCTTGTGTGCTTCGTGGTATTTCGAAACTCTCACATGAGAACCCCGAGAAACATATTTATCATTAACTTGGCTATTTCAGACTTGACATTATGTTTATTTACACAGCCGCTAAATCTGTATAAATTGCTCAATTCACAGTGGCATTTAGGAGCATTTATGTGTAAGCTTTCTGCGATGCTCCAGGGGACTAATGTGTTTGTATCCACAATAAGTATTACAGCAATTGCTCTCGATCGCTTCCAAGTTATTGTATACCCAACTAGAGACAGTATGAAGAAGATAGGCGGTGCTGCCGCTTTAGTTACAATTTGGATAATATCATTACTAATGGCAAGTCCGTTGATTATATTTTCTGTTTATATTGAAGAACTATTTCCACAATTCCATTTCATCCTGTGTTATTGTCTAGAAGACGTCACATTACGCGCTGAGAAAGGCGCTTATTCAGTAGCCTCGATGGTTGTACAATACATCTTACCAGTAATGACAGTGTCTGTAGCTCATGCTAGAATATGTAACAAACTGAAATACCGTATGGTTAACCGAAGGATGCCGCGGAGTTCTGGTCCTGAGGTAAATAGTCCGCCACCAGCTGGTAGCAATCGTTCAAGGAGTTCAGAGAATAGGGCTGCACGTAAACGAAAGACAAACATTTTACTGGCATTTATCGCGATTGTGTTCGTGTTCAGTTGGATGCCGCTAAATATTAGCAATATCCTTGTGGAATTTCAATTTCAAATGTTCCGAAACAAAGGTATTGATATTAACCTTGTGTATGTAGTTTGCCACATGCTGGTACTGAGCTCAGCATGTACCAATCCCGTCTTGTACGGTTGGTTAAATGACAATTTCCGTAAAGAATTTGAAAAGGTTTTGAAATGTTCATGTTGCAGTCTTCTAAAAAGGGACTGGTCTTGTTTGAAACGATCGCGAGACCGAGGTATTCCGGTTATAACATTCTCCCCTGACGAACATGGTGGTAATGTCAATGGAATACGAGGTTCAGGTAGACGACCCACAAACACTTCTCATATGTTCATGACAACTGAAATAGAACAATCATGTCCGGCATCAGCTGTGTCATTGTGAGATTCAATACAGTGTTCATTGTTTGTTCAACACAGATTCCAGACAGTGTTCATTGTTTCTGCAACAAATTCCAGACATTGTATGTTGTTTGTTCAACAGATTCCAGACAGTATGCGTTGTTTGTTCAACAGATTCCAGACAGTGTGCGTTGTTTGTTCAACAGATTCCAGACAGTGTTCGTTGTTTGTTCAACAGATTCAAGAAAATTTGCGTTGTTTGTTCAACAGATTCAAGACAGTGTGCGTTGTTTGTTCAACATAATCCAGACAGTGTACGTTGTTTGTTCAACAGATTCAAGACAGTGTTCGTTGTTTGTTCAACAGAGATACATTCAATCGCGATGGTTGTCGACAACAGTCATTCACTTAAACATGGGATATGTCTCGTTGTACATGTAATGTTGGAAATAGTGTTTGCAAAACAATGGATTCGATCATTGGGAATATTTTGGACTATAGTCGTCGAACTTATAACGTGGTCTAAGCATAGCAACCTGTGTATTATTATGTGTTGATTTACCTATAAATTATACTTACACACACTTTTTACAATTGTGTCTCTTGCCGAAATTTGATTTGTTCATGCGCGTGCCAAATTAATGTTTTAAAATGCATTTTGATAGCATAATTAATATTGCAAAATCATTTTGTTGTACTATTGGTATTTTTGACACAAGTTTTTCGTTTAATTTTGTTTATAAAGTTTCATCCCATGCATGCTTTAAATATGCATTATATCTAATAGCCAAACAAACGGCAATAATTGTTTGAACAATTCAAGTTTATTCAGTAATTTATATATTTGTGTTTGATTAATGTATTCTTATCAACTTTATTCAGTGATTATCTAGTTGTGTTAGATTAATGTATTGTTTATCAACTTGTAACCAAAACAACTGCAACCTAGACAAAAACTGTAAGAAAACGGGACGAGGAAGATAGAACTCAAATTATCCTGCCGACCACAAAAACATAAACTACTGATAGTGACTCGACTATGTTATGTTTTCTCGAAATTTGCTTAGTGTTGATCGAAATTTTATTTCTTTCTGAATACCCTGGTCGTATTAAATATTAAGTGTAATTGTAAAATGTTTTCCTATAATGAGTATACTAGTATGCAACATTTATATAAGACCAATAATTATCGCACGACATTCATGGCACGACAGAAATTATGAAAAAAAGTATTTAGTTAGTGAATGTTTATTTAACACTCGATAATATTACATAGTCTGTATATCAATATTGTCAACACGTTTACGTACAGGAACAGTAGCGATACCTTCTCATTGATGGATATGAATGGCACCACTTAAACTGTAAACACCAATTTGAACGTTACAGTCCAGTAAGGATATTATTCCAATGACGTAGCCGTTTATGTGTACCCAAAAGATTACAACCATTGCCAGAACAGGTAGAGTTTAGTTTAGCATTACAATAACATAGACCTGTTTGTATAAGCCTTTATAATTGGTTTTACACCGTAATAGTGGAGTCTACCTGTGCGTCACTTACCCTAACTGGTCTGTACTATAACTCAAATGTGATCAATATCAATAGTAAACAAAAAACATTAACAGAACATAAGTTAATCATGATGATGAAAAGCCTATTGGAAATATCATTTTACGTCACATTATAAAGTTAGAAATATCATTATATTAAACACCTTTCTCCGATGCACTGTATGAACACTGTTGTTTTAGTTTGCTGTCTGTAGCACTTATCCATATTCTAATGTATTCACCTGGATACTGTTTTATCAAAGCATTTACGCAAATCTTAAACTTACGATCACATTTTAATTCTTTATTATACTTTCACTACAATAAAGCGTGATAAATGGAGCTGTAATACTTACCAGTATTCTGATAATGAACATCTACAAACAGTATCTGTCCTTAGTTTGCAGTAGTTAAAGAAATATACAGAATTTAAATTTGAACGTAAGTTTGCGATTTCCGCAAGTCCGATGATAAAACAGTACCCTGAACTCTAACTTGTCTTTGTTTCTTGGTAAATAGTAATTGTTTATAAAATGTCTCCGCTTATTTTCCATATACATTTAACAAATAAGAAATGACTGTTCTGTCAATATGGACGTTTACAATGGGCTTTATGACCTAGTTTTGTGTATGAGCATACGCGAAGTGAAAGCCATGTTTTATTTGTTATATCATACCGAAAGTATTTAGAGGATCTTTAATCTATCCATTATAGTTGAGTCAATCGGTTGCACATTCCTATCGAATTAACCATTCGAGTGATCTGCGCTATGGCAGTAATACGTTATATTGACCAGCCAATATGCGATTTATGGACCAGCTGACGTTACATTAAAATAAGGAGGATATATGCAAATAAGGTGTAATATAAACAATGCCTACTATCACACGCAATATTATAGTCTATTTGGTGTTCATTGACTATTATATTACTACATTCGGGTTAAGTCTTTCTAAATAACACTTAATTACCTTGCTTAAATATTTTTGATCGGTCAATTTACGATCTTCATGATATAAATTAACGTAATTGCACAGAATGCTTAATAGTTAAAAAAGTACCAGTTGACAGAAATAAAAGAGAAATAATGCAAATTGGTTAACTTAATCGCAATTTAAAGACGATAACTGCTTTACTTCCACAGTTTTCATGATACAGTTTCTTACAGTTTGAGGAAACATGTACGCAAGTTACATGCATCGTAACGGATATACAAATATTGTTGTAATTGCAGCGAAGCATACCCACAAAGTATTTCACTTTTGGATATGTTGCATTGCAATTTCAGTATCA
Organism: Spisula subtruncata; assembly: GCA_963678985.1. Lineage (NCBI taxonomy): Eukaryota > Metazoa > Mollusca > Bivalvia > Venerida > Mactridae > Spisula > Spisula subtruncata. Next base: position 48,065,151 of record OY787666.1, read on the forward strand.
CGTAATTTTGCACGTAAGGCATATAACAAATGAAGTAAATGTACTTCCCCAATAATACCTTCAAGTTGATAAATAATATCAGTTACTTGTAAGGTTTTAAATTATAAGCAACCGGATATTTTTTGAATCAAATCATATTTGGGAAAATGTTGGTAGTTAATACACTTTTACTATTCAATAACGGTAATAATACGGACCCTATAATGGATATTAACGTGGTTTGTAAAAATAAAATGTAGAATATCATGATATTGTTGCTTTTATATTGATCTTGGAATAGTTTATGTACCTAGTTACATGTAGATGCTACATTTGGATGACATTTAGTTGTACTTGAAGCGACAACCAGCTATAAAAGACGGCACTGTAACATACTGCGTTGTTATACGAGATTCCTTGGTTATGTAGGTTATACTCATCTTTGACATTGGCTTCAGTCGTGTATTCCTAATGTTGAAATGGATGTATAGACGGAAGAGGAAATGGTAAATGTTGGATAGCTATTTTCATGATGCCAATGCTGTCCACAGAGTATGGCTGTACAAATTGTTTAAAGTCTCATTTTTGTCAATAATATTTCTGTCGTGACTATTAATGCATATTCTTACATCAGACAAGCTAGCAGTTACCTGAAACTAACTCTACTGAGTCACAAGCAATGGAGATATAAGAGTACCATTTTTAACATGTACATCTCAAGTGCATATATTGGTATAGGATATGAGAAAATCGGACAAGGCAGTCAGCATTCAACTTAACCATCCGAGCACTGAAAAAACATCAAATAACACGAATACACATCACAATTTTCACATACAACCCAACAAGAAAATAAAATACCAATGTCCTGTCCAAGGTGTCAAAAAGCTAAATAACCTACAACTTCATGAAGATATTCCTAAAGTTTGACCGTAAGTGCCAGAACGAGACATTACTATTACCTAACCGAGTTAATGATCCCGGATGAAAAGTAAGTATTTTTTAAATTATGTGCAGGTTTGATATAACCGGAATTGTTCGATAACGTGGTAGTGACACCAGTTAATGACTTTCTCTAACTAACACCCACAAAACTGCAAGTAACTATAAGAATGCAAATGCATATAAATTTTCTCTTCTGGAGAGAAATTCAATTTTGGTTAATTTGTTTACCAAGTTTCTGTGTTGCTTGTCGTAAAATAATTCAATAAGTCGTTGCATAGACTAGGTGATCTGTAACTTTTAAGCACTGATGAAGAAATAAACTTCAGTAAAATAGTACAATTATCAATTATAACCTCCTGTAGGAAATATAAAGTCTCTATATTGGCATTCCTAAATCATCAAAAGCAATTATGTATTATCTAGCAAGTTACAGAGAAACCCAATTAATCTATTTCACGACCGTTTTACGTTCGAAGTTTAGAAACAGTACTACCTAATTACTTTAGAATAAACCGAATGTAAGACCTGATACAATTGAGGATAAAGCTGAATTTGCGCAACATTGCAAATATCCGTCTAATAGAAACGCAATTTCCTTTGAAATTAAGTTTTTTTATTGCTGTAATTAGGTCACTTCGCTGTAACTAGGACATTCCGCTTTTTAAAACTTTTATTCATTAACGTTTTATTCTTTCGGACAGCTAAACTAGTAATTTCAGCTTTTATATTGTTGAAACTAGGTCATTCGGCTATAAAAAGTCAGTCAGCTTCTTGAGAGCAGTTTATTTTCTAGTTCGGTTATGTATGTGACATCGTGCCATGTTTTTGTTGTACATGTATGTGTAATATTTATGTTTTCTGTTCTTAGAAGGGTCAGTGGAGTGCTGCTTTCCCTGTCCAATTTTCTATGTTACTGCAAGAAATTCTAAGATAGTTCTAGTCGCATGACATTTTATATTCACAACAAGGCATGCGAAAATCCGACAGGGAAGGTAGCACTCAACTTAACCAGCCGAGCACAGATAGCAGAAACACCACGATACAACTACCCGGAGCAATGCCCACACCAACACATGCCAAAACGGCGACCAAATGAGGCACAACAACTCCGGGGCGTGACCTAGTTTAAAACACTAAGGACAGTGACCTAACGTTATGCGACCTAAAGAGGCACAACTACGATTAGTTAAAATAATGGGCAAGGTAGGAATGGGATGAGAAATAATATTACATATTCCTAGCAACTACACTGTAATCGTAATTATTAGATTAGCATCACCTACGTGAATCTTATGCTTCGAATGCTTTTAGTAAATGATTCCACCTAGTTACGGACGAGATTTATAGTCGATACATTTTCAATCTAAAGTATCACTAATTTTACGCCAGACATATTGCTTTACATAGAACATGGCAGTTTGATTTGAGACATCTCTCGCTTGAGAAAGTTCCAAACATTACAAGGCTTTTTCTTTGGAATATTTTAAATGACGATATCACTTTAACAGCACAATGTAACAGTATCGTGAGATTGTAACACATCTGCCTTAAGATACAATTTTACTTTCTGAAATAAAATCTCATTATACGGGATATTATTCAAATCCATGCTCATGTATAAATGAATGTAAATATGCAGTTATGAGGTCCTTGATGATTTCTTTCGTACTTTGCAAAGCTAGGTAATGACGCCTTGCATATGAGTTCAAAATCCACCAAAAATGTAAATTATTTTTGTCAAAAATAACAATGCAGTTTATTTTGTAAAATTGCTATTTTTCTTCCATTTTTATAGAAACATATAAATTGTACGAATTATGTTTTGTTCCAAATCTTTATATCATTGATACAGTTGGCTGCGCTCGTTAACACGTTTATGTGAACTAAAATAATGGATATTGTACACGCTTGGAAAATACGTTAAAAGGTTGCTTGCAGTATATACATTTTGTATGGCCTACGCTTCGAGGAATTTGGGTATCATTTGTATACCGACAATTGCTATAAACAGACCCATTTATTACATGATATTATGCCTTATTTGATCGAAATTATATGTGTTAGTCTCCGAAAGCCAGACAAGCATCAATTACGCTTTATTACTTCGCTTTAGTAAACATGAACCGCAAATAGTGAATACTGACTTTTGTTATGGAAATATATCGAGTAATTGATAGCTGTCTATACGCAAAATAATTATTGTCTAGCATAATGCATTTGTTTGTTCTTATTACATTATGTAATTGCAATATGAAACAACGTCTTGAAAAAGCCCCAAAATACGAAAAAATGATTTAATTTTAAAACATATTATGGTTAATGCCCATTAGTTCCGAATTGTTGGATCGACCCTTTCAGATATTCAGCATATAAAGCAATATTGGAGATACATTAATATTATCTCATTTATCTCATTTATAAATGTACATATAACAAAACGGAATAAATTTATGTCTACGATGTGATCTGGTGATTTTCTAAAATGCTTTTATATCTGAAATACAATATTCATGCAGATTGGTTTGTAATGAATGGGTGAAGTCAAGGCTGTGTCTAATTTTGAGAATAATCAGTTAAATTACAGCTGAATGATACGGGGTACCGGCCATTTCATGTGAAGGATTACAAATAAATGTGTGACCATTTCAGACATACATCCTTTTTCAAAACACCAACACTCCCTTTCAGACTTTATACGAGACAGACAAGCTCTGTTTTAGTATCGGGTTAAATGACATTCAATATTATGTCCCTGTAGCTTAACGAACGTTTAGCGTTGTCTCTTGTAATGAAGTAAAAAAGACATTCCAAGATTCCCCGAACATATAACTATTCAGCATTGTTGCATTTTATTTGATTTCGACTAAACTTGCTACATGTTGTAAATGACAAATATAACTCCCAGTGACATAGACGGCATTGTAATAAACTTAACGCTGTCTGAAAAAGTTATATTTAAATCAATTTAATCTAAAGGATGGTAGGTTAAATCTTGATTAACTTGAGAGGCAAAAATAGTGTCTTTGGTGTAACGAAATGTATTTTGCATTCATGTTTGTTGCCGTATGTACTTAAGAAGAAGTAAATTTCGATTATTCTATACTGAGTTCCAAAAGTTCTGCATCTTAATTAAAAATTCATTTTTTGGAATAGTTAACTGAAAAGAACTTTTTAGTAACACTGTCCATTTGCTTAACCTTAGTGTTTATGTTGAACCTATTTCCGTTGGATTTCGTCACGCTTGAATGATCACACTTTCGCAAATGGTAAAAACGTCTATTCAAGCACGCATAATTTGGGTTCTTCATTTTCGTGTCTGTGTTACGAAAAAAACACAATAAGTTAGTCAAATATGTTAGAAATGTACGCTTAATTTGATTGCAAAAATGGATAATAGTGAACGACTCGTGTATATAAGACGCTAGAGGATGGTGTTTCGCTAAAATACATTGCGTCGAATTAAATTGACATGTCTCTATTATAATAAGACTGTCGTATCATCTCCATTCGAACAAAACTGTATATGACGTACCACGTGACAACAGGTCAAGGGTCAATGCCGCTGACCTAGACAGGTAATGCTGCTATATTTTTGCACCAAGAACAATGGCATTGTTGTAGCTTAATTGTAGTCCACCCAACATAAAAATTATGGGAAAATTGCTTTAATGTAGCGTTTTTTATATCAAGGAGGTTGGTTCTTAAAATTTGGCCTGTTGTACAGACTCTATTGCATCATCAATAATTGTCTATGGTCAAAGAGAGATCATTTGCGGTATTTATTTACGATTATTACCTCCCTTCCACTACAAAATAGTAGTTTATCGGTATGTGTACTTTAGAATCGTGTGGCGGTGTCACATGTGGTTTTATTATGGAACGGTCACAAAAAGCAAACAGCAAATCAGAAACAATAATGCTAGACACATAGAAGTTCTGTGCCACTAAATATACCGTATTATTAGACATTAATAGCATCCTGAAAGTATGTATTGTCTATATGGTAGATATAATCAATTCTTATTACAATAAAAGACAATAGTTATGTGCAAAATAAAAACCTATATCCTAATAAAGATAGAGTCTGTATAGACATGTAATTAGAAATTGAAACCCTAAACCGTTTGTAATTGAGTTATGTTTACGTTGCAGATACACCACGATACGGGTCTAGGACATAACTCTTACACACAATATCAGCGTGTGTTATTTGTAGTAAATATAAGCAACAAATGTAATGTAAAATATTGTATTATGTTAGACGTAAATAAAAAACAACAAAGACCTATGTATAAAAGTACAACGCTTTATGATTTAACCAGGGTACGCAGAGATTACAACTCTATGTTTTCAAGTCTAGAAATGTGTATCAGAATATTTTACCCCGGTCATACAATTGCATATGTGGTTAACGAAGTATGCGAAGTTTCACGATCAAAACTGAATCACCTTTTAAGAGAGAAGACGACACATTTAGGAAGCTCGATCAACAAAAGGAATACAAATAGAAACATTTGATAGGCTTGCATCGATTTGTGTTAATGGACAAAGTCACTGAATGCGCAGTTTCCTGAGATGATTTTCATTGTAATCCGATTGCATACATAGGATAATATCAATGACATTACGTCACACAGTATATAATAAATAAATATAATATTTCAATTATTTGCTTTATTTTCTTGCATAATGATACAGTTATTGGTTTAATTGGACCATTTTAGTTCAAATAAGAACGTTACGACGTGATAATACTAGTAATATTACGGATCATGGCGCCACAATGACGTCTCGAGTAGTTTTACGCCCAGTGCTGTTGACGTTACGTTTTTTTTTCTGTGCGGTACTGGATCTAGGTACCGGTGCTTCGAAAATATTAAAACGATTCGACGAGAATTTTCATAGAAAAGTCTCTAAAATACATTAATTACAAATAATAAAACCTCTTTCTTATGCAGATATTTCAATCTTCGTTTGGCTTTGGTTAGAACCATGAATCGGTGTTAAAAAACAACTGTAAGACGCTCAGCATTTATGGAAATATTTGCGTGCAATGTAGCTTTGATTCAATGCGTAAATTGTATATTGACAGAACTAGGTTAATTCCATGTAAAGCTAGTATATGACAATAACACATTTCATCGGAACATGTCAAGTACATCAGAATTCTATATTTACCATAATGTCACGCTATCCCCGACGATTATATAAGTGTGTATATAAATAAGACTTGTTGTCATGAACATTTATCACAAGTGTATGTAATATTGGTTTATGAGTTACGAGGTTGATTGGATACGAAACGTAACGTGTCATTTCAGACGGTAAATAAGGAAAACAACAATCAATTGAATATGCAAGCGATATAACGTACACTTATGCATTAAACTAACAGGAGCACTATTTAAACGAAACGTCACAAAAACATAATCCAATGACATAGCTTGTGAGCATTTGTTTGAATTTGAACGCTATGAAGTTTATATCCTAACAACACGTGCGTATAAATGTATTCGAGACTTTATAGACATGCCATGTTATATACCAGATAAAAAGGTGAACTATTTGAAAATAATATTCAATCAGATGCAATACATATTACGGGCGTAGAATGAGAATGTCGTAACTACCAAATACATATTTTGAGAAAAGAAGAAGAACTGTCTGATCATTCTTTACTTATGGTAAAACAAGCTTTTTCAACTTTAGTTAGGTTTACATGACACGTTTTCATAATAATAGGCTCATACGAAGTGCCTTATAATGTATATGCATTAGTTCTAAGCCAGCGATATATGATCTTTAGTTTCAATAGATTGGAAGAATTTCTTCAACAGACTATCAGCTTAACACCCCACCTGCTATTCCAGTATTTTAATCTGACATCTGTCGAAAGCTCTAATAATACTTTTGTGCCAGGACAAATACTACAGTTCACCATTACATTGTACTATACGATAGACCGTCTCACGGGTATAGTACCAATACAACATCTTTTTATTTCATTCTTCTAGAAAAATTAAATTAACATATCTCAACGGGATAAAAACAATTTTCAGATAATGCTCCAAAGGCCATAACAGTTAAAGTAATGTCGTAAATTTACATATATCTTTCAGACGCTGTTATCCAGATTCCAATCCTAACCAGATTTAGCAATTACAAAGATATAGAATACCCGCGGAAAACCATTTTTCTTCCTTACCGTAAAAGAGGTTCCGACTCATTATAATGGATCACATAGATGGATATATGGATAGCTTGTACGTTTGAATGACACTTTCTAGACATAGCATTAAAGAAGAATGATATGGGAATCTTCACAAAATTGATTTAAAACGAGCCGTTCTCAAGGAAAATCGGACAAGATGACAATACCTAATAGGATTTTGAAAATATGCTGAAATGAGAAAAAGGTTTAAAAATGTAATGAGATTTGGTCTAAATTACGTCCAATCACAGTTAGATGACGTTTGCAATATAACACATGTCTCTAATGTTCAGAAATTGGTTAAAAGAGTCTTAATCACTTCACGTTACATATTTCCCTGCATTTGCGATCGTCTTCAAAGTTGTTATTCCAAATTGCATTTGTTTAATTCAAAAGTTACTAATGACCAATTAAGTTGCCAATTAAGTATCAGTAGAAGACATAAATGTACAACTTCCATAAAATTTCAATGACATTACCCGAGTATTTACGGATTATATATTTTTCCTGACATGTTCCATTGACATCATTGCCTAACTGCATTAACAGGCAGTAATACCTGCAGGTGTTTCTTTTTGTAATGTGTAATTGTTGTTAAATCTCCATTGGTATTCAGTGGTTTGTCAGATTGTATGAACAAGTAGTGTTACCCATTTGTACTCCAGTAAAGCAATATTTGCAGGAAACCTGATTTGTGTTAGTATTCCCTCGATGGTATTTCTGCTGGCGTTTCGTATTCCATACTCACTTGTGGTATCATGTGATAAGAACCACAGATAGTGTTCGTCTCACTAAATCACGCTACGTAATGTATTGTACAAATGTAACTTCTCCGAATTGCAAGTACTCGTCATCTTTCTCTTATGACCAAGAACAGAATTCCCAAAAATGGGAGACGTCGGTAAAACAGTTGTTCTTTTGCCTATTTTATCAATTATAATTTATTGCCACTTTAGCAAAACTTAGATGAATGATAACAGTTCAAAACTCTAAACCTGAAGTTGCTGCTGCTGATTTTAGGTACACCCTGTTTATTTGATGGTTTTCACAAGGACGTTATTTACCAAGCTTCGCAAAAACATCATTAACTGATAATTTATAGACACGTACGGCTTTTTGTTCGTATTTGATTTAGCCTTTATTTAATCCTGTCGTCTCATGAATAATAGTGTCTTCACACAACCAGACAGTATCAGTATCAGTAAATTGACATATAGATGGATTTACAATGTAAAGTTAATGTTGTCTCTAGCTGTACGTATTTGATCCACGCGGCAAATAATTGAATTTACTTTGTATGTTGCCTTTATTGAATATATGGGACTATTCAATAAGGGTAAAATAGTGCTCCTTTTGTATTATATTGTATTATATTAAATGTGTTTGTCCTGAAAGGAGACAGGTGGTGTACATGTATACGAGATAAGATTCGCGACAATTCGAATAATGAGAATATTATCGGCGTTTACACCAGCGTTAATCAGTCAGACACTCATTTGTCGACCAAGTACTTCCAACATTTGTGAACGTATATCATCAGGTGCCAATCAGTTTGTCCTTTGGACACATGTTAAGATTCGTTTCGCCCTCAAATGATGGAACTAATATAACTTATACAACAAAAAGCATACCATTACGAACACATAATTACTACACATTGTACCAGTGTGAAGGTTATGCCAACATAATGTGTTCCCAAGACACGATCAGCCCTTAAGCCGATCAACTATTTGTTTGGAAGAAAACCATATATTAATTGGTCCATTTCCTGCCAAATAACGAAATATTCCGATTAGAGAGTCTGCATATATGTTTATTTATACATTTACATTCTACTGTCATTTGTAGCGCTGAATCGCATTTGCATTTGACAGTTCAATTATCTAGGATGAATTTAGAGCGTAATATTGCAGGAACATAACAATTTTCATTTGTCGCCTAAGAAACTGCTAACATATTAACGACTCCTTAGAGAAAAAATAACGAGAATCAACAGATCGGTTAAGAAACATGTTTTGATGGCAAATAATAAATCAAGATTGTTAATGACTGGTTTCCTTAGTTCTAAGGCTGCTATCATTTGCGTAGCTTGTTAAGTAATTTGTGCCCATCCCAAAAGGAGCGTCGTTTATATGCTGCTATAATAACTACACGCTCTATGATTGTCATTGTCAAACAAAACGCGGTCAGTGTTAGCGCTGAATCTCAACATCGGCAGGTTCACCTATCTGAGACTGTAGCATAGAAACTCAGTCACCACACAAAGAAATCATACTGTTCCCCATATCGAATAAGCCATCATGTTGATTTACATCTCACGATAAAGCATTTTTTTCTCGTCCAATCACAGCTGCCATTGTCAAATACCATTGCTGATAATGTCCATCTTATAGACAACATGAGACATCGTTTTCTCTCAGACTAATTTCCACAGACATCTTACTGGAACATTATCAATGTATTGCAAGATGAATGACCCAATGTTGAAATTGAATAGGAAACAATGCATCATGAACCAAAAACACTTTCTTTGGTGCAATGTATCAGCTAAATCAGTAATTCATCAAACATTCGCACTAGACCATGCAGACAAAACAGATAATTTAACATTCACTATCTTTCAATATTGGATAAAAACTCGGTAATGGCATGTTGAGAGTCTGATATGATTCCTCTGCTTTATGCCCTTGTCGTAGTCGCCTTTTAAGGAAATACGCATACAGAAGTGATACAAACAGAGTGTTTAATGTTCAAAAAGAAAGAGTCGGGGTCCTCACTTTGGCATATATTTGGAAAACTAGGTCTCCCTGCTCCTCGGCAGCCGACACTTAGGTCGGTACTAGGTCGGGTATGCATTTCATTCGGTCACCTTTTTTGTTATTTCTTTGTGAAAGCATGTTTTAAACAACGGGATAGTTGGTTTTTAATTATTTCACTGGGTTATTTATTGGCATTGCTCGGTGTTTTTGTGATATGTTGTGTTGTTACTAAATAGATATGACAGTTAAAACGAATGTTATAAAAGCAAACAAAACATCAATAAATGATGCCACAGCAACACATGCTACAAGAACTAGACAACCGGAAAGTATATTATGAGTCTTGAAGCAGGTTTGTGACTGTCATCTACAGTTATATTAAAATATTTGTATACAAAACACATACAGTGAAGTGGCTTAAAATCTTGGACATATTCAAATATGCGATGGCTAAGTTTAGTAAGTATTTTGGTAGAACCATTATAGGATTATATGAATTCTAGTACTCGTGTAATACGTTGGTAAGAGCATCAAGTATTATATTTATCCCTGCTTATATCAGTGATGGTTTCAATCGCTGGCATTTTTTCTGGATTTAATCTAATTGGAGAACTGTTCACGACAGTAACAGATAGCATGATGCAATTTCAAGACTCCAAATTGCTCTCGGTATGCGTATTTAGAAACGTGTAAACGCGAATGCAAGGTTAATTTACATTTATTATAGAATTAATCGTAAATTTCATGCAACACACCAAATGTATTTACGGATAAAACGACAAATGTCATAGCACCGATGTTGCCTAAAATACATACGACAAACTGATTTTCAAACGAAAAAAAGAAACATGTCGGCTGTAATAAACTACCCAATTTATTAGAGTTGTTTTGCTTAAAGCTTAGAACACATCAACAACACGTTGGTCTTTATTTTTAGAAACTATTTAAAAGGAAATACCATTTTCGTCGCAACTAATATTTAGCAAAGGTCTTCTCCTCGAAGTTTGCAATTAATATTTTTTAGAAACTGTTAATTGCAGTATTTGTTAAATGTTACATTTATTAGAAATTTATATTCTACAATTCTAAAATGCCTATATCATTGTTTTAACTTGTCTAAAACAAACAGTCCACTGCCTACGTACGAGGCCTTCATTCCCAAAGAGGTGAAATGTTCACATTGTTTGTATATGTGTGTTGGCACGAGGTCCAGACAAATTGACTTCTATAGTGAGAGAGTTAGAATTCATTAAGGTGACATTAACGACGAAAAGATTAGTCAATTGAAGAACATGTAAGAACCAGAACATAGCTAAACAAGTTTGTATGTCGACAGGCATGACAAATAAACAAACATAGTCAGTTAATCAAATAACAATCCCAAGCACTGTTTGTATATTAACAATTATCCTGTCAAAAACCCAATGCAGCCCACCAGCATCAACTTATTCTCGTAAAATGTTCTTTAATAATAGTGCATTATCCTTTTTTCTACCAAAATTAAAATTGACAATCGGGGAAATTCAAGCTTGTCTATTGGTGATAAACTTCATATTCAATAATAATCGGTAAACTATGTTCTAGTATTTCAGTTTATCTGCACCAGAAATGGCAATCTGATTTTTGTACTCCTTGATATTAACATCGACATTCCATATAATGTGAATGTGTGTTACTTGGTTGGTTAATATACATAACGACGTGTCTGGTCTTTAAAAGGCAATATAGTTAGTACATAAAGTGTATGATAATCATTCAAGTACATAAACTAGGACCAAGATGGACTCGGATCAAATGTGTCGGAATTATTTTGTCTGACGTGTGATATTAAATAATAGAGAACGTATTCGGCCAGATTATGAAATTATTTTGTCGACAAACCAGAAATTGTATATGTCTGAAAACATTGTACATATTTTATCCTTAACAAGTAAAAACCACCTTGAAAATCGGTAGTAGGAGCAAAATTGTTCTGCAGGTTACATATCAACAGTATATGAAATAACTCTAGGTGAGACGACTTAGTATCGGATATGTTAGAGCCATATACAAGGTTCTAAATACATGTCGTCAGTCAGTAAGTGGATATTGATATTTCCAATCCCAATGTTTGATTATGAAATAATGATATGTTGATCAAAGCATTAACAGGAGACAGTGTTATGGAGAAATAATACCAGGGATTTTCCTGCATTCTAACAATGAGCGGTACATAATTAGAGAGAATTAGCTCAATAATTAGTTGTTTATGATACTCCATAGCAACAATATAATTAAATCCGTTCTTGAGACGCTTATATAAGACAAAGCAAAACACACTCCAAAGACAATACCGTCACTTGGACTTTTGCATATCTACTATTACACGTTTGGGTAATAGATCTTCGTGACATTTAAAACAAAGGCCGAGTGTAAGCCTGTCTTCAGGCTAGTTTAGGAAATAAAAGTACATATTAGATTTCAAGCAGTACTTATCTTACTTTTGCTATAGCCTGTATTACACGGTGCACAATCACGTGGTTTGTGACGTCACATTTTGGTATCGCGAACAGTAATTTTGGTAAATAAACGCTCGATTCAACCAAGACAAATCGCCGTAAGTATTTATTTACGCATATTAAGAAATTATCATTTGTATGTTGCAATTCCTTATATCAATGCATACCCCCGACAACCACGATAATGTCCCGGTCTGCTCTAGTTTTAACGGAGTTGCGGCCAAACTGATCAAAAATCTCAAAATTGGTGTTGGTATTGCTGACAGCAGATTCAAAAACACCATAAAACCCGGGTTTCCTTGCCAGAGTCTTCGAAAGGCATTATCTGTTGGTACTTTATGCCTACAAACAGCTGATGACTGATTGTTTTGTTCATTAAAGTCGCTATTTCCAACGTAAAATGGGATTTAAAATAATGCTATTGCAGCACGTTATGAAAGTTAAATGATATTGCAACCAGCGGAAAAGTATGCCCCAATATGGTTCTGAACCAAGTGTTATTTTGGTCAATTCGCCATCCGTATTGTGGTCATTTCCATAAAAAAATAAACGATGGCTGTAGGCCAAACCAAATCATTTCTTCGTTAAGCGTCGGGTAGGTTAAGGCATCTTGGGAAGGAAAAAACAACAAAGTTTATTACGTCTTATATTTTCAAACTCCATTGATATATTGATTATTAATTTCATACTTATCATTCGTGTTCACCATCATGTCCCCAACCCCTACACAGCAGTAGGATTCACACCAAAAAGTTTTCAGTTATTGCAGTAGGTTATTATGATTGGTAATGCTTGGGTGTTTGTTAGCTATATAATAATGAACAAAGAAGTCGTTTAATTTCTTGGTGTTTTTCGAGTGTTTTGTTTTATTCTCAGTATAGCTAGATAGGTTTCCGAACTAAGGGGGGACGCTTAACGAAAATACAATTTGGTATGGCCTTACTATCAGTACACTGTACTTTAATTTGAAGTTCGATTCTTACAGGAACAACGACTTCGACCTCCCTAAGCGAACCCGGGTTGTATACAGGAAAAAGGTCGCGGTAAAAAGGGTTCGGAGGGACAGCAGTGCCCGTCGAAATGGATGCAAGATCCTACCGACGATGAGAATGGGGCTTGACAATGATACACGACACATATATGCGTCTACATGAACACTGTAATATGACAGCAAATTTTCTCAAAACAGACAAATCAAAATTGCCTGCGGAACGACTATGAAACACCATTGTTGGATATTTCGTGTGTTAGCAACAGGCCTATCGATATCGACGTCGGATAAGGGAAATATTTAGTTATCTCACATCTTATGCTCATTACTTTAAGGTTAAAATTATGATGATGTGAACTCGACTTTCTGACAAATAAAGATTCAACAAAGACAATTAAGAGGTTTCATTAAGATTTGATTTTAATATTCTATAAAAACATGTAACTTCATTCATAATCATACGTTAGCAAAATAAAAGTCATTTATAATAAATAATTTTGTAATTTGGTATATTAAATGACGTCAGGAAAATTCGTTTTTCGGAAAATTCAGAATAGTACGAACAAAATGGTGTTTATTAAAAAAACATTTTGTACTACAATACTTTCTCTATTGACTGGTGGTGCTTATGTCCACTTTATTTAGTTTAAGCAAATTTAAAACCAGAACGAACTTTCAAGACGTTCTTTTGTTAAAAGACAAAACAATTAATGCCATAATTGTGTCATCGATACTATCTTGGTGTTCATCAATACACGCCAATACACGATTAAGAGATCAGTTTAGCCAATTATTTCAAGTTTAACCAGAACTTGAGTTTTTAATAATGCTGTAATTAATTACATTATGTATATGTATGATTTCACAAATGATCTTATTCATAGTTTTAAGGTTTGCTACATATATGATTTAGCAAGTTTAAGTTGAAGGTGTATTGGACCGAGGATCGATTTCTGATAGATTATGCCATGTGTTGCATCATTTTGGTTGTGACATATAATACAAAATGGTGTAAGATTTGACTGTACATTCGTGAACAACTAAATTTGTATAATACAATATGCAATTCTGGCATTAATTAAATCACAGATTGTTGTAAGTCACAGACAAACTATAAATAGTGATTAAAGTTACAAAAAATATTATTTTGTATTTTGTCGACCGCTCATTTATCTAGTTATATGCCATACTGCGATCTTCTGCATGGCTATAAATATGTTCAGTCAGTTAAAAACGTGGAAGTGCGTGATGGTTACAAATGTCACAACATAATGTCCGCTGATGCTTCTCCCTTTTCTCATGGGCCTTTAAGTCGGAGTCAGTAGAAAACGTCTTACCACAGGTCGGACAGACATGCATTTGTGTTGCAGCATGTTCATTGCACCTGAAAGATAATGGAATTAATGCAGACGTATATAATAGTATTATCTTCATTATGTACATGTATGGGATCGTGCCAGGCGTAAGTTAAGCCATTTCAGAGTTTATACATGTAGTTAACGGTAGTTTTATGTTTTGTGTTGCTGTAATTAAAATAGTGTTCCTCGTATAGTACCACGGGCCCAAATGGCAATTAATACTATTTCGTAATAAACAATATAGTGTTTAGCTTCTCATAATGTACCGATATGAGGAGGAAACATGAAACTCACTCGAAACCGAAGCTTTTCAAACCACCTGCATTTCATATATATATTTAGATATTCTTCAGCTAACTAATTGAGATAATACTATACTGGTTGCAATATCATTTAACTTTCGTAACGTGTCGCAATAGCATTATTTTAAATCCTATTTTACGTTGGAAATAGTGACTTAATGTACAAAACAATCAATCATCAGCTGTTTGTAGGCATAAAGTACCAACAGAAGATTCCTTTCGAAGACTCCATCAAGAAAAACAGTGTTTTATGGTGTTCTTGAATCTGCTGTCAGCAATACCAACACCAATTTTGAGATATCTGGTCAGTTTGGCCGCAACTCCGTTTAAACTAGAGCAGACAGGGACATATTCGTGGTTGTCGGGGTTATGCATTGATATAAGGACTTGCAACATACAAATGATAATTTCCAAAAATGCGTAAATAAATACTTACGACGATTTTTCTTGGTTGAATCGAGCGTTTATTTACCAAAATTACTGTTCGCGATACCAAAATGTGACGTCACAAACCACGTGATTGTGCACCGTGTATTAAGGATGACAGACATATTGTCTCTTACAATATATACCAATACGCCGCACCATTGTATTCCATAGTGGGAGGATGTGCTATGTAAATGACATATTTGACATTTTATTTATGCACGATCGTGTATATAACGATTTACCTTATATCCGTACATTAGTGGTTTTGTTAATTTATTTGTATTTTTCTATTTTGACTATCAAGTGAAATATTTATGCATGAGGGAAAATTGCCTAAGATGCTTCGTTTTTGTACGGACAGCGACAAATGTCAAAGGGAACTGTGGTCATGACGCTTATACGAAGTACAACGTTCTTATATTAGATATGACTTTGCTTTTCCAATATTGGGATTAAACATGTAATTTAATAGCTTAGACGATAGCAACAAGCTTGATTGGAGAATATTTCCACTGTGTCATGTCTATTCATTAGGATAAGACGTTTATGACATTTGATAGAGATGTTAGCTCATGGCGGTCATGTAATAACACGTTCGTGACTGAAACAATGGATGTGTGCGATAGTTACGTAGCTGGGGTACTAAACGTGACATTCTATAGCTTTCCCTGTTCGTATCATAACAAATAGTGTAGTAGTGAAATTGTGTGAGTGGTCTAGAACAATTGAAATAAGTACCGCAATAAATATGGTGATACTGTAACGTAATAAATACTGTTATTATTGCTTTTACATTAGGTGTAATTTACCTGATAATTGCTTCACGATGGGAGAGCTTCAATGATGTATCATTCAATATCTACCTTAAATATTGTATGCATGATGTCAATCCTTTGTTTATCCCTCCTAAATACGGACTATATATATTTTTATCAATAGCTCACTGTTTTAATTCCGGTTGACCAGACATTTCTATTGATCTTGGAATATACGATTCTGCTAAAATTGTGGATACAGCTTTACACAAGCGGTTGCTCCTGGTTTAAGTATACTTTTGGTTTTGGTTTTATACCATGCTGAGTTATTCGTTTGAGTATGTTTGATATTTGTCACGATAGCTATTTTTGATCATCCGTTAATTGTCAATTACACTAACTGTCATGTTAAAGAATATTTCGCGTTATATTTTAAAAAGTGTACATATATGATAAACATTGTACTGGCGTATCATTCAGTGCTTAAAGGACGGTCCTTCAAGTCCTTCTAGTCCTGTGCTCTGTTATGTCAAGGGTTATATAAGACTATTGCCTGTATAAACCTACGATCGGAGCTATTCTTCCTATTAGTGCGGTGAAGGAATACCTGTAACTTAATAAAAAACGTTGTGCATGACAAAGTTTAGGATTGTGCATGTCGGAGTGACTTCGGTCTGTTTAATTCTGTTCAAGTATGTATGGTGTCTTTAAGTTAGGTCAGAAAACCAGAAAACAACATTTTCCCTATGATGTGTGTGTAAGACAACTATGAAATTACCGGTTTTGTCCCATAACATGGTAGCGACACCAAATAATTACGTTCTTCAACTAACATCTATAAAAACAACAGTACGAATGGAAATTCACCTAAACTTCCTATTCTGGTGCGAAATTCAATTTTTGGTTAATTTGTTTTTCCAAGTTTCTGTGTTTCTTGTCGTAAAATAATTCAATAAGTCGTTGCGAAGAACAAATGATCTATAACTTTTAACAAATACCTAAATAACCTTGCTTTTAACTACTAAGGTAGAACTAAACTAGAGGAATTAAGTACAATAAAAATTATATAATCCTCTACTTACAATAATTACCCTGGAAATATAAATTCTCTATATTGGTGTTCCTAAATCATCAAAAGCAATTATGTATTATCTAGTAACTTACATAGAAATTCAATTAATCTATTTCACGACTATTTTACGCTCGAAGTTTAGACACAGTTCTATCCAATTACTTTAGTATTAGCCCAATGAAATATCTCGTACGATTGTGAATATAGCTAAATTTTGCAATTACCCCTCTTACAGACAAACGCAATTTTCTTTAAGATTAAGTTTTTTATTGCTGTAATTAGGTCACTCAGTTGAAACTAAGACATTCCGCTTTTTTAAAACTGTTTTTTATTAACTTTTTATTCTTTCGGACTATAAAGTAGTAATTGCAGCCTTTATACTGTTGAAATTAGGTCATTCGGCTAAACCAGGTCATTCAGCCTTTGATTGTCAAAACTAGGTCATTCAGCTTTATTATAACTGGGACTAGGGTAGTTCATTTTTTAGTTCGGTTATGTATTGAGCATTGTGCCATGTATGTGTTGTATATGATATTTTTATGTTTTCTGTTCTTGGCAGGGTCAGTTGAGTCCTGTTTTTCCCGTCTAATATTGTATTATGATGTGCTAGAAATTCTAAGAAAGTTCTAATCGGGTGACATTAAATATTCGTATTTCTTTAGTATTACATAAACATCGTCTATTTTAACAAAGGTGTTCCACCCAGTTACCGACAAGATTTGTAGTCGATAAAATTACTGACGATTTTTAATCTAAAGTATCTTTTATTTTCCATCAGACATATTTCTATACAAAGAGCATGACATTTTATTTGAGACATCTCTCGCTTGAGAAAGTTACAAAAATTACTAGGCTTTTACTCAGGAATATTTTGAATGATGATATCACGTTAACAGCACAATGTAACGTCATATTATAACAAATCATAGATAAAATTTGACTTTCTGAAATAAAAATCTCATTATCTGGGATATTATTCAAATACATGCTCATGTATGGATGAATGTAACTATGTAGTCATGAGGTCCTTGTTGATTTCTTTGGTACTTCACGAAGCTAGGTGATGGCATCTTGCATATGAGTTCGAAATCCGCCAAAAATGTAAATTATTTTTGGTCGTTCATGTATATAATGATGCATGCATTATATATTATTCATTACAATACAGTTTATTGTGTAAAATTCCTATTTTTTCTTTTTATAGAAACACATAAATTACACGAATTATGTTTTGTTCTTACTCTTTATGTCAATGATATAGTTGGCTGCGCTCGTATACACGTTTATGTGAACTAAAATAATGGATATAAAAATTGTAGACGCCTGGAAAATACCTTAAAAGGTTCCTTGCAGTATATACATATTGTACGGCCTAAGCTTCGAAGAATTTAGGGTGTTATTTATTAACCGACAATTGCTAAAACCAGACCCATTCATTACATATGCCTTATTTGATCAAAATTATGTGTGTTAGTCTTGTAAAGCCAGACGAGCATCAATTACGCTTTATTGCTTCGCTTTAGTAAACATGAACTGCAAATAGTGAATACTGACAT
Source organism: Spisula subtruncata (assembly GCA_963678985.1). NCBI lineage: Eukaryota > Metazoa > Mollusca > Bivalvia > Venerida > Mactridae > Spisula > Spisula subtruncata. Next base: position 48,084,006 of record OY787666.1, read on the forward strand.
TTGTTATGGAAAAATATCGAGTAATTTGATAGCCGTCTATTCGCAAAATTGTCTTACATAATGCATGTGGTTGTTATTATTACAAACCGCACTGCGGGACATATAATAGATGTACAAAGTATCTAGTATCAACTCTAAATGAGATTAGTGCTAGTTGGAATATATATATCAACCGTTGTCAAGGAAGCCTGCTATTTCGTCATTATGTAATTGTAATAAGAAACAACGTTTTGAAAAAGCTCCAAAATACGAGAAAATGATTTCATTTGTAAAACAGATTATGGTTAATGTCCATTAGTTCTGAATTGTTGGATTGACCCTTTCAGAGTTCCATCATATAAAGCAATATTCGAGATACATTGGTTTTATCTTATTTATAAATATGTATACGGTATAACAAAACGGAATAAATTTTATGTCTCCGATATGATCTGATGAGTTTGTAAAATGCTTTTATATCTGGAATAGAATTAGCATGCAGATTGGTTTATAACGGATGCCTTGACTCGAGGTCTATTGTTGAGAGGAACCAGTTAAATTTCAGCTGAACGATGTTGATTGACGGACCATCTCGATGTCTGGGGTTATAAGTACGGATGTGACGTATTTAGACATAGATCCTGTTCAAAATACCAACACTCCCCTATCACACCTGATACGTGAAGACAACCCCTTTTAGTATCGGGTGAAATGACATTCGATATCATGTCCCGGTAGCTTAACGAACGTTTCATGTTGTCCCTTATAATAAAGCAAAAAGATATTTCTTGATTCCCCGAACATATAAAGTATTCAGCATTGCTGCATTTTATTTAATTTGGACTTAAATTGCTGCATGATGTAAATGACACATATAACCTAGGGGAACCCCTGGTGACGTCAATGGTTTTAAAATTAACTTTAACACTGTCTGAAAAGTTACATTTAAATGTTCAGTTTAATCCAAAGGATGGTAGGTTAAATCTTGATTAACTGGAGCTGTATATACAATGTCTGCGGTGTGAGGAAATGTATATTACTTTCATGCTATCAGTTACCGTCTTTACATAAAAAGAAGTTATTGCTTGTGGAAAGTTCGATTAATGCATTCCAGAACAGTTGTTGAAAATTTACACCGTATATTAATTGACATTAACACAAGAGATAAACTCATTGAAAACGAACTAACACAAAAGAGCAAACAGAAAATCAGATTAGATAATGCTAGACACATAGAAGTTCTGTCTCACAGAATATACCGTATTATCAGATATTAAAAGCATTTTGAGATTATTTATTGCTTATATGGTAGATATAATCAAACTTTATTAAATAAATAGACAAAATGGATATGCAAAATAAAGTACCATATCATTATAAGGCTATTACAGAGTCTGTATAGACATGTAACGGGATATTGAAATCATAGAACCGTTTGTAATTGAGTTACAAAAATGTATGTTTACGTTGCAGATACGACGGTGCGGGACCAGCACATCCATCTGAAACACAATATTAATTCAGTGATAGATACCTTATAATAAGGATTTATGAATAAAAGTACAACGCCTTATGATTTAACCAGGGTTCGCGGAAATTACAACTTTGTCTTTTCAAGGCTAGAAATGTGTATCAGAATATCTAACCCCTATCAAACAATTGCATATGGTGGTTAACAAGGTATGCGACGTTTCACGACCAATACTAAATCACTTTCAGAGAATGAAGGCGTAACATTTAGAAAGCTCGATCGACAAGTGGAAAACATACATAACGTTTAAAAGGCTTTGCATCGATTCGTGTTAAAGGAAAAGGTCACTGAATGCGCAGTTTCGTGGTTACCATGAGGCAATTTTCATTTAATCCTATTGCCTACATAATATCAATGACAAATTATCATAACATCAAAGTCACAAAGTGTTTGATAGATGAAATAAAAAAATCACCAAAATCAAAACATTTTCTGTTATTATTATTTGCTTCATTTTCTTGAATAATGATACAGTTATTAGTTTAATCGGACTATTTTAGTTCAAATAAGAACGGTACGACGTGATAATTCTAGTAATATTAGGCCAAAATGACGCCACGAGTAGTTTTACGCCCAGTGCTGTTGACGCTACGTTTCTTTTTTCTGTGCGGTACTGGATCAAGGTACCAGTGCTTTGAATATAAACACGAATCGGCGAGAATGTTATATAAAAAGAAAAGTCTCTAAAATCCATTGATTACAAATAATAAAACATCATTCTTGCGCAGATATTTCAATTTTGTTTGGCATTTGTTAGAACCATGAATCAGTGTAAAAACGACAAACTCTAAGACGCTCAACAAATATGGAAATAGTTGTGTGCAATGTAACATTGATTCAATGCGTAGATTGTATATTGATATAACTAGGTTAATTCCATTGACAGCTAGTATATGCCAATAACACAATTCACCGAAACATGTCACGCTATCCCTAATGATTATATAATTATGTATATAAATAAGACTTTCTGTTAAGAACATATGTCACAATTGTGTTTCATAGTAATATATGTTTATGAGTTACGAGGTTGTTTGCATACAACACGTAACGTGTCATTCTATACTGAAAATAAAGAAAACAACAATCAATTGGTGATGTAAGCGATATAGCGTACGTATGCATGTAAGTATACTATTGACTTACAATACCACTATTTAAACAGTGTATGCAAACACAAAGACATAGCATAACACAATGACATAGTCTGCCAGCATGTGTTTTGTAATACGACGCTAGGAAATTTATATCCTATTAATAACACGTTCGTATGTAAGTAACGTCAATTTATATCATGCTATAGAACAAAGACATATACTACGCGAGCTAACGAATACGACAATAATATGCAGCCAGATGAAATACATGTGGTTCAAAGAATGTGGAGAGATACGACCAGAGTTCAATTGTATACAACGCGAACCGAACAATACAACCAGATGCTAATATATAATATTATCCTTTTGACATTCAATAGATTGGAAGAATTTCTTTCGTAAATAATTCCACGCTAAACACCACCTGCTATTCCAGCATTTTCATCTGACATCTTTCGAAACCTCTGATACTACATTGATGCCAGGACAAATAAACAGTTCACCATTACACGCTATCATACGTTAGACCGTCACGCGGGTATAATACCAAGACAAAATCTTTTTATTTCATTCTTCTAGAAAAATTAAATTAACATATCTCAACGGGATAAAAACAATTTTCAGATAATGCTCCAAAGGCCATAACAGTTAAAGTGATTTCGTAAATTAATATATATCTTTCAGACGCTATTATCCAGATTCCAATCCAAACCAGATTTAGCAATTACAAAGATAAAGAATACCCGAGGAAACCATTTTTCTTCCTTTCCGTAAAAGAGGTTCCGACTCATTATAATGGATCACATAGATGGATATGTGGATACATGTAGCTTGCACGTTTGAATAACACTTTCTAGACATAGCATTAGGGAAAAATGGTATGGAAATCTTCACAAAATTGATTTAAAACGAGCCGATTTCAAGGAAAATCGGACAAGATGACAATACTTAATAGGATTTTGAAAATATGCTGAAATGAGAAAAGGTTAAAAAATAATGAGTTTTGGTTTAAGTTATGCCCCAATAACATTAAGGTGACGTTTGCAATTTAACATAAAAAGAAGACACATGTTGTTATTTTAAAGGTGCTTTCAAAATGGATACTACACGCACAGTACATTTGACTATTATGTGCAGAAACTGGTCGCAACAGTTTTAATCTTTTTACGCTATATAATTTCCTACGAGTGATGGCCTTCCAAGATGCTATTCTATATCTGGTATCAGCCGAAGACGTTACTTTGCAACTTTCATTGGTGTTATTGCCCTGGTAATTACAGGTGATATTACAGTCTTTAATTGACATGTTGCATTGGTGTAATTGATTAACTGCATTAATTGGCTTTGGTACCTGCATTGGCGTTTCTTTATGTAATTGCTTTTAAGATTCGTTTGGTATTGAGTGGTTTCTCAGCCTGTGTGAACAAGTAGTGTTTCCAATGTGTACTCCAGTATTGCGATATTTCCAGGAAACTTGATTTGTGTTAGTATTCACTCGATGGTATTTCAGCCGGTCTTTGGTATTTCATACTCTCTTGTGGTATTTTGTGATAAGAATCACAGATAGTCTTTGTCTCACTAAATCAATTGTATTTTCTATGATTAATAAAAAATACTACACGAATCTTATGTTCGTCTGCTACGTAATGTATTATACAAATGTGACTTCAACTAATTACAAATGCTTTTCATCTTCCTCTTATGACAACGTTGAAACAACGGGATGTCTCCATAACCGGGGACCTAGGACACACATTTGTTATTTTGCCTTTTTGATCAATAACTTATTGTCAATGTAGCAAAACAAGGAATGATCACAGTTCAAAACACTAGCATCATAATTTTGATTATTAACAGAGATACCTCCGATGTTGACAAACAGGTGTGTCAGTGTATTCATAGAGATATATTCAAATACTGACCCCATTTATCGTCGTGTGTGTCCCATAGTCAAAGATAATGGATCTGCATTTATTTGTTCATCATGTATGACAAAAACAGATTCACTATGGGTCCCATGTCCGTGTTATATCTTGGCAACTCGATCTAATGTAAAATATCAGTACTCTTTTGTGAACTTACCCTGTCTCTGGATATACACTCTATTACTTTGATGGTTTTCACAAGGACGTTATTTAACCTAACTTCGTAAAAACATCATTAACTGATGATTTATAGACATATAAGGCTTTTGTCCGTAATTGATTTAGCTTTATTAAATCCTGTCGTCTCATGAAAAATGGTGTCTTCACACTCTCAGACAGTATCAGTGAAACATAACTCGGTAAACACAGGAATCATAGATTGACCTTTCGTTAAATTGACATATAGATGGATTTACAGAGCAAAGTTAATGCTGTCTCTAGCTGTACGTGTTTGATCCACGCAGAAAATAATTGAAATTGTATTGTATGTTGCCTTTATTGATTATGTGGGACGTTTCAATAAGTGTTAAAAAGTGCTCCATTCATATTGTAAAATGTTTTTTATTTCTGTAACATTCTTCGCCCTGAAAGGAGCCAGTGGATGTACACGTAAACGAAAAATATTGTTTCATATGTTATGATGTTGACATCAGCGTTTATCAGTCAGATAATCTGGCTGTCACCCGATCGTTGGTCAAGTACTTCTAATATATGAGAATGTATTAAAGTATACTGTCATTTCACCAATTGTCGATCAGTTAGTCTTTGGGACACATACATTCACTTCGCCCTCATATGACGGACTATTTTTAGGTATTATGTCAATATCATACAACAAAACGCATCATGAAAACATTATTACGAGAAATTACTAGTATACGGTAGCGCATTTCATACCAACTATATGTGTTCCCAAGAAACGATGGAAGAATACCATAATATAAATTGATCCATTTCCTGCAAAATATTGAAATATTCCGTTAAGAGAGTCTGCATAGATCTTCATTTATATATTTACATTATTCTTCTTCATATTATAAATTTCCGATTCTACTGTCATTTGTAGCGCTGAGTTGTATTTGCACTTGACAGTTCAATTATCTGGGGTGAATTTAGAGCGTAATATTGTAGAAACATAACAATTTTCATTTGTCGCCTAAGAAACTGCTAACATATTTACGACTCCTTGGAGAAAAAAATAACGAAAATCAACAGACCGGTTAATACATCTGTTTTCCTGGCTAATAGTAAATCAAGATTGTTTATGACTGGAGACCCACGTTATGTTAGGCTTCAACCATATGCGTAGCTTGTTAAACAATTTGTACACATCCTAAAGCAGCGTCGTCGGTATGCTGATATTATAACTACTCGTTTTATGAACTAGAACAAAGTGGCAACACAAGACAATCATACTGTTCCCAACATAGAATAAGCCATCATGTCGATTTACATCTCACGATAAAACGTTTACCTGTCCAATCACAGCTGTCATGGTGAAAAAACATTGTTGATAATGTCCATCTTATAGACACATAAGACATCGTTTTCTCCCAGACTAATATCCACAGACATCTTGCTAGAACATTATCAATGTATTGCAAGATGAATGACCCAATGTTGAAATTGAATAGCAAACAATAGTCAGGCAGTTTGGTGAAAAAATTGTGGGTTTGATGATAAAAGCATGCAACTTTGCATGATGGTAGTTAAATGTATTTTAGTCAAAATTAGATATGGACCCACTTTAAAAAATATCCAATATGGCCGCCATTTTCAAAATGGCCGCCATTGTGAAAATTACAATATAGTGTACATTGAAAATGTTATTTGCAATGACATCACAAATAAAACAGGGCTATCATGTGCTAAAAACCAATTAAAGAGATGCCATGAACATTTTGATATCCATCTGGCAAGCAATTTTTACGAAATTTTCATATTTTTTTTAAATGGGGGGGGGACAGTCAAAATCTAACGGACTGAAATCTTACAAACAAGAAAAATGTAAATATGAATATTGAGAAAAGAATACAGCTCGACTTGGTTGTTACGTATGCTATTCCCAACAATATTAGATATGAACCCAATTTGTTGTATCAAAATACCATTTCCAAGATGGCTGCCATTTTCTAGTTAGTGTTAACTAAGGTTCGCAATATGTCAATCTTCTTTTTAGTATGTCTAGATATTATATAAATACTTTATTATTAGTATTCAATATCATCGATGATGTTTTAGCATAAAAAACAATCCCAATAAGGTCAGTCAAAACGGCGAAAATGCTTTCAAGATGGCCGCCATTATACTAGTATTTGTAAAATAATGTAATATATGTCATTATATAGTCTACATTTGTATATTATTTACCTATAATGACAATGGCTTGCTATAACTTTATGCAAATTGATAATAGGATGTAGAAACAAGCTTCCAGACGCAATCATAGGAAATGATGACCGTAATGATTACCTTTTAGAAGTGTTAGGTACCCTGGAAAACCTTCTGATGTTTTGTACCCAATTGCGTGTGTATTAAATTTGGTGTACACCAACGGTTGTATAGTTGTTGTAACTACTAAATAAAATAGGAATAAATGTAGCTGGTGTTTGTGCATATCCCTGATTATAGGAAAGCTGTGTCTGGTGAATGTATGTACCCAGTCAGACAATAACCGTAGACAAGGAATGTATGTATTTGGTAATTGCGAGTACCATGTGCATGAGTACATGTACTAGTATATAATACGACTGGGGGAAAATGTAATCACAATATGTTTAGGCAGTGGGATTCGCTTTTATCTATTGAATGTTATTTTTGCCTATAGCTATGATCATCGATCATTATAGAAATCCCTAAAAGAACAATTGAGATTGTTGTATTTCTAAGTGAGTTATATTTGGAAACAAATGTTGTGAATATTGACATGCTAAAGAAGAATCTTTAAAATATTATGGCCAAAAGCCATCTCCAGACAGATCGTTATCGGAGAACAAACACTATTCCAATCTCTACAGAAATCCTGAGACGAAAATGGAGATGGATAGGACGCGTCAGACGAATGGAGCCGCAGACTCTATCCCACGGGTAGCTATGAGATGGACACCAACATGGATGAGAAATAGGGGAAGACCAAAGGAAACCTGGCGGAGATCAACAAATCGAGAAATGACAGCTAAAAGCTGAACATGCGGACAAGTAAAGCGATAACCTGCGGCAAGAAATCATTGGCGTTCTTTATTGATGGCCTTATGAGCAAACCATCCTTAAGATGCTTAAGTACACTCAACCGCTTTAAAAACGCACCACTATTGAAAATAATCAAATTTAGTCAAAATACATTTTTTGCTAAAATTGATAGATTACAGGGTTTGTTCAGTTCATAAGCTTGACCTAATTAAAGAAAACGATTTATTTTTCATTCGGAATACCCCGCCCAGAGAACTTTTTTGATTTTGCATGTTTTGCGCGTGCAGCTCGATCGCGTCGACCTGTGTGATCAAAATTACATTTAAACTGTACGCTGTTGGTGTACACATTGAAAAAACAACATAAACAATATTGGCTAAAGGTATTTTTATGTTGCCAATATCTCGAATATTTGTTCTCGATGCTTGTGCCTTCGCTTTCAACTGAAACGAGCCTCTATGCCTTAGCACGGCGGTTCAACTGCTACCATACAATGCATGTGGGCTTAGAACATCGATTCCAAGTAAATGGCACAGTCAAAGACCGACCTGGATGAAACCAGCTAAAGGTATTGAGTCCGAACTATGAGGAAACATGACACAGGTTGTGTCACTGTAATTGGTTCCGCATGGCTGCATACAGTGTCAAAATAATGAAGGACGTCAATCAACAAGCCAAAAGTACATTATTACATTTTCATAATTATTTCTTTCATAATTGTCAATAAAAAGGAAAATTATTTTAGTACAATTTTTTATGAGTTTTCTCCCGTTTAGAGAATAAAGTCCCATTTTTTTGTCTTCAAGCTCCTTCATAGTGTTGATTTTAGGTGCCATAGAAGCACCACGGGATATGTCCTGAAAGTCTGATGCTCATAACCAAGACTTCAAGTATAAATAAGGCTTGAAGTAATCTTAGGTTCACATAATGCGCATATCTGAACCGCACTCGGTCTTTGGTATAAGCCGAACAGCCATAGCCACATTACATTTATAATTCAAGTCAAACTTTGCTTGGATGGTGGGAAACATCACGTCAAACATAATTCTATCCTATTACATAATTATAGATGTTATCCTTTAGGAGGAGATATTACGTGCATGCATCAATGGATGGGACTCTTATACTTGCTTTTGAAATTGTGACTTTCACTTTCATGGGTCTCAGTGTTATCTATGTCAAAATTCATTTCAAACTCGTAATAATTGCATGAAAATCACACACATCGTTGAATATAGACTGAAGATTATTAATCCGAAAATAAATAACCATAAATTGACGTTTTCATCACTAAAACCGATATATCATATGTGGTGCGTTTTTAAAGCGGTTGAGTGTAGGTAGGAATATTGGTATTGGAATGTCTGTGCATTGCAGTTGTGAGTACCTAATAAAGACAAGTCGTGCTTGAACCAAAATGCTGTTAGTACACGTAGACAATCACCTGGTGACTTCGGCGATCCACATAGCCCAGTTTGGGTTTACCTCATGGTTAGAAGTACTCAGTAGGATCAAGAACGAAAGTGTGTAGTAATTATGTACGTAATATGAACTAGGAATGACTATGAGAATTCAGTAGTATCGGCTCCTTGTGGTGGTTTGTACCCCGTTAGAATAGAAATGACTGTGTCTGTCTATGCCTGGTGAACAAGAATGACAAAAGAGGACAAGGCATGCATCTGTCTGGTGATTGTGAGTAATCAATAGAACCAGGGATTGACTGACCTTTTACTGTCATTGGTGAGGGTTTGCAAATGTCATCAGAAATTGAGTTACCCAGGTGTTAGTTACTATGGTATGTACCAAACTCCAACAGATTGAAAATTTATAGCTATACAATACAACATCGAATGGCTTTACATTTGGCATTATAGGGTCTAGACATAATCAATCAGGGACAACTGTGACAAGTGGCTGAGGGTATCCTGTTAGGTTGATTATGATTATAAAGCCGGAAGCATAGTGGCTGAGTTTCAAGATGTAGTGGCTGCGTGGTTGCCTTCATATCACTTAGAAACGCAGGATATGGATCCTGTACTTTTTATGCTTGTCTCGTTCGCAAAAACGCATCCAAAAGTGTTTAAGTAGAGTGTTTAATGGTGCAAAAGAAAGTTGGGGTCATCATTTTGGCATATATTTATAACAATTGGCACAACTAAAGCAAAGCTTTAACAAATACCGTAAAAGTTTTGATACGATATAGAAATTGTTAACCTGAAAGTACAAAGGAGACTTAAGGCAGGTTTCTTACTGTCGCCTACAGTTATATTGAAATATTTGTATTCAAACCCCATACTGTGAAGTAGTGTGGCTAACAACGTGGAGATATTTAAACCTGTGATGTTAAGGCTCAAAACGTTTTGTTGTAGAACCATTATAGGATTATTTGAATGCTAATACACGTGCAATACTTGGTAGAATGATAGAAGAGCAACAAGAACAAGTATGATATTTATCCCTGCACAGATCAGCGGTGGTTTCAATACGTTTGAATTAATGACTGACATATTGTCAGGATTTACTATATTTTAACAAAATGTGGAGAACTGTTCACTACCGTTACAGTAGCATTATGTAATTCTGAAACGGGAAGTGTTTATAAAGACACGTTATAGTGAGTGTAAGTTTAATTACAACTATTATATAATAAATCGTAAATGACATGCAAAACACTCAGTGTAATTACTTAAGCTATTTACTGATAAAACAACAAATGGCATAGCACTGATGTTGCCTAAAATGCATACGACAAAGTTATTTTCAACCGATTGATAGAAACCTGTCGGCTTTAATAAAGTACTCAATTTATTACAGTCGTTTTGCTGAAAGCTTAGAACACGACGACAACTCGTTGGTCTTATTTTTAGAAACTATTTAAATTGATCTAAGTAAAGAATAATTTGTTTTCAAAACCAATATTTAGCAAGGTCTTCTCCACGCGGTCTATGAATAGACTGATTTAGAAAATGATAAACATGATTAAAGTTTTGTTCGTTTAAGTACGGGTGTTTGCTTTAACGCTTGTAGTTAAATGGTATGTATATTAGAAATATATACAACAATTATATAGTGCCTCTATCATTGTCTTAACTTGTCTAAAGAAACAGTAAACTGTCTACGTACGAGATCTTCATTCTCAAAGACGTGAAATGTTCACAAGTGTTTGTGTGTTGGCACGATGTCCAGACAAATTGACTTCCATAATGAGAGTTAGAATTCATTAAGGTGACATTAACGACGAGAAGATTCGACAAGTACAGAAAATGTAAGAAACAGAAGATGGCTAAACAAGTTTGTATGTCGACAGGGCATGACAAATAAACAAACATAGTCAATTAATCAAATAAAAAACCCAAGCATTTGTGTATGTTAACAATTATCCTGCCAAAAACACAATGCAGCCCACCAGCATCAACCTTATTCTCGTGAAATGTTGTTAAATAATACTGCATTATCCTTATTTCTACCAAAATTAAAACTGACAATCGGGGAAATTCAAGCTTGTCTATTGGTGATGAACGTCATATTCAATAATATCCAGGAAGACATGTTCTAGTATTTCAGTTTATCTGGCATTATCTGCACCAAAGATGTCAATCTAATTTTGTACTCCTTGATTTTAACATCGAATTTCCATATAATGTAAAATCATGGGACGAAATTTCGTGGTTTGGGTAAAAAGGACCATTTCGATGGGTCAACAATTCGTGGATTGTGCATTTCAGGTAATAACTACAAGGGTCAAAACTAGAAGATAAACCACAAAATCCACGAAATTTAACTCACAACATCAAATAATGATTTAACACTAAATTAAATGCGATTTGACCATCGTGTTTCCATATAATGTGAATGCGTGTTGTTTATTGGTGTGTCTGGTCATTGAATGGCAATATAGCTGGTACATAAAGTGTATGGTAAATCATTCAAGTACATTGTCTGGTGTAACGACTTGGACAGTATTATATCAAAATATTGTGTATGCGTTAGATGGACTTACATTACACGTGTCGGATTTATTTTGTCTAACGTGTGATATTAAATAATAGAGAACGTATACGGCCAGATTATGAAATTATTCTGTCGACAAAAGTGAAATTGTAAATAGCGTATATATATACGAGGGTTGTCCCAGTAAATCGTGTACTTTGCTCATTACACAAAAAGTATCAAAAACATCTGTTTCAATTTTTCACTGATGATTAATGAATATGTTCTTAAAAGGTATTCGGAATTTCATGAAAATATATCAAGAAATAAATTGTCAGTTAACATTACTACTACACATGGTATGCAAGTGCGGCGCACAGTGACGTCAAAGTAAGAGCGTCATACCGCAGAACCATTTTTCTCTATATCTTAAGCTCATGTTCCTTGTATCCAAGTGCTTACGATGACATTAAACTTTTTTCTGATACGCATTTGCGAACAAATCACAATCGAATGCACCATAGAAAAGCTGTCTGATCGAAACAACCAACTCTCATGATGGGATAAAAACCAGCCCGAACATATCCCTTCTACTACGAGAAGAGTACAAGCCCTGTGGTGCATGGCACATTTTATCAGGGTGAAATACAACCCGTTGATGTCCCAAACATAATAAAATATTCATAGTCATTTATGAATACGTGTTCTGGAAATATTACTTTATATCCTCTAGTATTAGGTGAGAATCTTAAACTATTTTTCGACGGCATAGCAACCAAAAATATAAAGTGTACTATGATTCTACGGGTGTTTCCTCTTCTGACGTCACAATTCTCGCACGTTTTAATTTTTAGTGTTGCTATTCAAACATGCGTATTTTTCGCACAAATAATGAAATTGATTTGAACTTTACTGTGATGACATTAAACAGACAGTCCTTAATGCCGAAGTAAAAATTATGCACAATAACTTATTGAAAATATGAGAATTACAACTTTATTGAACATACATTGAAAGAATCACGGCGCGTTTTATGAGTTGCGCCGCATTTGCGTACATGGGGTTGGTTAATCACCGATAAAATGCAGCATACACATATCTGTTCAGTTTTTCCACTTGATTTAGATCAACAATGAATTCATAAAGGTAATTACAAAAAAATATAATCATGTACCGCCAAATAAGAAAATTATTAGCAAAGTACACGATTTACTGGGACAACCCTCGTATATATAGTATATGTCTGAAAACTTTGTACAAACTTTATCTTTAGCAAGTACAAACACTTTGAAAATCGGAAATAGGAGCAAAGTTGTTCTACAATTTACATAATTTTTAACAGGAGCGTGTATTAAAGTGTGAAATTCCCCAAAGTGTGAAGTGTTGGATATTTCAGTACACTATACAGTACTAGGATCTAAATACATGTTGTCACTAAGTAGGTAGATATAGACCAGTCCCAATGTATTATTATACGATAATGACATATTCATCAAATCATACAATCTGCAGTCATCAGTGACTTTTTGAATTAGTTCAATAAATGATATTTTATTTGTGTAGCGAACAAAGGACAGTCAACTGAATCAAAAGCAATCACCGGCATCAAATGTATTTAGAAATTATAATATATTTACACAGTGGTTTTTGTATACAGGCGATGCTTTACTTACTTGTAAAACTGTGATATTTCGACATCCACCATCTTACCTTCCAACACAGTAGCTGTGACCCAACCATACGTAAATGTTCTTGACCAGGAACTGGTTTGTTGTCTTATTAAAACATTATGCTACTAAGTGCGTTAAATGTAAAAATCAATAGCTAGTGATTTTCCTAGACAAAGTTTCTATGACGTTAAAATGTTCTTACGAAGATATTTTCAGTGTCCATGTCAGCACACTAACCAGTTGCTTTCGGTTCCGAGATTAACGATTGTTAACATACATCGACAAGACACAAAGTTATTGAGAAATAAAACCAGAGATGTCCCCGCATTCTGACTATTATCGGCATCTGCAGGGTTATACCATTTATCAACGTTTTCTAACTTTTTTATCTTCGCTTGCTCGTTCATTGTTGGGTTTTAGGCATTGTGACTTATGCTTATAGTCGTACGTTCATTTTCTTTTTTGTGTTCTCTTTTCGGCTTTTCGTACACGGCTATTTCTGTTGAGTGCTACCTCCCATGCCCGAGTTTTCATTATTTTTTTTACAATTTATATTATGTTAAAGCTGTGCTTGTAATGAGCTATAAACTACTGCCGCCGAGAATCTAACCTCATTATATCTGATTTATACCGACATGCCAATTGTCAATACCTAGCGGTTGTTTAATAAGTACGGTTTTGGTCAAAGCGTATAGTATTCTAACGCATTATGCCGAATTATTAGGCCTGTGAATAACATATCCTATTGTACCACATAAACCCGATCTACGTTCATAAAACTTGGTACCAATTGTATTTCCAATTAAAGCGCTAATTGACTGAGTGTTCTGGAAGGAAGTTTAACATTGAAATCGAACCTGACTGTGGCAAGTGGAATATTAGTGTCTATTGGGAACATATTTATTCCCCAAGTAATGATTTACCGAACAATATTGTATAATAAATAAATGGATTTTGAGGATATTTTGATTAAAATGTACCTAGACAGACGGGAGATGATCAAATAATGAGTTAACGAAATCTGATAAATTTAAGTAGGTGTTAATACTGCCCGATATATAACGGTACGGAACCTGATTTCCATAAGGGAAGTACACGTTGGAAATTCATTTAATTAAAGCAATAATTTGTATGAGGAAGTCACCTTAAACACATGAATATTAAAATATTTTATTATAGCATGTATTCCTTATTTCAGCTACACTGAAACGATTATATAAATGTCCAATGCTTGTTTTCCTATTTATTGTGCGGTTTATATTAAGTTCCCCTTAACAAATGTTACGTACATTGATTATCTAGATTACAAGTCTGGCATTGGTAGACTAATTAACAGGCAATTACCAGACGTGATAAACCATTACTTTAATCATACCAAATGTAACGTATTTAACCCATGGGAATTGAACTAATTTAAAACACAATTCATTATTTTACAACATATATGGCCTTGCAATAAGACAACCTAACACAATCTCAATTAAACACATTATTTCACTTGTCCAAACTATCCCTAAGGTGCTCCGAGTAAAGTAACGTTCACTTCTTAAGTCATTTCAGCACACTATCTATGGAAGAAGTGGAATTTGTGACATGCCCTAACTTTAATAGGGTACACTATACTTATACATATTCAAGTAAACTGTGTATAAAGTTCTGTATTATAATGTATAAAGCTTATATGAAATATATATTTTTAAAGACGTGTTAAACTATTTGTGGTTTTACTGGAGACGGATAAAATTTATTTCATTTGACATTAAGTGACGTTTAATATGACTCACAATGTACTTAAAACTAGTTGCTACGTTTCTCTTAACGCTAATTTATTGAAATAAAAATATAGTTGTACATTTTGATATCATTCGGAAAGATATGTTTTATTCAAATCGCTCATTTTGTTTAAAAACATTTTGAAAATCTTATTTACTATATTCTCATGAATGGTTACATGACTGTAGAAACATAATTACTGATTGGTGCATGTGCAGGTAACGGGGTATTGCGTTTCCGTTTAGATGTTATTATAGTAAACAGACGTGCTTAATGTAATCAG